>CM056589.1:36848982-38048982 GCA_029721435.1 Gymnothorax reevesii | reverse complement strand
CAGGGAGTGACTCAAAGCTGGCTCTGGAGCAGTTGCACAGCCAGCTGTCCAATTACTTTTGGTCAGATAGAAAATCAGGGCCCATTTACTGTATAAAAACTGCTGCAATTCTTATACCGTTCAATATGTTTGGGGGTAAAAACCTCCAGATTAAAGCTGATAGGCTATGCTTCGAGCTTTTGGTCGTTATTAACCTCCGCCGAGGAGGTTTATGTTTTCGGTGCTGTTTGTTTGTAGGTTTGTTTGTTAGTTAGCAAGATAACTCAAAAAGTAATGCACCAATTTTGATGAAATTTTCAGAGAAGGTGGGTATATAGTCAAGGAACAGGTGATTAAATTTCGGCATATCTAGGCACACCAAAGTTCAAGATTTCAAGTCTTTCCAATTGGCTAGTTGCACAAGATGGCGCTGTGTACATTCTGAAATACGTTGGTAAGCTTAACTATTTCCGGTTTTCTTCTCCTACTGATCAATCTACATCAGATGATGAGCAGATGACAGGTATATCATCCCGAAAATGTGATTTTAGCTATAGCCATATTCCCAGGATTTGGCGTAATTAACTATGAGTGATGTTCGCATGATTTGTCTCGATTACCTGTTACTGATGTTTGTTCATTGGCACTCTTAATGACGCATTTGCTGCTCCAACGAGAAACGAGAGGATTTCTAACTAGCAACATTTTTCCAGTCATTCTCACTGATGAGTGATGAACTAGCATTAAGCGACAGATAAAATACGTGACAATATCTGATAATTAATGTGTAAATAATCCATAACTTCGAAATGCTGTTTCATAAATCTAACATTCGATCCACGCATATTTTAATATTGTTGATACTTCGTTTCCCTTCCCACTCGGCGTCAGTTGCACACTCAAGACCATCACATCTGGAGCTATGGTTAGCTGAGCACATCTAAGAAAAACATAACAATATTGCAGTAATAGCAAGCCAGTTGCATCAGAAGATGTAAAAGTAAATTCAATATAAAACCTAAACAGAAAATCTTGCTAGCCCTCTAGCAAGCCTTGCTAGCTACTCAACTTTGCTACTGCTCGATGAAAAAATGAAAGCTAGCTCCGGATATTAATCTAATGAGGAAATTTGGGTCGTGCAACACTGGATGTTTGTCGCTTAAAGCCAGTTCATGACAGTGGGGCAGCTAATGTCTTATTAACAGTGCCAATGAACAAACAGTAACAGCTAATCGAGACAAATCATGTGAACATCAGTCACGGTTCATTCAGCCAAATCTTGGGAACAGCATCAATAGTTAAAATCACATTTTCGGGATTATATTCCTGTCACCTGCTCAGCATCTGATGTAGACTAATAAATAACAGAAGCAAACTTAAAATAGTTAAGCGAGCCAGTGTATTTCAGAATTTACTTAGCCCCATTTTGTACACATAACCAATTAGAACAGCGCATCGGATAGAATTCACCGGAAGTATGCAATATATGGAGTCCATTGTTAACAAATAAAGTTGCAACCGAGCACTGGCGCTGCCGGGGGGGGGCCAGTGGAGGCACGTCCCCCCCCCCCACAGACATCTTGAGGCCCCCCCCATTTGAGATATGTGAATAAAGAGTAACTCTCTATGCACTCCTGCTTGACAAAATGAAGTCAACCCCCCGCTCAACAAGTCTCTTCATCTTCCCCCTAACCCCCACACCCCACCGGTGAACGAAATAAAGATTTTGAGCTGGCTTCCCCTCAGCGCTCAAAGACATTAGCTATGCTCCAATGCCTTTCTAAATGTATCCATTTTAATTGCCCCTCTAAATTAAAACAATATCCAATACCATACATACCTTTGTACTCTCTGAGACATACACAGCAACCCTTCTTTTTTTGCGCTCCCAAACCTAACAAGGAAATTGGTGGACGTGCTTTTAAATTCCAAGCTCCTTCTGACTGGAACTATCTTCCCATTAACATTAGAACAACCACCTCATTATTTTACTTCAAGAACTCATTATCACCCACTCTTAAAGCATCATGCTGTTGCTTTTAATAGTTATGTTTTCCTGCTCCGCAACACTGTGAGGCTTTTGCCGCTAATCATTTCTGCTATGATTGTTATCAACATTATTATCATTGAGGCACTACAAATTCTGAGCGCCTTTATGCATGCAAGTTATATGTGATTGTCCATTGTATCGTACTGTATGTTTTGTTTTTTTTTTTTTTTGGAACTCCTTCAAAACAAGATGGTTCATTGCAAGGGGCTGTTGATAAACTTCAATCAATAAATCCCTTAAATAGAAAAGGGCCCTTGATATCACTCCATCTTATTTCCATGTTCGAAATGAGATTTGTGCTTATAGCACATGGATATTCTGTTCAAATAATAGACTAGGCACATATCAAAATCAAAAGCAGCATGCGGGCAGCAAATTAAAGAAAAAAGGGCCCGAAATTTAAAGGTTATTGTGACTATCTGGAATATAATCATAGCCCTACCTGTTAGTCTTAGCTTACCAACTCCCATGCTTATTGTCTCATATGTTGGATATGTATTTCATTTACAGACTGTGTTTCAGTGTAAAGACATGACGAACACGGGTCTCCATGTGCTCTTCAGTGCAACCATTTCACATGCCTGGCCACTTCAAACCATTTTGTATTCATGAAAATACTTTGATGATTTCAGCATTATCACAGCTGAGCCAGAGAGCGAAGTGCATGCAATTAAGTGACAGGCGGAAGATGGATGAGGAAGCCCTGTAAAATGAAAGAGTCATGCTATCAGGTGCCTGGCGTGATAATTGGACTTAAGAATAATGGATTGTGTTCAAATATAGTTCAGTATCAGACCCTGAAAAATTAATTACATGCAAAACCTTAAAAATGTTAACACAATCAACACAAGTAACATAAATACAACACTGATGACATAGGCCTAATCTGCTAATATTCATTCTGAACAATTCATGAGCAAACTTTCAACTCCTGCTATTATATTAAACTGTACCTATGGTACACTTTAATGTGGAATAATAATTTTTGATATTTACACATAGAATTTTTATGGGCACAATTTGTTATGACATTAACGACAGCAAAGGATGACAGACAAAAATTTAAAAACTAAAACACATTTAATTAAACAAAGGCAACTAACAACAAACTACTCTACTCTACAGACCAAGATTGATTATATACAAAAACAGAAATATTTTCAGTCCCTTTGGTGGGTTGCTTGGTGATGTCCTGGGTGAGGAAAATGCTCTAACACAGGCAAAAATCCACTCAAAGCTTCACAGGTCTTGAACAGAATGACAGGTCTGTAATTTTACTGTCTCAATTTTACTCCATATATACTCTTTTGTAGACCCCTCCCACCTTTTAGGCTTTTTAAAATTTTTCTCTGGGACTTGTCCCAGACATGCCTAAAACATGCCCAAACCTATCTCCAGTCTGGGCTTAGCAAAAAAAAAAGGTAAATACTGCCATCTAGTGGCCTCTATTCACATTACAGAATAAAAATTTCGCACAGAGACTTTCTCTTTTCTTTTTCTATTTTCTTTTTTTTTTGGTGCACCAGAAATGTCAAATTCCTTGTGGGAAGCCAAGCTGAACCTAGGGGGCAGCCATATTTGACTACACCAGTATGTCAACTTGTTGGTTGGGTCAACCAGCTAGTCACTAGGTGGAATTGTTTGGGTGCATGGGTCGGTTTTTTTAAATGACAATTTTTTCAGAAGCAAAGGCAATATGGGTATATCTCTGCATCGCACATTTATTAGGAAAGAATTCCATATTCAACCTCCAGCAATATCAAGTCAAATCAGCACAATTTCAGATTACCTTGATGTTTGAGCGCCCAGAAAAAAATGTTCAGGTATGTAAAAACATCAAGCGTACATCCAGTCAAGAAAATTTAGAGTTTAATTTCTAGCGCAGCTATAGGTGGTAATAGCATGTAACGGCAGCAGCTGTGTCACTGATGACACACCGTGTCACCACGGCATGCACAGCACATGCATTCGCAATATTAAATATAATCTTAAATTCTAAAACCCCTTCTCTCAAATAAAAACCCCCCACAATATATGGGCATACCTTTTAAAACTGTTCTGGAAAATAAAAAGCCAAAAAAAGTTGAGGTTGCATGCAGAATTCTTTCCGAATCAGATTCTTCGAATAGTTCAGTCACTGGAACCGGAAATGCAAAGGCAAACTGGATAGAAGGCCTAGCTAATTGCTCAGTGTCGTGCTGGTGAGGAAACTGTTTGCCTCAAAAGTTTGACGAAGAATGTTGTTTCTGGAAAGAACGGGAACTTGCAGTATAAGACAGAAGCAGAGGACATTGAATGTCTGACACAGCACACAGGTCTTCATTCGAAATACGCTTTTTTGATTGTATGAACCGGTGGTTTGTGAAAGGCCCAGTGGCAGATGAGCTGTCAACCCGGTAAGAAGAAGAAGTAAGCCTGTTTTGAGCCTTGTGGCCCATCGGCTTCTGTGGCATGAAGCGACTAGGAGTATTACTACTCCCCCTTGATGCCAGTCCATCGCAGGTACTCCCCCAGCTTCAGGTTTCCCTGACTATTTGCTGGTACCCATTTGTACACCTGGGTGGAGTGAGGCGTGGAGCATGGGAGTGAAGTGTTTTGCCTAAGAACACACCGAAAGGTGTGTGGCCGGGACTTGAACACAGGACTTTGCGATCTCAAGTCAAGCCTACTTGACCACTGCGCTACCACGTCTCCCATCAGTGTTTAGAAGTTCATATTATAAACATTGCTCTCAGTTCATCTGCGTTTTACCTGTTTCAGATTCTGTTGCAATCTTTCTTGCCTTGGGTTGATTGCGTCAGATGTTTGTGAATGACAGAACTTAATTAAGGCTATTAGCTATATTTTCAGAGGATAAAAGCCAGTTTGTGATGATGGGACAAAAAATGACATTAGCTATCCTAAAGTTCATGCCATAACTAAGGTTGTGAAAGTATGTTAGTGTTGTAGCTGAGCTAATGTTGGACTGACTGGTTATACCAATTGCAAATTTGACAAAGGCAAATTCATTTAAAGTTGTCGCGTTTTTGCCGTGCAATTTTTTTGTTTTAATTGCAACCTAGCTTTCCTTGCTGCTTGCTGCTGTTTCTCAAAGCCCTCAAACTGACGATAGCGCATGTAATGTTGTAAAAGCTGTATCCAATTCTGAACATTTCATTAAGTTTTGCTCATTTGGAGCAGGCTTCCAACCCTGATCTGGATCCAGGACTGAGGCTGCGTTCCTCTGAAGCGATCTCCTCATTCTCTGACGCAGTTCAGTGCTGGCAAAGTCAGGACTACACCTGGCTGCATCCTGGAAGCCACTGGCTGATGACTGTCAGCCCAGCCTTGCGTAGCACTTCTGTGCTGAACTGGGATTTGTTACGGCACATATCGTCAGGCATATATTGTCGCCGGCAAGAATATGTGCCGATGGGCGATCATATATACCGTAAAAGCCGGGCATATTTTGTCGCTGGCGAAAATATGTGCCATGAACGTTGGCATACATTGTCGCCAGCGACAATATTTGCATGGCGACAATATGTGATATAACAATATTTGCTCTTATCCTTGCCAGAACTGTTCGCACCAACTACTGAACCGAGGGTGCCATTAATGGTGTAACCTCGATTTGGAAAAAAATATTTTTATAAATTGATTGAGTAGTTTTGCTTGAGTCCATTGAAACATTAATAAAGTTCAGGAGTGATCCTGGATGTCCTGACAATTAAAACATTTAATGTGGGAGAAAGATAAATACTTTTCATTTTGTCTTTTTTGAAATGACCAAATTAGTCAACAGATCTGTCAAAAGTCTATTCACTTCCAGTCATTTCGAGAGCCCCCACTGTCTATATGACAGACAGGCACCATATAACTCACGCAGACCTTTTAGCCATTAAGTTCTACCTCTTGTCTCTCTTTCCTCCTCTCTGGTAATAGTCACTCTGGTTGATACTCTGTGTAAGGGCCAGGGGGCTCATTTCACCAGCCAGTACCACATGATCACTGAGGGGAGGCCCAGGTAAGACAGCCACTTCTCCACTTCTTCAGAAAGGAGAGGATAGAAGGCAGTGAACTGGATTACTTGGATTTCTGCTCAAAATTATAAACCTACCTTTTCGACATCTAAGAAAATAAAGACTTACCAAAAAAAAGCATAATAAAGGATTTTCAATTTCTGTTCAGCATGATAGCTTTCATGACAGTTATTGGCACAACTATGGCTCCATGATGAGAAATATTCATTATGGCCTACGGCCAAGACCCTATTTTGACAGGTGTCTTATACCAATGTAAACCAGGAAGTGATTCAAAACCTGTGACTAATCAGAAACACCTCTGAAGCCATTTACTGCAAAAATCATGGTGCTCTCAAAATGGTAACAACATATATGCAATATTGCCTGCAAGATGAAATCAAAATTCATGAAATTATCCCTTGATAAAAGCTGAGATAGTCAACTTAGACAACAAGTTGATGGCTTTATTACAAAGTTCTGATGTGCGTAGAATTTTTAAAAAAAAAGCCATTGTACAACACCATTCAATTCAATCTATACGTTTGAAACAACCCTCTTGTGAATGCCGTCCTTGTCTCCTCCCATTCAACAACTTGTGTGTCTATTGGAAGTAATGTCTCCTATGATTGGTTTATGTCTTACGTCCTGCCTGTGCCCCATCTCCAGCTGTGACATGTCTCATTGTGACTTCCTGATGTCCATTTGATGTGTCTTTACCCCCTGCTTTGAGTTGCAAGTCGCTGGAGTGTAATTTGCTATTTGTGCTTAGAAACAGTCAGTATTTCCTAGCAGACACTCTTCGTCTTTAGAAAGTTAAATTTAACCTTCAACGGTAGTAATTTCAGAAGCCTTCCTCCTTGCTTAGTTCGTTCGAATAAGCTCCCCAGCCCAGGTCCAGGATTGGGACCGCATTCAGGTTAACCCAGTTCAAGTCTGCAGCTTTGTCCAGTTTAATGGGAACAAGCCACTGGCCAGAGGTTGGCTTTGCCCTGACTTGCCCACAACATCTGAACTGAACTGTGCCTTCCTCTTCTGGGCTCTGTCCCACTCTTACTGTATTACTATCAGTAAACCTTACTATTGGAATGTACTCAGCCTCCACACTTGATTCCTGGTCTGGATTAATGCACGTTATTATAAAGCCCTATTTGCAGCTCTTTCTCCAGTGTAATGGCACCTCATCCTCTAGTAATCCTGCTTCTGCGCTGCTTTGTGTTAGAGAAAATACTCCCATGGCATGGAGCACAACTGTCCTGTTGAATTAATTAATTTAGTTAATTCAGCAAAAATATATTTCATATATCTCACAACATATGTCAGTCGCTACAAATCCCCAGGCACAGGAATTTCAAAAGATATTCATTTGTATTGCAAAGTGCATTCATTAGCAGGTCAGTGAGTTTGAGTAATGGGAGATTCAGTCAACAGAAGGCAGAGTGCTGGTAAGGGAATTATCACTCCGTTTATAAGGTTTGCTGAAACATGGCTCATAGTAGGCCAATATTTGTATGATATTTAAAACATTTTTGAGAAGATACATCTCTTACATTTACACAGGCTGTATAATCATGAAAAAATCTGGACTGAAATTGTACGAAAGTAAACAATGAAGAGTAAATTAAACTGCATAAATGTCTTTCAGAATAAAATAACATTTGTCTGTCAGAGAATAGCATGTCAGAACTAAATAACCATACAAATCAAAATATGTCTTTCAGACAACATGCATAAGGCCCATTGACGCATGAGTTTGGATGTAAAACACAGAATAAAGTTACTGAGTTCATTTGCAAGAGAAAAAGCACAGAACCACACAGTAAATGTAACTTTAAAAATATTGATTGGCAACCATTGCTCAGTGGTGTTCTTCGGAATTATCTGATAATGGAGTGAAACCAGGGTCACTGTGTTCTCTGAACAATGAGCACAAAACAGTATGACCCTAAAGTACAGATCACAAAAGCAGTGCTGCGTTTATGTGAATGCAATAATTCAGACCAGTGATTCTCAATATGGGAGTCTTAGCAACAGTGGGTGGGTGGTGGCGGTAAAAATGGTTGCAAATAGGCAGAACATGAGATAAGAGTGTGTGTGTGTGTGTGTGCGTGCGCGCGTGTGTGTGTGTGTGTACATATGTGTGCCTGCGTGCGTCTGTGTGTGTATTTGTGTGCGCATGTGTGTATTTGTGTGTGAGTGTACATGTTTGTGCATGTGTGTGCGCATGTGCGTGTGTGTGCATGTGTGTCTGAGTGTACATGTTTGTGCATGTGCACGTGTGTGTGTGTGTGTGCGTATGTACGTGTGTGTGCACGTGTGTGCGTGTGCGAGTGCATGTGTGCATTTGTGTGTGAGTGTGTGTGTGTGTGCATGTGTGTATTTGTCTGTGAGTGTATATGTTTGTGCATGTGTGTGAGCATGTGCGTGTGTGTGCACGTGTGTGTGTGTGAGTGTACATGTCTGTGCATGTGTGTTCCCGTGTGCGAGTGTGTGTGTGTGTGTGTGAGTGAGGGAGGGGGGTTAATTTTTTTCCTGTCACAAAAGGTGTCGAGGGAAACACTAATCTACACTGTATACAAAATTGAACACTGAGGGGAGTAGAGAAATGAAGTGATAATTACCATAATACCAAAGTCATGATCTGTGCCTTTGGGTGAACAGGATTTGATCAATAATTCTGTGCCAAACCCCTGCATGACATTTCAATTTTTTGGCATTCTACTGCCGTTGTATTTAATGGTGATGTGTCTGCTGACAAAAGGACAATTTCATGGGACTATATTATATGAACCTGAAAGTTTACATTTCACCCAATCTTGCTTGTTTCTTTTCAAATCCCTTGAGATGACATGAATTAATGAGCTATAACAATGAAAATTGTGTCACTGTCCAAATATTTATGGTCCTTACTGTATAAACAACTATAACTGTTGACAGAAATAATTTATGGGATGCATTTTATTTTCAAGCCAGAATGCATTCAGAGTTAATAGTAAGTATGCACAATATAAATGTCACAAAACCTGTAGCAACAGAGAACCAATTGTGAATGAAAGCATGTTTTACAGTACATGGGAGAGTCATAAGCCTAACTTGGATTCCTCCGTTTAAATCATTTGTCGACTCCTGTTTACCAAAAGCATAGATTTTACTAGTGATCCAGAAAAGCCAAATTTCCTTTACTGTCTTTGTACAATTGAACAAATCTGAACAAAGCTTGACCAAATGAATAGTTTGAGCAATACAGTATGACCTGAATTAAGATCTAGAAATGTAACAAGCTCTAAAGCCTATTCAGGGTCCAGCATTGGGACCGCATTCATGTTAACCCACTTCAAGTCAGCCTCTTTGTCCTAATTAATAGGAACAATATCCAAAGCCTAATTCAGGGTCCAGGAGTGGGACTGCATTCTTGTAAACTCTGTCCAAGTCTCTCCCTTTGTTTAGTTTGTTAGGAACAAGCTCTAAACCCATCTATGATTATCAGTTCCTCTAAAGCCATTCCAGCCTGCCTTCAGACAGTTCAGCTCTGGCGAAGTATGCACTCCGTGCTAGCAGTCATTCTGGAAAGCCGCTGGCTAGAGTTTGTCAAAGCCCTGCTTCGCCCACAGCATCTGTGCCTTCTTCCTCTGGGATCTGTCCCACTGTACCATATTACTATCAAAAACCCTTACTATTGGTTTGTACTTGCCTCCACACTTAATTCCTGGTGAGGATCATAACCCCGAACCACAGGCTGCAGAATTGGGCAGAATCGGTCACTGGGCACCCATCCTGAAAAAAAATCTCAAAACTCTTTATCTTGGTGAATTTTCAAAAATTCATAGCTTCGTCAAAACTGATCGAATTCACTCATAGGGTAAACTGGGGTAAGACGCCCCCCTAAAGACCAAGGTGTATTTTGTTATTTTTCATATATTATCTGAACATCCATACAATATGTATGCAAGAAGTATGCTTAAGTAAACACATTTCAAGGGTAATCAAATCATTACAGGCTACAACTTTGTTGATACAAAACTAAATGCAGGATCCTGTAGCATCCTCTCACTGAATCCAGGGAAAATGCTCCTTTTACCACGGTAGAAGCTCCCAGGAGGCATCAAGCTTCACGAGTCACTTTAATATATAGAAACTTTGTATTCGTGCATATGACTAAATTAATTTTCCATTTCCAACACTGCCTCTATTTTTACTGCTAAATCAACGTTACAAAACATATAGAAATGATTTTTGATAATTTTTAGAATGGTTTGATTACTGGCAATCAATTTCAGATTGATGAGCCCAGGACAAACCACAACCGAAGAGTTTACTGCGCAAGTGGACAACTTTGAACAATGTAAATCTCAACGGCAAGTCAAGATCATCATTGGAAATTCATCGTTTTGCATTGTATTTGCATATTTATTTACTCAGGAATTATGCTTTATTTAAGAGTTTTCTATGGAGATTTGGAGATTCAAAACACTACTTTAGATAGTTTGTCATAAATTTGACATTAGCAAGGCTAGACTATTCATAATAGTACATGCCCATGGTGTGGGGGGTCTGCCCCAAAAGTCCTTCTCTAACTCCGCCGCAGATTACAAAAAAGTATGTATATTTCTTTGTGCAAAATAATGGATCACCCCAATGGATTTTTACATGAATAGTAAAAAAAAAGGCCACAACATCCAAGAAACGAGTTGAAATTAAAATTGGCTGCATTTAGTGGTCAGGAGGGGAATTAAAGGGATGGAGGGGAGGGGGCATCTTACACCGTGGGGCATCAGACCCAAGTTTACCCAGATTTGATAAACATGTAGCCTACATTGGTATGCTCTTAGATATGCTCTTAGACCCGGCCAAATTTTTATAGATTGTGGATTTCGTGGCTGCCTACAGGTATTTACAATAAGAATCGCCACACAGTTGATTCCCATGATGCCCTCTGTTCCTTTGACCCCAGTGCAAGGAATGGTAATCTCATGCTACTGAAGAATAATTTCAGAAAAATGAAGCTTTTTCATTTGTTTATTTGCGTGTCTATCAGCTGTGAAGGGCCTCGGCCCTGTAGGCAAGTGCTGAAATAGTTTGATCGCATCATTCAAAATTTTAACCAAAGGTGTGCAGTGGTCCAAGTATCACGTGTTTTGATTTTGGACCTAATCTGGTTCGGATGAAGGTCACAGAAAAATCAGGTGGGGTACGTATTGCCTGTCACCACTTAAAATTAAATTCAAATTAAAAATAATGAAAAACATCAATGGGCAACAACTAAATACAAAATAAAATGCTATACAAATCATTGATAAACACCCATCTTTTTTCAGCACAACATAAAGTAGTTTTACCGCATTGAATAGTTGGCTGTAAACTGCAATTCTCCTGTAATCTGGAAAAACCTAGTGAATTTATCACTGGCAAGTATTCTTGCAACTGAACAAACCCCTTTCGATTCTGGACTTTTCCCAAACGAAAAAATAAATAAATAATAATAAACTTGATTTTGACAGTTCAACTAACTCTAATAGCGAGTGTTTCAAGATTCTCACCACTCTTAATTACTGCAAATGAGGATCAAACTCAGCTTCTCCCAAAAGTGACATATGTACAAGGTTTTTCCAGATCAGAGCATAATTCAGTAATGACGGATTTACATAAATAGGCTAGACTCTATTATGTCTAATTATTAGCCAAGAATTTGCATTTAATTTACCCTTTGATGAGACAATAAATGCGTAAACGCTCATTGTATTATTTATGCAACGTTACGCTGGCTATGCTGACCGACGACTATTTTAAAAAGAACTTCTAAAACTGTGCGGCTATTTCATAACCGTTGACGCTCCAACTTTGAAGTAATACTGAATAAATTAATTCCGATGAAGTCTCGCGGTGTTACCCTTCAGACATCTTGCATTTTGAAAGATCGAATTGTTTATTTTCTGGCACCTTCGTGTATTGTATCAGTGCGGGTTGGGGGTTCATTACATATTTTTCGTAGGTTCGCCGAGTTGCGCGCATGAAGTTCTGAGCGGCTGTGCTGCGCTGCGCTGCGTGCAAACACTACAGCGGATTGTCTTTCCCCGGGGCGGCCTGTGTTGTGCGTCCCGTATCGTGCGTCATATTCGAGTCCTCATTTTTCCATCGACTGGACATGGCAACACCCGCCGCTGTTAATCCGTCGGGTAAGTCCAATTTTTCATTTCTCACCCCGATAAGACAGTGATCTGCATTTTGCAACTTGCAAAAGGTCTAGTAAGCTACGCGAAAGGCAATTTTTCCTGGCAGCAACACAAACTAAGCTTCTGCCCTTATCCCAACGTCAGTCAGTCTCAGCATCCCCTTCCCCCACTTAGCTAGCTCGCTAGCCATCTATACTGTAGCTAGTTGGCTAGCTAACGTTTGGAAGCGAGAACTAACAATTGATACCGTATCTTACTAAATCCGCGGCGGGGTCTTCCAGTTACGCGAATGAAAACTTGCATCTTCTGTGCAGCTCTCTATGACCCGTTTGACGCTCGCAGCTGCAGGCGAGTTAACGGCAAGATTCTCGGATGCAAATTTGGTGGTTTCAGGGCAGCAGGCTAGTTGCATTATTGTAGAGCCAGAAGTAGCTCTAGCTTCGAGTACGTGCTTTGATTTTCTCGATCGGCTTCTTCAAAATCCGTCAGTTTTTTAACCATCGCAAAGTATGATTTGTACTCTGTCCAAACTCAATGTTTTTTTTTTTGAATTTTTTGCTTCTATGTCGGTCTTCAGTAGATTCTTCCCCTGCCTGTTGATTCCGAGAATGGACATTATTTATATTTTGCTCGCAGGCTCGCTCTGACGTTTTATTCGTGAAATAGTGGCAAATGGGGTCATGAGTCTTATTCTATGGGTAAGATTTCGGTGAGAAACGGACTGAATATCTCGTATTTTGCAAAATACTGAAGATGCTGGATCTCCTAGGTTGGTTAGTTGCGAAGCTGAATTCAAGGCCCGCCGTGACAGTTTTGAGGACAGGTTATTTGGACCGAAAATAATTTTGCAGCTCCTCAAAACCGCCCTTATGACGGGTATTCGTTCATTCAAAATTTTTTTTCTTTTGTCAGTGTTCTTTCATGTTTTATTTCTTTCTGGATGTCCACGGGAGACAAGCATGCTTTGCATTCTCGCCTTATTTACTTCTCTTCACAATCTTTTTGAAAACCTACTTTGCTGAAATATAATGTAATGCGAATGTGATACTCTTGATATATTAATTGCAAAACGGCCTTGCTGTAATAAGCAAATGTTGCATTTCCCTGTCAGAAGCTCAGACAGCTCAAAGAGTGAATGTCTTCATGTCATATCGGTTGCAAACGTGCTGAATATAAATTAAGGAAAATAAATAAAGAATGTCTGTGTTATTAGTGCGTCGGCTGCATACAAAGTTGTTGAGCTCACTTAAGAATGCAAGACCAAGGGTGCGTAAGGTTCAGCTGTCAGAGGTGTAGCTGAAGGACATGCAGTTCTGCTCTCCAAGGTCTGTCTATGCTCAGCAACTGGAATTTGAATGAAGATGTTATTCCACATTTTTTTTTTATCCTAAAATTGATCCTTTATTGCTTATTGCTTTAAATATTACCCTACATGTTTCATTTGCTGTTAAGTGAAGCCTCTTGCTTTGCAGAATGTTGGTGTACCTTTCATCCGCCACATTGGAAACAATGAACACACTATTCGGCTACTTTTAGATTTTCAGTGTAGGTATATTTCTGTACAGTATATTTCGGAGTATGGCCTATGTTTAGATTTCATCAGTATTTTCAGATATACTGTAATAGGTGTATTTTATTTTATTTATTGTACTTTATGTCGGCTCATTTTTAACATATATTGATTGGTCAATCACAAAAACTTTTTCATTTTTTTAACGGGTAATTCTGTAATAAGTCCTTAGTGCTTAAGTTTTTTTTGGCATGTGAAAACAAAGTCTTATCTGAAATTGTGCATTTTTGACAACTGTAAATTTCAGCATTCATGGGCAAAAGGATTTTTATGTCAGTCCTAGATGAGCCTTTTTTATTCTCAATTTAACTGAATACTGCATTCTCAGTGTTCTTTGTTGCTGCAGAAATCAAGATACAAATTGTATTATGCCTCCTCTGAGAGTTAGCTTATCTCTCAGTATTACTTATGTCTGGTGGCAATTACAGCAAGCTGTCGCACAACATCATGACATCATCAAAGTTTTCCTGGTCAAATAGTAAACCCTCCCTATACCCAAAGCGAGCCACTTCTGGTAAAACTGGAAAACGTATTCTGCTACTAATTCAATGGTTAATCCCTAGAATAACTAAAAGGTCAACTGAGTATAATGAATGCCCAACAAACACAAACACATTTGAAAATATTTCAGCACTTTGAAAGGAATGTCTTAAGGACCGTAATGTGTGTGTACGTTACCAAGAACCCATTGTCTCCTGACGCAGGATAAGTTACCTCGTCTGTTTGGCCTTTCATGTTCTGCGTGGAGGTGCGTATGGTTCCCTTTCCTGTCCAACAATTTAATTTGTTTAAAGTATCATATAAGCTTCACTGTTGGGATATTTTTAGTATTGTAATAAAGAGTCAGTTGACTTTACAAATGTGGAAACTAGGCTGACAGGATTTTCGGAATTTATTTTTTATGGATTTTTTTTTTTTTTTTTTTACCCACGGTGCTGCACACTGTAATTGCTGCCATGGGCTATGTACTTACTTATGCTATGGGCTGTACTCCCTCCCTCCCTCCCTCACTCACTCAAGTTTTGTAGGGGCTTTTAGTGGGCCAGTACAATTTTGTGCCTTTTTTTTTTTTTTTTTTTTTTTTTTTTTTTTTTTGCACAAAGCCCCATTAGTGTCCCCCTCCATGAAGTGGACAGGGATATTGGCATGACTGTTGTCCCTCCACATGTCTGTCCATTCGTCCACGTGTCCGTCTGTCATGCTTCTTTTTCGGGCCAGAACTGGTAAACCATTCAGTATTTTTCTCAAAATCTAGCTGCATCTTGCAGTCGAGATGTGCCTTTTCATATTTCTGTCTGTCCTCCTGTTCGTCTCTCCGTCCCCAGTCCGTCTGTGGCGGGACATCTGAGTATTTCAGGCTTGACTTGAGATGTGCCATTGTTTTTCCTCTTATGTCCCCTGTTCACTACTTCTAATAAAAACAGTCATCATTGGTAAATCAATTGGTTGTCCATAGTTTGCATTTGTCTGAATTACAGCACTCTGTGCTCAGGCCTGGCAGTAGGGTTGCTGTGGACTGTATGTTCTTTTCTTGTATCTGGAGAAAATTAAATGATGAACTGCTTAGCCTGCAGGCTTAAGGGGAGACTGAAGCTTGAAAGCTAAGTTTGGACATTATTCCTCTGACCTGGAAATCATTGCCATGGAGAAAAATGCCTTGATGGTTTGAATTGCGCGCTTCACCTTTGGTCTTTGCATCTGTGTCTACAGATTTAGAAAAATGAAGTGCAATCATGAGCACATTCTGTCGTGTTTATTGGCAAGGTGATGTTCCTTGGCTTGAATGTTAAGTGAAGTGGCTTAATAACAAAAAGTAGCATACAATAATGGTATTGGTTCAATAGTCTCTGTAACCTTCCCAGCAAAAGTATGTAAATGTTAGCTGCATATAATAATTCATATTACATTGTTAAATATTTTGGCTAGCTAAAAAAAAAATACCCTGTGAAATGGCGTGGTTTGATAAAGACCCATCCTATTTTAGAGATATATTTTTAACCACTTTAGTCATTTATTGCAGCCTTTTTTAACTTAATGCACTTGTGCTTTGCAATCTTGATTTTAAAAAAAATCATATGATGAGAAATTTTCTACCAAAAATTTCACAAAAATCAACTGCATGTTTTCCATTTGCCAATAGTTTTCAATGATTTCATTGATCTAAATTGAACCCTATGTTATCTTTTATCTTTTCCCTCGAAGTGACCTTTTTGTAAATTGAGGTTTGCTGAATTTGAGCTGACCTTGTGATTAGGCTGACCCTTCACAGCTCACATCAACTCTGAAAGGCAGCTGATTTGGCATCAATGTGTCAGATATTTCCTCTTACCGTGTAAAGTGAAATGTAGCATCGCAATATGCCTTTTGGATAAGCTAGATTTGGCTGGAGAGGGATCCAAAAATGCATGTAAACCGCTGTGTGGAGTTCTGTGGAGGAATGTATTTCATGAATAAATGAATGAGAGTTCTTTTGAATGAGAGTTGCAGCTTGTTTTTCTTGCATGGAGTATTGAGAATGCACACAATATCAAATATTGATGTGACGGTTTATAGGCTCATGGGAGCAGGGAGCAGGCGCATGGGAGGTTCATTTGTGCCCTTGTAGGACACGGAATGTATAAGTAACTACGGGTGAGTGACACTAATGCTGCTGTTGTTTTTGGATGCAGAGATGGGTACAGACCTCGCTGGGCCCGTGGCGATGCCTGGCGCTGTGGTCGGGGCCGGACAGGTGCGGATGGCTGGTTCCATGCCCGGCCGGGGGGGCAAGAGAAGATCCGGCGCGTGAGTATTTTGATTTCCATTCCCCTTTGGATAATGCAAATTGGCGTTAATGCTCACGCAGCTCTGTGCACTAGTATTTGGACGACACAATGTTTGTAAGTCTGGATCTGTACGCCACCACAAATGATTTACAGTGAAACAATCGAGATCTTTCATTGAAGAAAACTTCAACTTTAAATACAAGGAAACCGGTACCACTGGCAGCTACACATGCAAACACGTGACGTGAACATCTTCACAGATGAAGTGGTGCCGTGCGGATCATAGATGAAAGCCAGGCCTTCTCCATACCGCTCTCGTCACAACATTCTGGTAAAGAACAGATCTGTCTCGGATCTGTCCTTGGGATGTTGTTCCAGAACTTTGGAGACTTTTTAAAAGCATTTTTGGCAAAGTTCCTGTTTTTCGGCCTTATTGGGGTTTTAAATCTTGTTGCAAACCCTCTTTACTTATTCTGGTGACGTCTTTGGCACAGATACTCTTACTTCCTGGAGAGTGTTCTCGATCTGGTGAAGTATTGCAGAAGGTTTTTTCTACATCACGGAAAGTATTCATCTGTCGTCCACCTCAATTGATGAGGTGTGTCTTCCTGAGTTCACCAGAGCATTCTATCTTTTTGGAAATGGGCAAAGTAGCTGTTTTGCTCATGCATGTTTTTTTTCTACGTTGCTGACGGGTTTGTGTTGATTTTTCAGCCTAATTATAGCTTGCTCTCACTGGCAGTGACAGCTCTTTGGACAATGTTGAAATTGGCTGCAAAGATCCAACTGTGAATGACGGCCACTGCAGCCCTCTCGTTTGCTTGCTTGTAAATTAAATAATCAGGGAGTGACTCAAAGCTGGCTCTGGAGCAGTTGCACAGCCAGCTGTCCAATTACTTTTGGTCAGATAGAAAATCCGGGCCCATTTCCTGATAAAAACTGCTGCAATTCTTATACCGTTCAACATGTTTGGGGGTAAAAACCTCCAGATTAAAGCTGATAGGCTATGCTTCGAGCTTTTGGTCGTTATTTAATTTGAAATCCACTTTGCTGTGTTAGATGGCTGAAATGGCAGTTACTTTCAGTATAGTGATATTCATGAGCCTGACCACACACACACACACACACACACACACACACACACACACACACACACACACACACACACACACACAAGCCTCAAAAGACAAAAGACCAGAGGAGATCATTTTATGGGGAGGTGCTTGTTCGAGTGGTGTAATCTCACACCATTGCTAACGCCCACGATGCACTGGGCCTCCCACTGCAAGCGTGACAGTAGTTAGTAGTTACTGTGGGTAGATGCCTCACAGAAGGCCCTAGCCATGTCCCTCTCGCTGCTGCCCACTTCACAATGTGTCAGCAGCCGTTTTTGCACGTCTTGGCTTGTGTGTGGGATGCAGAAAAGCTGGTCGTTGCCGGACAGTCAGATATAATGTGCAAAAAATGAAATGATATTTTCAGAATGCTCTGCCTCCTGGCAAATGAATATGGAACTTTCTTTAGTTTTAGAGCAATTTTAGCCACCGTAAAAATGACCACACATTGTAACTGCATTTTCTCTCGAAGTTGGAGCGGAATCAATCATATTCTATAACCTGTACTATTAATAATGTGAAAACTAGAATTGACCCAAATATTTACTGCTACAATGGTATAGAAAACTCAAAGCAGCATAACAAAAATTGTGTAGATGGTTTGTTTTTGACCCTCTCGACTACATTGAAGTGAAACTTTGACCCCTTTAATGTTTAAAATGACTGTTTAATATTTTTGCCGACACAAAAATAACCTTTGAACAATGCATTTTCCCATGACTCAACACAGAACACAGTGAGAGAAGTGATGCCCTTTAATAGCTCTGTGCATATACTTAAAACTCTCTGTGACCGGTTGGGTGTGGAAAGCAGTTAAATATTAAATCTCCATGTGCCATTTACCCGTGGGTGCATTCTGCTAGAAAATGTTTTCTTGGTTTTGTTATTATTCTGGATAGTTAGTTATTATCGTAGTTCATTTCTAGCCTCTTATTTTTTCAGGGTCAGTTTAGTTGGCCATTACTCTCAAAATCCATTGCGCAATTTATCTGGTCTGAGTTGCTTCTTTGAGTCAAGCCCTCTGTAAGCTGGTCTTGCTCTTGTCTTGGACACCAGCTGGTCATTTTCACAGGGTTAAAACTGAAACACGGACACATTCTTCTGGCTCTGTCGGTGCCTTTCTTCCTCCGCAGTTGTCATGGGACTTTGTCGCGCAGCGTAGCACGTTTTTTTGTGTTGCTGAGTGCCATCTATCCAGTTGGTTAGTAGGTAAGACACCCATTGATCCACCAAACATTGACATTGATGTTTGTTTATGTTTATTAAGTATTTTGAATCCAGGCAACAGTTGTACACTGACGGGGGTTGTTCATCTGCAGCGTGAAATGCAACGGCTGGTGGTATTTCTGTACTTGTACTAATGGGGGGGGGGGAGAGTCTAAACAATCCTGATTGGATCTGTCTGGCCTATCGGTGTTAGAGTTCACTAGCTAATGACGATGTGGAATGTCTGAATGTAAAGTGCTGGCAACTCAGAGGAGCGCGCAGCTTTCCATTGAATTTAGCATGCATTGTTCGTCTTTGAAGTAAAGAGTTCATTAAGTGCTTTAAAGGCATAAAGGCACCTAACAAATAATTTTCATAGCCGTTTTTATTGTTGTGTTTTGCTTGTGGCGATGAGGCACTGATTTTCACAGAGGAACCTGACTTGATTTTTTGTTTAATCTGGCACCACCCTCTCACCCACTAACGAACTTGTGTTGCAGAGTGTTCACACTCGCTCCCCACCAGCAAGTATAATTGTAACTTGGCTGCATAAAACAATTGAAAGACTAACCAAGCCTGCTGTGTAATTCATCGGGAAGTTTGTTAAAGCCATCTTACATTGCATCTAACCTTACTGGCGTGAAAGCTTTACTGAAAGCTTTATCGCACCCATTCTATCTGTGGCCGAAAGCATCTCTTGGCCGTTGTTCCTCAGGCTGTGTGAAGCATAGATGTTGCCATAAAGCACATTGATCATATGTCGCGTCAACATGCTGCCGTCATGCTGTGCAATATTAATTAGATTTATTGCTTGTGCTGCATTGTTAAAGGAAAGTCTGCGTTTGACAGTACCCAGTGCCCTCCACTAATGTTGGCACTCCTCGTGAACATATAAAACTGTTTATGACTTAATGCTTTTATTTTAGTCCACTTGATATTTGATTTAAAAATAACTTCAGAAACTAAACCTTTAATTGGAATATAGTTATGGAACGAATAAAATGAATCATCATCATGAAGCAAATAAAAAAAAAAAAAACAGATTGGGTCACAAGTATTGGATCCTTTTCAATTAAATACTTTGGCCTGCCTTTGCTGAGATTAATGCTCCACATCTCCTATACTGTATAATAATGTTTTGGGCGACATGGCAAGGGAACAGAGACCATCAGGCCATGTAGAACCTCCAGATAGTTGTAGTGCTTTATCCAAGTTTATGGATTCTCCTCTTCAGCTCGTCCCACAAGTTTTCTTTTGGTATTCATTCAGAAGACTGGGAAAGCCATGGTAAACCTTGATTTTGTGGTTGGCAAACCATTTTTGTGTTGATTTCGATGCATTTGTTTGATAATTGTCTTGTTTGAACGACTCAGTCGTGACCCAGTTTATGATTTCTGGGTGGGGTAGTCGAGTTTTCATTTGATATCTGCTTGATGGGATCCATTTTACCTCGAATCTTTACAAGTTGTCTTGAGTTTCAGGAAGAAAAACAGCCTCACAACATCAAAGATCCAGCACAATACCTCTCAGTTAGGTTAGGGCTCATAAGCAATGGCTACCTTTGTTTTAATGCCAAACCTAACTGTTGTGTTTGTTGCCAAAGAGTTCTATTTTGGTCTTATCTTACCACCGAATCCAGTCCCATTGAAAATTCCTGTAGCATTTTTCAACCAGTAGATGCAAAAGTTGGATCGCTGATTGAAGTGAAAGCTTTTTTTCTGGCTGACCTCTGACACACTTTTTTTAGTTGGATTGCCAGTGTCTGATAGTAGTTCTGGAAAGTTTGCAATCTTGAGACATAGTAAATATCTGCAGTTCTCCAACTGTGATCTTTATAGTTTCCTTTACCTCTAGGACCATCCTCCACACTGTATATCCACTCAAAATATGCACACCGTCCTCTTCCACTTGGTTCTCATCATAGACTGTATAAAAGGATGGACGAAGCTACTGTGACGTCACCCATTGGTTTCAGTAAACCATAAAGGAAGCCTTGATTTTGGCAATTTGAATTGCGCCATTTGTTATTTTGAAACCGGATGTGATTTCTATTGGGCGAGAACGTGTTTTGAAGATCCGGGGAGGGCCGTGGCTCTGGATCTGACCGTATCGGACGAGGACCAGAGGATAGCCATGCCCCTAAAGTATATTCTGGCTTTATCCTTTAGTCTATATGGAACCATAATTTACAAAAATGAACATCATGATATATCGAAGGAGAATTGAAACTTGCTATAGGTACCATAAAATAGTGTGAAAAATCATTATTTAAATGAAAAATCAGGTGGGAAAGTAGGGTCATTTTCTCATAGACTTCTACAGCATTGAACTTCTTTCTGCTAGCAGCGACGTCGCCATCTACTGGCGATTGAATAGAATGCCATTTTACTGTACTTCCGCATGGACTTCATTTTTCAGACCAGGGTGCTGTGTCCATATTTTTATACAGTCTATGGTTCTTATCGCCCGCCGGGCGAAAGCCCAATAGGGGGGGTAAGTCTTGGGGCAGCCAGGCCGTCCATATGTCTGTAATGGCAGGTATTTGGCTGGTGAAATCGACTACATTTTTCGCAGGAAATCCCTAAAACTTTGCACATATGCTGCAGATAGACTGATTATATGCAGAACGCAGCTGTCACTCTGGCGGAGGATGTTGTGCTTGTTAAATATTGCCTTAATTAATTATTACTCTGACTGACGAAATGGGCATTTTCAACTTTTTAAGTTATTGTTTTACATGAGTGCTACGTTTGTGAAGTTCAACAACTTGATGCTGCACATTATTGCTTTAATCTTTTTGTCTTAACCACAGTGATGGATGACTGTGTGAAACTGCCCATATACCACCTCATATGCATACCTCAGGGAAACAGGAAGTCATGAATGACCATTTAATTTTTTTAAATCATTGTGGTGAAGTTCAAAAAAACTTTAATATGAATGGAAATACGCATTTACTAAAATTTTTTTTCGTTTTTCTAGGGGTGCCAATAATTCTTGTGCAAATGCACAAAAAAATATATTGATTTGAATACAAGAATTTATTTCTTTCTGCAATTATTTTCTTTAAACAGTCACAAAAAACTGTTACATTTTTTGTGCCTCTGCCCCACACAGTGGGCAGGAGGTGGACAGTTATCCAGTCGTCTCTCCATCCATTCGTCCTACTTGTCCTACTGATGGAGTAGTCGGATTTTTACCAAATATGGCAAGAATACGCCCCACAGGGGGTTGATAATTCGGTTTCGGAGGTCATGGGGTCAATGCCATATTAGGCTCGCTGCATGCGGGGACCGGAGATCAACTTTTAGGGTGTATGAAGCTATGACATGCGGAGGCATGGCAATCCTCAATTTGCGTTGGGTTCTACCTTCTTAATACTTTGGATGAAAGATTTGGAGGATTAATAGCAAGTACATTATTTTGAATAGCCTGTTTAGCTGATATTGGTTGCTGCCAATAGTGCAGGGTACTGTTTATTCTTATTTCAGTCAGAAGTTTCTGGAACATTAAACCTAGTGAAGAATACATTGAGACTTTGCTGGTCTCATTTAGTTTCGTTTCCCATTAAGTATCTCGGCATGGAGTCGGAGCAAATATAAAAATATATGATGCTGCCCTAAATGAAGTGTGTCACATTTGTTTCAGTTCCCTGATTTACACAGACATACCCTTTAGCATTGAAAAGAATACGTTTTTGGAAGTGAATTCTTCCTAGTGATTAACGTAAAGTCATCCCAATGTGTTGGCCCCTCCCAGTCGTATGGAGTAGGTCAGTTTCATGACTGAAGGAATGGGGAAACTGAGGCTCCAGTGTATACACGCACGCCAGGATTATGCCCATGCTTCAGAACAGACAGAATGGCTCTGAAGGGAATGGAACTATTGTGAGTTTAATTTCTTCTGAGAAATTTGCCGTCTTTGTCCAGCTTCTCAGTCAGACTTCTTTGATTGGTCTGTTCACTATCACTGAGACAACGGGCCCGTGCCTGAATGGCCAAGTCTCTGAAGGTGGCAGCTGCCTAAGAGTTCAATCCAGGCGCGGATATGAGCTCCACATCGACATATGCCATGTCTTTCGTTTGTCTTCACAATTTCAGCTTTAATACTGAGGACCTCAGCTTTTTTTTTCCCTGTAATGATTCTTGTAATGAAACTTCGAATTAAGTTTATTTTTGATGACGGCACGAAGGCACAGGGTGGCACGGTGGCACAGTGGTTAGCATTGCTGCCTCACAGCAAGAAGGTCGTGGGTTCGAATCCGGCCCGGGGCCTTTCTGTGTGGAGTTTGCATGTTCTCCCCGTGTTCGCGTGGGTTTTCGCCGGGTACTCCGGTTTCCTCCCACAGTCCAAAGACATGCATATCAGGCTAATTGGAGACACCAAATTGCCCACAGGTATGACTGTGAGAGCGAATGGTGTGTGCGCCCTGCGATGGATTGGCAAGCTGTTCAGGGTGGGTCCCTGCCTTTGCCCGTAGTCAGCTGGGATAGGCTCCAGCTCGCCCCGTGACCCTAGTGAGGAATAAGCGGGTATAGAAAATGGATGGAGAAAAAATGGAATAATTATCACTAGGCAGCATAAAGATTTAGTATGCCGTATTGTTCCTGGCAGGTGTGGATGGGCACAGTGTCCTAAATTTAATTGAAAATCAGCTCATTTTGTCTTTTTTGTTTCACAGAATGGAGTTTGATGACGAGGATGGGGAAGGGCCCAGCAAATTTTCAAGGTGAGCCCAGTTATAGTTCATTTTGGTCAGTCAGACACATGGTAAGGACAGTGGCCTCGATGTCCAGTTTAGTTCAATGCAGGGTGTTATTTTGGTATTACTGGTAATGTAGTCATGAGTGTATTTGTCTGGAGTTTCCATTGACATTTTCAGTTATTTATGTGTGTAATGACATCTGCAGTTTTATATCTGCGGTTTTTTTTTTTTTTTCTACATTTTTAAGGATTCCTCTTGTTCGTCATACATTATTTTCACAACCATTCGGGCGTTTATTTGGCGCACCTCATTCGCTTTGATTGCCTTCAGTCATTGTCAAGTGTCATTTCAGTGAACCTTTTTGCGACTATTATGGTAAAAAGTCTGTATCCATTTTATACCGAATTGGCATGACCTGAACATTGACTATTTAATAGGAGATGGGGACCTCTACTGGAAAAAGGAAAAACTAGTTCTGACTTTGGGGGCGGAAAAGGTTTTCACCAACAATTCATTAAAAATTGTTTAATGGATATTTGGAACTAACCACCAGTGTAATTCTCAGACTGTCTGTGCTCAAGTGTCATTGTTGGAAGATTTAATGGCAGTTTTAAATTGACTTTGTCACAACAGCTTTAAAAGGTGCCCATTGCTGCGAGTGGTGACTCATCTGTATTCAGGCCGGTCTCCATGGTAATGTGGGCACCCACACACTCAGACGGCCATGTATTACCTGTGACGCGTTATGACGGAAGTGTGCGTCATTGTGATGCATCAATTACACCAGGGCCTGTGCTCTTAAAGCAGTATTTTCACAACACTGAATACTGGGCTTAATATGCAGTTACCCATGGTTACAATTCATATTGCAATTGACTCGCTAAGAGTCCATCCTTCTGTGACAACGTGGAGGTGTTTGAATTTTACCTCCTCATTCACTTGCATTGAAAAGACTATACACAATTTCGTATTACGCATTTAAAATCCTAAGTTTCCAACGTGATGTCGTATTTGTACGTTCACTTGTAAAGGCATCTGTTTCTTTTAGTTAGTTCATTGCTTGGTCATTGTGTAATTGTTTTTGAATGCAAGTCGCAAGTTTAGGTAAAAATTTGACCGTGCCTATTCAGGAAATAGATTCATATAGCAAGTACCCAATGTTTAATTGGTTTTTTGAAATATACAAATTGGGTATTGTGCAGCATTTGTTGGTGCAGTGCAAGTGAATGAGGCAATAAAATTCAGACATTGCGGAAGCATTGAATTTTGAGAGTCAATTCTGTAACGCACACATTAGTAACTGCATATTAAACCATATGTTCAACATGGATAAAATATCCCTTCAATACCCCTCAAATGATCTCGGACCTGTTTCTTCTGCTTAACTCATCACCGCAAACACTACGAGCTTAAAAAAAGCCAAACTGATCCTGGAGCAGTGCGCTTACTCCGAGATGTTTTGTGAGTCGGGGCATTAAGCCCCCATGCATGTTCTTAGGGTTGTCTGTACTTTGTTCTGTCACTGCTCATGATGCAGTTGAAGGGCTGGCAACTCAACCTTGGAAAGCACTCTGTGACACTGTTCTTGTAGTGAATGACACTTCCATGTTATTCTGAAATATGATGGTCACTCATATTCGCTCAGTAAAACCCGATTATTACCTCAATCTATGTGGACTTTCTGTAGTATTTAAGAAAGCTTAGTTCAATTACGACCCTTCCGAGAATCTGACCAATAGATTGAATGCTTTGTGTGCCATGTTAGAGGATACAGCCCCTGAAGCATTTCATTCTATGTTTTTAGTCATTCATCATCTGTTGTTTCATTCCAGAATTTTCTTTTGAACATGAAATGCACTTTCCATTGGAATGGATAGTACACTTTTTTATATTAAATACAGTTTACGTTAGAAGCTAATTTTTAACGGTTTTGGAATTAATTTGGGTTTTGTGTTGCATGTCATTTTTACGAGTCTGTCTGTTTTTCGTTTCTAGGTATGATGATGATCAAATTCCTGGTGATAAGGACAGATTTGCCAGGTAGGGCTGGCCTACAGCAGCTTCAGAGGATTGTGCTTCAAAGACTCAAGATTCAAGACCGTGTGCAAATACCATTATGAGATGATCGTCTACAGTGAACATTAATATTCAAAAATGTTCTTGTTTTTACCCCTCAGCCAACGAAAGTCGTGGAGGGGTATTGTCGTGGCGAGCGGCGTCCGTCTGTCTGTCTGTCTGTTTGTTTACCTCTCATTTCCGGACAATAGCTGAAAAACGCCTTGGCCAAATGTTCTCATTTTCTTGTGGTATGTCGGGGGTGGTTAGAGGAAGCTCCTTATGGATTTCTGTCCTGCTGCGATAATCGATATGGCCGCCACGGCACGGCAAGCGCAAGGCTGAGGGGTCCCGCTGGCGACAGCGTGCTATTTTTGGAAATGCGCGTATTCTCGGGCGTTTCCATGAAATGGATGCCTTTATGCTAAAAAGATATGTTTACCATAGTGGCTAAATTATCGTCGTTGATACCTATGTATGTCTCTAATCTTTGAGTAGAAGTTTTCATTGCAGTGTCTTGAGAAGTGAACTTGGACTAATGGAATATAATGGCAGTTGCCTGTTCTCCATTATGGGTCGCAATTAATTTGTGAATTGGTACATTGTATATTTTAATGCATGCACTTTCTTTTTATATTCTCAGAAAGCACAATCCAGAGAAGCAAAAGACAAACATCTGTACTTCATTTTTTGTAAAGGTTCCCTATTACGTCACCAGGTGCACATTCAAATAGCCGTTACAAGAAATTTCAAAATTTGTTCATTCTTGAAATGTTTTTGGGAAATGTCTGCCCCGTGGCAAAAAGCACTGATCAACTTCAGCTGACCAGTGAATCAGTATGTTTGTTATTCCGGGTGGTCTTTCGCTGTTGTCATGTCAGGAAGGTCAGATGTTTAAATGGCTCGTAAAGGCCAGTTGGTTGTACACGTGGTGACGCAATAGGAGACGTCAAATTAAACAAAAGAATATTTTCTTTGAAGGCAAGTCACTGAAAGTCAATAGACTAAGTACAGTCGGTGCCCAGATGTTTGTTGGTAGGTGTTTGGTCATTTTGCAATGGCCTGGTTTGGCTCAGTCGTCTCTTGTTGTTGTCGTTATGGGATTGTCTTTGCTTCACCATTTCCCTGAGAGCTGATTGGTCATCGCTGTCACTCTCACTGTCCAGAGAGAACCACAGCGAGATCGAGCGGCGCAGGCGGAATAAGATGACCCAGTACATCACGGAGCTGTCGGACATGGTGCCCACCTGCAGTGCCCTGGCCCGCAAGCCCGATAAGCTGACCATCCTGCGCATGGCCGTGTCACACATGAAGTCCATGAGGGGCACGGGGAACACCTCCACAGACGGGGCCTACAAGCCCTCCTTTCTGACCGAACAGGTGTGCGTTGTGCTCTGGGACATCAGCTCCTGCTGTCTAAATTTGGTGTTCGTGTGTATTGAGTAGAGCATGTCTCATACTGGCCACTAGAGGGCATGTTTCCCCTTAGTCAGACTAATAAATGTTCCTCTGTTTCTCTGGTAGAAAATGGTTCTCTCTCCCACACTTTGCAGATAAGTATACAGACGAGTGACAAAGGAAAAAAAAAAAACAGGGTAAACTCATGGACAAACTTCGAAAAATGCAGATTCTTCTGTTTATTTTTCTGCGATAGTTTCGGTCCACTCTTCTTAAAGATAGAAGAGTCACTAGAAACCATTGCAGAGTTATTCCTGTAAGATCACCTCTATATTCTGTGATGAAGCATATCTGCCATTATGGGAGTGTCTTCCAGAATGGCGATGGCTCTAGCCTGACTGGGCCCAAAGGGTCATGGTACTAGGAGTATGAAAATAGTCCTAAACATCTACCGCAGCCTTCAGTTGCCAGAACTCTAACCACCTGAACTCATATGGGAAATTTTGGAACGACGTATAAGACAACGCTGTCCGTCATCATAATGCCAAATGTGATAATATCTCTCGGAAGAAAGGAATTGCATCCTTCTGGTGAAATTTTGCACTTGTAGACTCTGTGCCAAGGTGTGTTGGTTGACCTGGGAGCTTGTGAAGGCCCATTACTTTACTGAGATGGTTTATGATTATTTCTCCATTAGTTCGTCACCCATCTGTATGTGTGCTTCGTCATTCCATTCTTAAACACTTGTTTGGTGCTGAATTACTTGCGGGCCAAAATTTATCAAAATGAATGGTTTGTTCATTCCTGAACCTGATTGAGCACTGAGACTCTTTTCTGGCTTTTAAACTCCCGTTCACTGGCTCTATCTATATACTGTATAAATGCTGTGCACCAACTTCCTGTGTCCTGTGCCATTGACGGTTCTCAGGCTTGGCGAAAGGCACTTTGTCACATGGAAATTCAGGTTTGGACGCTGCCATGTTGCACAATTTGGAGCTGGAGTCTGCACAGTACAGCCTTCATTTTGTCCACTTTGTGCCGAACTCCCATTTTAGAGACATGCCGCAATGCGACAGCGTGAAAGGTCGCACAGCAGAAGTTAAATTATTGGAACACATGGGTTTCAATTCCATTATTTAGACTGGTCGTGAGGGACCAAAAAAATGTCCTTCACGACATTGCGTGGGGTCTAAAAAATTGGTTGCCCTGTGTCCATCTCTGCAAATTTTTCTATTGTTTTCCCCCCTCCAAGTGATCAAAACGTTTGTCTACTTCCTGATTTAATCTGGTGCGTCAGTTGCCATTTAGCTAGCTTGCTCACCCTGTTTTCTCCTTTGCTGTGTGTATATGTCCTACATGTTTCTAAACTTCCAGTCCACAGTTTTTTTTTTTTTTAATATAGGGTAGTGTATTTTTATTTAGGATATTAATCATCTAGACAGAGTTGAACAGATGAGAACCATATTGATGCCGTATTTTTCCGAAAACATCTTCAATGACTCCAACAGGTGCAAAACCAGTAGGGGCTGCCCGCGAGCAGTCATTGGTCAGTGCGGGGCGCCTTCAACGATTTAAAGTCTCGTTCAGTTAAAATTCCCTCTATGCGACGTCATGTCCTGGCCGTGTCCATTTTGCTCGCTTGCCGCGTGTCTAAAGTCGAAGTTGCATGTTGTGATGTGACCTGCTATGTATTTCTCCTGAAAACCAGTCTCTATTGTCCAAATATCTAAATAGCATAACAAACTGGCACACAGGGAGACGATTGGACAAAGAAAAAAAAACGTATTGATCATACATGCATTTGTTGGGGAAGAAAAAAAATGTTTTTGTAGTTTTGCATTGAAGTTAATATTGGCTACAATGGAGAAGGGGTCATTTTGCTACATCTATAATGGAGGTAGTCACGTTGGCGCAGTGAGCCGTGTTTGTACCCCGTAATGTGTCCCAAAAGCAAAGTCTCATGGTGGCTGCTTGGCTCTGACCCACAGTACCACTGTTCATCTGTGCCTTTGGCAGGAGCTGAAGCACCTGATTCTGGAGGCGGCCGATGGTTTCCTCTTTGTGGTGGCAGCCGAGACAGGCCGGGTGATCTACGTGTCGGACTCGGTGACCCCCGTGCTGAACCATCCCCAGCAGGAGTGGTTCGGGAGCACGTTGTACGACCAGGTGCACCCGGACGACGTGGACAAGCTGAGAGAGCAGCTGAGCACCTCTGAAAACTCCATGACCGGTACGGCTTGTAAGGTTATGCCTGTATTTAATGTTTTAAATGGGGCACCAGAAGGACTGACGGGGTACCTCCGGGTGGTTCTAGCTTCATTCAGTGATGCTGGCTCCTCAGACTAGCGACGCTGTGAAAGCTAATGTCATGTTAATTGTAGCTTTGAGCCACAGGCTGTTATTTGAGTAGTACTAGTGGAACAACAGCAGCATGCCACCGCTAATCACCGAGCTGCAAATGCCTTCCCTGATTTTTTGGCTGCCAGGACTTTTGTTTGGTTAAAAGCACTCTTTGCATTTGCAGCCTCAAATCAGCCTCACACTCCCCCGTAACCCTGTCTTTCTGGCATTCATCACGTCATCCATTTTAGTACCCTAAATGCTTTTCTGTTCTGTCAAGTGACATCAAGTTTGCTTTCTAATTCACTCTATTTATTTTGCATCTTTCCGGGCAAAAGAATGGCATAATAGACTCATTTGTTTGTGCTTTTAGTGTTTACTTTAGTGAATTAATTCCAACTCCATCCCATTTGTTGCCATGGTTGCGGTAGAAAAAGAGTTGCACCAAGATGATCTGAATTTGGTCTCAATGCAGTGGGCTGTGAATGATTTCAATTAGAGGGTCGAAACAAAGCAATAATTCCACTTTTTTTTATATGATCAACAAGGTTTTAATGTTTAGAAACCTGAAGAATTTTTCAGTACTTAAATACTTCCACTACACACCTGAAGCTTTATGGTGACTATAATTGGGGCACTGTGAATCGTGCTGAACCAGCTTTTTGGCAAAGCGTCGCGTATGAATTCTCTCTGGGCAGTAAAGACAGCTTTTGACTGCCATTTTCCCATTTCTCTGCAAGAGCCGTGTGAGGACAGTGGCAGTTGGCGAGGAGTAAAGCCTGTTACAGTTAGCAGATGTCTCATGTAGACTAGTTCTGCTACCTGCTTTGATCATTTTCCATTTTGTATGGTTCATCAATATCAGAAGACAAAGCTTTGCAAAGAAATCTCTAGGCAGCTGTAGGTTACAGACCGAAAGCCTATGGAGATTGCGTTTGCCACCACTAGAGGGACCTGTAACACAAATCTGCATGAGTACAATGATCTGCACAGGCTGGAAGTCTCGGTCAGCATTGACAGATACAGAGTGTTTGCATAAAGACGAAGGCATTTAAGGAATACACGCACAGCTTTGGAATCTCATAACCCATATTGTCATGCATTATCTCACTACATTGACTCGGCAAAAGCCTTCATTGATGGGAACTTGGAGCTGTAGAGCAGTGGAAAATTTGATGTAAAAATTGGAGCAACAAAATCCAAAATAATTTAATTCCTCTGGGTGGCTTTGGTTGGTTTCTTTTGTAAGGTATGACTTCAGTGAGTGACTTTCAATGCCGTAGCTCATTTGAGATTTGACTATTATTGTCCTATGAGGCAGAGTTGCACTTATAAGTCATTGCTAAGAGATGTGTTATTTGGCTTGTGGTTTTAAACCGTTAACAGAATGATTCATGCTAAAAGTTGATTCCCGTTTAAATTGCATCTCATGATGGCATTCTCCAAATTCTTTGCTGCAGAATGGGTAGGGCCTGTGTCCACATTATTTGGGGTATCTACAACCTGGGTCCAACTGAGAGTAATAAGACTTGCTGGGTTTTTTTTTTACTTAAAATCCGACTTGGTGTCAGGTCCAAAGAACCGCTGGAGTTAACGGTGGTCAACTGCTCTAATTGATTTAAGTGCAAAGCTGGAATGAAACTCAGCAGAGCATGTAGCCCCGCAGCAGCACAGTTGCAGACCTGCGACATGATGGATCACCACCTTCTTCCTCAGTGAGCCTCCGGTTTAAACGCCGCTGAAAATGGCCCTATTTTTTGATTCATTCAATTGGCTTTGTCGTTTGTCTCCCTGAATGATTGCGGAATGATCATTGACTGAACAATTTTTCTTTCTTAATTAAATACGTTGTCCTTATAGCAGCTAAATTCAGGAAGGCCCCCCCCCGCTAAATTATTGGCTGAACAGGTTGCGAAAAAATATCTTTGCTGTTTATCCTTTTTGTTTTCCCCTGAAAATATTAAAAACTCACTTTTTCATTGAAGTGAAATTTTATGAAGGAAATGAAATATTATTGTCCAAAACTTGTGCCACAATTATTGGCACCCTGAAAAAAACTGAAGTGTGTTCCCAGTCATATTACGCATTTTTCCTGTTTGATTAGGAACTCTTAAGTTGGTCAGCCATGACTTTATGTTGCTTTGGTCTAGAAATATGAGGTGACTCAGGCCAAATGGTAAAGACCAGAGAATACAGTGACGATGTATGATGAAAAGTTCTTGAGCTGTACAAATGAGGACATGGATATGAGAAAAATCTATGTACAGTTGAGCATATCCATTTCCACCACTGCGACTGGAATTAAAGAGGTAAAAAGTGATAGGAGATCTCTCCTTACAAGCTGTTAGGAGATTGGTTCAACTGTCTAGGCAAAGAATCTCCAAAGCTCACCGCTGGAGAATTACATAAGTTAGTTGAGTCTTGGTTTGGAAAGTCTCCAAGAGTACTATCAGACTCCGCTTATATCAAACAAGTTGTTCGGGAGGGTTGCTGGAAAAAGGCCTATTGTCAACAACAAACTGAAGCTCCTACGGTTTGCTGCACATTACTGGAATTGTCAATGACATGAGCACAAAATGGAGCTTCTTGGTTGCCCACGTGGACTGTTAGTGTATACAAAAGGACCTTTCACTGTCGATGTGGGGGGTGGAAAAAGCTTGGAACTCCTTAGGAAAGTGATGGCGCCTCCTGTATACAGCTGACTGCAAAAGCGTTGTCCCCCCCCGATAGTTCTTATGTTCCTCTGGTAATTGGATTAGCTGCTTTACATACCAAATCTATCCAGGTTTTCTCCATGCATCCAGTGAAGTTTTCAGATAACAGCCATTTTGAAAATGCTCCTTTGCAAACTGCACATACGCAGTAGAAACATATGCCCATCAACGCATGTCTTTTTCGCTGTTTCTGTTGATTTGCACAACGCGGTTGCAATCGCGGCCAAGAGGAAGAGAGCTAAATTCAAAAACCGAACGCAAATGTTTTTTTTTTTTTTTATCCTCCAATCGATCAACATGTTTATTTCAAAATACAGCTAATCGAAGGATAATAATCTGGATTACCTGGAGAGCAATAATTTATTGGTAGGTGGGGATGATTTATATATTTGAGGAGATGTTCTCAGACATCTAAGCTTGATAATCCCACATGAATTCTGGGCTGCTGTTGCCCACAATGAGCAGCACACCTGGGCAAGCTTCTTGGTGGCAGACATCGAGAGGTGGGTTTGGCATAGACGGAAAAAGCCATGCAGAAAAGCACCCTATGCCCCTTGTGAAGTATGTTGGTGGATCTCTTGGGCTATTTTTCTTCCAAATGTTGTGGAAATCTTTTTAGGGTACAGGATACCTCCATCAAATTCTAGCAGATATTAAATTGAAAATCTAATAGCCTCTGCCAGGAGCTTTAAAATGGGCTTTGGTTGGACCCTCTAGCAGGACAGTGATCCGAAACACACCTTAAAATCTAATTAAAAATGGTTCACTGGCTGCGGAATAAAAGTAGTCCTGTGGCCATCACAGTCCTCTGACCGAAACCTTACAGAACATCAGTGGGATGAGCTGAAGAGGAGTATCCACAAGCCTTGACCTGGGAATCTGAAGAATCTGGAGAGTTTCTGTATGGAGGAGTGGTCTTCGATGCCGAGCCACATGTTCATCAGCCTCAACACACATTATAGGACTCAGAGCCTTTATCTTGGCAAAGCATGGCTGCACAAAATATTAAATGATTGCCAATGATTGGTACACATATTTATGAGAGAATCATTTCTTTCATGATAAGAATTTAATGTTCTTTCAATTATGTTACCTCAACTTAAGGTTAGATTTTTATGAATATTTCAAATGAAGACTGTTTTTTTTCCATCTTTTTTTCATATCTCGTCATGCCTATTTTTACTAAAGGGTGTGAATAATTTTGGAGGGCACTGTAGCCTGATTTAGTTAGCTAAATGAACTGTCATTTAAACACTTCAACCTCAAAATGGAAACAAACTACCATACTTGACTATAAGCAGAACAGAATTGCACTGTAATTAGTGTTGATTATTCAGCTGAGGGGAACACTAGATTGAGCAAAGCAAAGAAAAACTAGTCAAGCAAAACCTTCAGTTGAAAGTTAAATTTTTTGCTTGATTTATCACGAGCTCACTTGAATAGGTTGCTGTGGGACTCTTCTGATACATTTATGTAGGCTGCTCTCCGGTGTCTCAGTGTCTCTGCTCGTGGTGCTGGTGGTCTGGAAAGTTGTTTGCTGTATAGGGTGAGGTCGAATAATCAGAATAAGTTCCATAAATTCCAGTTCAGCTACAGATTAATCCAGGTCTTGTGATTTTTAGCTTACCGGCCACTTACTTAGTGAAATTTCAATGACCTCTATCACCAAAACTGTTACAGATAGAGCTTAGGTTTGTGTTGTGGCCATATAGGAAATCATGTGTGAAGTTTCATTGGGTGACCTTGAACTTGACCTTCAGTGACCTTGAACAGCCAAAGTAAACAGTGAAATTTCAATAACTTATGTCCGCAAAATGGTTACAGATTGAGTGTAGATTTGCATTAAAGAAGTCTAGGAAGTCATGTATGAACTTTCATTTGGTGACCTTCATATTAACCATCGAAAGTATAACTTGGTCAAGAGAAAATTCAATGACTGCACTGAAAAGGTCACAGATGGAGCCTAGGTTTGTGTTACTGACATAGGAAGTCACATACGAACTTTCATTTGGTGACATTCAGCTTGACTGTAGATGACATTTGAAGGTCAAACTTGACATATTACAATTACAATGACTTGTCTTTCCAAAATGGTCACAAATGGGGTCTAGGTTTTTATTACAGACCTATAGGAAGTCATATATGAACTTTCATTCGGTGACCTTCGTATTGACCTTAAAAGGTCAGATGTGACTTAGTGAAAATTCAATGACTTGCATCACTAAAGTGATCACAGATGGAGCCTAAGTTTGTGTTACTGACATCTAGGAAGTCACATATGAACTTTCATTTGGTAACATTCAACTTGAATGGTCACAGATTGAGCCAAGGTTTGTATGGAGAAGTCCATTTGCTGACCACAACTTGACATTCTGTGACCTTTTAAAGTTCACAACTGACATATTGAATACATATTGACATATTTTAATGACTTGTCTCTGCAAAACTGCTTCAGAGCTTATGATTGTATTACAGAAGGTCCTATAAATGTATGTGAACTTTTATTTAGTGACCTTGATATTGATTTTCATTGATTCAAATGTCAAACTTCACATGAAATTTTCATAACTTGTATCATCGCTGTAAGACTGCTTGCACCTGCCATGCCTGACTCAAGTATGCTCCTTATTGGCTCTAAGCATTCTGGTTAATGAGAATGCTTTTGGAATTGTGATTCAGATAATGAAAAGTGATTTAATCCCCCCGCCCAGGGTGCAATATCTTTTTACTATCTAGTTATCAGTTTGTCAATTTCCAGTAATGAAATGCTTGCTAATGCAATGCTTTGATTAGCTGATTAGCATTATTGGATTTGTTTTTGATCATGAAAAGGAGCAGAAATGGAATGACGCACTGAACACTAAAGGCCTAAAAAGAGGAAAGGAGTTCAATGTCATCATTGCTCAACATGTATAAACTCGTTCTTTGAGAATTTCCATATGGACATTTTCCCAATAAGTTTATTTATTTTTTTTTTTCTTCTGATGTCTTTTTCAAAGCATGCAGTAGGGTCAGCTTTCTCATCCAACCTTATGCCCAGTGCGAAAGAGAGCTACTGATTGGGTTGGCATGCATAATTGATTAAAATCGATTCTCACGTCCCCATGTCTTCTTGGTGTGAAATATTATTGGTCAAAGGATGACTGTAAGGGGCCATGTTAGTGACGGCGGGGCACATTGTGTCGTGGAAAAGGCAGAAAAGCTATATATTCTCTCATTAGCCAACTGTAAGTTAATTCAGTGTCATCCTGGCTATTCTACAGTACATATCCAACTCCCACAGCAAATTCTTTTCTTTGTTGGGTTTTAACAATTGCATGCCTTTGTTATGGCCCCAATTTGTTATTACATTTATAACACAACAGCAACAGCAAGGGATGACACACAGTTTTTAAAACTTAAACACATTTAATTTAACAGACAAAGACAATAACAACTAACTAACAACTAATGAACCTAAAGACCAAGATTGATTAGGAAAAAAAAAGAAATATTTACAGTCCCTTTTTGTGGGGTGGCTTGGTGATGTCCTGGATAATGAAAATGCTCAAACACAGGCAAAGAAATCCACAAAAGAAATGTCACAGGTCTTGAACAGAATGGCAGGTCTGGTCATCTTCTTGCAATTTCTCCTACTACTCTACTGTCTCAATTCTTTTCCTTATACACTCTTTTGCAGACCCCACCCACATTTAGACCTCTTTTTTTTTTATTTTCTGAGACTTGCCCCAGACATGTCCAGGACATGTCTAAACATGACTCCAGTCTGAGCTTAACAAAAAAAGGTAAATACTGCCATCTAGTGGCCTATATTCACATTACACCTCCATTCCAAAAGGGAAAAATTTTGACTCATAAAGGCAAAATTTTTCTTTTCAATACAAAATGGTTAAGTGAACACTTGTCTATATATACATATCATACAATATTCAAACACATGATATATATATACACATTCAAACACGGGATAAGCAATCAGCAATTACATTGTCTGTACCCTTCACATGCTTAATTTCCAAGTCAAACTCCTGTAAAATCAAACTCCAATTCAACAATCTCCGATTCTTGTTTTTCATCCTACTCAAAAACATTAACGGATTGTGGTCAGTGTACACAATCATTGGCTTTTGTCCTGTACAAACATAAACCTTAAAGTGTTGTAAAGAAAGGACCAGAGCCAACAGTTCCTTCTCTATTGTGGAATAGTTCCTTTGGTGGCGATTGAACTTCCTGGAGAAGTATGCCACGGGATGCTCAATGTCATCAGAGTCACTTCTCTGTAGGAGCACAGATCCACAAGCTTGGTCGCTAGCATCGACCGCGATGGAGAACGGTTTGTTGAAGTCAGGAGATTTGAGCACGGGGAAGTGACACAGCAGAGACTTCAGGCGATCGAAGGCTCTCTGGCATGCATCATCCCAGGTGAACTTTACGCCTTTCTTCAGTTGGTTAGTTAGACTGAGAGCAATCTCAGCAAAGTTCTTGCAGAACTTGCGGTAGTACCCGATCATTCCAAGGAAGCGGTGCAAAGCTTTTTTGTTGTCAGGAACTGGAAAGTCCATGATGGCTTGGACTTTAGCATTTATGGGTGCCATCTTACCCTGGCCTATGACGTAGCCAAGATAAGTGACAGTAGCACAACCAAAGTCACTCTTGCTCAGGTTAACAGTCAGGTTAGCCTGGGTCAGGCGCTGGAACAACGTCTCTACATCTTTTAGATGTTCTTCCCAGGAGTCACTCCATGTGATCAGGTCATCGATGTATGCACCCGTGTGTGGCAATCCGGTGATTGTAGACTGTATCATCCTTTGGAACGTGGCTGGGGCATTTTTCATGCCAAAGGGTAGGACTTCATACTGGTACAATCCAGATGGTGTGGCAAAAGCAGAGATGCTCTTGGCCCTCTCAGTTAAAGGCACACACCAATAACCCTTCAATAAATCAATCTTGGTCAGAAACATTGCTTGCCCTACACTATCAATACAATCATCAATCCTAGGTATTGGAAACACATCAGTTCTAGTTACAGCATTGACTTTGCGATAATCTGTACAGAATCTAGTACTTCCATCAGGTTTTGGAACTAGCACACAGGGTGAACTCCAATCAGAGTTGGAGGGTCTGATAATATCATGTTTTAACATGTACTCAACCTCTTTCTCAGCAATCTTTCTCTTTTCAGGATTCATCCGGTATGGATGCTGTTTTATTGGTTTGGCATCACCAACATCTACATCATGAGAGGCTATAGTAACTCTCTTTTGAACATCAGGAAACAAATCCTCATATTTCTTGATCAACCTTTCAAACTGATCTCTCTGTGAGGGTTCTAAGTGCTGGAGTTTTACATCAAGATTTTGCAACACTTCAGTGTTTGACAATTTACATGAAAGAACTTCAGCTTTAATTCTTGGTTCATCATCTTGAAACTCCCCCTCATCTTCACACGTTTCGACCATTGGAGAATCTGAAGTGACAGCTGCAACCCTAGCATTTCTGTCATGATAAGGCTTTAGCATGTTAATATGACACAATTGTTTTGGTTTTCTCCTATCTGGAGTCTTCACAATGTAATTGAGATCATTGAGTTTTGTCAGAATTTCATAAGGACCATGAAATCTAGCCTGCAATGGATTGGACTGCAAGGGAAACAACACAAGGACCTTGTCTCCTGGTTTAAACTCACGGCTTCTAGCCTTATGATCATACCAAGTTTTCATTTTTCCCTGACTTGATTTCAAGTTCTCTTTGGCAAGGTCACAAGCTGCACGCAATCTTTCCTTGAACTTGCTAACATAGTCTAACAGACTGATTTGCGGCTCTTCCTCTTGCCATTGTTCACTCAATAATAGCAAAGGTCCTCTCACTTCATGACCAAACACTAGCTCAAATGGACTGAATCCAGTAGACTCCTGCACTGCTTCTCTAGCTGCAAACAACAGCAAATGAACCCCTTCATCCCAGTCTTTCTCATGGTCATAACAATAAGTCCTCATCATTGTCTTGAGAGTGGAATGAAACCGCTCTAAGGCACCCTGACTTTCTGGATGATAGGCACTAGAAAGAATCTGTTTTGCACCTAGTTCATACACAACCTGCTGAAACAATCCAGAAGTGAAATTGCTACCTTGGTCTGACTGAATTTCCCTGGGAAGACCAAACAACGTGAAGAACTTTATCAAAGCCTTCGAGATTGCAGTTGCCTTGATGTTACGTAGAGGTATGGCTTCGGGGAATCTGGTAGATGCACACATGATTGTCAACAAGTACTGATTTCCAGATCTAGTCTTGGGTAATGGACCAACGCAATCAACAATGACCCTAGAGAATGGCTCCCCAAATGCTGGGATAGGCTGCAATGGAGCTACAGGTGGGTCGGCCTGGTGTTTTCCTACTACCTGACAAGTGTGACAGGTTTTGCAAAAGCTGGAAACGTCTTTCCGAAGCCCAGGCCAAAAGAAGTGTTTCATGATCTTATCAACAGTCTTGTTAACACCAAGATGACCTCCTAAAGGTAAACTATGAGCCATTGTTAAGATCTCATTCCTATAGACCTTCGGAACAACAATTTGCCTGACCACTGCCCAATCTGCATTGGCAGGGATATCAGGAGGGCGCCACTTCCGCATCAACACACCATCCTTGAGATAATACCCAACTGGAACTGCATCTATTTCTTTTTCAGGAAGGGCTCTCCTCTTTAGTACACCAATTTCAGGATCATTAGTTTGCTCCTCAATCAACCGCTTTCTGGACAGAGACAAGTCTCCAGACACATCAGAATCACCAGACCCATCCGGCTGGCTGAATAGAGAACTGATAAAAGTATCTGATAAGTCCTCAAACGGAGAAACCATAGTAGGCCAATCAGAGTCATGAGGCGAACCACCTGAGTCCTGACTATTCAATGTACTGGACGGCACCACAACATCATCTTCTTTAGCCTTCATAGCACGAGTCACTGCGCAAGAAGGATACAGAGATGGGTCCTCATCCCCATTTTCAGTGCTCGGCTGTGAAGTAAGATGTACAGGGGGAACTACTTTGCCCCCAGCCAGGTCATTGCCTAGCAACAGAGAAACACCCTTTATAGGTAGACTTGACATAAGTCCCACCTTTACCTGTCCTGTAACTAAATCTGACTTCAAGAATATAGAGCGCAGGGGTACAGATACAGTCCTCCCTTCAATACCTTGTACAAGTATGAAATCCCCTGAAGCGGTCTCATCACGTAACTCCAAGGAGTCCATCAACAAAAGTGACTGAGAAGCTCCGGTATCCCTTAGGATATATATGGGGACAGGAGTAGTATGCTCATTCAGAGCCACAAATCCCTCTGACACAAATGGAAGAAATTCCTCCCTCACAAAGTCAGCTGTATTAGGCTTTTTAGCCCCACAAGAAGCAGGCAATTTAGCAGATTGGTTATCTACTACAGGGGTTTCTAACCTTGTTTTCACAAAGGCATTTGGTTTGGTATCCTTTTCTTTTTCTTTCTTAGCTTTAAGGAACCAACAGTTAGTTGTAACATGACCAGATTTCTTGCAATAATTGCAAACTAGACCACTTTTGTCACTGTCAGCTTTCACACTTTGATCAGACCTGTTACTGGATTTCTGAGCACCATCACCAGATTTGTCTTTGTCTTTGGGTGAGGAATCTTGGGTATCACCATAACCCTTTTTCTGAAATTGGGACCATCTATTGTTACTGCTAGACTGAAATTTGGACTTATGTGTGAGAACATATTCATCTGCAAATTTGGCAGCTGATTGCAAATTCAGTGCTTGCTTCTCATTAAGGTAGGTCTTAACATCATCTTTAACACAGTTCTTGAATTCTTCAACTAACACCATCTCTTTTAGTGAGTTGAAATCATCCTTGACCTCCATAGAAGTACACCAGCGCTCAAAGCAAACCTGCTTTTCATTAGCAAATTCAACATAAGTCTGATTTTCAGATTTCTTCAGACCTCTGAATTTCTGTCGGTAAGCCTCTGGAACCAACTCATAAGCTCTCAAAATAACCTTTTTGACAACCTCATAATCAGAGGAATCATCTGCAGACAAAGCCGAATTGGCTTGTTGAGCTTTACCCTTGAGGACAGTTTGCAACATCAGAGGCCAGTGTTCCTTTGGCCACTGGCAACTCTTTGCTACCTTTTCAAAACACTGGAAATAGTTGTCAACATCCTTTTCCGAAAATGGAGGCACCAGTTTTACCTCCTGACTAGCACAAAATTTATTTTTCATTGCTATTTTAATTTTTAGTTGCTCCATTTGGAGTCTTTCTTCTCTATCCAACTTCTCTAATTCAAAATCTCTCTGTCTCTGTCTCTCTCTTTCTGCTCTTTCCTCTTTCTCTCTCTCAAATTCTCTTTGTTTTTCTTCTCTTGCTAATTTTTCTAACTCAAACTGCCTTTGTTTTTCTTTTTCTCCCCTCTCATATTCTCTTTCTTTCTCTTTTTCCTCCCTTTCTTTTTTCTCTTCTCTTGCTAATTTTTCCAACTCAAACTGCCTTTGTTTTTCTTTTTCCTCCCTTTCAATCTCTAGCATTTTTAATTTAAGTTCCATTTCTATATTTGGATTTTCCACTGGAAACTGTTCCAGATCTCCTGGTGCAAACACATTTTCATCAATGTAATATTCAACTATCTCTCTAGCCAGTCTTACTTTTCGCATGGCTGGTTTTACCTCTGTCAGCTCCAACTGTCTGCAAATTTCTAGCAGTTCTGTCTTTTTAAAAGACTTCAAAACCCCTACGGTTGGTGATGCCAAGAAATCATCCATTGCTGTTGTCAATATATATCTAGGAAAATTCACAAAAACAATTTCACAATTTGGAATGTTAGATTTTCAATAAATTACTCACACAGTGGTCTATCCCGGACCTTGAGCCCCCAATTTGTTATGGCCCCAATTTGTTATTACATTTATAACACAACAGCAACAGCAAGGGATGACACACAGTTTTTAAAACTTAAACACATTTAATTTAACAGACAAAGACAATAACAACTAACTAACAACTAATGAACCTAAAGACCAAGATTGATTAGGAAAAAAAAAGAAATATTTACAGTCCCTTTTTGTGGGGTGGCTTGGTGATGTCCTGGATAATGAAAATGCTCAAACACAGGCAAAGAAATCCACAAAAGAAATGTCACAGGTCTTGAACAGAATGTCAGGTCTGGTCATCTTCTTGCAATTTCTCCTACTACTCTACTGTCTCAATTCTTTTCCTTATACACTCTTTTGCAGACCCCACCCACATTTAGACCTCTTTTTTTTTAATTTTCTGAGACTTGCCCCAGACATGTCCAGGACATGTCTAAACATGACTCCAGTCTGAGCTTAACAAAAAAAGGTAAATACTGCCATCTAGTGGCCTATATTCACATTACACCTTTTACATGGAAAAGAGAGCTGTCCAGGGTTTTTTATTCTTTATGTGCCTGTCTTTCAGGAAACCTCTGTGCAGCCGGTGCACTGCTGGCCATTGATTTTTATTTCTTTATATATTTTTTTGCTTTTGTGCAGGCTGTGTAGCTCATTGCTGAATTTTAATTTGAAATGGGAAAGCAGGAAACATGCAGGCTTTCTGGTCCCCTGCATTTTTTTCCTCTCTTACTGGAATGCAAATGAAATGTATGTGCTTAGAATGTTCTAAATTAAATTAAAAAAAAACAAAACAATTAGGCCTCAATTTATACCCAGCATCATGAAGGCTTAATGATCAATTCTCATTCAATGATTAATTACTGAGTATGGACTAACCTTCGCTGAACTACAGTTATGAGTATTTCACATGTTATTTAAGCTTGATAAAGCATGTTCTACATGTTATAGAAGGATGTAGTGCCTTACTTCCGTATCTGACATCTTAAAGGGGCTTTGCTGTGACGCACGCACATGAACTTGAATAATACAAATCAGAGATGGTGGACTGTACAAATTGAAAGATTTATCGGGAGAATCTCAACATTTTGAAATTTGTGTTTGAATGGATTTTAAAAGAGTTTTGCTGTTCAGCTGTTGTCAGCTATAATAATCATAAGACAACCATAGAGATTTACTTTGAAGAAATGGTGGCGAATGAGGAAATGAGGCCAGAGAGACAACTCAGGTGAAGCTGTTTTCATTGATAGAAAAATTTGCTGTTCTAGCTTACTTCCTCACAAAGCTAAAATGAACAAAGATTAAAATTAACAAAGATATTACTGCCTTTGGAAAGTCTTGATCTTTGCAAATGTGAGAGCACTTGCTGTACAAAGAGAATTGGATAAAGCATTCAGGATGCCTGCGTAAAGGGGAAAAAAGTCTTTGCCATTGTGGCACTATGTTATAACTGTGAAGAAATAAAAACTCTAACCAGCAGAGTCCTGTCTATAATAGCTCTGCACCTGATGAATAAACTTTCAAGAGGGCAAAGTTATAAATGCAGAAATGGAGTTTGCTAACACGTTCTGAATTGCAAACAAAAATAACGACTCAGAAATACAAAACATTAATCAATCAAAATAACCACACAGCTGAGTCCCGGGTTTGCAGTGATACACTTAATACTACCCAAGGATACCAAAATTGTATTGAAGACATAAGGGTAACCATTTCAATATTGGAGCCAAGATTTGCGTTTGCTCATGTCGTCATAGTGCCCCTTTAATAGATGGCTTAATGTCAAGACCATGATAATGCAGAGAGAATTCCTGAGAAATATAACTCGTGACAAGCAGGATTATAGACACAACCATTTGAGTATCCGTCTTGTGAAATTTGTGACATTCTGCTGTCTTTTGAGAGGAATTGTTATTGCACTGCATTATTACTTTATTCTCTCCGTGGTATCAAGGAGATTCTGCTTGGTTAAATGGCTGTTTTGACCTTGCTCTTTTATAAAATGCATAATGTAGTGATTATCTATCAACAGTGACTTACTATAGAGACTGAATACACTCTTTTTCGCTTAGGTTTTTAGTAACCTCCCCAACAGTATCCCAAGGATGAAACCATTGATTCTGTCTTGCATGTTGGTTAACTATGCAACAGTCTGTTTAATCTGTCAAAGTACTTTTTCTTAAACTGGAGTGTAAATTTAGGAATGGTAAGGTTTCCTGGGGAGTTTCACATTGGAACAAGAGGCTCCTCAGAGCCTGTACTCGGGCCGGGTTTTGGCCTGGGCCAATCCATAGAGATTATATATATATTTAGAACTGTAGATTGCTGATGATGTCATATTTACATTATCCAAAGTGAAGCACTCAGCCGCCATATTGATACACCCAACTTCTTCATAAAAATGAATGGTTTCCTATGAGGCTGTCCCATTGACCTAAATAGACTGCTGACTTAAGCAAACGCTAGCCATCAATAACGGTCTCGAGCGAGCTATCTTGGTACCCTTATTGTCGCGGGGACTGCATTGATTAAGCAGTCAATAAAATGAACAAGGTGGCTAGCTAGCTTGCTACTTGTAATTGTAACATTCAAGGACAATATTTCTTACCTGCATAATATTTAAAACAATGGACAAGTCGCTTTGTCTGTTTATACAGGGTTCCAAAAGACAAGGCAGGGAGAAAGGCTTGGCTGTTTGAAATCGGGAGAAAAAAAAACCTTTCTCTATCCCCTCGACCCGTGCTGTGCAGTGATTTATTTTTTGAGAGCAGTGTTACAATGGCACAGGGGTAAAGACGAAGCTTGGTAAAGGAGTAGCCAGAGTTAACTAGCGCTTCCTTTTAACAACGTTGGCATTAGCCATATGATTCAGTATGAACAATTAGGTCAATGGCAGATATGCTCTATCAGGGTACAATGAAGTGGGGAAACCAGAGAGTTTTATAATTTTATAACTTATACGGACATTCATCGACGTTGCTAATAACGGCAAAAACTTTGAAGCAATTATCTTATGAGAGGGTCATGAAAAGCCTCGGTCACCTTAACTGAACTTTTCTACTCGCACTTGAACGTTGACACCGAGTAGCATTTCAATCTTCGCTTTAGTAAGTGTGCCGCTTTCCATCCTCCAAAAAAGCATATATTTCGGTAGAGAAAATTTTGCTCTGTACAGTGATGCCAAAATCACCCCGACTCGCACGCAAGTGTTTTTGAAAATATAATTTTAGAGTAGGCGAAAAATGAGTGGGAGTGTACGTGCAAATTTAACTTCCTGGTGTATACGCTCCTGGAACAGATGCTTCACTTGAGCGTACCCTTCGAACTCGTGAGGGAACACGTGTGCGCATACCTCTTTGAGCCTACAAGCAAGCACGTACGTGCTCATGCCACTTTGAGCTTGTGTGCAAATAAATGCGTGCGCATACCATTTTGAGCTTGTGTGCAAACCAGTGCGTGGACATACCCCTTTGAGCTTGCGAGCAAACCCGTGTGCACGTACCCCTTTGAGCTTGTGAGCAGCCACGTGCGTGTGTATATCCCTTTGAACTTGCGAGCAAACTCATTCGTGCGCACACTCCTGTAAACTTGCGAGCAAATGCGCGCTTCGCATACCGCTGTGAACCTGCAAGCAAACACATGCGTGCGCGTACCCCTCTGAGCTTGTGAGGACACAGGTGCTTGTGCTTACCAGTTTTAGCTTGTGAGCAAACCTGTGCGTACGTATACCCCTTCGAGCTTGAGAGCAAACGTACTTGCGCATACCACTGTGAGCTTTTGTGCAAACGTGTGTGCGCGTACCCCTTTGTGCTTGCAAGCAAATACATGTGTGCACATACCCCTTTGTGCTTGCGAGCAAACGCGTGCGTGCGCATATACAATGTAAAATGTGACTGATATTTTGCATAGCGGTTATTGCTAATCAACTTGAAACTTGAGTAGCGAATGATCAAGCTTGATTAGTGATTTTGCTCGACGGTGAAACTGTAACATAAGTGCAAATCTGATTTATATTTCAGGAGATATCTTGAGTATATACAGTGGGGAAAATAAGTAACGTGTCAACATTTTTCTCCGTAAATATATTTCTAATGGGACTATTAACCTGAAATTTTCACCAGATGTTGGTAACAACCCAAGTAATGTGAATTGAAGATCCAGGGAGGAGCGAGGGGTGGATCTATGGGTGGATCTGACCGTATCTGAGGAGGATCAAAGGACAGCCATGCCCCCAAAGCATATCTGGCTTTATCCTTTATTTCAGTCTATTTTGGACCATAATTTACCAAAGTAAACATCGTGATATATCGAAGGATACCTGAACCTTGCGGTAGATACCATAATAAAATGTTGAAATTATCATTGAAAAAATTAATCACGTGGGAAAGTAGCGTCATTTTCTCATAGACTAATCTATAGCATTGAACTACTTTCTGCAACCACCAACATTGCCATCTGCTGGCCATTAAATAGAATGCAGTTTTAAGAGATTTTAGTGTTGGCTTCCATTTTCAGACCTGGGCGCTGCGTCCATGTAATTATACAGTCTATACGATGAAGACAATTTGCAAGTACTGCGATTCATGGTGAAATTTGCCTCGCAATTTACCAAAAAATCGTTGCATTTTGCAATGCGAACCCAGGTATATTTTCGCTGATATACCTTTGTTCTTATGAGCAAACATGGGCGCATACCCCTTTGAGCTTGCGTGCGAACACATGCCTGCGCATACCCACTTGTTTCCTTTGTCCTTCTGCACGCCATCTCTTTGACGCTCTTAATTTCATTACCCTTCATTTTCTTACCTACTCCATTCTGAAAGATTTTATCTTTTTTTTTTTTGGCAAATTAAATGCGTGTGTAATGGCAAGGCTACATGACTTCTCAGCTAAAGAGCCGCAAGACGGCCCTTAAGGAGAATAAGGAGAAATATTTACATTGGATCTGCTTCTATCGCCATCTCTGTCTCGGCATCCTGTGTCTCATGAGCAGTTCTTATTTCTTATTGCTTTTCCCAAAATCATTTTGAAACGCTTTCCTTTGTCTTATCGGAAAACAGACAAATTCCTGCCTAGGAGGTCGCTTATGATGGCGCTGGTCAATGGGGTGGCAGCGTATGTGTTGTTCTTGCTGATGTGCCATGCTGGGTCTTAGCAGGGCTTCAGTAGGATCTCGGGGCCAATGCAAATCTGACCCTGCTGTGCTCCATTTCAGGAATGCGGGCAGAAGAACCCGAGTAAACACTGCCTTAGGCCACACTGGACATTGGAACAGGAAGCATCCAGTGCTGCATTTGTTCTAAACAAGAGAAAATATTACTCATCTGACATTAAACAAGATGCGGAACACATCTGCTGGTAAAGTTTATAGGTGTTGAATCAATTGTTTTTTTATGGCTCCAAAACAGATGAAATTCCAAATTTTTCCAAATTGAATCAAATGGGACAAGTACGGGAAATGTTGCACAAAAGCTTTTCGAAAACTGACCGTAAAGGTGGCTAAGTCTGACGTATCATTTTATTGTTTTCAGTAGTGCACAGTGTACTTGGTGTTTGTGATCTATTTTGTAATATCAGTTCTGTGTTTTGGATGTTGTTGGATGCTTGTTCAGGGTGTGCTTAAGATGACGTAATACCAAGGATTTATTTCATTCAACTTCCGCTTGAACCTTTCCCTGGTTTTTTTCCGTTTTTTGGATTATGGTAGTTTGCCAGACTACTTCTTGATAGATTTTAATCAAAGAGCAACTTCATCTGCTTGTTTCAAGTTAAATGGTGTGCATCACTTTCTCATCACAAACGCATAGCTTGAATGTTTAAGCATCACAAGTCATTTTTGATTGGGCTTCTGCGAATCGGCTGATGTGTTTTGGCGTGCCACTGTTTCTTTGCTATGTGAGAGGGAAACTCATCTGGAGGAACATGACAGCCATGATGTACCACAACACTCCTTATTTGTCTGTGAAATGAGATGTGAGGATAAACAGGGGAATACTTATGGGTCAACAACGCCAGGCAGAGTGATTAGGTTTGAATATGTATGATTAAGTGTGTGAGACTGTAATTGATCTCATGTGAACTGTGTCTGTTTTCATTTTTAACCTTTTAAAGGTCTGCTTAATCTCCACATTTTTGAGTATGCCTTTTGGACCCTTCAAGAAAAAAGTTTGTTTTGAGGTTTTTGTCCAAGCTTCTGCTTTGCTGGGTTTAAAATCGGTCCTGGATAGAATGTGGTGAAAAACGGTACTAAAGAATAATAAATAATTCATTCTCAGAGACTGAAACAGCTGCCAATGATTAAGTTTGTCAAAATGCACATTTTGGTGACAGACATGAAAATCAGTTCATCTATGGAAGTGATTTTGAGTAGTATGATGCTCAATACCATCCTCTTCCTGATGTGATGATTAAATTCTTCAGTCGGACTAAGAGCTGAGTCGCATAGTTTTCTCGCTGTGCCTTTTTTTGTACTGTGATGGAAAATTTCTGTGGCGAACAGCTCTTGGCAAATGGCACTCTTGGCAGTGCGGAGAGATTTGTAATGCTGTTTTTGTTCAGACTCTCTTGCTCATCACATAAATACGAGCCTTTTCTTTTATGGCTCAGCGATGGAACAGCCCATTCATGCTTACTGCTGAGTTAACAGTTCTGATTGCATTTCTTTATTTTCAGTCTTCAGCTGAAGTCGTATTCTGACGATCCATCGCCATTGTTTACTTAGATCCCCAGGATGTAAAATAAGTGGCTTATCAGTATCAGTGTACAACGTAAATATTTTTTTCTTTTTCCTTAACATTACTTCTGTTGGAAGTAGTTCATAGATACTTGAATATCTCCTTAGTATTAAAGTTATGTTTATTAATGTTCGGTTCCTTTGCCCCTTGCTGTGTCACCAGTTTCTTAGCATTGTCTGGATTCTGAAAAAAAATTGAAGATTGAAACTTGAAAACTGAATGACAAAATCATGCAGTTCTGCTACAACTGCTCGTAGACTTTTTGACAACTGGGTTATGACTTTCAATACATTTTTATACTAATTGAAGAGATGATCCCCATCTCAGTTGTGTAAACTTGTCTGATTGCAGGTGGGTTTTTATCTTCTTGTCTTCAGTTCGAACCCCCTAAAACATCTTTTTACCTGCGTCGCCAAAGGCAGCATGTCTAGGAATGGCTTTTTCACTTCCGGACCTGAACTCTGAAAAATGCTTGGAGGACAAAAATCTCTTGGGAGAGTGCCAAACTCATCAAAGAGAGTGGATGAAATTTTGTCGTCCGTTGTCCGTCCGTCATTCCGTTCGGTCGGCCGGCCGTCCGCCCGCCCGTCCAAAGTAACGATGGTATCGAGAAAAAATAATTGGCCTTGGAAGTTGTAATTTGGTATGATGATGTATCTTGACCTAAGGCAGCTCGCTATGGAAAACTGGTATGATTTGTCAAAATTCAAGATGGCCGCCGCCATTTTTGTAAAAACGACGTTATCGAGAGAATGCGAAAAATAAGTCTCGTAGGAACTTGTAATTTGGTATGCTGATGTATCTTGACCTAAGGCAGGTTGCTATTGAAAATGGGCGCACTGCTTCAAAATCCAAGATGGCCACTGGCATTTTTAGCTTACCGGTCCTATGGGCTGATAAGCTATTGTCGTGGTGTGGCGTCCATCGCCTGGAACAATTTTTTTTATTTTTGCATGAGGAATTTTGTGTAAATTTGCGATAACATACTACTTGACCATATCTCCAGAAATTTTTTCTCAGATTTTTGATTGAATCATTTTTGTCCGTTTTATGGGGCCTTGAAATTTTGGCTCCAATGTTAAAGGTTGAACTGAGAAATTTAAAAAAAATTATTTCTCAAAAACTGCGTGATAAATTTTTTTCTAAATCAGGCAGTCAACTTACCTTAGCACCGTCAATGTACATTGCGAGCGCCATTTTGATTGAATCGACAGAAGTGGGTCTATTAGGGGTGCCGAACTTTATGAATATGCAAGATGGCCTGTGGCCAAATGGTTGCAGATAGAGATTAAGTTTGTATTATCAACATATAGGAAGTCATATATGACCTATATTTTGGCAATATTAAATTTGACCACAGATGAGTTTGAAAGGTCAAACTCGAGGTCAGGGAATATATTAACAATTTTTAAAGATTTGACTTGAAATTTCAAAAAATTATTTCTCAATAACTGACTGATAACTTTTTTTTATAAATCTGGCAATCAACTTCCCTCGATGCACTTTATGAACAGTGCGAGTGCCATTTTGGTTGAATCGACGGAAGTGGGTTTAGTGGGGGCGCTGTAGTTAAAATTTGGGTCTTATGGAGAATGGGCCAGATCGCCCGTGGAAACTAAATGGTTGCAGATAGAAATTAAGTTTGTATTACTGATATATAGGAAGTAATATATAACCTATATTTTGGCTGCGTTAAAGCTGACCTCAGATAACCTTGAAAGGTCAAGCAAAATGTTTCAATTTTTAAGGTTTCTAGGCTTTGGGAACATATTGTATTGAACACTCATAGGAAATCATGTATGAACTTTCATTTGGTGGCCTTGAACTTGACCTTTGACGACCTTCGAAGGACAAACTTCACATAGAGAAATTTCAATGACTTCTATCACCAAAACTATTACAGATGGAGCTTAGGTTTGTATTGCGGGCATACAGGAAGTCATGTATGACGTTTCATTTGATAACATTGAACCTGACCTTCAGTGAGCTTGAATACCCAAACTTCACAGAGAAATTTCAATGACTTGTATCAGCAAAATGGTTACTAATAATAATAATAATAATAATAATAATAATAATAATAATAACTTTCATTTGGTGGCCTTTAACTTGACCTTCGGTGACCTTTGAAAGTCAATCTTCACATTGTGAAATTTTCAACTTCTATCATCAAAACTATCACAGAGCTTTGAAAATGGGCATGCTGCTTCAAAATCCAAGATGGCCACCACCATGGATCTGCCGGAACAGCGTCATCGCAATAACTCCAAAAATAAGTGGCCTAAGACCTTTTAATTTGGTATGGTGATGCATCTTGACCTATTGCATGTTCTTATTGAAAATGATATCACAACATCAAAACCCAAGATGGCCACCAAACGACGTTATTGAGATAACTCGCAAAATAAGTGGCTGACCCAACACAGGTCATTATTGAAGATTAGTGTGCTGCGCCAAAATCCTTTCCAGTTTATCTTCTCCATAGGGCTGCATCCATCTATCATCGTCGTCATTGTCATCATCATAAGAATTCACCATCACTCATTCAATACAAATTTTATTCACCAAAGCATACTTCTAGATAATACCCGCGCAGAGACGCAGGTTCAGTGACTTTGCTCTTGTTTCATCTTGAAATTTGATTACTATTCCTGTAGTGACCACAATATTACAAAAATCGGAAATATTGCCGATGTTCATATTTCCATGAAAGCTGTACAGCACCAGGGTACAAAAGTTTTGGTTGTTTTTAACCTGGCAGTTAATCACAGTCACAGAGTCAGTTACACACAACAAAAACCACACAGACACACACAGACAGACAGACAGACACACACGCACGCAAGCAGGTTTCTGATTGATCATAGGCAGAACTAAAACTTTCTCTTGCAGGTGCAGCCTCACCTTTCCACGACCCCATACACAACTCGAGTTGAAACAATTTCTGACGCAACATAAAGACTTCTTGAGGGCATTGTTTACTAATATGTCTACACTGAGAGGCTGCAATGGTGCTGCAGATGATGGTACCCCCAGCGCTCTCTATGCTGAAGCCATGAGTGCACATTTCACTGCCAAACAGGTCCAAGAGCAGTTTTTTTTCAGATGTCCAGCAAGACAACTTTCATCTAGAAGAGGTGGAGGTACCTGATGATGATGATGATGGGGAGGAATACAACCCAGAGAATGATGCATCATCTTCAGATGAAGAAGAAATCCCCCAAGCTGAAAGCAAGACTTTTTTTTAATCTAAAAACAGCAAGATAACACGGTCCTCATCACTATAAGACAACCAGGACAGGATGGCAGCATTAAGTCCCATAAAGATGACTTCGGGCCCACAAGATGGGCTGTTTCCCATGTACTGGACATCGCCTCAACATTCTACCTGTTCATCAATTAAGCTGTTTTATTTTTGGGGTTTAGTGAGGGTGGGTTATTTTTTTTTGGGGAGTATGCAGGATGTTAAGACTACACACAGTTTGAAAGTGAGACTTTAATTTTAAACATGGTTCTTTTTGAGCTGAATTCTTTGTTTTTGCGGGGCAGTACATTTAAAAACCTAATTTTTCACCTCATACTCATTATATTAATTCAGTCAGTACCAAAGCATTTTAAGAAATTTCTATCAGACTGTTGAAAAAGATTCAAATAGCGTTCCTTTGTGCTGAAAATTAATTGAGAGAGCAAGGGCAAATATGTTCTGGCAATATTAACCATCATTTTCAGTATTTTCATTGTCAAATGAAATTTGACAAATTTCATTTGACAATGAAAACAATACAATGGTTTAGAATTCACCGCACCTTTTTTTAAAAAAATAAAAATGTCACAGTGAAAATGTTTATTTTAGAATCTTTCATGTTTATCTGGGGTTTGCTCTCTTCTATATTGTGACGAATAGCTGCACCTTTCCACTTCATGAAGATGAGAAAATAAATGTTCTGGCTGTTGACAGTCTTGGTGCCTTGTGGACATTTTAAAATATCTTTTGAGACAGAAAAACAGATTGAATTTGATTTTAATTTATTTAAAAAATACATATGGCCTTAGTTACATAGTTATGTGGTGCAGTCACTGGCATTTCCTCTGAAAAGCAAAAAAAAAGGAATGATAACAATGACTCTGCTATTACAGCCAGCATTTTAGCGGTCTCTGTCAGCATGAATCATTCTCTGATTGATCAATTGAGAAATTTCTCTCGTGACCAATGCGAACTGCTGATTTACCACAACCTATACTTTAGCATCTAAATTCCCATCATTTCATGACTTATTTTCAAAATCGACACTTCCATCCCCCCCCCCCCAAGTTATTTGTCGTCTCTTGTGCTGTCTTTATGTGATTGCTATGCCGTGCTCTCGCTGAAATATGAGCTGGCCCTGAGCTGGTATTTAATGCGCTGGGCACAGATTGAGCGCCCTCTGACCTCTCGCTGTCCCTGCAGGGCGGATCCTGGATCTGAAGACTGGCACCGTGAAGAAGGAGGGGCAGCAGTCCTCCATGAGAATGTGCATGGGCTCCCGGCGCTCCTTCATCTGCAGGATGAGGTAATGTTACGGAGGACCGACCTGCTCTCCGCGGACCCCTCTCACTTCCGCATTGCACTTCGGCCACAACCGAACCTCAGGGAAGGAATTTGAGCGACTGTGACCGTTCAATTGTTTCTTTGACAGTCCTCGTTACGTGCAGCTGTTGATCTCATTATGGCATCAGCAATGAAAGCCAAAGACACTCCCTGAAGTCTGTTTCGGGGGGCATGAACTGACCCTTGCACTGGTCACGGGCTTGCGTTTGTTATCAGATATGCTTTGCTTGGTTTGGATTTTCGTGGAATTCTCGTATTTTCTTGAGCTTGAAAAGATAAGATTCCTCAGAGTCTGTTAGCAGAAACGCGTACAGACACGCTACAGTTGTCAAAATGGAACAATGGTTTGGGAATTGGAAAACAATGTTTCATTGCATGCGATGGGCAAATGAAACTTGTCACTAACTTCAAGACTGATTTTTAAAAAAAAATTTTTTAGGCGACCTTTCATGTAAGCATTTCTCACCAATGAATCATGGTCTTTTTCACCTCTACTGTTCATTTACAGCAATTAGACATGCTTCGTGGCGTTTTGAGTGAAGCCATAGCAATGCTTTCTCCCAGTGAATTGTCTCATTATGCCTCCTCTCACACTGTATGTGTCATGTGGAAATACTTTATTAAACCTCCGAAATGTCATGAGCGCGGTAGGTATAATGATTGGTGCTGGTGTCCCAAAAAAAACACTTCTTGAATGCATCACCAATTTTAGCATGTAGACTGCGGACAGGCAGTCAAAACCATGAACGGATCCAAAAGGAACGTGCAAATTACTGCTTTCCTGCATAGCCACTGGAGGAGCTCAATCTCAGCAGCTCACACTGACTTCCTTGAACTTGTCTGTCTTTTTGATAAATACTCTGGCAGGCACTTGCAGTAAACAGCCCAAATTTGTATGAATTTCTCTGGATTTGAGCCAGATTTGTGCTTCTAGCAGATTTATTCAGGGCACCATCAATGAAATCATATAACAAACAGCATGCATTAAAAAATATAAATAAACATACCTTCTGAAATGAGTCCTGTGCCATATGGAGTGGCAGGTCAAGCTGGTGGACTGAGGAGAAGCAATTGATTTTCAGGCCATTTAAAAATTCAAGGTGTGACTATGGATTCTCTGCTTATCTGTAGGTGTATTGTTAAAGACCTGTTGTTAAGAGTGCTAAAAGTTATTTATCTTTCCTCACCCCCCCCCCCCCCATTCTGCCTGCCTCTGTTATTTCTCTCATCTCAAAACAACATTTAGGTTTAAGACGCTTAGGTCTCCGACAGGTCATGAGCTGTAAACACTCTAACCTGCCTTGTGGCTACTACTATAGACCCTTTCGGTTTAAGGACGTGAAAAAGCGAGATTTGGAGTGCGCATGCTCTTTGCAGACTATGTTGGGCAGAAGATGCACAAATCGCTTTGAAAAACTGGGGAATTATATGTTCTTTCGCTTTCCACGTGTAAAAGGCAGCTTACAGCGTGCATTCGGACTATAAACAGGAATAATTTTTGTTCAGGAACAGTCACGGGTGTGCATCATACATTTTGTGTCCGGATGGCGAGATTAAGAATTCTGTATTCAACCTACGATATCGATTGATGTTTGGGTACCCAGAGAAACATTAGGATATGTAAACACATAAAACCTAAGTTCAGTTTAGGAAATTTTGGGTTTACTTTCAAGTGCTGCTATTCGTGTCAGTAGCATATCCTTAATGGCGGCTGCCATGTCACTGATGACACACCGGGTTGCTTGAGCAGGTGCAGCACATGCATTCGCAATATTAAATATTAATGTTAAATTCTAAACCCCCTTCTCGTTGAAATTAACTCCCTAAAATATATTGGCGCCCCCCTTTTAACATCGTTCTGGCAAAAAAAAAAAGCCGGAAAAAAAGTGGAGGTTGGAAAAGAAATTCTTCCCCCTTTATGATATAGTTAGTCTAAGCTCCATTAGTTTTCTCCTACAAACTGAAGGCAAGGCAAGTCCTTGACGCTGTTATTTTCAGCACAGATGAAAATCCGAAATCAAATGTGTTGTATTCAGTCATACAGTAATGATGTGGCCTTGTATTTTACTTGTGTGCCTGCACACTTATCCATGGTGAGAGGAGATTAGGATCATATGTGCTTGCCAGTTGTTTTGAGCAATGCGAATTCGTCGCAAGAACACTGTAGCCATTAGCTGACATGACATGGGACCCAATTATAATGGTGTAAATGACATTATTTCATGTCCGCAAAACTAACTAGCAAACAAATTCAACTTTGTTTGCTATAGAAAGCAAGTAATTTAGAAATCGAAATCACAAGGAAACTAAATGATTATTGCATGCAGGGAAATGAAAACCAGACCTACACTTAGCTCTGAGGGGCTAAGTTCTATAATGTAAGCCCCTCAGAGCTGACCAAGACTGTCAACGTCGTATGGCACCAACATTCCTCCTTTGGCTTGATATTTGTCTGCATAAAGTTTAACATCTATTTAACATCGTATATGGCATAGGATAGTATCGAACAAAGCCAGTCCCTTTTCAAAATGTGGATACAAAAGCTTGACACTGCAACAACAATAACAGCTAGAAACAACAACAGATGAAATGATTCTTAATCAATTAGTGGGCCATATCAACCAGTACCTATTTCTCCTATCAGATCACTCCTTTTTAGCTTGTGTCTGTATGAGATCCTTTTGTTCGTAGGGAAACAGACTGAGCGAAGTTGGGCCAGCTACTGACAAAATGAGTACTGCAGACTCTAGTGTGATCATTCAAGACAAAGTTCTTGCGATTTATAGCTCGAATCCATGCCTGTCATTGTCTCTTGCCACAGAACACAAAAAACCTTATGCCCCCGTCTTTACGATACCAGTTTGTGCACCCCACCACACAACAAGCAGCCACCATAGTTCCTTTTGCCCCACATCAGCTCGATTGCGCGTGCGCGCGTGGACTTCCAGCCTGAAGCAGAACTCGTCTATTGAGTGGGAATGTGGCAGTTGTGTTGGTGAATGCGGGTAAAAGCCGTGTTAATGACAATACACTGGCCATGTCGTGGTCCTGCTGTATTCCCCTTAAGTTGGCATTATGCCACTGCTGTGATATCTTTTTGTGATTTCCTTACTTTATTAGGCTCTGCCACCATTCAGCTCTCTATCTGCTGTATTGCCCTGTCAAAAATGGTTTGTGATAATGGAAACTTTACACTGAATATCTTTAATGTGATAATTACTGTGATTAAAGTAATGAAGCCTCTGTTACTTTATTATTGCTGTCGTCTAGTTTCCATTAAAAATGGATTAGCCCTGTCACACTGAAGAAAGTGTGTTTTAGCAAGTATTTTAATTTTATTATGAGATTTGAATTCCTAATTTTTTCTCTCTCTAGTGGAAAATATTAGCTTATTTTAAGTAATCATTTGCTTGACAAGTGAAATTTTCTTTTTTGCTTGACAAGTGAAATTTTCTTATCCCATTGGTAAATTTAGAAATGAATCAAAATTATCTCATCTCATTGGGAAAATTTCTGTCTTGCTAAGAAAAAAGGTAATAGAAATAAGTATTTTAAGTCTAAAAACAAGATTATTATGCTTGGTAAAATGGACTTCTCTTGTCCCCATTACAAGCTATGAGCAACGAAGAGCTTTTGGTTAAATTTAAAATTAACTGTTGCTGCATATAAAGTGATGTTCTAGATGCATGTTTTTTACAGCTTTGTTTGGGAGGAGGGAGGAATGCGACCCCATCATATTTTCTATGGGACCCATAGAAAGGAAACACTTTGCATCCGGGCCTGGTCAAGGGGAAGTGAACATTTGTCCGTCCGTTACCAAGTTTATTTTGGACATTATGACATATCGTATAGTGTATATCGTACACTATAGCAGATTAGGGAAATTATTAAGCAAGGCCAACTCACTAAATTGAAACCAAAAAGATTGATCATGCCGCATACCATACATGAAGTACATTAAGTAATGGTGTCCGTCCGTTACTTCCCCTTAACCAGCCCCATCCGCTTAATTCTATTCCACCTGTGTTGCTGAATTGAAAAATAGTTCTTCCCAACCTTATCTTTGTTGGTAACATTTTTTGTATGTTTAGAGGCATGTATATTACTGGTGCTTAATTTTTTATTGCAGGGGTTGTACTCAATGGTACTGCGCCCTGACAACTTAAGTATGTTCAATCTGGAGAAAAGGAAAACTTTTTGTTTTGCGTTTTTAGAAATGGCCTGGTTAGTTAACTGTCCTTATATTTTCATTCATTTTGTTTACGGTTACTGTCATATAGGCACCATAGGGTTCCACATACTTAAACAGCTGGTGTCTTCTGTGCCCAAACGCTTCATGAGTGTGATTGAAAGAAACGGTGATAATACACAATTGCAAATTTTTTGAGTCTGATGTCATCACCTTTTATATTTATATTAGCAAAACCTAATTTTGTCAATATTATGAAATCATCATCGCCTCCGCGTCTGCCTCAGATCCCTCGTGTTATTGCCGTGTTATAACTCAAAAACTATTTTATAAGTCGTTTTCAAATTTCATAGGCCTTTAGGTCTTATCAAGACAGCGAACATGATTGATTTTGGGCCTCGTTAAGGTCCAAAATCAGCAGGACCTTGTATGATTATCCCCCGCCAACACGAAGTGGGAGGGGGATATAGGTTTGACCTCCACCCGTCCGTCCGTCCGTGTGTGCGTCCGTCCGTCCATCCGAGATAAAGGGGACAGCTTTACTCAGAAACTACTACAGATACAGTAACCAAATTTGGTGTGTAGCTTCAGACCATAAAGGCCTTGATTGAGTTCGAAAATGAGAAGCGCACGATTGGCGGGGGATGTTGTAGACCATGTAGACTTGTTATTATTAATAATAATTAATTAACTAACTATTTAATTTCCTGGAACGCCGGAGTTCCATCCTATTGCCTGTATGTAAGCAATTACCCTTTGAAATTTTGCCATTTGATTCCCTCAAAAACAGTTTTGCTGAATACTACAGCCAAAGGATAAATTAATTAAGTAATATGTTAAGGAGTTGAATTAATTACTGACCATATGTATTATTAATGAGTAAATGCAGGCAGTCTGAGCATATATGAAGTAAAATTGGGTGGAGTTTATAATGATTTAAGGAAGTACTTCAATGTTTGGACAAAACGCTCATTGTGCCCCTTCCTTCCGAAGAGGAAAGGGGGCATTATGTCGCCACCATGTCCGTCCATCCGTCGTCCGTCCTTCCGTCGTCCGTTAACTCTTCATTTCCGTGGGATATCTATAGAATCCCTCGTCAGATTGATGCCATTTCCTAATGGCGTATTGGGAGTGGCTAGAGGAAGGTTCCTTTCGAAAACCAGCATTGTGCGATATCTAATATGGCCGCAACAGCAGCCATTTCAATATGCCCTTGATCAACATACAGGCGGGGGCATATGCCACACTCTGCGTTGCTCTTGTTAAGTCTCCAAGACGAAAGTCGTGGAGACCTATTGTTATCATCCTGTTTTTATCCTTATTATTTGTACTTGCCCGCTTTCGTTTGAAGTAACTACTGGGCCGATTTTTATTACATTTTCAGGGATGATAGAGCATAATGAGGTGTCGGCACGTCACCTAAAAAAAATTTCATTTTCACTCTGCGTCAAGGGGGATAACTCAAAACGCAAAAATCTTTGAACCTCAATAGCTCGAACTATTCAAGATAATTTCACAAAACTTTCACCAAAATGTAGAGGACATCATTCCCCATCGATTCCACCCATAGCGGTTTCTGAGCGCCTGACTAGATTTTTCGCTGTTCCGAAAAAACTGAAAATCTTTCGACATTTTCAAAATTTGACGGTGGTCCTCTTTAAAAATCTTATTCTCACCAATGGCTGTAGTGACAAATATGTGTAATAGCTCAAATGAAAGCAGATAGAATTCTCTACAAAGTTATGGAGGCATTTTTCCAATTTCTTCTTAGAACTTGAATTGTCTTCCTTTGAAAATGGCTCTTTTCGGAAAGTGAAATTTCTGGTGTCATATTCCAATGCTTGTAGCTCAGTAAAAAAAAATGATATTTCGTATTAAATGGTATCAAAATGTTCCTAATATATAGATCTGCAATTTCTCTGATATACTTTATTTTATAAATGTGAATAGTTTAGCTGTAAATTGAGTATAAATTAAAATCTTTGAAATTTTGTGATTTTCAGGTTATCTTTACAATTTTCTACTGCAACAACCGATAATGACAACTTTGTGTATTATAGCTCATTGTGAACGAGATACATATATGTTACATGCTAATAGACGATATCTCCAGTCTATTTTCTCAGATTTTTGATTGGATCATTTTTGTCTGTTTTATGAGCTCTTGAAATTTTTTACTCCAATATTAAAGATAGGACTGAGAAATTTAAAAAAAAATCATTTCTCAAAAACTGCGTGATAAATTTTTTTCTAAATCAGGCAATCAACTTACCTTGGTACCGTCAATGTACAGTGCTTGCGCCCTTTTAATTGAATTGACAGAAGTGGGTCTATTGGGGGCGATGTACTGTATGAATAATCAAGATGGCCTGCGGAGGCGAAATGGTTGCAGATAGAGATTAAGTTTGTATTATCGACATATTGGAGGTCATATACGACCCATATTTTGGAAACATTAAATTTGACCACAGATTACTTTGAGAAGTCAAACTTGAGGTCAGGGAATATATTAACAATGTTAAAAGATAAGACTTGAAATTTCAAAAAATTATTTCTCAAAAACTGTCTAATTTTTTTCTAAATCAGGCAATCAGCTTACCTTGGTACCGTCAATGTACAGTGCTTGCGCCCTTTTAATTGAATCGACAGAAGTGGGTCTATTGGGGGCGATGTACTGTATGAATAATCAAGATGGCCTGCGGAGGCGAAATGGTTGCAGATAGAGATTAAGTTTGTATTATCGACATATAGGAGGTCATATACGACCCATATTTTGGAAACATTAAATTTGACCACAGATTACTTTGAGAAGTCAAACTTGAGGTCAGGGAATATATTAACAATGTTAAAAGATAAGACTTGAAATTTCAAAAAAATTTTTCTCAAAAACTGTCTAACTTTTTTCTAAATCTGGCAATCAACTCACCTTTATGTACAGTGCGAGTGCCAATCGACGGAAGTGGGTTGAGTGGGGGCGCTGTACTTAAACATTGGGTCTTCTGGAGAATGGGCCAAATGGCCTGTGGAAGCTAAATGGTTGCAGATAGAGATTAAGTTTGTATTACTGACATATAAGAAGTAATATATGACCTAAATTTTGGCTGTGTTAAAGTTGACCTCAGATGACCTTGAATGGTCAAACTTGAGGTCAAGCAAAATGTTACAATTTTCAAAGGTTGCTAGGCTTGAAAATATTGAAGATTGGGAACATATGTACATTGAACACTTAATGGAAGTCATGTATGACTAACTTGACCGAGAGAAAATTCAATGACTTCTATCACCAAAACTATTACAGATAGAGCTTAGGTTTGTATTGTGGCCATATGGGAATTCATGTATGACGTTTGTGATGTGCTGCACTTGAGGTGTGCTTTTCATTAACCTGTTCGCCCAATAAGTCCCAAAACCGCTTGACTTTAATTCGACTGTTGGAAAATAGAAGGGGTTTATTTGTCTGTTTACTTAGCAAAATATGGCTTCTTTGAGAATTCCAAAATTTTGGACACTATTCAAACAAGTAAATTATTCCCTTTTCACTTCTGACTTCTTACCTTTTACAAGATTCCATTTGAGATTATATAGAGAAGTTAAGCCATTTAAATTTCTCTATAAAAAGAGTGCTGTGACACTAGCAAAGCGTGTCCAAAATTGTGACAGGTACTGTATTGTTGAGGTGTTTTCAATATAGTAGAGGATCCTGTTTGATTTTGGATGTATTTTCCCTAATTTGCCAACTTTTTCAAGGATTTAATTGTTATTAATAGACTTGAAAAAAGACTAAATCATGGATTTCAGTACATTGGAGTACATGATCTTGCTCTCAAGGTCTGTGTCTGTGACTGTTCATCTGCGGACTCCTGTGAAATATTAGCCCTTAACTAGTATTCAGCGTGGTTTATCTGAGGGAAGAGCTTCTCTTTTGATTGATTAGGTTTACCCTACATAAACAGAGAAAATGTTGTTTCCTCTTGTATTAGTAAATATTCCCAGAAATGCACATTGTGTGAGTGGTAAATGAGCTTCATTTCCTTGTGATGTTGAAATGCGGAACTGCCATGGTGAAGTTTCTGCAATTTACCACCAGCCTAGCCTGAAAGTAGGCTCTCTCATCCTCCTCCCATCTTATAAATCAGCATGAAAAGTCGGTTTGTTATGCAGGATACAAGATGTCTTAAATCTCACATTACATTCCTCTGTTACCCTAAAAAAAAACTTTTAGGCCATTAAGCTTCCTAGGGATTAATGATAAGTCTATTTATAACAACGAATTTACGTTTTTTTTTTTTTTTAACACGATAAATGTTGCCTCATGTGATGATCTAAATCTAGGCCGTGTTACTGGTTTTTGCCTCTGTCACACTGTATTATTAGGCCATCTGTAACATGGCCAAGAATGTCTGTTGTCTGAAAATGTTCTGTTCAAGGCAATTTTGAATTAAAAAAACATGTGCCGATGATGGTCACAATCATCAGAGACAGAGGTCTGTCAGAGACTGTCTCGCAGATGGTTTGTCTCACAGAAGAGATATTCATGCACTTCTGTGAAATGTTGCCCAATAAAATGGCATTTCCGGGGAGATTTTCTCTTCGAGCATTGGTAATAGTTAACATACTCATTTTCAGGAAGTCTGCGGAGTACTGTTGTTTTTTTTTTATTATTATTTCCCCCGTCACTGGGGAAAAATTGCCTCTGTGCCTGTGGATTAAATTGAAGCCAAAGAAATTGTGTAATTATTTTGCATAGCTCATTTTCATATTCGTTGTATGTGTCTCCAAGGTTCAAGGGTTCGCCTGGTGTTTTTGGATGGCCATCTGTAAAGGGGAATTATTGCCTTCTTTTGGAAAAATAAATGGACCAAATAAAATATTTCCTTTGGAGTGAGATGAAACTAAGAAAAAGTTCAGGGCTCCAAACATGACATTCGACTCTTGAATGTTTTGGTGTTGGCATTCCCTTATACCCCAGGTTGTTCTCACAACTGTGCAGTTCAGCAAGGGGTCACTTTCCAAAACTGCGGGGACCACTGATTTTAGTTTTCACCCAAATAGCGATTTGGTCTCGAGCAACCAACTGGGATCCAAGAAGCTAACTGTGGAGAGTTAAATTCTACGATCAACTGTTTTTATTGACCAGTTCGGCTGTCAACCTGGGTTAGAGGTGCTTTCGATGCTCAACAAATGTGCTTACAATTCACAGATTTACTGTACCATTCAAAAGTTTGGACACGCTTTGCTAATGTCACAGCACTCTGTTCTGAGAGAGATTTGAACAGCTTAACTTGTCTGTATAATCTCAAAGGGAAACAGTCAAAAGTGAAATGAGAATAATTTACTTGTTTGAATTGTGCCCAAAAAATTTTGGAATTCTCAAAGAGGCCATATTTTGCAAAGTAAACTGGCAAATAAGCTCCTTCTATTTTCCAAAGTAAAGGCTGCTTATTTCTATATTTAACATATATTTTAAGAAAAATGTGGGCATGTCCAAACTTTTGACTGGTATTTTTTTTTTTTTTATTAATTTTTTGAAGAAGGTATCTCTGTTGGCATGACTTTTAGTTTAGTTTTTTTTTGTTATTTTTTATCTTTTTTGTAGGTGTGGGAGTGCGCCTCTGGACCATATCTCATTAAATCGCTTGGCCAACATGAGAAAGAGATACAGGTAGGATTTGTTTTTAACGCTGCTTTTTTTCAGTTGGGAACGCAGCCTAATCCTCCTTAACAAAAGCATTCCTTTCCTTGAAGCCATACCCACAATAAATATGGTAATTATCTTGCTCAGCTGTATTAGAGAGATGGCTGATGAGGAGTTTTACATTGTCTTTCTGAAATCTACTTTGGTAGAGATGCTAATTTTTGCAGTTGCCCCACTGGGCCTGATCTAGTTCTCAATGTCTCTGAATTTGAAGAAAATGCTTATTAAGTGTGTGTCCATGACAGCGGGTTGTACTTTGAGCGTTGGCAGTTTGAGCGCTTGCAAAGCTCATACGTCTCTAATTACAGGAACGGCCTAGGACCCTCGAAGGAAGGGGAGGCGCAGTACGCGGTGGTACACTGTACAGGATACATCAAAGCTTGGCCGCCTGCAGGTATTTTTGGTGACCTCAGTCTGCTATTTGGCAGCCCGTAATGTGTGACAGCTGGCAACCATGTCCGAGGCCCCCCTTCTCTTGATCGTGCTGATAAGACTGGTGGGGCCCCCCACCTATCTGTTTTGAAACAGATGCGCAAGATGCACTGTTTTTAGATGGAACCCCTGGCCCCTTATAGGAGAATCTGGAATTTGATGTTGTATTTGGTCTTGGAGTGTGCATTTGAGGGAGTATGCTTCGGGTACATTTTCTTACATATCACCACTTGTCAGTATTTCTAAGATGTATTTATTCCTTTTTTTTTTACCTTTACAACTCAGAGCTGAGTTTTAATTTGGAGATGGGGAGGAGAATTTGGTTACAGGTCTCTTCGTGTCAGTCAGTTTTCAAAATATCACGGGGCAATATTAGTTTTGAAAGGCTTTAAATATGCCATTAACAAAATGATACAGGATTGACCATTTGGGTCAGATGTGGAGAGCCAGTTGTATTTGCGGAATTTGACCAGGGCGTTGGGGTTAACATCCATACTTTTCCCAAACGTACTTGGGATGGCTCAAACAGCCCCTTGTCAGTTGTTCCCATTAACTGCTCTAGGTGTCCCACAGACTGGCACAGTTCCATACCACTAATAATCCCACCTTGAGGAACTGTTCCAGGAAGCTTACGGACAGATCACATGTGGGGTAAATTAATGACTCCATCTCCCTGGAACGTTTTCTTCCTCACATCTGCCATGAAGCAGAGATCTTTCCTCTAAGTGTTGGATTGCTGTTGGAGTGAATGTCATGTGTGAAATTATTTTTATTCATTGTTACAGTGAGGTGCAAAAATGTGGGCACCCCTGGTTTAAATTTCTGTTCCAATTAATCTCCAAGTGATTGAAAGCAAACCTGAACACCAAATGCTAGAAAGTTAAACATGACATATTTCATCACATTTTAAAGCAAGAATAATTTTTATTTTTTACTTTTTACAGTTTCAAAATAATAAAACAAGGAAAAAGGCCTTGTGCAAAAGTTTGGGAGCCCTGTCAGCTAGTACTTTGTTACTCCTCCTCAGGCAGCTATAACAGCTTGCAAACAGACATTTAAACCAGGGGTGCCCAATTGCATTCCACTGCATTTATAGTAATGTCATTAGATGACTGTTGTTTTGAGTACTCTGTTATATGCCCATGACAGGAGGTAGTTTGCCTTGAATTGGAATATGGTTGAAGTCGTGCACATTTTCTTGGGAAGTCATGTTATTTGTCTGTCAGAACAGCTGCATGTTGTGCTCATCTACTCTGGTGGTGGTGGGTCTGGATAGTCCCTAAATAAATGACTTTGGGAATCCGCTGCAACGATTCAAAATTACGGAGTACACTCATTATTTTGAAAAATTGGGAAGGGCGATGTTCCACTTGTTTTGGTGACTATATTTGAGTTGTTGGACAGAGAGTTGCTCAACGTTTCAGTACCACTTGCCCTTTGTAAGCCTTTTACATGCTTATGGCTAATGAAGCTGTCTGCAGTCTAACCCATCTTGTTTTTAAAGCACTTTGCAGCAAATTTTGTTTGGCAATAGCTTTTAGTTATCGGCCCAATTTAAGCCTGAGGGTGTTTTATGCAGAAACTGGGACATTTAATAGCATGTATGAGTCCCTGCGCCAGACTCTGTTGTGAAATAACAAAGCACTAAAAACCTTCAGTTAAATTTGAAAGGAACAATTTTGGAGCCGACACTTTCTGACACTATTGTTCTCTAGGTGAGTCGCATCTTTTGTGAATGCAGATCATATTAGCATTTATGTGCGCTTTTGTGAACATTCGGGGCCTTTAGCTGGAGGATTGGAGAGAAGCCGGCAATGAATGAAAAGTTTGAAGAATCAATGAATGTGCTCAAGTGGATAGCTTTGGGGGAACGGGAAATGTAGATGCTTTTCTTGCACTTTCAGTCTTTTCTGCATTAGTTAAACTGATAAATAGAAGATGTAGTCAGCATAATTGTATCCCAGAACATTCTTTCTATAGACAGTACTGAAAGGTATTGGGCTGTAATGACAAACTGGCAGGCTTAGGTGGTCATTTGTATTTCAAGGGCAGGCTCAGCAGCCAAGTTAAGACACGGCAAGTGCCGAAGGCGGTCTTTGTTACCTTTTGTCGAGGGAGTTGTTGCGAAGCTCACGGCACTCGAGGAAGGATTGCAATGTGCTTTTTACAAACCATCTGGGACTTGTTTGGCGTTGACCTTTGTCATACAAAGAAAAACGTTCTGCTCGTTTTCTTCATCCCTCGCCCTTTTTGTTTTCCAGGCATGACGATACCAGAAGAAGATGCGGAAGCAGGACAGTCCAGTAAATACTGCCTGGTTGCAATCGGCAGACTCCAGGTACAGCCTCACCTGTGCAATTCATTGGCACGATCACAGATCACCAGAGCTGCAGCGGTGCCCTGGCAGTCAACAAAGCGAGCTAGCAGTCGCTTTTTGGATGTAAAATGCGATTCATTGGGGCTGTCCAAGAAAAGGATGGAATCCTCAAGCAAGGCACTCAATGAATTTTGCATGATGCCGAAAAGCCTTTATTGAACCGAGGCTCTCATATTCATTACATGGCGTGGTCAGGTTGATGAAGGTTGTCCTTGCCAAAGTGTGTCCCTTTGTGGAATATTTTTAATAGGATGTCCCTAGTTTGATTGAGGTTTTTTTTTTTTTTTTGCGGTTATATAATGTCGAGTGCCTTTGATGCTCGCTCAATTCTAGAAGCTTCCGAAAGCCCTGGGGTCTGTCATAATTACGTGACCTAATAAAGTTGGGTGCATTTCCCACGCTCGCTTCGACTGACCATGGACCTGTGGTAGGCCTCTGCTATCTAGCGCAGGGTTGGATCGCATCAGAACATTAGGCTAATTGACAAGATGATGAGAAGATTCAGGTTTTTCCAGGTCGACCCTGGAGTATACGGGAGGGAAACTGGGTCACCCCCCACCGCCCCGCAGCCTTCCTCTTTAAAAAGCCTCGCTGCCAGCGGGGAATGAATCTTCCTGATTAATGACGCGTAGTGGCATACCAGGCAAGATGGTATTACTGATTAGTTGTTTTCTCTTTATTCTTTTTCTCTTTGTGGTCTTTATAAACTTTAAGATATGGAGTCATGCGCTTATACTGTTGGTGGATATTCAGCTGGCATATTCTCACTATGACACCTACTTATACCAATGAATGAGAGTCAGTCAGCCAGAACATGGTATTTGTGATTGCGTGTCTGTGAGTCCGTTCACGTGTTACAGGAATGAGGGCTTGTGTTCGAGGGCCTTCTCACGTTCCTCGCGTGACACGGTGTCGGTGAAGATCGGCCATTATGAGGTGGTGTTGAGTCTGACTATGTCGGCGTCCACTGGCTTGCCTTGGCTCCAGTGCGACTGGGTCGGTTCGCATTTCACCAAGACGTTGCTGATGTCTCCTCAGGTAACCAGCTGCCCAGTGTCCATGGACATGAACGGACTGTCAGTGCCCACTGAGTTTCTATCACGTCACAACTCCGACGGCGTCATCACCTTTGTTGACCCTCGCTGCATCAACGTGATTGGATACCAGCCTCAGGTCAGACACCTAATAGGCTGCCCCACAGCAGGCAGAAGGGGGTGGGGGTGGGGGGGTGCAGTATTTTCAGTGTTAAAGAAGTACAATCTGTTGGGGTGATTGGAGCCACATTTTACTGAACTGCTCATGGGTTCCTTGAACTTGGATTGTTTTGGGTGCCGACTCAGTGCCACCTGAGGTAAATGTATTGTTTTATAAATCATCTCCGGCTTTCATTCCTCCTGCTCCCTCTGCCTGACTTTGTGTGTACAAGCCAGACATAGCATAATTCCTTTATGGTGCCCTCTGGAAAATGGGTCGTAAATCTTACTTACAGACTTATAAACATGACTGCAGAAATATACTACTTCCTTCACTGTTCTAAAGCAAAAACTGTCAATATTCAATTGCGGATAAGTGGATTTTGTGTTTTTATGTGCTTATAAGTACCTTTTAAGACTAATTCTCTCATCTGTGAAATTTACAAACCGTAGCCCGAGGCTCAGTTGAAGACCTGTGAGGAGTCATGTAGGAACATTATTTCTGTAATAAACAGGGTCCTTGGCTCAATGAATCCTTTTTTCAAGGCGGGGTTGTTTGGTGTTCAAAGATTCTCCCTTTTTTTTTTAAATTTAATGCTCTGCCTTGCACATAGGCTTCAGGACTGTACTGTTTTTAAACATTGGGATGGGAGGGGGGGTTGTCTGTAAGGTTTTTATTGGTGAGTTCTCTTTTTTTTTTTTTTCCTACTCAATTTGCCTGCTGAACTTTGCCCATTTCTTTATGAAGGACCTGCTGGGAAAAGACATTTTGGAGTTCTGCCACCCTGAAGATCAGAGCCACCTGCGGGAAAGCTTTCAACAGGTGCGTGACCTATTCGAGACCTCAAATTCACTGTTTCCATGGAGCCCAGTGGCGAAGCACGGTGGCAAGCAATCACAATGTCATCGCTCAAAGTAATCAGTCAGTCGTGCTTTAATTGCAGCACTTGTGTCCACGTGGCCCCATTAATGAAGAGCTATGCAGGCTTTTGTCGAACACTTGATTCTACCAAAAAGGTCAAATTGGAGTTTTCTCATTTCCTGTGATAAACCCTTAGTCTTGCAGCCCTTTTAGATCAGCTGCAGCCGCAGAAGGGGCTGAGGGATGACTCGTATATCCACTGGGGTTGAAATCCTTTCTTTTAAGCTCTTTTGTTTAGCAGAATGCCTGGATGTCTGGGTCTTAGTGGTTAAACACGCCTGCTTAAAGCTACGCTTGATTTCCAAGTGGACCAGGCAGGTCAGCCAAGAAGTTTGCCTTTGTTCAAGTGTAAGTTTCAGGTTACATTCATTGCCTGTTGACAAAGGCTTGGTGGCAGTTCTCCAAAGTCCTTCTTGTCTTATGTGGGGTATTTCATGAAATTCCGACCTCGTACACGAAACCCCCTGCCAGCATTGTGCAGGTACACCTGCTTCTGAAAGCAGCTGGTTTTCTCAACACTCAGGCATAGAAACTCCACCGCGTCAATGAAGAGGATATTTCTGGTTGAGCCTCCAAGAAGTGTTGACGCTGGGTATAACGGAGGCATGAGTTTTAAACAATGGTGTATTTCTGGTTTGGGGAGTGTAAAAACATTATTGCTGGTTTACTATTTGTACGCTGCTGTTTGCCTCTGTGCATACAAGCAGCATAATGGTATACTGCTCACAGAAGACCCGGGGCAGGAGTTCATGAGTGACCGTAAGTACTTCTGTGCTGGATTCTGTGTGGAATTAGAAAGATGCGCAACAAGCCTCCTCGTGTTTTACTTTTCAAAGGGAAGGATGGAAACCCTTCAGATGTCTGCATTATTGTCCTTAGGCCGACATGAGGGGGACCCATAAAAATAACTGCTTGTCAGTCAAGATGTGGTCACCACATTTCATTGGGCGGAAAAGGCAGGAGAGGAATCCACCGGGCTGATAGCAAGGAGAAATGCGGATGGGTCCGAGTCGCAGTTTCAGCCAAGAAAAATAAACCACCGTCCTATCTCTGCTCGCACAGTGCACTGTATCTCCCCAACTCTGGGAAGCTCATTTGAAATCCCCTATAGGATTCCTTTCTTTCAGCCCATTGTTCGTTGACCCCTTGGCTCGGTGGTCAGCTCTATTTACTGAAGGAAGTGGTTCCTCTCATATTAAGATACTCCAGCGCTGAATCACTTCATTCTTACGTGTGCTGGAAATGTTCTCGCTATGTAAGGAAATGGGTTTGTAAAGCCAGGTTGGTCCTCGGTTTATTTAGCTGCCGTCTCAAATAAGGGCGAGAAGCCATTGTTCATAGCATCTATCATAGCACCCATTGTTATGTTAAAAAGCTGTATTTACACCTAGGCTCCCCAGTCAATGTGAGTTGCTGTGCCAGTGTTGGGGCAGACCTAATCCTCAATTTATGCCCGATCTGAATTGTAATTTGGCTGCACTTGATGCATTTTTACTTCTGCACCCTTCGGCCAAATTGTGCACGAGTACTGCTTTTGATCAATCGGATGCACTCTGTCCACTCTTGCTGCAGACCGAGCGTCATCCTGAAGTAAACCGTCTGCAGGGGTTCTGTGGTGAACTTTCAACCTACGTTACATTGCAGGCCAAACTATTACGAACATCCTGCATTTTTCAGAATTTGGCCGTTATATGTCCGTAAATTTTGGGCAGCGAAGGCGTACAGAATGGAAAATGGACTCATAGCATTGCCTAAAAATCCTGCTTCCTAATAACTGTACCTCTTGAAATTCAACTTGAGTTGCTGCGGGGTGAACTTGACCAGGCAGTCAGAGAAGTGCGCCCATCAAGTTCAAGTGAGCTCACGAAGGCACTCTTGAAAGCACAGAATGAGTTACCAAGAAGTCCTCTCCTTAAACGGCTGTAAGAAATGCCTAGGATTTATCAGGCTGTTTTATCAAGGTTAAGGGAGGGTAATTTGTAGAAAGTAAAATTTGAATTCTTAAGAATAAATTTTGCACAATTTTAGTTAAGATGTTGTTTCTATATTATTCTGTTTTTGTTTGTTTGCTTGTTTTTTTTTTCTGAAAATATGCAGTAGGTTTAGAAAAACTATCCAAATTCTGAAAAATGCGGGGTGTTGATAAAATTTTGGCCTGGATTGTACGTCTATTAACATGTAAAGCTGGGAGAAAGCGACCAAAAAATATTTTGAAATGCACCAGAGAGCAACAGTTTTCCCTCTGCGCGTGTTTTCTCTTAGAATTAGTGATATTTTCTTTCATGTTAGTTTTGTGTGTGTTTTCCTTGAGGCGGTGTTTGTTCTGTTCTGCCGATGAGGTTCAGTAGGTGACAGACTTGCCTTGGCCGCTGTGCGCTCCCCTCAGGTGGTGAAGCTGAAAGGCCAGGTCCTCTCTGTGATGTATCGCTTCCGCATGAAGAACAGGGAGTGGATGCTCCTCAGGACCAGCAGCTTCACCTTCCAGAACCCCTACTCGGACGAGATCGAGTACATCATCTGCACCAACACCAACGTCAAGTACGTCCTCCATTTTCCCTCTCGCGCTTTGTCTGGACCCTCGAAAGAATTTGCCTCATATTGCGCCCATCACTTGACTGTATACTCGTTCTGTTATTGATTGAGAAAAATGTTTTAAGGTGTTATATTATGAGAATCATATTTTTTTGTTTTCCATGTTCTTGCCCACCCAATTCCACCCACCGCCTACGTAACATCAGACAAAACGTGAAATTTGATCGTCTCAGTGCTGTTCTCTTCGGAGGCGTGGTAAAGCATCTTGGCATGAGAAACTCGTTTCGATTCAGTGCTCATTGCCACATCACTAAACGATTAATTCGCATCTTACACCCGAGTGTGGACAAATATCAGTTTTGGCTGCTGTTGCTCGCTTCATGCTGCAGTGCGGTTTTCATTAAAAGCAAAGCTGAGCCTAATTTTCATTGACTTAAAAACAGCACATGGTTAATGATGGAAGAAAATGAGAGTCTGGAGACTGGCTGCAAATACTGAATTTGCGTTAGTTTTTTTTTGTTTTTTAATCTTGCTTTACAGACCCGAGGGAATTGCTGTTAATTGTCAATTCAGAGTACAATAATACGGGACCTTTAAAGGAATTCTAACTTTGCAACACTACGAGTACGCTGAGGAAGGCCTGTGAGCCAAAACGTGTCCGTTTTTGTCTTTTGTATGATTAAAAATGATTTACTAAGCAAGTGCTGTCCAACATCTTCAATTTTTTGCATTTTATATTTTGGATTCAGCACCTAATATTTGATATTTGGAGGGTAACCCGTTCTTTTTGCATCTTTGGTATAACTTTGCCACACTGCAGTGAAAAGCAGCTCTTAATGGTAGTTTCTTGCCACCACCGGGTCACAGCAGGCTGCCTGTAAGGAAGTGGTTAAAGGGTCTTACAATGATGCCAATTTATCTGTTTTTTTTAATATTGTGAGAAATGTTGAATAATATTTGCCTACTTTTGATTTAAATGTTTATTAATAAGGTATAAAAATAAGAAAATGTTATGAATTACAACATCCCTTTTCCATTCAACACTCCCAAATGTTCCTTCCTGTGTGCCTGTGTTTGCTTTGGTCCTTCTGGTAGGAGTAATCCAAATGGTGGACGTCCCAGCCCTCTGTGCAATTACTCATTTTTCTAGTGTTGGTGCCGCATTTCAGGCTGGTATAAATTTGAGTGCCTACATGTGGCCAGCAGGGGGCGCTTTTGTTTTTGTTGATTTTGTCATGCTGCCAGGCAAGGTGGCGGCTCTGAGGAAGTCTGGTGCAAGATTTAGTCAGGGTGAAGCTCGACTCAGTCGCGGATAATAAATATCTTTCTTCGCTTACTCTCCCCTTTTCTCATCTTTCAGTTCGTTGTCGTCTGTGTTTGCCGCTTTCTTGTCTGTATTCACAATTGCATCCAAGCGATTTTCATGTTGTAATGCAGATTAACATGCCTCGATTTTACCCTCTTCTTGCAGGATTATCTGGGATTATCCTTAAATTGGATTAATTTTAGAATATCATTCCAGAGTGTTAGTAATACTGAAGTAGTTTCCGGTTGAAATGAGGACCAATATAGTATGACCTTTAATGATTGTGCTTGCTGGATTTACAGAGACCTATTTTAAAATCAAGCATCATTTGTCAAATTGTGACTGCTGTAGACTCCAGACCCTTTTCCCTCGAGCATAATGGCTCATTCCACACACTGCGTGATTTACAGTTGTTATGTTGTGTGTGTGTGTGTGTGTGTGTGTGTGTGTGTGTTGGGTGAAAAGCAAGCCTGGAAAGAGAACTGTAAATCGCAGCGGGATTGTAGAAGTTTGGGGTGGGGGGAGTGGAGATTGCAGGTTTGTTCGTGCGAAGAATTTGTTATAACATTACCATCCTAACCGTGCAAGAGGAGTCTTGAATTCCTAAACACAGCCAGTGGGGAGAATTATGTTATTTGGAGTAACACTGGGAGACTTATCATTTATGTAAATGCTCACTGCACATCATGTGCATTTGAGCAATGCACCAAGTCACATTTCAGTGGTCTGAGCCATCTTTTAGTGCGCCAGTATTCGCCTGGGTAAACGTGAAATGGCTCTGTCCCCGTGGAGACTGTCTGAGACGTTGACGGTCCCTGTTCCCCGTATTTATGCATAACATAAAAACAGTGGAAATGAGCAATTTACACTATTTACTTTTGCGATGTGATAGAAAAGTTATCTTGAGAACTACACAGAGAACTTAATTTAAAGGGGTTTACGCTCGAGTCAGAGTGAAGACTAATTGGCTTGCCATAAGTTTTATGGATGCGTCTAGTCGGAGCCGGCATGTTTAGCTGAGTTTAAGGTCCCAGAGAGTGAGGTGAGGAATGTGGTGAATTTCGCTCAAGCCTTATCAAGCCTGTCTGGGCTGGGTCAGATGGGGCCACCTCTAACCAGCCCATTGCAATGTGAAACAGTGGACATCAGTGGCATCAGATGTTAGCAGATGAGACGGTGGCCTTAGGCAGTGAGATGGCCATCGCCGGTACTTGAAAGTGGCGGCATGAGATGGTGGCCAGGGGCATTATAAGATGGTTGCTGTATGAGACAGTGGCCGACTGCTTTGTCCTGACATTGGAGTATACGGCGGCTGTCGGTGGCGTTACATTTGAGAATGTGGACTAGGCCGGCACGATAAATCGCCAGAAGATTGTGATCTCGATTCACCCCCACGCGCGATCTAATTTCTAAATATTGACGATTTTCCAGCATTATTTCACAAGCCACGGAGCAAACAAACTGGTTGTTTTCCAAGACAGAGTAGTGAGTAGTAGGCGGTCTTTTGGGGGCGCTTGAGACCGCCCTCAAACGCAACCCTGACATTGCTTCACGCTCATCCTATGGCAAAGCAGCTCTACATCATGTGAGTTAACGTAGAAGCTAGAGGACCTAAACAGTAACTGGCGCTGGCCTATCGATTCGAACGGAGTTGGTAAGCAGTGTAGATTCAGAAGCAGTGAGGGAGAGAGGAACAATTGTTTAAGTGCAGAGTGCAGGAAAGTTTCACCTTGGTCCCATGTTCAATTGACAATCAAGAACTTTATTCGCACAATTACAAGTTTGAATCGGAAGATGGTCCAATTTATTTCTATATTGTTCTTTTAGCAGTCGCATTTTGAGATTCAATTGACCTGGAAAGAGTACAGATTCGCCCTCGTGCGTTTGCCAGATTATTTTTATAGGCTTACATTTGACGATTTGATGTGAATACAGAAAAAAATCTCAACATGCGGTGGATACACTTAATGAAATGTTTTCCACATTGCGTCGGCCTATATTGTTATATTTTTGAAAACCAGGGCCATATTAAAATGGTTTTATTGTTATTGGCACACTTACAGGGAAGCCTTGTTTGGTTTGTCCACTTTTTATCATCGCTTTTTAATCATCATAGGCTACATGCCAGTTTTACTTGTTGGCTAAATAAATTGCTTTATTTTTACGCTGCTTTTCCACCGAACGCGATACAAATTATTCGCAGGACAGATTAGTGCATTCAAAATCAATGCGATGACGCAAATACACGCAATGTATTCGCGTCTTTGCATTGACTTCGAATGTTCTGTCGTGTGAAAAAATCGAAAAGCAGCATTAGTTCGGCGAAGTAGCTACTCAGGAATAGATTTACGGTATGCTGATTATGTCAAGGTGATGGAGCTGCTGTCAAGGCACCATAAGCATTTTAAATGGCTACTGAAGTTTGATAGCCATTTTTTCAAGACTGCAGGTGGATGATACGTGGTTTGGCTTTATAGGGTTGACCCAAAACTAATCCTGGTTTATGCTGGAATGCAGCTTTCTCTCCGTGCAGGCTTTTGTTTGTGTGCAAATGTGCCTTGGATGGACTTGCATCGGTGCCTGCCTGTTTGATATGACATTATAATTGAGCAGTAGCCTATCATCTCCTGGGTTGCGATTTTACATTGTTGCATCCCTCGTTCAGGGCCATGTGCAGTCAAAGTGCACTTAAGATGCAGTTATTTAGCTTATTTTGTCTTTTTACCTTTTTTTATTATTATTATACGCCCGTCTTAAGACGGGACGTATTATGTCATCACCCCCGTCCTTCCGTCTGTCTGTCCGTCCGTCTGTCTGTCTGTTGTCTGTTAGCAATTTCTTGTCCGGGGCATAACTCCTGAGCCGCTTGAGCTACATTCGTGATACTTCACATACACGTGCACCATCACTAGGCGCTGTGTCGCGCACCATGATTTCGTTCACCTGGTCAAGGTCAAGGTCAACGTCACTGGCAAAGGTCAAAGGTCACATGGGGCCCAGATGGGGCTTGTCCGGAGCATAACTTCTCAACTGCTTCAGATACATCCATGATATTTCACGCACACGTGTACCATCACTGAGCGGAGTGTCGCGTACCATGTTTACGGCCCTCCCTCCAAGGTCAAGGTCACGGACAAAGGTCAAAGCTCACATGGGGCTGTTGTCTGTTGGATATTGGTATCATGTTGTCTGTCCACTTCCTGATCCATGTTCATGACGGGCGTATTATGCACCGTTGGCGGTGCTCTTCTTGTTTTTTTTTTTTTTTTTTTTAAACTGCACTTTAATGACTTGTAATGACGACAATAAACATTTCAGTTCGTGGGGAAAAAAATCATGTCAAAGAATCGTGATCTCAATTCTAAACAAACAAAATCGTGATTCACATTTTTTCCAGAATCGTGCAGCCCTAATGTGGACATTGGTGTTATGATAACATAAACAGGACGAGACTAGATTTCGACAGCAGGGGTTGGAAGTCGGCCATTTTGCCTGTATTTCTATGGTTCCACTTTGAAGCTACTACACTTACAGTTTAAATGATGTAGGAGCCATAGGCGGAAATTTTTAAGCTTGGAGATTGAAACGTCTGCGCTGTACCACTTTTGTGTGATCTATGTGCTGGTAGTGCCATTCATGCTGTTTTATGGTGTGAATGGGTCTGTGATGGATGCAGCTTCATTTTGGACAAGGATTCTCCCCAGGCGTCTGAGGTGTATAAGTATGGAGTCGTCTTGTAGAAGGTACACTGTATATTGTGATCTCTAAGTTATACTCTCTGTTGATTGTTTTGAAAGGACATTTTTCTCTGAATCTGTGTAACATGAACACAGACTGTTTCTGTAATGAAATGGTGACCATCCCAATTTCCCAGCTCATTCGCCTAAACATCCTTGCCTTGTGAGTTGACACTGGTGCCTCAAACCTTTATCGTCGACTCGAGTTTCCCTTCGGCCATAATCTTCATGGTTCCAGACGTAGAGCGACACTGCAAAAAAAATGCAGCGCTGAAAAATCATCCTTGCCTTCTCTGCCATTTCCCGTCAGAGAAATGTCATTCCAGTAAAATGCTTGAAAGGATTTCTCAGCTTTTCTGCTTATGCAAATGTGTGATACCTTTCATAAGATTGGCACTTTTGTGAAAAGTTATTTTTAATCTTTTTCCTTGTTAACGTTCTGCTTTGTTGTGCAATGCCTTTAGCTCGGATTCCTTCAGCATTACTGTTGTATCTGCATTTGACTCAAGAGCTCACATTTTTGTATGTGAAGGTAAGGCTGAAGGCTTAATTCTCCATGCCCAATAGCAATGTTGCTACTTTGAGCGGTTCACATAAGGTCTGCCGGCTGAAATCATTTTTAAAAACTGTCTGCCGGTCAGGCGGCAGTTGGGACCATAAATCCTCAAGTAGGGAATTTCGAGGAATGCAGGAGCTATTCAAATCGTACGCACATACTCGGCAAGCCTTAAATGTGTCGGAGTTCGCCGGGAACGCAACCAAAATAAATCCACTGTAATAGTAAATAACTTTGGCCCACAGTAAATTGTATCAATAAAACAAGCTATTAAAAGTTAAAACTCCCATTTGGTTGTGTTTGTACAAATCCCCCTGTGTTTAAGACGCAATTTGTGGAGCGCAGCAAACCGGCTCGGAGCTGACCTTGTTATCCCTGCTACACTTTAGACACCTTCAGCTTTCAGCCTGCTGAAGTTACCTGCTTCCATTAGAAATCCACAGTCACTTCCACTCTGTGATTGCACAGAGACGTCCAGTGTTTAAATGACCTCCCTTCCTTATCGCAGGAATATTGGCCAGGATTTGCATTGAACGGCTTGACGGGAGGCTCTGTCACAGTCTTGTTGACCGAGAATTTTGTTACAATTTCATGTAAACTTTCCATTGGGGAGCTAATTCTAGCACAGAGAAGTCCGTATGTTAGCATTTGTTTCGGTACCTGTATCTCATTAGAAGGTCTGGGCACAATGCAGGTCAAGTGGAGCTCTCATAATTGGTCACGTGAGTGTTATATTGGCTGCTATTTACGTGAATTTATGAAGCTGGCAGGGAAGCTTGGATTAGGTCCGCTAATAGTTACACTCCCTTTTTTGCATCTTAATGCTTGCCCTATTTTCTTTTTGATTGCCGTCATGGGTTGACTGGGTTATGGGTCTAACTGACCCCACTGATTCCCAGACATCAGCTCTCATGCTGTTGGAGCCCCGAGCAGGGACATAATTAAAGTCTTGTCTGTGTACTGGTGAGATCTTTTGCCACCTCTTGACATTACGGGTTACAGAGCAACTGCTGCTGTAAAAAGCGTTTTTTTAGCTGATTGTTTCCTTTGAACTGCCCGTGTGATTTGATAGCTGAAATTGAATGCGGATGGTTATGTTCGTTGCTTGACTGGCTTCTTTCCAATACTCGGTGGCTGGAGCTTGCCAGGTCAGGACATGGCAGCTGAATCCCGAGTGCCAGGCATGAATTTTTCTGCCATTCACCCACTTTCCTTTACACTGTAAATGCTTCAAGATGTAAGGAACTAAATTATCCCCCGGGAAGGGGAGGTTGATATTCGTCTCAGCGGAGACGTGGAGCGGCCGGTTCAACCCGATCAGGAAGCCCCATTTAATGGTGGTTGGGGTGGGGACAGCTTGATGAAGCAGTTTGAGGTTGTCGTCCCCGCTCAGTTAGACACGCGCAGGGTCGTACTTCTGGCACTTTCTGAATTTGGAGGCAGCCGTTCCAGCACAACCCTTCCACCTCAATTTGCAGCTCGGAGAAAACACTCCGCTCCACATAAACAGGAAATTTCAGAGGGCTCTTGTAGGAAATAGCTGCATGCCTCTTAAATTTCAGGTTTTCTGTAGGGTGAGGATTTGGGTTAAGTTCTCCTCAGCTTTTTTTATGAACTCATAAGTGTGTCAGCAAGTATTTAATTCCCAGGTGTTTTTATAGTCTGTGTTTGTATTGAAATTCTCTGTGGATGAATGATGCACAAACCTTTTCAGGCATATTTGAGTCTAATTCAGATTTATGAGCCACGCATGTTAATCTATACTCTTCATTAAGTAATCAAAAACACATTAATAATCAGTTTGCCCATACCTTTCTTATTACATATGATTATAGTCATATATATGATTACAGTTTGTTAGTGTGTTGTTGTATTCACAAAACTACCTTAGGAGAAGAGCGCTAGCTTTATGTTGCTAGCTCTTGCTAAATCGGAAGACTCCCAAATTAATTGTGCTACCTGTCCCTCCAAAAGGTATCTAAGGTTTTTATTACCCCTCAGCCCTCAAGGCTGACGGGGTATTGCTATCCTTCGTGCGGTTGGGCGGGCGGACGGACTTCTCCAAAAACTTCGACATCAGGCTGAGGGGTATTTTGTGCATTGCACGCCTATTTTATTTATTATTACCACACAGATTAACTCGAAGTGCCCTTGTTGGTGTAGTGCGGATTCGCTGTCTGATTATGGAAATGTTTAAAAAGAACTATTTACTTTCAGTGACACTTTTTTTATTCTGGTTCTGTACTCAAGCACTTTGAGTTTAAAATTATATGATTATATTATATGAATTATTTAGAAATGTTACATTTTTTAAAAATGACTGGGTGCTGTACCGACCTGAAAGCATGCTGCTTATCTGGTGAATGATTTGGAAACTGCTACCAAGTTTCAGTGGTAGACAAACCAAGATCTTCACAGTAATGTTTCATTTCACATGCAAATTTTTTTATCTTAGTTACTAGCTACTTAACTCGCTTCATCAAATAGCATCATCTGACAATTAGCTGAATTACTAGCCAATGTTCCCTACGTGGTATCGCGGCAATGCTATGTTGCTAACTATGCAGATATCCACAAAGACATTTTATTTCATGTGCAACACTGTTAGCAAAGTTAGCTAGGCCAACAGCTAAATATTTACTTAAATCCTTTAAAGACAATTCTCAGACAACTAGCTGAATGGCTGGCTAGCATTAGCTATGCAGCTATCGTGGCTATGCTACTTTGCTAGGCGTACAGATATCCATAATTGAATGTAAGATAAAAAGTTTTGCTTATTTAGTATTTTTTTAGTTAGCCACGTCATTTAAAACTTCATCAGACAACTAGCCAAAGTGTTAGCTGTGTAGCTATCATAGCTATGCTATGGTGCTAGCTTTGGAGATGTCTATGAAGAAGAGATTTTCTTCTTCTATGATGTTTATTGGACGTGATCAAACAAGCTAACATTTTTCATATCCTTCAGCTATCATGCAAAAATAGGACTTTGAATCCTTAAATGTCCAGATATAACTGCTGAATATAAAAAGCATAATGCCTGAGAAACTTAAATATGTAAATACAATATAAAACAAAGACTACTTGGCAAGGATGGAATTAGATTGTGATTGTGACTGCCTTATAGTAAGAAGATTGTGGGTTCGAATCCAGCCTGGGGCCTTTCTGTGTGGAGTTTGCATGTTCTCCCCGTGTTCACGTGGGTTTTCTCCTGATACTCCGGTTTCCCCCACCCACAAAACATGCAATATAGTGTGTGAATGTTTGGTGGTGGTCGGAGGGGCCGTAGACGCGTACTGGCACGTACTGGCCACGCTTCCGTCAGTCTGCCCCAGGGCAGCTGTGGCTACAAAAACATAGTGTACCACCATCAGAGCGTGAATGTGTGAGTAAATGAATAATGTATCCATTGTGAAGCGTCTTTGAATGCCCAGAAAAGCGCTATATATTATTTTATTTATTTATTTATTTTTAAACCTGGACTGTACTACATTTAAAAGATAAAAAGTATACTTTAACTTCGTTACTTTGACACTGGCCACTTTTTTACTCATTCCAAATTAAAATATGAATGTAATTCATCATATAAGGATTATCTGGATTTGGCGTGTTTGAGTAGGACAACGGTGCTCGGCGGGGTGTCTTTGTGCAGATGTGTCCGCCAGCAGACATGGAGCTGCAAATTTATGCACGCAGTTACAATACTTTACCACTAGATCTCAGATCAGTTATTGAATATTCACAAGCAAGCTGAGTTGAAACACGGCGAGTTGCTTGAATAAAATTCCTCAGCTTATAACTTGACGACTTTCTCGCTTAATCTGGCGACTTTCCAAATCGGGATTGTTTGTCCACTCAAGACGTATGTATACGTCTTGAGAAAGTCGTCAAATTGGCAACTCTAAGACTATAGCGAAATCGACAGTGCATCGTTCATTTTCGGCAGGGTGACATGCTAAAATAAGCGAATTTACGAGAATGTGGATGTAACAGCTATGTCTTACAATTCATTGTTAAACATCTGCATAAATAATAACGTCATATTTGGAAGTTTTACTTACCAACCGAAGGAGACACGCCTGATTCCGCTATCTCTGAAAGCAGCCTGGGCCGGTACGCGCAAGCGCAGTAAATGGCAAAGACGGATGCGAAAGAAGATGTTGCAGTTTCATACTCTTATGCTACGAGTCAACAGTTTATGTTGCGGTTTTTGCAGTTTCGGTAGCGGGGCATTATTTTTCTGTTGCTATTTCCACGATCAATGTAGGCATTTCAAAGTTTTTGTGTGCTGAGGCAACGTTTTCTTTGGTAGGCCTGAAGTATATAAAGGAGAGACTGCCTGTTTGTTTTTGAATACTGTATTTTTCATTCAGCTGAAAATTGATAAAAGAGCAGAAGGAGAGAACAAAGAGTGGTTGCTTTGCTTCTTTCTATGCGTACTGTGAAAAATACTTTTACTTTTACTTAGTTATTTTTTCCAGTTCTTTATACTCCTCTGATTATCATATTAGCTATGTGAAATAGTGCAAAGTGCAATATTCGCTCAGGCTGTAACTATCTTTTTTTTTTTTTTTTTTTTATTTCTACGCTATTTGAGGTAAAATTGACCTAAATTGCTCACTTCACAACACACGTTTTTATCTGCAGTGACTGAAATAAATACCAAACAATTTGCTATTTGGGGGCACTATAAAATTCCAAAACTTTCTTATTTCTTGGCCAATTCTCACAATTTTGGTCTCAACTACAAGGCCTTTTCAAGAGCTTTCAATAGGTCATAAATTCATTTAAATGAATTGCATTTAAATTTTTTTGGTTACATACTTAACCATATTCAACCATCCCCAATATCGTCATCACCAACGCTTTATGTAAATACATGGCAACTCCTTCACTCAAACATATTTACTAAGCGGTTTTACTCAAAACTGAATTCTTTGTCCATAACATGCCCAAAGAAGAAACATGGGGGGGGGAACATTTGTTCTTACACCCTCACTATATAGGAACTGCCATGTGTTCACGAAAGTGACCTCACGTCTCCGTTTAGCCCCTGTAATGGTAACTTTATTGTTTCATTATGATTCAGGAACACACTTTAACTGCCATCTAGATCTGCTGCTGCTGTCTCTCGCAAATTGACATTCACAAAATCAATAACTGCTACCCTCACTCTAGGTCTTTGTCTATTCAAATGTATAACTTGCTTTTGATATGTTTTCCTTACTCAAGACCCCCCGCCCCCACCTACCACTCCCTCGGTCACTTACTCCCACTATCTCACTCACATACTCTCACTCGCACTCTCCCGCTCTCACACTCTCACACTCTCCCCACTTACTTTGTAAATAATTTATCAGCTCCAGCTCATTACTAATCTTGCACTTCATATAATGGCGTGAGCTTTGCCTCATTTAGCACCTTTCTCTTGGGCCCAAATTCTCATACAGCACTCGGCGGCCCAGCCGTACACTATGTGGCACCTAGTCTTGTTTACAGGTGGCTTCATATCCTTTCCATGCTGTCAGTGTGACACATTCACATCACCAGATGCTGAGTATCTTCCTTAGTAATGCTCTGCCAGGCCTCGCAACAGTTATCTTCAGTTTTCGGGGACTTTTTGCCATTAGTCTGCTTTTCAGCACGTACAATGCATATTAACTTATGGATTCAGATCTGGTGGTTGAATGGGCCAACAGAATCAAAATCACAAAAAGGTGTTCAATGGATTATGGTACTCACTGTATGATTAGAAACTGAATTGAAAGATGGTTATTTACTCAATTGTGCATCCTATGTATTTTCGTATTTCGCTTATCCAGACCCCTCTTGTCTTTCTGTCGTTTGCGCAGGCAGCTGCAGCAGCAGCAGCAGGCTGAGCTGGAGGTGCACCAGAGGGACGGACTCTCTGCATATGACCTCTCCCAGGTAGCCGTTAGGGGAGCCGCCCTTCCATTACTGCTCTCTGCCCATCAGTGTCAAGTGTGAAAATCTCTCTTCTGTGTGCTGGATGTCACAGGTTCCTGTCCCCAGTGTCGGTGGGACTGTCCACGAGGCAGGGAAGCCCATCGACAAATCAGAGGCCATGTTCTCCCAAGAAAGAGATCCCCGCTTTGCAGACATGTACGCTGGGATCTCTGGGTGTAGGTGTCTCCTTTTCTCTTTCAATCCAAAACCTAAAATCATTTGTTTTGAATGATGGAACGCATTCAAGTCTTTGAAAATCTTTTTCAAGGTTATGTGTTATGCCATCCTTTAAATGTCAGATTCGCACTCAGATTTGTCACATTTCCACTACATTCATTATGGTTGACTGTTCTGGAATTGCTCCTGTGGGTATAAATGAATTTTTGTTATTGTCTCAACTGTGTAGTTCTGTGAGCCTGGATTCAAGCCATCCTTCAACAGCATTAATGAAAGTGTCTTGTCTTGCGTCTATTTGGCATGTGAGTATTTGATTAGAGGCCTGTTCAATTTCAGCCGATAAAAAGATGATGGTGCCATCGTCCACGGCAGGGGGGCAGCAGCTCTACTCCCAGGGGAGCCCATTTCAGCCGGGGCATTCTGGGAAAAGTTTCAGGTAGGCGAACGCCCCCCCACCATCCTCACTGAATTGTTCAGGAAGGCTTACCTTTCATATCCAGCTGCTGAAAGAGCTTTTGTGATTAATGGCTACAGCCTCGGCTGTAATGATGATATAATGCTGCATTAATTGAGATGGTCGCATGTGGTTTAGCGGTTGGCTGGAGCAAAATACTCCATCATACCTGCAGGTCCTAGTTTTGAATCCCAAGCGGGACAGTGCCGTGCTTTTATGCTCGAGTTATTACCTCGGTCTACCCCTGTAAAGATCTATCCATCTACATGAAATGGCTCCGATGTCCAGTCTCCCCCGACTAGGGCATCCACAAAGCAAATTCCTTTCCAAAAGAATTTAAATGTTGTTTTTTTTTTCTCGCCTTGCATTAAATCGCCCTGTTTTTTTTTTTTTTTTTTTTTTTCTTCTTTTTCCCCAGTTCGTCTGTGATCCACGTTCCCGGGGTGAACGACATCCAGCCCTCGCCCACGTCTGGCCAGAACCTGGCTCAGATCTCCCGGCAGCTGAATCCCAGCCAGGTGGCTTGGACCGGGAACAGGCCTCCGTTTTCTAGCCAGGTGATGATCCGTGCACAAGACTTATCCCTTGATGGTATTTCCACTGGGCGCAATTCTGCTCTTGGGTCTCTGCAGTGAGCCCAATCACAGTGTATAGCACAGGGATTCCATTGAATTGGATGTATCCATTTTGTAGGTGGCCCAAAAGCGCTCATAAATCCGTCCAAGGAGGGCGCGATTCGCAATTTGCTGTACTTGCCGGTCCTCATCCACCTTGGTAAGGGAAGTCATACCCATCGCTCTTCGTTTTTCTCTGTTTTCCAGCAAATCGCCTCGCAGTCAGCAAAGGCCCAGTCCTCTCCATTTGGCATAGGCTCGAGCCACAGCTACCCTGCAGACCCATCCTCCTACAGTCCCCTGTCCAGCCCAGCAACTTCCTCGCCCAGCGGGAACGCCTATTCCAACCTGGCCAATCGTGGCGCAGCCTTCGGTGAGACACTCTCCACGCACACCGCAAGTCACCACGGCCCACAGGACCTACACGGCATCAGCAGTTCGTGAATTAGATGTTTAATATGCCAAAGTACGCACAAATTAGGTTGGGCACTCTAGAAATCAATCCTGTGGAAGTTCGCTTGATTGCGGAGCTTGTGTGAAATGCACTGGGTCGCTTTCAGGCATCTGCCGGCCCTGACATCAGGCTGTCCGGTTTCCATGGTGCTGATGAATGACTTGGCCTGGAAATGTTCATTCTCGCCGCCCCTCAGCCCCACTCGCCTGCAGCATTAGGAAAGAGATTTTTGTAGCACTGGGATCATACAGGCAGCCGAAGGACTTCCATTAATGGGCCGTGCATACGGCACTCGCCATAAACACAAATCTGTTTTCAATCCCTTTGATAATGCGGAAGAATGGAAGTCTGTATTTCTTTATACCGCATGTGCCACAGTTAATGTGGTTTTCTTTGAGAAGCCTTGTAAGCTACTTATGTCATTATTCAACATTTTAAATTGCTTGCATTAACACTTGTGGTTGTGGTTAATGCTCGCCCAAACTATGCTGAATATTGGAACAGTTTTGTTGAGTTTGTTACGAGGAGAGGTGAGAAACGATGCATGCTGTTTATAGTGGTATTTGGAGTTGTGGAAGGGAGTTGTGTTGGGTGGTTTGTTGAGATTCCTGGAGTGAATTGCTTATTGAAATGTTATGTATTGACATAACATGGGGGATGGAAATTTTATGGATGATTTATACCAAAGCCTGTGTAATATTGATTCAGGAGTCTGGAATGTTATTTCTCGTGGAATATGAGCTCTTGGGTCGTACCCGCATAAACTTTGAATTGAAGATATATTCAGTGAGGTTTTTTTTTTTTTTTTTTTTTACATCTAGCCATCTCTGATATAAATCTCTTCCGCTCATCACATGAATAGATTATCTGATACATAACGCTGGTGTCCCCATCCCCTCTGAGCCTCCTAAGGTCAGAAATAGAATTTTCTCACTCTCGTGCGGTCAGAAAATCTAAACCAATCAGTGAAAGGCTCAACCAAGATGCAGACCTTCGCCCTTTTAGATCACTCCTTATGTGCTTACAGTCATAACCTAGCCTTTTACTGCCTGAGTGGCAGAAAGTTCAAAATGCCTGAGTTTGCCTAAGCAATTACGGTGTATGCTTTTAAAGAAGAGAAGCTCAGAAAGACTAATGAAGCTAAGAAAACTTTGAAGAAAGACTTGGATAAAGTGGAATTTATCTAGCCTAGCTAGCTTGATAATTGTCTCTTATCTTTTCAGCTGAGCTTTAGTTTTTTGACGTTAGCTCACACTCCATCCAACATTAGTTCGCATATTAGCCTTGCCTTGCAAAGTTTGTTCTTCGTTAGATGGTTAAGTAAGCCAGCTAACGTCACAGTATCTTAATTTATAAAAGTGTGCCATGCAAGCCAATGTCATAGCCAAGAGAGAGACCTAGAAAACATATATACTCAGCAACAAAAGTTTCTGTGACACCATTTATGTGTATGTTATAAATGACACGCAAAGATCTCAATGCAATCAATATGTTTATTTAACAGGAGAAACACTGACTTTTCAGTGCCAACGTCACTCAAAACGAAAAATGTCATTTTCATGCGTCATGAAGCACTTGTCTGACGTCTAACCAATTGTGACCTTCACACTTCAATACCGGGTGTGACTTCCTCGTGCCATGATGCAAGCAACGCATCTCCGGCGCATGGACCGAATCAGATGTGCCAGAAATTGCTGTGGGATGTCATTCCAAATCTGACGTAGACGTTGTCGCAATTCCTGGAGTGTAGCTGGCGGGTTATCCAACCGCCGCAAACGTCGATCCATCTCGTCCCAAAGATGCTCGATTGGGGACATGTCTGGGGATCTGGCTGGCCATGGCAGGACATTGACATGTTGTTGCATCAGATACTGCTGTACAGTCCTTGCAACGTGTGGTCTGGCGTTATCATGTTGCAGCGTTATTCCGGGACCATGTTGCATCAAAAACGGTACCACCAATGGCCGTAGCACTTCATCGCGATATCTTTGACCTGTCAGATTTCCATCAATAACAAGCAAATCTGTTCTGTTTCTAGCCGTGATCCCTCCCCAAATCATGACACTACCACCTCCAAAACGATCAAATTCCTGAACACAGTTGTTGGCATAATGTCTCCACGTCGACGGTATACACGTAAACGACCATCACATCGGTTAAGCATGAATCTTGATTCATCAGTGAAGAGTACAAGATCCCACTGACGTTGGATCCACCGTCGATGTTGTTGTGCCCACTGTAGACGCAGTCGTCGGTGTTGTACTGTGAGTATTGGACGTCTTGCTGGCCGACGTGGGACAATGCCAAAATGACGGAGACGGCGACGGATTGTCTGTGCAGACAGTCGCCTCAAACCAGGTATCGTTCTTGCAGTTATGGTTGCAGGTTGGAATCGATTTCTGAGATGGGTTGTTCGAATCCAGTTATCCTGTCTGGGAGTGGTTACTCGTGGACGGCCGCTGCGAGGACGGTCTCTGACATGTCTTGTCTGCTGATGACGCTGCCATAAGTTCCAAATGGTGTTTCGGTGGACATTCAGGCGATGAGCAACTTCCCTCTGCGAGGTTCCGGATTCAATCATCCCAATGGCCCTCCACCGATCATTTTCAGACAGTCTTGGCATTTAGAGGGTAGAGTTCCTGATCCGAAATGGCTGTGTTTTCGATAAGTGATGCTTCCGTCGTTCATCAGGCACAATGTAAACATTCCAAAAATTCTCCTCTTTTATTGCCATCCACAAGCATGATTTACGCACATTTTCACGTGCAAAGTCATTTTCTCGCATTTTCATGATTTCCATTTCAATGTTGTGTTTACGTGTACTGTTTCAGTCTGATATCACCATGTATGACAATTTCATAATTGCCTTATGAAAAATAATTAACAATATTGGTGTCACAGAAACTTTTGTTGCTGAGTATACTTAACCAAAAAAAAAAAATTGTCTGTTTCTCCACATAGTTGAGAAAAACTGCCCAGAGGCTGGTGGCAACCATTAGATTAGCTGTATAATCTTATCAATCAATGTTTGCTGGGTATCCTCCGCTCTGTGGACTGGCGTAGTCATGTGACTAATTCACCGCTCAGTTTTTTTTTAGTCAGTTTGTAATCACCTTTAGTCAATGTGATTTAATTTTGAAGCATTTGAACTGCACAAATTTGAATAGTTTGTTCAGTTTGAAGCATAATAAACAATGTAAGTAAAACAAAAATTACAAAAGTTGAACATTTATTATTTCACGTCTTCTTAAACTTTCCATAGGCAAGAACCTTACGCACTTTAGCTTTCTTCCAACCTGGAATTCACTCTGGAAATCAAATTCAGAAATGGATGGCCCATTCAAGCGGATGTGCATCAGTCTGTTAACAGAATCCACCTTTAACAGTCCCCATGCAGTGACATGAAACAAACTCATTGGTGGAGATACCCACTCCTATAAAAGCCAAAAATTAAACAGGGAACTAAAAAGGTGTCCTTTTTGGCATCAGTGAGTGACGATAAAAAAACTATAAAGGCGACATTGTCCAATCAGCACTTAATGAAAGTGCAAATGAAACATTAACAGTCTCGGCGGATCGGTTGTAACGTCCATCCTGCACTCCGACTATTTTTAGAGAGCTGTTTATAGCTTCTGAGAGAGAATCTTTATTTCATTCATGCTCTTGGAGCGCGGGAACTTGCACACATAAATTATTGATTGGTTGACTATGGTAGCGGCCTCAAGCAGGTCAAATTGGCCGTTTGACAATCCTGAGCGGCGAACTTTTTTTTTAAGACCAATGTCAGAAATGGGGCAATGAATATTTTTTGACACAAAAAAGACAAAATTCCATGATATTCAAAGATTTCATTGACAAATCCCAAAATCCCAAGACTTTTAAGCCATGGGAAATTACTCTTAAAATTCAAGATTTTCAATGGTTTTCAAGAGGCACGGGAACCCTGATTGAAATGACTCCTTAAGATTAAGTTGGCAAGTTAGCCTAGATCTAGAACTGGGATTTGGGGGGGGGCACGGACACGTCTCTTTATGACAAGAATTTGTCCTGGCGTGTTCTCAATCATTTTCCTTTATTGACGTGTTTTGCAATTATCCTAATTGGCATCTGAAGACACGGTTTCTCGCCATATGTGATCGAACAGCCATGAAATCATGGGCTTAATTCTGTAGGTGAGAGTGGTGTAACCAGAACTACGATTTGGGTTCCACAAAACATCCGTTTAAAACAATTATCAGTCCGGACCTGTTCTCAGTCATTTTCATGATCGACAAAAGGTTCGCTCCGAGAGCACTCCATGCTTAACAGGTGCTTCTTGTTCTCCCCAATTGGGTAAGACAACTATCATTTATCTGGCGGCGTATTTGCTGTATTTATATCAGCGTTATTCAAATTTGCATACTTGCGCAAAATACCTTGAGCTGCACGCTTTTCATAGCTTATTTAACTGCCGATTAAAAAGTAACTAAGTAATAACTAAATAATTTTTCTGTAGGCCTACTGAATTTTGCCCATGATTTCATGGCTGTTCGATCACATATGGAGAGAAATCGTGTCTTCAGTTGCCAATTACGATAACGTGTCAAGAAAGGAAAATGATTGAGAACACGCCAGGACAAATTACTGTTGTCATAAAGCGACGTGTCCGTTTCCCCCTGTAACGGTATCATCTGGTTCAGCCTCCGGATCCTTCATGTTCCTGTACATTCGTTTCGGTCTGTCTAGCAGACGACCAGAAGGCCACCAGCAATGCTTGTTTCATTTTCACATACAGACAGTGCACTGAGCAAGCACGTAAGTGGCCTATATAGCATCGTCGGATCGACTACATCGCCAGGACTGTTGCCAAACGTAACGAAGGAGATATTGATTTTCTGCACATTGGGTCTGCTGCATACATTTCTAGACTGGCGGGAAGCGGCTGGCTGTATCTGATAGATCGTCAATGTTGGTCCTCAGTACGCAGACGGATTTTGTGACTGTGTACAAGAGGTCCGTACCCTAAATGAGCTAGACTGGCTGAGTGCAGATTAAAATGACAGTGATCTTTGGAGAAAAACGTCAGTCTGATGCTAGTCTGGCACTGCATACTCGTCTGTTTGGATTTTTTTTTTCGTCTTCTGAGGAGCTGACGAATGGGCTGCGGAAACCAAGGTTTGGTGGCAGCTAGCGTAAGCCGGTTTGGTCTTGCTATTGCTAATATCATACAAACTAGTAGCATGCGGAGCATTGGTCAGATCATTGGTCAGCTCAATGCACCATCTGTTGGCATTTTCGAGCAGAGCAGCTGGTGACAGACATGCATACATACCTACATGCATACATACCTACATACATACATACAAACAGGGGGCGCACTGAGCTGACTAATAAGGGACTTGCGTGCGCCAATCAATAGCATCCTCATTATTACTTGGCTGAAGACACCTATAGTGCTCTGCTGCATGACCACAATAAACTGCTGCGTTTTTTTTATACCCAAGTTTTGTTCGGAAAACGCTCTCTCTGAGAGGGAGGTAAAGAGGAGGAACTCTCTGTGACCTGTACAGTGCTGCTCGGGTGCACATGCAGGATTCTCTGGAGGGGGAGGGGTTTGAGATGGAAGGGAGGGAGGATGGGGGCGTAAACTTGGTTGTGGCTAGTCAAAGGGAGTTTGTTAGAACCGCTAAAATCGCTGAATGCACCATTAAGCACCTGGATTCTGCTCAGCGCAGTTGTAAACATATGATGTGTACCTTTGACCGGCGATTTATTTGCAAATCAGCATAAAGAGGAAAAGGAAGTTCTACATTTGCTCTTCGAAATGTAAGACCATAAATGACTTCTTTTTTTAAACCCAAGAGAACTTGGCCAGTTAATCATTTTCAGTTTCCTATTTTTAACATAATTATTAGATTTCCCATTTGGAAATTGATTGTTTCTCACCTTAAATCCCCATTAAAAGCATGAAAATCAGCCTAGCAGTTTTCTGTTCAAGGCATATCATCACTGCTCTGATAAATAATCGAGGAAGGACTCTGTCAACTTTCAGAAAAGATTAGGTTTTTATATTTTTGATGTCTACGCAGACAGTGGAACTCCCACTCCATTTTCCACAACGTTGGGACGCTGTGTAAAATGTAAATAAAAACAGACTGCAGTTATTTGCAAATCACCCTATATTTAATTGAAAATGGAACACGGATAACCTATCAGATTTTGATACCTAAATCTTATTGTTTTTTGAAAAAACATCTGCTAATTTTAAATTTGATTCCAGCCGCACGTTTCAAAAAACTAGGACTAGGGCAAAAAAACACTGTAAAACTTTGCATGATGATAAACAAAAATACATGTGGTACATCTCTCAGCTAATTCGGTTTATTTGCGAAAGTTCAGTAACCTTGTGTATAAACGGAGTGTCCCAGAGAGACGTAGTCTTTCAGAAGATGATTGCCTCACCACTGTGTGAAAGACTACACGGGCAGATAGTTCAACAATTTCAAGAATAATGTTTCTTGGAGTAAAATTGTAAAAAATTTGGAGATTTTGTCATCTTCAGTACATAATGTCATTATAAGATTTAGCAAATCTAAAGAAACCTCTATATGCAGGTGACAAGGCTATATATAAACAACATCCAGAGGCGCCGCTGCCTTCGCTGGGCTTATGCTCGTTTAAGATGGACAGAGGCAAAGAAGATTGTCCTTTGGTCTGACCACTCAAAATGTGGAATTCTTTTTTGGAAATCATGGACGCTGCGTCCTCCAGGCTAATGAGTGAAGGGACCGTCCAGCTTGTCTTTCATGCACTGTTCAAAAGCCAATGTCCGTCATGGTATGGGCTGCATTAGTGTACATGTCATGGGCAACTTGCTCATCTGTGAAGGCACCATTAATGCTGAACAATACATTTAGGTTTTGGAGCAAAATATACTGCCATTTAGATGTCTTTTTTAGGGAAGATCTTGCTAATTCAAGCAAGATGAGTCTACCGATTAAAAACACTTGGTGCATTATGAATCAATAAATATGACAAAGGAGACCACAGTGTTGAGCAACTAAAATCTTACATTAAGAAAGAATGGAAAATCTTTTGCTCTCAAAACTACAGCAGTTGGTCTTCTCCGTTTCAAATTCTGTTAGTGTTGTTAAAACAAGATGTGATCCAGCACAGTGGTGAACATTCCCCTCTCCCAACTTTTTTGAAAAGTGTTGATGGCATCAAATTCAAAATGAGCTTGTTTTTTTTTTCCCAAAGAATAATATCATTTCTCCGTTTCAAAACCTGCTATGCTGCCTGATATGTTGTCGTTTTTCTATCTTCAATTAAATATAGAGTTTAGACAATTTGCAAATCCTTGCTTTCTGTACTTTTTTTTTTTTTTTTTTTAGATTTGCGTGGAGTTCCGACCTTTTTTTGGAGGTGGGGGTGACAGTAATTCTTCCACCAACAGGCTGCAAGAGTTCACAAAGCCCCTGTAACATGAAATAAATGAAGGGTGCTGGTGCCTGTTAATGGAAAGAGGGGTGCTGTCAGTTCTGCAGGGCGGTGGTTGGTGTCTGGTGTGTGCTGATAAACATAAGTTTTAAACATAAACATAAGGACCTTATCCACAGAAAACGGAGACGGGCCTCTCCCAGATGCTCACCCCAAACCTACACCTGTTCCAGATCATTCTCCAAAAGCCCACTATCTGCTTGCATGCAAAATTCATTTTGAAACCAGGATTTGCTGTAGTTACAGGCTCAGAAGGAGACTAGTTTGATGATTTGTGTGTTTGTCTGCCTAGAGAATTGAATACACATGTGGCCTGAGCACAAGAAAAATGTGTTGTGAATCATGGGTCTTGCGGTGATTAGCAATGTTAAAATGTATAAAAATCATTCTGACTGAATTGATCATTATAAATATTTGCAGTAAATATCGAGGCTATATTTGTTCTTAAATTCCCTAGGATGTAACTGAAATGTATGCTTGCGTGTTTGGCACGAAACCGCTGAATGCAGAAAGTACTGCTGCAAAGCACGAAAACGATTTTCCCCAATGAATGTCATCCCTGGGACATGAGCAAAGTGATTCTCTAGTATCAAGTATGCTCATGGTAACAATAGACATATTTATAGACTTTGAAACTTAAGCAGTGGTAAATTGCTGAAACGTTTTCTGCCTACATCAGTCTGATTAACAGTCCAGGTAGTGAGATCTTAAAACATTTTTTTCAATGAAGCAGCACGTTAGAAATGAGAGTACTGGGATGAAGGTGCCACGGTTGTGCGGGTTTTGGATGTATCAGTCTTACGGATTGCTTCCTTTGGTATGCCTTTAGCTGAGAGAAGATGAATTCCGTTAACTCGTCCATTCCATACTTCTTTTTTATTCTTTGAAAATGAACACGGTCCTAAAAGAGCATGCGGAAAGGTCATCTTTGTTCAGTAAAAGGTCCAGTGACGACTGGTGTGGGTGCAGGTTTTTGTTTTATCCTGACACCAAGTTATTTGAACCTACAAGGCATAAAATGAAGACCATGATTACTGTGGCCTAATTACCTGAATAAGGTGCTGTAGTGCTGAACTTCGAATGAAAACCTGTAACCACATTTTTCTTTGAAGCTCCGGTTCACACCCCTATTCAAGTAACCTTAGTTCAGGTAACAAAATAGTCACAGTGCTTAGTGAGTCTCATTAGTAGCAATTGTGTATGCATGCAAGGCGCTGTAATAACCTCTACCCCTGCTGAGTCTTCACGTCAAAACAATTCTGGTACGTTTGCACAGGTTACGTCCGCTTTGCAAAATGATTCGCTGTTTTTCCTGCTCGCGTCAAGATTTTGGTGATGACATGCAATTATGAAAAATTGAGCTACATCTTCTCCATTTTGTTCAGTGTTAATTAAGTTTTTCCGCGTAATCATAATCCTTCTGAGAGTGGATTTTTATCCGTCGGGGTCTTGATGTGTCGGCTTCCTGGAGAGCTTGATGTTACAGCAGTTGTTAATAATTCTGTACTGCGGGGATGTGTTCACCTTCCTTAGGGACGCAATGAATAGATGCTGCTGAGCTGGTATGTCAATAATATGATCAAGAGTACCCCTCTGTCCCTGAAGCAGCATTTTATCATTATGGTCTGAAAGCTTTTTGATAAAAAGGTTCTGGGGTCTTGTTATTACAGAAGACCTTCAGTGCTGCCTCTTATTGTTTTGTGTTTCAGATTGATTTTTCTGAAGTTGCGAGCCATCTGGTTGGACTATCACATGGGCAGTTTTTCAGTATTAAGGTGTGCCAAGCAGTTTCGGTTTTGTTTAAGTGTCTGTTACTGGCCTTAGGATTGCAGTGAACCTGGATGCTCTTCCTGTGAGAATTCTTTGAGCTTCTACTTCTTCTCTGGTCTGTTCAGTGAAAGTGAAGTCTTTCTCCTGGAATGATTAATGATGGTTTTCCAGTCCCAAAACCTGAGCAGAAACCGGGGAAAACTGGGTACTGTAGGGAATGCCCGCTTGTCTAATTTTATGCTCGGTGGCTTCATTCTGGCATCCACTTGTAATTCTGCTCAGGCTGTGCTAATGCAGTGCTTCTGAGCCGAATCAGTGGAGCCTGGCTTTACCTGTGCTTTTTTCGCGCTCTGATGTTGCAGCTGAAGGCGGGCAGAGCGGAGGACAGTTCCAGGGAAGGCCCTCGGAGGTTTGGTCCCAGTGGCAGAGCCAGCACCACGGGCAGCAGGGCAGCGAGCAGCACCCGCACCCCCAGCCCAATCAGTCAGAGGTCTTTCCGGTAAGCCCCGCCTTGTGGGAGTCGAAGTATGAGCAGCTTTTGAAATTGCATACTTGTATAGTGCGTACTGAACCAGTGTATACTGGGCACTACGTACTACTGTCTATAATAGTGTACAGTGTTTTAGCGAGTTTGTGGCAGTCAACACATCGTGCACTGCAGTCGCCTGGCCAGGCGACTGTAGATCACCCGGGTCGAGTTTGGATGTTGCTATTTACCGCATTGCATTGTGGGATAGAGTACTCCTCAAAGACTGCTTGAGCTGCATACTGTGAAATTTGGTTGGTTAGTATGTACTTTGTGCATCTTTGGCATACTGGTGAATTTAGTTTTGGTCACGTACTGCGTACTACTTGCTACTTTTTGGCAATAATTTATAATCAAGTGTAAAGTAGTTGGCGAAACTGAAAATGGTCTTTTTTTCACACTGGTGATTTTATTATTGTGAAGCTTTTCATAAACTGGCTGGGCCTCCGTGCGCACACAGCAGTGCATGTTGGGATAGTATCACTGTGAATACTCAACATGCCAGTCCTTGTATCTCTGCCCAGAGTGACGCATACCTTCCTGAATTTGTAGGATATGTTGCCGATGGCTGGGGATCCAACGCAGGGAACGGCCAATTACAACATAGAAGACTTTGCTGACTTGGGTATGTTCCCACCATTCTCTGAGTAGCTGAGGAGGAGAAGATCGAAGGACGTGACAAATCTTGCATTTCATCACCACCTTTACTCGCGAGTGAGTGCCTGACCTGGAAGAATGGTCAGGAAGGTTTTCATCGCACAGTCATTAACCAGTGTTCCCAGTCGGTCATTCACGTGTACTGTGTTCCACGTCCGCTTGAAAAGGACCACGTTCCAGTGAAATCAACATCTGCTCGGAAGAGGCGCTTCGCTTACCTGCACGTAACGTCAGTGTTCTACAGAGTCTTCTAGCTTCAGGGGGAATGAAGGCCCCTCCTGTTTCTTTAACAGTGCTTTGCCATCGATTGGGGTTTTGCGAGGCCCAGCATCGTGGAGTACTTTCCTGCTGCTCGCGTGTTTTACGTGAAGCTTACTGGTGTGAAATATTGCATTCGTGATGCTCTCGTAGGTAAACTAATTCAAACGCGAAAGACGCCATTTGCTTAAACCATTTCAGTGAAGATAAACTGAAGTTTTCAAGAAGTCGCTTGTGTTAAGGTGAAGCTTAAAGTGCACTTCATAAAGCTAATATCACCAGCCTTCAGGCCTGTCCAAGGGGGGGAAAAAAATCATGCAGTTAAAAGCACTGTCCAGAGCATCTTTTGTCCATGGGATAGTCACAGTTCTTTGTTGCATTATCTTATCTTTGTTTAAAGAAATTGCTGTCATTCGTAGTCAGAATATTTTACACAGAAAGTGTGTATAATGTGTAGCAGTGAAGAATGAGAGGGATCATGTATCCAAATCCTTTGCTAAATCAGATGATGTTTTTGTACATAATGTGATTTTTATGTTTTCTTGGTTTTCCTAAACATGCACAACTTTTAAGTATTTGTGTAGTTTCAGTATTGTGAGCGATGTCAGTATGTTTAAGTATCACTCTTTAGTTAGCTTAATTGTACACTGAGCTCTAGAATTGTAAAAATGGTGTAAATGTGATCCATTATTTTTGTGTAACTTTATAAACAAAAGTGGTTGTGTCAATAAATGAGTATGTATCTTGTTTTTGGTGTGGTTAATCAGTCAACACTGGACCATGTCATAGCTCGGTCTACTTTTCATCTCTGTTTCACAGCACTCACTAACAGCTCTGTGTGCGGCTGGATTTTTAGTGCGCTGCAGTAATTACAGCACTCTGTGGTTTGTTGTGGTTCACTAAAGAGCGAATACAAGTAATTGAGCCAATGGATGCAATGCTGGGGTGGGTTCGATTAGCGTGACCTAAAATGGTGATCTCCTGCAGGACATTTGCACAGGGGAGGCCAATGGCTTTCAGTTGTTTCTTTTCTTCAATTTTCAGTTGGCAATCAGTTGTTTCATGATCCTGATAAGCTATAAACACAGTCTATTTAATTCAAAGATAAATGTAATGTGCAATATGCTACTATCCAGCTTTTGGTAAAAACTTCTGTGACAATATTTTTAGGGGGGGGCGGCGGGGGGTTATATTTTTTCCTGATTTTAAATTTATTAGCAAATGCACCCTGAAGTTAAGTGATGAGGGTTCAGATCATTCATGTTGCTGTATTTGACTAGGTGTGGCTAAGGCTTGCCCCAGAAAGCCGCAGTTTACCTGGTTCTTATTGCCGCTAGATACTTGATTTACCATTTGAGGCGCAGTCGACACACCTTGTTTAGTTTTGAGGTCTAAGGTGAGTAGACTGAAAACCGTCCGTCTGTCCATCCGTTCGTCCCTAATCATTTTGTTTCCGGAGCAGAACTTGGAATCTATGCAAGATATCACCACCAAACTCTGTTCATGTATTCCATGTATAGTCTATATGTGCCTTTTGCAACTTTGGAAATTTCGGGATGCTTATTTTTGTCATTTCCATGGAAACAAATCTGGACCTCGCGCACATCAGGCCTAGTTAGTCTCCAGAGCACAACTCAAAAACCGTTCGTTATATCTTTCTGAAATTTTGCATTTGTACTACTCACATGCTGAAGTGGTGCCTTTTTATATTTTCAGATTTCTGAAAAAAAAAATTTTTTTCCCATTTCCATGGAAATCAGTTGCATTTGGACTCTGTACAGAGATAGGTTTGTTTCTGGAGCATAACTCAAAAGCTGTTCATTATATATTTCTGAAACTTTGCATGTGTATTACCCACATACTGAAGTGGTGCCTTTTGATATTTTCAGATTTCTGAAAAATTTCTATTTTTTTTTATTTCTATGGAAGCAAGTTGGATTTGAACTCTGTACGGAGATGGGTTCGTTTCTGGAGCAGAACTCAAAAACCATTCATTATATCTTTCTGAAACTTTGTATGTGCATTACCTGTTCAGGTAAAAAGGTGCTGAAGTAGTACCTTTCCATATTTTCAAATTTCTGAAGTTAATGTTTTTTTTTTTCCTTTCCATGGAAGCGAAATGGATTTGGACTCAGTCGCAGGGCTGGGTTTGTTTCCACAGCAGAACTAAAACACTGTTCATTAATGACCCTTGTTTTTTTAATTGCCTTTGCCAACATGTGCTTTATAGTCTTCGCGAGATGTTGACTGTGCATACTTCTAGATCATTCCAGAGGAAAAATCACCTCAACATACATGTTTGAATTTCTTTGAAGATGTAGGATTGACATGACTTTCACATATAATCAGGGGCCGAGGGGAAATGTCATCTTCTGATGACTCTTGTTTTCTTTTTCTTTGTTGCTGGGCTTGGATGATTATTATGAAAGGCAATCTAGTGTTGAGATTATCCAAAGTGGCATCTGAAAAAGCAGGTGAAGTGATATATTTATTATTCTGGGCAACTCTTAAAAATATATAAATGCAGGATTGTGGACCTTCAAAGCACTTCGGGCTTTCTCATCCTCACTGGTGATGGCAAAATTATTTTATTTAATATTTTCTTAGTGGCTAGAACAGATTGTGCCCTTGATCTTTGAGAGATGTCAGGGCTCCTGAGCAATCCTCCTTTAATATAAATGATGGCTAAGTAGATGATTAAAGCTTTCGAACCATGTTTTCAGGCCACAGTCATTTGTGTAATGCCATCTGAAGTATCTAGGTCTCCGATGGAACAAGAAAGGCTGCATGTCGAGGAGACGGTGTCACTCTAAACCAATGGCCAATGTTCCATGTCCTTAAGTGCAATCCCCTTTCCTGTAGGAAGAAAGTTGGATGTGTGAAGCACTGAGCTTGACATTCTCCCACCATTCCTTTGTGTCCTTGCTCTTGCAGCAGTGGGGGGAGCTTATTCTTGAATGATTCTAGGGCCACATCTGAATTCTCTTAAATAAGCAGCCTGTTTCCTTTCATCCCCATTTGTTCTTAACCTCACTATAAAACATCACTTAGGGAAATTGTAAAGATGACCTTTAGACATGTTTGAGAAAAAAAATCTGTTGTCCTCACCGTCATGAGTTCGACAGCGAAGTTTGCATTCACCATTGGTAGGAAAACTTTGGGCACAAATTGCGTGTTCAGTTTCTACATTTGTTGAGGATTATGGTCCATATACAATCTTTCATTCTCCCGAGGTTGGTCCTGTGTTACCTTGCTGGAAGGAAGCGACGAAGGACCTAATCGCCTACATTTCTTCATGAAATGGACAATTCTGACACTCCTTGTCATGGAAATCTGCCTGAATATTTCTGGTTTGTGTCCATTTGCGAATAAGATTCTTTGCTCTTCAGAAAATCCAGTGGAAGCCCTGATCTCTGGCAGAAGCTTGCTGTACCTCAGGTGAACAGTGCTACCCAGTGGTTCTCAAAGTCGGTCCTGGCGCCCCCCTGTGTGTGCTGGTTTTTGTTCCAACCACAATTGCAATCTTAGGATTTTAGCAAACTGTTGATTTGTTTTAATTAGGTGCATTTATGCAAATATCCACATTGAGATAGATTGTAAATATTGGCAGAGGGAAACAATTTAACCAAACATTTAATCAACGTAAATAATCAAAAGGTTCCTCACTGGCAAAACTCATGACACATGGTGGCAAAACCCGAGTTTACTTGGCAAACAATGGAGTCACACCTGTTGTGTTTTCTGTTGATTTGATTTGGTTCAGGCAGGTTATTTGGGAAAAAGTCAAAACACCTCTATTCAGAAACCTAATTTAGAGCTTATTGATTTTCTCAGAGTCTAATTTGATATGTTTAAAAATGTTTTCACCTGAAAATCCTACCAATATTGAAAATTAAGCACAATATGTTCAAGGGTGTTTATTCTTCATAGCAGAATGGATATGTCCTTCCAAATGTGACTTAAGATGGTAAATAACTACTCTAAACATGGAATGCTGCTAATTAAGACAAAGTAACAGCTTTAGAAAATCCTACAATTGCAGTTATGGCTGGAACAAAAACCAGCATACACAGGGGGGCGCCAGGACCGAATTTGAGAACCACTGGGTCAACCCAAGATTGGGTTACAAAGTGTGTTCAGCCTTTTCTTTTACGAAAGAATTAAATGGAGTGCGACCGTCATAAGTTTCTCCCGGCTACTGAATATTTTCTTGTTTGATTATTTGACGGGACTATTAAACATGAGGAAGCACTTTTAATTCAAATGGATACTTTGTGTGAACCGCTGGTATCCTTGTAAAATGTCCTGCATGTTGTTCACTGGATCAAAATGGACGGATAAAAATGCTGAACTGAATTTTCTGAGTTCCATAGGCCTAAAACCCAGTGTCTTTTTGTCTCAGCATTCACATCCATGTCTCAATCCATGAAGAACAGAAAAAGCGTTTTCAATACTGATACAATTTTTTTTTAAAGTAGGATCTGTGTTCATTCTGGTCTATGATTTTGATCATGTTTGTCTTTTTTTTTTTTTTTTTTGATGTCACCATTCTTTCAAATCTGGATTCTTTCTTGACTCGTGTTGTGCTTTGAGGTGTTCCTTCAAATTCCTTTTTGACATTTGTGAGCTTAGTCCCCCTGATGATGGACAGGCGATAGTGCAAGCGAGAGTTCGGCGTTGGGGCCCTCCTAGTGGCTATACGCCTCCACTTTCAACCTTTACAGTCTTTTTCAGTTGTGGACAATTTTTGTCAGTACCCTGTTATCACCTGCGGACAAATCTTCAGAGGCTTTTGCTCTCAGACGTAATGTTGCTAGAATGCGATGTGTGCTCAGGGTCTTATCTTGTTTAATGTTCGGGAAAGATATTTGTGAACTCACTTTAAGCTTCTGCATTTATAACAATGGTGCAGTGTGTGAAATTTGTTTATGAATTAACATTGGTTTTTCCCTGGGAGTGAGTGCAGCTATCAAAATTATCTGTGTTTATTTTCTTTGCCTATTCCTCTGCTGTTTTTTTTACCACTTAGAAGTTAAATGGGGGAAATGCTCTGCAGCAACATCGTATGAAATCAGATTGAAAAGTGATGGATTGGAATTCATTTCCAAACCCTGAAAATGTCTAGATTTGCTTGATTGACAGTCATGTTTTTTCCACCCTCAGCATGGATAAGGGCTGTTTGAAGCTTGGCTTCTACCCATCCCTATAGAGGCACTGCAATCTTCCTGAACAGCTTGTGAGAGGGATTGGATTCCTCACCCCAGCTCTTAGCTCGTATAATTAACTGGCTGCACTTCAAAATATCACCAAATTACACCCAAGTTGGGATAAATAGATTTTTCATTTAAGGTTCACTCTTTTAGCTATGTATTAATCCAAGTAGTCCAAGGCACAGGCAGCCATACTAGTACGATGGCTAGTTTGTCTGTCGCTTAATATTTGCATATTCGGTACACTGGAAAACCATGGAGAGAATCTTTTGTAGCATCCCACAAAGATAATCTGTATCCAGGGAGAATATGATGGTCTTATATAGTAGGTATGCGGCATAGCCAAAAATTATGTAGACACTTCCTGTTCTGAGGTATATTATCATTACACCCCCCCCCCCCCATGTTTGGGAATCTCATTGGTAACATGACATTTGACCTTGAAAATTCAAATTCAAGAGCGCATTTACCCAAAAAGTGGATCGGCTCATGAAACACCTGAAATATGTGCAATGGGCAGGTTTTGCCATGCCTGGCTCTGCTTGTGTCATGGTTTTGGTTTAGCTTCCTTGTTCTGACACTATTCTGTCTGGTCCAGAATCTTTGACCTCTATGATAAAAATTTAAACAAAGAAGGGCTTATTATAAACAACATGGTTATCAATCCATATGTGAAAGGTCCCACAGATCTCTTCCCCCCCCCCCCTCCATTCATCCTTGGATGTCCAAAAGGGGGTTAGTACACTCATTAGCACAAAAACTCCAAAATTACATTATTTCCAGGCTGTTTTGAGTCAGTATCTCCTCTATGATAATGAGCTTTGCTCTGATTGGCCATCGAAAGATACAAAAAAAATTTAGTAGTTCTATGAGGCAGATGAGAGGTGGGGAGTTGAGGCAAGGCTGTTGGAAGGAAGATGGCACACAGACTGAGCCGTTTGGCATGAAATATCCAAACCAGGTGTGTTTGTGGAAGAGGAAACGGCAGAAATTTTAAACGTTTCGAACCCTGAAGTGGAAAGGGGTCTAACAGCTAAACTTGGAGGGTCTTCAAAGTCAACCTTCTTTGGCCTGTTGGATACAGTGGCGACCGCCGCACTGGTGGAGTAACCTGGGGAAGGAGATTTTGATATGTGTTCCTTAGAATGCATAGGGTAGCTATATCCTTTTATTTTGAACAATATATGCACATTTTCAATGTTTTTTTTTTTTTTTTTTTTTATTCAATCAATCTTTTTCTGTAACGGTTAAAATTGAAGAGCCTATTGTTAAAAGTACTTGAGCCACATTTTCACTCACTGTGGGCGAAGGGCCCACCTTTATATTTCACTGTCGGTATTTTGTACTTCTTTAATGCATTCGAATTTGTTGTCAAACCTGCTAATGGTGTCTATGGCCTCTCCAGACTATAGCACTATCCTTCTATAATTCTTGATTAATTTTTGTTCTCGACAAACGTTCTCTTTGTGCAAAACCTTCCAGTATTTAAATGCAACAGAAGTGCATATTGTAGTTGCTTTTTACACTTGGTGACCCCAAGATGCAACCAATCATGGAAATTCTTGAATCAGATCTTTTGGATCAAAATTGCCAGCCTTACCATACTCCTGACCACCTGAAGTGATGTGTGACATACATTTTCATTCTTTTTACCATTTTTCTGGACTGTTTGCTTCTATTTTTATTATTATTACTTTATTTTGTTTTTGGTCATCTTATTTGTCTTCTTTGCCATCGTCTTCTCTTTCTTTTCTTTTCTTTTGCAGTGCTAAAGTGGTATTTTAAACCATTTTTATGTTCTTTGCAACCCATTTGCACACGTGTGAGGATCAGTTGGCTGCTGTCTTTTTTTAATTAATAGTTCATTTGCTTTATCCAAGGCTAAAACTTATCAGTAATGAATGGATTCTGCATACATTTTACCTTTTCATATTTTTGTGAAATGGGAACTGATGTATTGACGCAACATACTGTAGTTTCTTTGGCCTGAGATGAACTTGAGTAAAAAGAATTATCAGTTTAATTTTCATTGATTGTTTTTAGTTCCAGCGTTTTTGGTTTTCAATAAAAAATGCTATTATTAACTAAAAGATGAGATAAAATGTATTGGAAAGTTTATAATATTCCCATTTCTTTTTATGGCTTACCCACGGTATGGTCTCATAAATGCAACCTTCTTTGTTTTTATCAGGTTCCAGTAATTCTGAACCTGACTGTTGCTGATATTGACATTCCGGATGATTCTGTACTTCCATAAGTTTGGGGAAGGCCCTTTCCTGATTCAGCATGAAATTCCAGCATGAGGTCCATAGATGGCTTGTCAAGATCAGAGCATACCTTCAGCATACGTTTTGTCTCTTAATGGCCTACCAGAGGGTTTTCATTCTCTTTGACAAGCATCCCTTCAAATAACGCTTCATTTCTTTTGGAATTTGTACAGGACACTCAGCAGAACACAAATCAAATCACAGAGTTAGTTGCTCACTGGAGTCTCAATGGTGCAATCAGTTGCGTGCTTGGCTGTTAACTTGAAGTCTTGCTCTTTGAACACTCCCCGGCATGACAGGTTATTTTTCCTCATTCAATCTCCTCTCTGCTTGATGAAATACTGATGCAGTGATTGAAGATGCATGCGGTACCCGTCTCAAATAAACCATCATTTCTAAATATAGGAGGCAACCTTTGTTCCACAGTACACTATTGGACTGAGCTTCTGCCATCACGTGCAATATTTCAGCAAATCTTTGCAGTGCACATAACTTCCAGTATTGCTATTGGCAACGTGTCTGATTATAATTTATACCCATAATTCCTTCAAATTTGTCTTACTGCTATAATTTTGTACATGTTGCTCACATTTTTGTGTGCGTGTTTTCAAGACTGCAATCGATAGGATGTCATATTTTTGATGATGTTTGCATTAATTTAATGCTGGGTCGTTATTGCCTAGAGTGATTTGTGTATGGTTGTTTGCGCATATAGTACAGTTTTGTACATTTATTGCTTGAGGGACATTGTTAGTATACATTAACCTGTTGAAAGTTCTGCATCCAGCATGGTGAGCATCATACATTAGAGATAGAGCGTGCTACATGCCCCAGTCCTGGGCCAGGCTGTTCTCTTCATTAATATTGAAGAGATTCATCTGTTTCTGTAATCTGTGAGTCTGTTAATAGCTGTAACTTGGACCATTTTGAAACCCTCTGCTTTTTGGAATGGTGCCTATCAGTGTCTCTGGGGTACGGAGGGCAGAAAATTTGAGTTTTTTTAATGTGTTACTGTTCTAATCTCTCTTTACGGACAGTCTTTTAAGCAGCACAGTGATGTTCCTCATCTGAAAATTGATTCAGTGCAGCTTTTCATAGCTTTACAGTGCATTTTCTGTGTAGTTTGGGGGATGGTAGTCATTGCTTTTTCTTGGCTTTGCCTAACTCATGACATTTTTGCCTATATGGTCACTAATACTAACTGTGTCACTGACAATAAGACCCGATAGGTGAACGACCTGCATTTGCACAGTATGATGTTGCATGTAAAGAAGCAATTTCGGCTCATTTTCATTACGATCTACAAATCATTCTCACTCATCCAAACAAATGAACAAATGTCTGAATGAATGCCACAGCCTACAGCAATTATCAACAGACATCTGTCTTGCATAGTTGACATATTATTTGCTCTGTCTAATGAGGATATTATTTTCTAACATCCACTGCCTCGCCAAAAAAAAAGTTACAGCTCGGATTTAACTGAGCAAATGGGTAAGAGTCTTCCATTGGATAATTACTGTAATAATTAATATTTTTCAGCCAGCAACAAGTTATTTAACCCTAACTGATGCAGTGAGTCGCTTCTCATTCCTTCTAAACCATGTTGGAGGACCGATCCTGTGATCGTGGGAAAAGATGTTACTCTTTCAGAAGGGTCAAATTATTGGTCCTGCAGCAAGCAAAGAAAATGACTAAGTAGATTGCTGAAACTGCTAAAATTGGGTCAAGAACTGTCCAATGCATAATGAAAACCTGGAAGGATAGTGTTAAACCATCATCTTTGAAGAAGAAATGTGGTCAAAAAAATCTTGAATGACTAAAGTAAAACTAAAAAAAACATCAGTGGAACTCATGGCTGTGTTAAATAGTGAAAGTAAGCATTTCCACACGCACAATGCAAAGAGAATGTTATGGATTGGGACTAAATAGCAGTGTAGCTTTAAACATCACTTATCCGTAAGGGTTGATCAGGGGGGAAAAGGCTTCGGTTTAATAGGGAGCACAAAGATTGGACCCCAAAGCAATGAAAAAGGGTTTGTGGTTTGAGGAGTCCAGATTTACTGTGTGCATTAGGTAAGAAGAGAGGTGATGCACCCATCATGTCCAATGCCTATTGTTCAAGCCTGTAGGGGCAGTTTTATGATCTGGGGTTGCTTTAGTTGGTCAGGTCAGCAACAATATATGCCCAAAAAATTAGGTTGGCTGACTACCTGAGTATACAGAATTACCAGGTTTTTCCATCAATGGATTTTTTCTTCCCCTATGATACATTTATATTTGGAGAAGACAATTCCAGGATTCACTGGGCTCAAATTGGTTCAGAGAACGAGACATCATTTTCACTCGTGGATTGGCCACCTCAGAGTCAGGCCTTAACATCACTGAGAATCCTTGGGATGTACTGGAGAGGATTAGAAGCTGCGGACTCTCCCATCATCAATACAAGGTCTTTGGCAAAAAATTGACGCACCTCTAGACAGAAATAAACATTGTGACATTGCATAAGCTGATCAAAATGATGCCACAGGGATGCATGCCGTAATCAAAGCTTAAGCTGGTACAACAAAATATTAGAGTTTATGACTTTTTTTGTATTATGCTTGGCTTCAATGGAAAAAGAAACAGATATTTTATATTCTAAGATGTGTTTCAGGAATACTATCACATCTTTTACCTCAAAGCAACACTTTGATCTGTGACAGTTAGATGCTTTTGGGTGCCCAACAATTTTGCTTATTTAACTTCACTGTAAGCTACATTACACCATGTTTGTCTGAGTGCCAACAGCAGAAGGAAACACTGAAAGGAGTTGCTGTCACATTTCCCCATCTACCTCCATCGTATATTGTTTTGAAACGTGACGGACTACGGTCTTGCAAAAAATTTCTGTTTACAATTCCACAAGTGCTAAATACAATTTGCTTGAGTTCTCTGGCCGTTAAGTGCTTCAGAATCAATGTTTTTCCATGCTGTCATGAAGAAAACACTGTTATTAAGTCAAAAAAGGCTTTTAGCTCTTCTGAGAGTGATTAGTCACAAGGTGAATGCGAAAGCTGTTGTTATTATTGTCTTCCCCGAGTGACTCAGGTACATAACGCCCTCTGTATATTCTGAACCTCCAGCTTTGGCCAATGTTGGCCTTTCCCTCATTGTGGAGGGACACAGTTATTGCTTCGTTTCAACATCATTAAATGAAGCTTCAGAGAATTCCTGCCATTGAGTGGATAAGCTATGGAGCAATATCTTCCCATTTACGTAAAAGCCCTTTTTATTGTCGTACTGCCATGGCTTAGCCTCTGTCTTATGATTCCTGTGTGAACGGCAATGAAAATTACATCAAACAGGTTTATGAGCCTTGCGGTGGGCGATCTGGAAATGATTCTCACCGCCTAAGGCCAGGGCGTACAGGGGCATAATACCTAGGAATAAAAAGATTGCCCATTTGAGGCAAGAAGTGATGTCAAAGCTGGGAAAAGGTTGGATAAAAAGCAATGAATGGAAATGTCATGTTCAGTTGTCGTAACTCAGTCGGCTTTTTTTTTGTGGAATATTCAACAATATTATGGTAAGTACCCAGAAATACATATGTAAATGGTTTTACTGTGATATGCTTATGATGGTGATCATATGACTGTTGCTGGTAGTGATTTTGTGGGCTGAGACTGAGTGTAGGCACATAAAAGTACTCCCTAGTACTCTGAGTGTTCTGTTGGATCACTTACACAATGCACCATAATCATATGTGTGTAGGACTAGGAAAAGGTGTCTTTTGGGTCATTTTATGTAAATTGAGATTTTCCAACAAAATCAAAGAGTGATCCAAGTTTTTCATTGTGAGAAAAAAATTGGCCGACTTTGTGCACAGCAAAGCGTTTTAAATTGACAGTACAGTAGTGCTGGGATATCACTGACATACCCTGTTAATCTCAGAATGGATCAAAATCCCAAGTGACCCCTTTTCCTAGTCCTCCAGACATATGTTTATGTGCGTCAAAATCCTGTCTTCAGTGAATAGAAATAACCTGTATTTAAATAATCGATAGATCTAGGTTTTACTTGTCAAAATATGTTATTCTGACTCTCAGATCTCTGGTTGTTAAGGATATTTCAAATATTTTGAACATCAATGCATAATAATGAATGATATTAAGCAATAATGTTTGCAACATTTTAAAGTGAAAGGCCCGGTCCCTTACTGAGAAGCTGGAGGCACTTTGTAGCTGAAATTTAAGACGATGCTTTTGTTGTCATCTGTAACCTGGCAATAATCCAACGCTCCCAGCAGAATAGTCTCCAGTGTTCAAAGTTTCAAGAATGTCTGGTGCAGGTTTCTGCCTTTTTCAAGCGATACACAAAAACTACCCGACATAGCATACAGTTGAGTTAAGGCAAAAGTAAAAAATACATATTTAAAGTGATAGCAAGGATGAACACCATTTTCAGGATGCCACATTCGTCCAGCAGTGGCAGTTAAAAATATATATGAGACTTGTGTAATTTGGAAAGAAAATGATCATAGTCTAAAGGCCCTGTGTTGCCAAAAGTATTTGGAGTATTAAACATGACACCCATATGCGCATGTTGAACATATCACTTCATATTTTCTTGCATTAGAACAACGCTAGACTGTCCTTTGCTACTATAACAGCCTGCACTCTTTAGCAAGGCTTTCAACCAGATTTTGAAACATGGCTGTGGGGACTTACTTCCATTTGGCCGCAGGAGCCTTAGTGAGATTGGGCACTGATATTTACTGAGAATGCCTGGCTCGCATTCGACAATCAAATTAAATCAAAGATGTTTGAAAGGGCTGAAGTCTTGGCACTGTGCTGGCCTTTCAAGTATTTTCACTGGAAAACAAGAAACTAAACAAATGTACTTCGCACAGTTCCTGATTCATAAAATTATGGACTCAAGGTTATTAAAACTTAGCATATGTTAGATAATGAAGAAATAAAAAGAAGTGGCGGCTGATATTTAGTCAGACCTGTTTTGTGTCATTATTTTTTTATTAGGTTCTAAAAAAAAATTTCAAACTCGTGTTCGACAAACCTATTTTGAGCTTTTTGATTCACCTTGGTTTTTAAATTAGTTAAAATATATTTTTATCTCATACGCAACCACTTGCAATACAGCTAAATAAATACAATATTTACAAATGGCTTTTACTGTTCATGGAGTGCATGAACACTTAAGGTAATGTCGCTTAAAGAGGGTAAATAATGGGTTGAAGCATGAAGTGCACGAAATTATGAAAAGTGAACAGCTTGTTGAAATCCAGGCATTGCAATCGAGGTCAGCGTACAAAGCGGTTCCCCCGTGACCAAGCTTGGGAACCACTGCTTGAAGAGAGGCAATCCAAAGGATTTTTTGTGAGTTTATTTTAGTGGCTTCTTACAAAATATCTCCAGAAATACTCGCTCATTCAGACTGTGCGCGCGGGTCTAAATGTTGGGTAAACATTTCAATTCTGCATTGGACAAAAATCTGAATGCAGAATGTTGCCTGCGTGGTGCTTGACAAGCCGGCTCTATTTGGTAACTTCTGAAGTTTTTCGCCAATGGATAGACCCATCCATTATATCACTGCCATATTCCAAGTCAGGATTAGGTTGCTGGCAACTATTCCAGCGTTATGGGCTGTTCATACACTATTCTCTTCACATTGGACAGTTCACACTGTCATGTCCTGAGTCTTCTTTATTGTTTTTCCCAGAATGCAGCTGTTCTTGTCTGGGTTTTCCTTCTGTCCCCCCTCTTTAGTTTGCATTATTCAGTTAGTGTCTCATGTTCTCCTTCCTTTTGGTGCTCCTGCCCCCAACTGTTTCCTAATGTCCATCATTTGTGATGCAGAATTTGAGTTCCTGCTCTGCTCCATCACTGCTGGATTGTTTCTCTTTATTCAACCTGGTGTACAGGGCTGGTGCGTTTATTTATTCATTTATTTGTGTGTGTGTCTGTTTGCATGCTACAGGCCACAATTCTGCACGGATTGTCTTCGAATTTGGTGGGGACGACCCTTAGACAGAAGGGAAGAAATAATTAGCTTTTTGTGAAGATCCGGTTCAAATCCTGGATCCTGGATCAGTTTGAAGATTTTTTTTTTTAACACTGGGAGATTGCGCAGACTTTCCACTGCTTATAACTTGTAACTGGTTGGAGATAGGCGTGTAGATATTATTAATCACTAATAGGAAGTTGGGTATGGAGATTATTTTACCACAAAATGTTATGACCTTCAGCGACCTTGAAAGGTCAAACTCAGCATCACCACTTTTCTGAGTGCTCTAGCAGCCAAACGGTGCAAGATAGACCTATAGTTACTGTTGAACACAAATAGGACGTCAGATATGGGGAATCTACTGCCACTTGTGACCTTGAAAGGTTAAAATGGTCGACCTTCATACTTTCAGGCTTTGTAACTGAGAAACTGCCAGAGATGGGCCCTATGTTATGCTCAATCACAAATAGGAAACCATATATGGGGACACCAATTCCACCATGACATTGACCTTTGTGTGGCGTTGAGGGCACGGGCGGGTGATGTGGCCTTCTGGACACACCCTCTAGTTGTGTTTTAAGCCTGGTCTGCCAATGAGCTATATAACTTCTGCCTTCAGTAAAGTCCATTAGAAAACCAAGTAGCCATTTTCTTTGGGTCATCTCCCTTTATTGTGTATTCGAGAGATGCAAATTTACTGATCCCTCCACGCCTTGGAAGTTGTGCGTGATTACTATCCAGCATGGCCTGTACCCTCTAATTGCTTTCCCACTACTGACCTCAGACCTGTCTCTGATATCAGCATCAACATATCCTTGGATCCAGTTTGTTAGTGACTGACTCAGACTGCCCCTGACCACTCTTCAGGCCTGAGCCCTCTCAGGTCTTATGTTTCTGTTTGTGCCAACTTAAGCTTAAATAATCATTATTAAAGTACCTTAGAGCTTTTCTGTGGATCTTCACCTGGTTCCCTCTCTTTAGCCTGTAACACACACATTATTTTTCTGTGGACTGTGAGAACTGGCGCTCCCTGATTGCAAAATATAGTGCCTTATTTAACTTTCTGGATACCCCAATACTGTACTATCTATTATGAAAGCTGCCAGCATCATGCTTCAAGTATTGTGAAAACAGATACTGCAATGCTGTCGAGTCCTCTCATTTGATTTTCTGCAGAACTGTAAATATGTAACCTTCTGGTTTCAATTTTTTAAAATGATTTTTCATTCCTTGATTTTACAGCAAAACAAGTGCCTGATAGTTTTGTAATATTTCAGGATCTTCAGACACTAGGAAACTACAAGAAATCTGCAGGTTGATGGGCTTGGTGTTAATTAGAGGCCTAGGTGCCTCTTTTAATCTTTGTGGTCTTTCAAACTGTGAAAAATGTTAGCTCCCTCAAAATTACTTCTTTTTTTGCTTTCTGAAATATGACTCATATATTTAAAAAAAACAAAACATTAATCATTACGTTATCCTCTGTCCCACCAACTCCAAATAATGCTATTGCTTGAAGTCCCTCTTCACATCTGTATTTCTTATTTCAATCTTGATTTGAATTTCTACATGCCACTCATCATATTGATAAAACTAGCCATCGTTTAACTGTCACGATATTCAAATACAGAGATACATTCTTGTGACTGATAAAATATATGCCCATATGCACATATAAATACACAAATGTTTACAGAAGGATATCAATCTCAGGCTGAACAGCAATGCGTGAAAGGCTTTTGTAGGTTGGTAGAGATTCAGGTTTCTATACCATTGGTATGATGTTTTGGACAGTTTGTTTTCTGTCTGCAATGGTTACATGTTGAACAGAGATGATTAATGCAGAGACTGGCATTCTCTTTGACTCCTAGTTAATTCAGAGTAATTCAAAGCAATTCAGTGACTTCCAACCAAAAATAAAATTAATAATAAAGGAGTCTCAACCAGAGCGATATCAATGAAGAAAAAGCATTAGTGGTAATTGCTGTTTAATTGCATGAGAATGGCAGGCAAGGGTATGCATCTTAACACGGTAGAAAACACTGTATAGATTTTGTGTATTTTATCCATGTAAAAGACAAGTTTTGAGAAAGAACATTTGCAAACGTCGTTTTTAATTGACATCATCCAACGAATAATATGATTGCTGGTGGTCATATGAAATAAATTGATGCCATGGACAGCTATGTGAATCCATACTGAGTTAGTATGCCTGTAATCACCTTGAGTTTCACAAACGTATATTTTTTCCATCTATTCTTATTTTGGAGCTAGCCTCATGGATAACGTACTTCTGCTGCAAGATTGTTTGTACATTATCAACGCAAGAGTTCAAAATTAAACAGATGGAATCCAGCAATCAGCACCAGCTTGATTTCCCCATGCAGGCCTGCTGTGTGATGGGCACATCCCAGAGCACATTGCTCATTTATTCCCGCAGACACCCGATGCTATCTGGTGAGGCCATCCATCCTCCACTACAAGATACATGTCCTCCATTCCAGCTCCATATGAAGGCTGATGATTGAGTAAAAATGTGCGGCACGCTTCCGTATCTTTCCCAGCTTCCTCGTTTTTGTGTATCAGTGAATGTCACGGAATTCATCTGTCAAATCAGCCTGGCCTCTGCACTATCAAATCTCCTCAAGGGCAGTAAGAGATATCATATGTAATTTGTCAAAGACTATTTCTTTCAACAAAATTTTTGCACCAGTTTATCCCCTCTATGCATAATCCGAATAATGCCAATCCTCGCCTGTTGTTCCTGACCCTTTATGACTCAGGATTTGAGTCACAGAAACTATAAAAATTATTTCAGTGAAGCAAGACACTTGTCTCATTTGGAAATTCAATTTTGGAATTTAGTGGACGACGGCATCAATTATGCACACAGGGGATTTGTACATATCCTTTGCAAAAAATTAATAGTACTCAAAAAAGAAAATTATGCAAGTCTTCTCAGTCAGTATATAGAAGGCTTAGGATATAAGCTGTACAAGAGCATATACACTAAATGAAATAGACTGCTCCTGAAATTCTGTGGATGACGAGGTTTGCTTACAAACCATACATTTTGTTTGTCTGACTTGAGCCCCAAATAATGGAAAATAGAGGTGTTGGCGTGTCTGTTCAGAGCTTTATAAATGTGCATTTAAATCCTCAAGCAAATGGCTGCTGAAATTCCTGGAAGCCTTGTCCCATAATACTAGCAAATACTTGGCATAATGAGACCAGTGGCTGTTCTGGAGCTCCGCAGCAGAAGTCCCTGAATGGTGAGAAAGGACATAATCAAATATGTGTAAGCAAAGCAAATTTGGCCTGTGAGGGATATTTATCTGGCCTGTGATACTGATTTAACCCCCCCCCCCCCCCCCCCCCAATCGCCTAACTATTACTGTAAATACTATACACTTTCAAATAATTTTGGATCCCCTGGCTGTTGGGAGGCCTCAGCCACTACTTATGTCACTTATGGCCAGACTGGCTCCTCTTATTAACTCTGCTCAGACAATTTTTTACCACAGTCTTGCATGTACATCGCTGCAGCGTCACATGAGGATTCCCACTGCAATTTGAAAGACATTATTTTTTCAAAAAGTTTGATGTGTAGTAGTAACATTAAGATATTTACTGAAATTTTTGAGGACATTATTGTTTAACATAAGCTAGCATTTTTCCTTGAATTCAAAGACGAACTCAATTACACTGTAACATCAGGTCCTCTAAATCCTCAATGGCCAGGGGGTTTTTGAATTACTTAACTGCAAATCATACATTAAATAATAATGAAATCACGATTTGGGTTTGAATTACGCTGATGAATGGGAATGCCCTGCATTCCTAGTTTTAACAGGGGCATTCTTAACATGAACCATGAAAATACAAAAGAGTGCTTGACATTTCATTCCTTATTTTGAAGAATTGTTGCCACCTTTCCACATGAATGGGTGGACAGGCACCCCCAATATCTTTGGCCAAATGTGCACACTGGATGTTGGCTATAAAAAGATACAAAGCCCTTGCCCTTGCTGGCAGAGAATACTTAATTCAATGAAGTGAGATAAACTGTAGGATGGGATGCGACACAATTCGGGTGATTGTGCTACAGTGTCTCACAGGAAAGAGCTTGAATATTGAGGATGACCATCAAACAGTCCTCTGGATGTCACCCTGCTTCCTAATTACTCTAGCCTTGTAATCTAACTGTAGGTGTTCCACGTAAAATTTCAGCTGTGTCCCCATAAAAAGACCCAGAAATATTTAGATTGCTTTTGAGAAACTAAAACATAACTAATTGTTACATTAAAATACTGCCGGTCTTTCAGACCCAGGTATGGCATTAATGCAAAATGTAATCAATGCTTAATGAATGTTAACTGAGATATACATCTTATGTTGCTCATAGCCCATTGATGATTATGATGATTTTAGTTTCTGCTTTTCTTCCATCTGTAAATGAAGATCCAAAATCTATTTCCATACACAGCGATATCAACGTAACCCATTTATGTACATTATTCTATAACACAACCCCATCAATTCACTTGAGCTATCTAACTAAAATGAAAATGGGATGGAACAGTGTGTATTCTTACCAAAAGGAGCACAACTATCAGACCATTAAGAATTTGGCAAAAAAAAAAAAGAAGCCTTTATCATGTTTGAAATATTGATGCCCTATTCCAGATACAGAACAGGCCAAAAGTTTGGACACACCTTCTCATTCAATGCGTTTCCTTTATTTTCACGACTATTTACATTGTAGATTCTCACTGAAGGCATCAAAACTATGAATGAACATGTGGAATTATGTATGTATCTTACAGTTGTCCAATAGGGCTGTCGGCTGTGTATCAACCTGACTTCTGCACAACACAACTGATGGTCCCAACCCCACTGATAAGGCAAGAAATTCCACTAATTAACCCTGACAAGGCACACCTGTGAAGTGAAAACCATTTCAGGTGACTTCCTCTTGAAGCTCATCAAGAGAATGCCAAGAGTGTGCAAAGCAGCAATCAGAGCAAAGGGGGGCTACTTTGAAGAAACTAGAATATAAGACATGTTTTCAGTTACAGGTGTTTCACACTTTTTTGTTAAGTACATAATTCCACATGTGTTCATTCATAGTTTTGATGCCTTCAGTGAGAATGTACAATGTAAATAGTCATTAAAATAAAGGAAGCGCATTGAATGAGAAGGTGTGTCCAAACTTTTGGCCTGTACGGTACATCATTACCACAAACAGAAATATTCCCCAAAACATTAATTACCCAAATACAGATGTGCACTATTGTGTTAATATGTACATGAACACAAATGCATTCTAAACTGATCGATGCTTTGTTGAACATGGACACAGTTGCAGCCTGCCTCAGGTAATGACCTCATCAGGCGAAAATAACAATAGTCACATTTGGAATAAATGTTTTCACACTAACAGGTACAAAGAAAATATATGTGCCATTGCTCAGATCAGTAGTATTACAAATCAGCCACTGAGAACAGAGTATCAGTTTTGCTGGGGATCCAACCCCAAACTTGTTTTTAATAAGACAAAGAAATTCACTACTCAATACAGCCACTTCAGTCCACTCTTCAGAATAGCCCAGTAGGATCTTAAGGACACTTCATGCATTCTAAGGTCATCCTAGAATAATGGCATATTTTTCCAAAGTGGGATTCATCAGTTGATGTTGTGTAATTGTTGTGTAAACACAGAACACTTCCTTGATTCATTTAGCTAAAGTTAAGGTCAAACCAAAAAGTAAGAATTCTGAATTCTACCCAGAGAGGAGAAAATGGCTCTGTCAGCTTTGTATTAAATATAGAAATGTATGGCTATAACACTCATCACAGAGTATAATTTTTGTTTATGGCTTAGTTTGACGGAGCTATGCAAAATCATTTAGAAATACCATATCAATTATAGACAATCAAAATAACAGTAGTCACCCCTTGATTAAACTTTTTTCTGAGGTCATGGACTGTGTGTTCTTTCCTTAATGATGAAACAGTATTCCATTAGAACTTGAACTCAACAGCAAGTTAAAATGTCTGGCATAATAGGGTAACATATGTTTTCCATTACACTAATAGTAAGAAGGGGGACCTGAGAGACCAAATATATGAAGGCATATTTATGCGTATAGATATAGCATTTGATTTCTTTGGGCATAAGGTATCAAAGGGAAATATTTAAAGGGAAACAGCAGGTCAGGTATGATTATGGCACATTATGACAAGTGTTCCTTCTTATATGTCCTCTGGGCCACTAAAGCCAAAGTAACTTCGCACAGAAGCAGGACTGGGAAAGCCATTATTCACGTTTCTTAAGACTCTCACCATTGCTATTCTGTTTTCAGCTTGAAAAATGACCAATGTTTAAATTCTGAGGTGCGTTTGAATTGTGCCCAAGTGCTTCGCAGAACATCACAACTATTTCCCCTTTTCCTTTTATGGTTATGTTCCAAATCTAGCAGCATATTTGATTCCCTTGCAGAAAAGCAAGTTAATTTTTATTTTTTTCAATCCATGTATGTATTCATTATTCTTGTTTTTTTTTCCAACTTTTATCTTTATGACAGATTGGTAGAGAGAGACATGAAGAATGGCGGAGAGACATGAGACCAATGTCAGTGGCCAGGTTTGAACTCCTGATGTCATAGTTCTAGACAAACATATGGATTGTCCTCCACGAGCTGCATCACTGAGACACCCTAAAAAATGGATTCATTTCCAAAAAACGGCTCATTATACAGCATATCCCTGAACCTCTTGACAAGGATTCGATCAAAACGGTGTATCTACACTCTCCATGTCTGCATGTCACAGGCCATTTACTGAAATGAATGTGGTCCACAGCTATACTCCAATGACTTCTTCCTTAAGGGGCATATATGTCAGTAAAATCTGGAGAAAGATATTAGTAGCTGACATCAAAGCCTCCTCATAGACAGTAATGAACATAATAGCTTGTCTCTTTGAGTCTGAGTGTACACTCTGACTACTTATCAGTCATGGAATCTTAAAGTTCCCCTTTGAAATGAAGCAGAATCTTGCTGCTTGTTATTGGAGTTTCGTAATTTATGCCTGGAATAGGATCGTATTGAGACTACCAAAAGCAACTAACCCCAAATACCAAAAACAGAGTCATTAGTGCCTTATTGAAAATGATTGATGATCATAATTAGAAGCTTCAGATTTGTCCAGTCATCTGCGAGACACTGTCTTATCTTTACATATGTGAACAAAGATTGGTGTTTCACACATTGGGCTCTAATTTCTTGGCGCAGCGCAGGGTGGCGCAGCCCACACAGTGATAATTTCGGTGCAGCCCGTGCAGGTGGTAATTTTGTGCGGCGCAACACCGTGCGCACCCACTTTGGCAATTTGGTAGATGGACGTGCACCGAGATGGGTGTCGCAGCGTAGTAGGGGGAGGTGTCACATATTCAGCAAGACACAATGACAATTTCATAGCAAAAGTCTTTGCTGAGGTTGTGCAGAAAGCTCACCAGCTCCAACCTGGTCTACTTTCTGTGCAGTGGTAATTTGGTTGACCGGCGCACAGTACACACACGTCACCGAAGCCTCACAGGCAGGTTTCCAGAATGTCAGGCACATTTCAATGCAATAAATAATTACAGCAACCACTATTTAATGTAACTATCTGAATCAGCACAAAAATTATAGTATCTATATTGATTGTCCTGATGTCAGATCAAAGAGAGAGAGAGAGAGAGAGATATGTATGTGTGGGCGCGTGAGTGCATGTGCAGGCTATTGTGGGTATGTGTCTTTCAGCTGCTTTCACATACGTGAATACACGCATGTATTCGCGTCTTTGCATTGACCTTTAATGTAATCTGTCATGCGAAAAATTTGTTTTGCGTCCAGTGTGCAAGCGGCTTAATACTATTATTGTCACTTAGGTTTTATCGTTTTTAGTGGGGGAAAGGAATACAGCCTGATTGCTATGATCTCGTACTGAGTTAAGATCACATTCAAAATAAATGTGTAACATATCTTGCATTGTTGTCCATGCTTGTTAATCCCAAATTTTTAAGCAGCAACACAGTGTACTAATAGGAACCATTAGAAACCATCCATTGTTTCTCTTCCCAATGATGCAGGCAGAAGAAATAAATGAGGAACTGTCGTATTTCACTCCAACTTCATAAGTTTGAATGATCTGACGTAGTTTCGTTTTGAAATTCCATTCAAGTTCGCTAATGGTAATAATACGAATGCCCTAACTAGCCAGCTAACTCATATTCGTAATGCTTAATATCGACGTAAGTGGTGCAGAAAACATGCCTGAAGCAGCAAAGTAAAATGCAACATGAACGCATCATGCAGATATAGGACAGAGGCTTCCATATTCCAACATATTAAAGGTGAGGAGAGGAGCTCATTTGATTGGTGAAGATTTGACTCGGCTGTGTTATACCCAAACAGGCCCTCTCTCCTCCCTCCTTGCCACTTGCGCCAGCAGGAGGGACTGGGGCGGGACAGACGAGTACTTGCGCCAGGCTGCACCGAGCACGAAATTGCAACATACACCTGGACACACCCCGTTGGCTTGGCGCTTCCGCCATTTGCCGCGTCTGTGCCTGGTCTACGAATTTAGAGCCCATACCGTATAAATAGGATATTGGGCTAAAACCTAAAACTCATGTAAAATATTTAGAACAATCCAACCTCAAATCAGAAAAAGTTGTTGCAGTATGTTGTTGTTGCAGTATGTTACATTAAAATTAAAACTGAAAGCAGTGATTTGCCAATCGTCTTTGACCTGTATTACATTGAAAGCAATACAAAAGAATATTACTTGATATTTCACCACATGAATTTTATAAAGCTTTCAAAATAAACATTTATTTATTTAGACTTAATAAACATTTAGAGTCTGAGGACATCAGGTGGTTTTAACTTTTTCAGTTGTAATTTCATACTGTTCTTCCTCCAAGCAAGTCTTACAGTGTGCGACTGTATCGAGTTTGTTGATATGTCTTCACTAGGTGTAGGTCATCTTGAGGGCACCCTCAGAAGCCACAGAGCTACATTTTGCATGCCATGGAGAATAAAACAGTCATCAACATATAGGACCCTATTGTAATGATATGAGCACAAAGTCTGAAGTGCTTGGCACAAGTGCATTTAAGACATGTCCAAATCCATTTTTGCTCTTTTAACCCTTAAATTCCTCCTTTGACAAATCTGTCACACGATTTTGGGGGTTGCCAAAACCACTGACCCCATATAAATTTTTGCAACCTAATCCCCATAGTGACATATTTAGACCATCAGTGCTGCCATCTGATGCATGAAAGTGGAACTGACACTACACTGGCTGCACCAGCTAACCTTTCCAATATGGCCGCCCCCATGGTGGAATCCACACGATAGATCAGCACCCATTCATCACTGAATAAAGTAGACAAACAGGTAAGCTAATGAAAAATAAGCTATGCCTAATACTTCAGCTATATGTCAAATGTTTTATCATTCAAGTCATTTTAGCAATAAGGTCACCGAAATGTCCATTGGAACATATATGTCATGAAACTAAATTGAGGTCAAAGGTCACCAACAATTAAAAATTGCTATTGGGTTGTTATTAGCCCCTCCCATGACATATTAACAGAATACATAGATTTTTCTTTCAACTTTTCCTGTAGTTGGGCATCGAAGGATTAAGGGCGGGTCATCTGCATGCGAAGTAAGGCGCATGGTTCAAAGCGTTGGACTTAATCTCTTAATTAACCATAGTAGTGTTTTAGGCATAACATAAAAAAACAATAAGAGAGTTATCCTCCATTCCCTTTGAATGCCAGGAGGGCTTGTACCTTGGTGAATAGCTATTAAAAGGGTGGATTTCCTGAATATCAAGAAAAAAAAAAACCTTCTCTGAAGAGGCCACAGGTCTGCTTGTGTGTGAGGTAAAAGCACACAGGCAAACCATGCCTGAAAGTATGGAAACCTGTTCACAGTGATCTAAAAAAAATTCTTAAAATACCCCTCAACATTGTTTTAGTCATTTTCAGACGTTCAAAATCATCTCAGTTTTGTTTTTCATAGTAGAAGGGGGACAGATGGGCTGCAGGTATTGTATTAATGGATCAGATTGGGTTCAAGTTTGATTATGCAGATAATTGCAGGAAACGAGTTGACCCATGCAGGACTCGGACCTGACTTATCCAAGCATTTAAAGCACATTTTCAGCACCGCAAACATTTTTTCTGTTACAGTTTGTGTTTCATGTGATGGAATGAAAATCCACACACTGTTTTAGACATGATATACTATGTGTTTAATATAAAGGCAAACCGTTTTCTCCAAGCAACCACCTTTCGAGGGGGATTCCTCTGGAAGACAGCAGGAATGACAGAGTTTGCCAGTATTAAAGGCAAAGAAAACACGAAGAGTACAGCAGATGCCCAATGAAAGTACATTGCCCCCACTATTCAAGTATCTATTTGTGGGTAAATTTTGAAAAATTTACTAACAACTAAATCAGCTCAAGAAGATCAGATATATACACGATTGGCTGTGTGCCAAGATTGTCGGAATCAGGGTACCTTGCAACATCACCCAGACATTGGAACTCCTGTACACACGGAGTTTATAAATAAAATAAAATATGGCTTATAAGAGCAAGATTTTATCCCATGAATCCTTTGTGAATGGGATAACTACATTGACAAATTACAGGCTGACATAAGATTTGGAAAACCTAGCTGTTCTATTTGTAACTGATGCTGACGTTTCACCAGCTTAGCTAAAGTTGACAGGCACTTGGGTTTGAAGGCCCGCTGGTGACTGAATTCCATTGGCATGGCATCATCATTCAAAATCTTCCGATATTTACTGGGCGATTCAATTCCATATTTTGCGTAAATGTGCTCCTTGTAACAACTGGGTAAGAAGTCCGCAGAACATAACCGGTGACTCTTCATTCGGACGAAGCCCTGCTGTCCGATTTTGTGCAACCACTGTTGTAACAAGTCAGGCTTCCCCAATGGAAATCCACGCAAGCTTATGCTCTCGGGTTGGCCTAAGTTTCCCGTTTTGTGGAGCAACCAACTACCACACACAGTAGCATTGTGACTGATTTTGTCGCTCAGGTTCTCATAATGATTGGTAATATCGAACCTTGATCATTCAACGTCATTTTAAGCTGCAGCACGAGTGATGATCAAGGCTAATTTGTATACACTATATATAGATCAGCTGATTTCCTTCTGTCTAAGCACGTCATAACATCCGGGACATTGCCAAACAAAGTATTTTTTGATTGGCTAAAATATACGGAATGGTGGCATTGTTGAATTTGTGCTACTGAGTTGTATTTCAGAGGTTTGATATTTGATTACTCGGTACATAAAAATTGCAAAAATTTGCAAAAAATATTTATGGAATGAGAACAACATGTACTTTTATTGAGTAAGAGCTGAAACAATTTTTTCTTTGCCTTTATGGGAATCACTTTATCTGGAATAATTTACAAACACAAACGTGTGTAATCTTACATGTTGAATGACAAACTGCCAGATGGAATAGGTTCCTTTAGGATTTAAATAGTGTATATCACAGCATGCTCTGATGTGGAGACTAACCATTCTTATATGTATTTTTTACATATCTTGACAAAAATCTTTCACATCATAATCTTTTCATTTTTAATTGTTTGCATGTGTGGGCGCTGCTGCTTGTCCTTGTGCACTTGCCTACAAAGGCGAATAATGCTATCCGACATAACCATAATGATGTTAACACCAGGGCTCTGTCAAGACTATATTACTCGTATTAACTGTTTTTTGATGTTATAAAAACATTTATTTCTAGAAATATTTTTAAATTAATAATTGGAATTTCAAATATACTCCTTATCTTCAGCTACAGAAAACAAAAAGTAAACATCTAAAAACAAATTTCAATTTTTTTTTTTAATTTTGGGTGCCTAAAACATTTGCACATTACTGTATGCAACCTAAAAGACAAATGCATCACCAGGTGCCAATAGCTTGTATTTATAAGAAAAAAATTGGACACTGATGCTCTGCAGTAGTATTGGTAAAAGTCCTACGGCTTGAATTTGTCACACAAGGACTCAAACTCGGGCTCGGACATCTGATCAAGTAAGAGACTCAGACTCAGATGGGTGATGTGGTATTAAAGGTTAAACATCCCGTGAAACATTCACAATTGGGTCATTCCATATCAAGTCAACCAGAGGTCCCCGGGTCACTGACTCAGATTTGGTTCAAATTTATTTTGGGAGAACTTCTATATTCAAAATGAACACTTGCGAAATTTTTGGGTCCTACTTCATGGGGTCCCCCCCAAAAATCAAGGGCCATGTTCGCGCTACTGGCAAATGTTAATTTATGGGGATTTTGGAGGCCAATATTTTTGGAACAAATCATAGGTATGGGCTGAAAATTACTGCCCACAGTAATTTGGGTCCATGCTTTCAGAATCTATTATCAAAGGTTTCTATCACTTTTCATTTTCAAGATACTGGCCTCTCAAATATGAAACTTTTTATGGGATGAAATCAAAAATTCAGTTTTCAAGGGCCCCCTGTAAGGCCAGGATTCCTTACAGAATGTATTTATCCTACAGTATTTATCCTTGTCCTGCGATGCCACATATAGACGTCTAAATTTTGGTTGGGTCTGTAATGCCGCAGAAGCTTCCTAAGAACCTCTCTCAAAAAGCAATGTTAGGGTGAGAGATTTTGAATGCATTGTTGTGCAACTATTTGGCGACCTTTTGGGCTTAACAGGCAACCTCATTATGAAATGCAAGCACTTGACACTGATTGACTGGCTTTGCTGCCACTCAAAAGAATGTAACTTCGCCCAGAGCAGTAGGGAAAATGGAAAGCACTTAATGAACAAACCAACTTTATGCAGCTATGGCGTATTCAGAGATTCAGTCTTATATGTTTGAGCCCAAATGAGGACACTGAATTGGAGGAAGAACCAATCCAGCAAAGGATGACTTTAAGCTGCTAAGGTTTACGCATTCGGAGTGAGTCTCTAGCATTGACGTTCCTATGCCGTATTCAGCAAGTATTCAATCAAAGCGCACGGAAGAAATTCATTTGCAGAATTTAAGTCCTTGTGCAATAAGTTAATCCGTTTAACTTACATTACGGTGAATTTCCCCACCAGTGACATGGAAATCGATTATGACTCTGGAATTCTCTCGCTTGTCTTTACTGACGGATTGGAAGCAATGGAATTACTTAAAGCTGTGCATGCAAATTATTTTGAAGGGGAGGAAACAAAATGAGAGTGGGGGGGTGAGATACATGTGACATCATATGTATCCGTTATTCAGATTGGCCCGTTTTTTGGCAGTCATTTTTTAAAGAGGAATTTCTATGAAACGGAGATGTTCAGAATGTCTTGCACTTTTCTAACGCTCTTGAATGCGGGTAGACTACCATCATTCAACATTGACAAGGTAAGAATGGTTTTTGATTCAAGGTGACCGCTTGGGCAAGGCCCTTGGTTTTTGGAGGGCCATATCTTGAAAACGCCTCGGAGTAGGACCCTAAAATTTTGCATGCATTCATTACGAATATAGAGGTATTCCAAAAATAAATTTGAGCCAAATCTGAGTCTGTAACCGTGGATGATTCTTGTACTTTGGTTGAGTTCATATGGAACGACCAAATCAGTGATAGTGCAGTTCAAAACTATGTATACATCAGCCTGTAAAAATCCTGAGATTGGAATTGCAGTTGAAACAAAAACAAGCATACACACGGGACCCCAGCTCTGAATTGGAGAAGGACAGGGTTTGGGTAAACCTGAGTACTGAAGGGAACCGTGAAACAGCCATCAGCCTATGCCATCCAAAATATTAAAGAAAACAACAATGCTCAAATATGTATTCCATTATTCAAAATTATCATTTTTTTTAGACTGAATACGGTTCCGAATCAAGACAATGCTCTCATACACAATGGGTAGTTATCCTGACAGCGAATAGACATCGGATATGAGCAGTGTAACCCGGAAGCTTTGGCGACTTGGATGACTGAGAAAAGACATGGCGGCCTGAATTGTGTTAGCCGTTTAACTAGGCTTAAGTCTTCCGAAATTTTGATAAATATTTTTTGAAAATACATTCGAATTTATATGCTTTGGTCAAAAATACTATGATGTCCGTGACAGTTTGTGTTCTTTGGACTCTCTAAGAAAAGGAGTAGTCAGCAAGTCGTCAGTTTTTGTCGTTTGCGTTTGTCATGCATTGTTGTTAGCTAGCTAGCTTTTTCTGCCATTGAAAAGGGAAGGGATTAGCTAGCTAGCAAGCTAGTTAGCTGTATTACACTGAGCCTCAATGCCCGAGCAAGGCCCTAGGATGAATGGTTTCTCCATCGGCGAGCTATGTTGGCTATTTTGTTGTCCGCCTTGCCCGAGTCGCATCGCTGCTAAACTCGCCTTTCTTCCTCCTGAGCCCACATACACGGTGCAGAACCATACAGACGGGACGTGTAGCCTTCACCTGAACGAGCGGGCGGACTGGCAGTACTCGCAGCGCGAACTGGATGCGGTCGAGGTGTTTTACACTCGAACGAGCCGGGGGAATCGCGTCGGTTGTATGTTCGTGCGCTGCGCTCCGAATAGCCGATATACCCTGCTGTTTTCTCACGGGAATGCAGTGGATCTGGGCCAGATGTGCAGCTTCTACATCGGTCTGGGCTCCAGGATCAACTGCAACGTCTTCTCTTACGATTATTCAGGTTACGGGGTCAGCACCGGGAAGCCATCGGAAAAAAATCTGTATGCTGATATTGAAGCTGCCTGGCAAGTCCTGAGGACAAAGTGAGTACATTTCATCCATGAATCGCCGTTTGTCGAAATGCATCTACATTATTTAATTGACATACTGTTGATAAAAGTGTTTTTATCTTTGGGCACGTTGTATTATTCTGTTTGTAGTGAAATTCCCATGGTGGATTGCTGCCTACGGCATGCTGTGTTTTTCTACGTGTAGTGCAGCATTCACTGCAGCAGAGGCCTACCTTCAATATTTCTTCATTGTCCCTTCATGTTACTAAGAGCTGTTATTTGGGGGAGCCGTGATGTGCTTCATATCGAAATAATCCCTCTTTAAAGGCACTCAGAATTGGGCAGCATCGCGGTGTTGACAGCCAGGTGGACTCAACTTGCTTGCTATGCATTGCATCTCCAGTGTGAGCGGGTCTGTTTATTATTTGCTGTGTAATTGAGCTGAACAAAGTGTGTGTTGAATCGAAAATGCATTGTGAGTAATCATTTCTTTCCTGCCCAACCAGCGTGGGCGGCTTGCCTACCTTATGTTTAAAGATCGCTCTGAAGGGTTATATAGGCCTTGCGCGTTCATGTCAGGGTATCTTTGTTGACTTCTGTGCGTCACAGGTTGGCGTATTTTCTTTGGTGAGGCCAGTGGTCAAATTTCAATGTTTCATAGACAAACCTGATACTCTTGTGTTTTGAAATCATTTGGGCTTATTTGAAAGAAACTGCGTAGAATGTTTGGTCGATACTTGCCCTCATAATTGCCAAATATGAAATTTGAAATGACAAACTATAACATACAGTACTGAACAAAAGTCGTATGCACCCTTCTTTATTTCAAATCTCAATCTGGCTTGCGATATTTACTTTTTGCTTTGCATATGGTGTTTCTGAAGATGAGGAGTATATTTGAAATTTCAAATGTTAATTTAAAAAATAGTTCTATGAATGTTTGCATTACATTAAAAAATTATTGATACATATAATATAGTCTTGACAGAGCCCTGATGTCAACATCATCATGACTGTCTGCAATTACTTTGAGAGGTATTGACTTGTGTGAAACAGTCACTCTACTTAAGAATGGTGGCAAGATTTCCACTATGCTTGGAGCAAGCAAAATGGCATTCATCTTAAGATTATAGCACAACAGGACGGTGTCTCAAATATTTTGGCAATGTCACAAAATATTGATTTGAATTAGTTTTGAGTAGAGACTGTTAAACTCAATCAAACTTATATTTGGCGTGACTGCACCTTCTAAATAAATTTGGGACACACTCCTGTTGTGCTATAATTTTAAAAGATGAATGACTTTTTGGTTGTTCCAAGCAGAGTGGAGAACTTGCCACTGTTCTTCTGCACACTCTTATTTGCATCCACCTCTCTTGAAGGAGTTGCAGACAGCTATGATGGGGGTATGTCCAATTCATTTATTTTCCTGTCAATACAGATTTCATCCTGATGTAAATAGTGCATTATTCTCGTCGATTCTGCCGTTGGTTTCAGGTCTCTTTCGTTTTTTTTTTTAACAGCAGCAGTATCTGCTGTAAAAACGATAGCTCAACAGTTTGTTTCTTGTAAGGAGAACAGAAAGATCACCTTTGGTTCTTTTAAGTGAACATGTGAAGGCTTAAATTTGGTAGATGGGCATATGTATGGGTACAGTATTAACTTTATTGTTCTGATCAGTTTGTTTTTGCTGCATTCCTGGTATGAAGGACTGTGTTTACAGCAGATGTACGAGGCAGCTGAGCTGGCACATAACATACGTCATCGCCAAACGTTAGTGATTAGTTTACTGGTAAACCCGTGACTTAACTTCAGACCCACCAGGTGCCCACCCACCAGGAAGTAAACACTTGTCAATGACGACTGGCCAGACTCTGTTTACGAAGCAAAGCGAAGTAGCAGAGTCTGGTTTTACCAGGCTAACTCATACCACCTGCAGTGCAAACTCCCAACTCTTATATCGCCTAGAATCTTGACCCCCACCAAACCCTCACTCCAAAATTCACTGTATTCCTTATCCTTTCACATCTGACACACCCAAAAACTCTCACTACATCCATTACCATCTTGATTATCTTCCTTACACTTTCTATCTTCCTGGCACAATTTACCACCATCACAGTGAAAGCTGAAATACTTCCATCCGTTCTGATGCTATCTTGTTGCGTTTCAGCTACCTGCCGTCTTACCTGTGCTTTCCATGCATTCAAATTTTCCACTACAATCTATTTTCTTATTTTGGGTAAAAACACAAAGATTTTTCCCCAAACGCTCATCCTTTCCACCACTCCCTCCGTTTTCTCTTCTTTCACACAGCAGTGAGCCAATTTCTAGATTTTTCTTCCGGTGAAACCATAGCGCCTGTTCCTTTGCTAAACTACACTCCTCCTCCACAGGACCCATCTTTCCCATACCTTCATCTCTGCTCCCTCTTTCTACGTACTGCTGCCATGTGTCCATGCTCCTGATTCCCTTAACGCCAAAGTGGAGCCTTTTTATGAACCCAGCCTATTACTGACATTATCTAAAGACACAATTTCAGGCAACTTTATCAAGCTGAAGTAATATCAAATAACTTTCTAGCCACTTACCTTCCTTGTTGCTTTCTGCCGCTTTGCCTTATGTACTCCATTCTCATGTAAGAAAGCATTCGCCTCAACAGAATATGGAACCCCACACCCCAAATGGTGTCTTTTTCCTTCAGTATAATTTATACTACCATTTTTTTTTAATCGTATATTTAAATTTTTAATGCTTTATCCCAGTATTTGCTTTTCTGGCATATTGGGATTCCACAATCAGTATTCTCCACATGTCACCATTCTTTCACATTTCTTTCACAGTTTTTTCCCTCGCAAATCTTTGTACTGTGTGAGCATCGCTAAAAAGATGATTTGCTCCATGAGCAGTTACAGCCGCCTTCATTCTAACAACAAAGTCCTCCGTTTCATTTTCACTTTTTTCCCCTCTTTCTTTTTTACTCGCTCCTACACATCATAATCCATTTTTTCCGAATCCAGCCATCCGTGATCCCATTTCTCTTCCTCGTCAAAAATAATGGCAAGCGGTGGCACATTGTGAGGCAGGAGGTATGACGACATGTAACCCGACGGCCCTCCTCCCGCCGGCGCTGAAGCTGTGCGCGCGATCATCCTCTGGGGAAATGGAGCGCCATCACTCCACTAGTCTCGCTGCGGATGACCTCAATTAACAGACCGGTCTTTGGTCAGTGAGGAGTTATATTGTTAGCATTAGAGGTGCTATATGTACCAGTGCCCGGGCGCGGTGGCAAACACAGGTTACTAAGCAGGTGTACTCGTACAGTTAAATTCAATTATATGTATAGCGCTTTTTACAGAATGACTGTCACAAAGGTGTTTTATGGATTAAAAGCAGGCAGTGCCCAGCCTATTCCCCAAAGTGGCAAATGAATGAAGTAATTGTGGTTTTAAGGGGGCGATGGCCTTAATTGGTTTCCATTAGGCTCCTGCGACTTTCCTATATTCTTTTTATGTTGACCCACCTGATGCAGAAAATGTTTCTCAAAAAATTGCGAGCAACAAAGAAATGCTGAAAATCCGTATTCTTGCCGAACTGCTGGTAGGTCTAGGCCTTTTCTCCACCTTATTTGGCTTCGGAATGGACATACTTGCCATTATGGCCTTATATGACTCTAAGCTTTTGTGTAAAGATGGAGGTAGAATATATTTAAAAAAAGAAAAAAAAAAGATAAGTCTGCCTGTGGAATAATATATTTCCAGCAGAAATGAGTTCAGTTACAAACCGCATGAAGAGAACAGCGCAAATCGTGCTGATGTGCATATTGTACATTCGGCTTGGTGGGCCAGGCCATAAACTTTCTGCTCATTTCACATTTGAATAATCCTTCAATGGCTTTGAAAATGGGCTTTAGTCATGTGATTTCCTGATGCATTTAAATAAGCTTTTTCTCAAACCTGGCTGTCTGAATCTGCAGTTTTAACATTATTGGAGATTATAAAAAAGGCTTAAAATTAAACCAGGTATGTTATCTCAAGTATATTAAATGTGAAATTGTATCTTTTGTTGGGAACATGCACTGCAACAATCTATTGTTTTGATGGAATGCTGTGGCACCTGGAGTATTCCTGTGCCCATTCACAATAATTGTCTTTTTGATCAACAGCTTTAATGAAATGAATTCCAAAGTGTCTTTTCTGGACCTTTCCCCTCCATGGAAATGAGTTGCATTAGGTAGAATGAATGTGTTGTCACATGATCTTGTCTGTCTGCTAAAGAGAAGGCCTGGTCCGACCCCCTTCCTTGATTTGTCTGCCGATCCATGACAGTGTCTGCCTGATTGAGACAAATGCTAGTTGTATTTATTGCTTCCCATTAGTGGCAGTTGTAATGCACAGAGTGTGTGGGTGTTATTGGTATAGGATTTTGGATGCTTGGTTTCCCTCGGAATGAGCATTTCTGTAGGGCTCTCACAGGCAGCTCAGGGTTTCCCCCCAGGAAATATCATGCAGGGGGCTGAGGTTCACAGGTTGTTGGCCTAAAGCAGTAGGTTGTGGCTCAGCGTACACCTGACCTGCTGACACCATGACTATTGGAGCTGTAACAGCGTTATATCTTGATTTTATAATGACACTACTGCCATGGGGTGCTTAGCCAATCTTGAGCCATTTGTGTTTCTGGACACATGCGTTTATACCTGAAATGGTTTTTCCATTCCAACCGAATGTCAGAGGCCAAGTGAAATGCCTCTGGGGAAAAAAAGAAAACTTCACTGATATCACTTATCAGTAATGTTACCTGTCAGGGGTGTGCGGAGTTCTTGCGTATGCTTGGTCAGTTAGTATGAATGCGAAAACGATTCTTTTCAAATCAAATCAAACTTTATTTATATAGCACTTTTCATACAAAGAATGTAGCACTGTTGCAACGATGGTTTAGTTTGCTAAAAATATTTTCCACTGTAAATGTATGTATTAGAACAATTAATCTAAATCAAGCACTACCTTAAAAAAAAAGTTTAATTTCTCCTTAAAAATGCCACAGCAGGAGATGTAGGAAGTCGAGAGTTTTTTTTTTTTCCCTAATTATTCGCATAATTGCCATTCTTTTTACATTCACTCATCGTAGCCTAGATGGGCATATCTGTATCTCGATATTCCTTTTTAGTTATAATTCAATGTGGTTTAGGCATGGGTTTCTGCTTGTTGGTAAATATATTGATTTTTATTCTGGCAGAGATCAGGGGAACAGGTGGTGTGTAGTCAGAGGTTAAGAGGTGAGATGTGTGACCTCACAGGTGATTACTTGACTTCATGACACCATTTTTTTTTTTTGGAAACATTTCTCTTGCCCTCTGACATTTGTTTGGTTTTTTTTTTTTCCTTCGACTGCTTCAGGCATGAAGGTAAATTTGAAGACAAAGATGCAGAACACGATTGCCTGTAGGCCTCATTGCAGGGGAACAGGATTGCCTGTATTCCCCATTGCGGTGGAACATGATTGTCTGTAGGCCCCATTGCAGCAAATGGTCTTAAACTGAGGCCCAGATAAGGAAAAAAAAATCATTATTGCCCAGTGGGCAGGTATCTTGAAGAAGTTATTTGCCTGTACTGAAAGTTGCTCGTCCCTATAGCAAATCTTACCTCAAAACCTGACTGAATTAATGTTGAATACAATGTGATGCTTTGAGCTGACGAGTGCTTATCTGGACCCCTTTTCTTATTTAGCTTTTAAAGAATTGCAATTCAGCTTTGTTAAACCCCTAATGACTACACAGTCCCAGTTTTATAAAGCATGACCATGCCTTTTTTCCTGTACCATGGAGCTGTTCGGTTTTATTGATTTTTCTGTTTGCATGGGCACACTGCCTCCACTCTTGGTAGGCCTTACCATGCTACCATGCCATAACACATCATTTCGGTTTAGATTTCCCTCAGACATTTTCTCCAGGGCAGCTATAATTGGCTTTGTCTGGCTGAAAACAAAATAGAGCATTTGCAGTGTTAACAAATGAATATAACGGTCTCTGTAAGTTTAGCAAACTCAGTTCGGTACTCCTACTGTGGCACGTGTTTATGCCCAGAAAGAAACGTTGTTCTGTGGTGTGCTGGCCTTCTTCTACACCTCGTGTTCGCCCTTATTTGTATTCCTCAGGCTGATCTCTTTTCAGAGATAAAATTTTTTCAAGTCCGATTATCATCTTTGCGAATCCCATCTCTGTGGAAAAATTTGGTTGGGATGCATTTGAGTGAATTGAAATTTAATGGTCTGTATAGGGCTGTCATTAGATGTGGTATTATTAAATCCTGCCACAATCTTTCTAAAGGTGCTTATCATTCTTCAAAAAGTCCCCTGTCATTAGCTTGGATTGCGGCTATCGTTCTTTGACTGTTCCGGTGTTGGTGAAGCCTTAATGCGGAGTATTATTTTTACTCTCTAAATGATAATACATTGTTCCTGCCATAATGTCAAAATTGTGACGAGACTAGTTTCTTCATTACAGCTGACATTTAGGTTGGCCTTCTGGCTGCATGCTCCTACTGAGGTTCTCATTAGAGCCAGCGAGGGGCGCCGTGTAAAGTGCGCATTGCATAGATCACTTCACTTCAACCTGTGTTGTCAGCTGGCCATTGCCATTAAAGAAACAGTTTTCCTTGACCCGCTTGATTCTTTCGGTCTGCCTTTTATTGAATGAGTGGTTCTGGTAGCACAGCTGATCCATTTTAAATCTGACTCAGGCTATAATATGGCTAAAATAGATCTCTGTGTCCATTTTTTTTTCCCTGAAAGCCAGACCAGCTTTACTAAATTGGAAAAATAAATTGGACCATTTCTGTGCTTTTTGACTGCAACAAGGTTATCTTCTGAATACGTTCCAACCTTTCCGCATTATGGAGAGTTGATGGGCATTAATCGCCCTTCGTTCGCACTTTGACTGATGCTTTTCTCGTGTGTGCTGATGCATAGGACATCATGGCAAGAGAGTGGCAAATTAAACCCTTTGCATGTTTTTGGTAAGTGCCTGTCAAAACATGGGCTGTCTTTTTGGGCCTCATCTCCGTTATTAATGGCATGCCATTGTTACTTTTGCCATTGGTAGGTTTTAAACAAAGGTCACAGTTAAATGTTGATGAAATATGAAGGAGATTTTTGATTTCATGTGAACTGGCCAGGAGCACCTTCTTGCTGGAGAGCAGGGTTTGTTGTGGCACGAGCAAATTTAATGGACTCGGGGCCAAGTACAAGTGATAGAAGTGGAAATTCAATTGGGGAGAAAATTACATTCCATTATATATCTTATTGTATTTTTGCTATAATTTAAACCCTGTTTGTGCGAATCAGTGGGTGGACTTGGGTTTATGAGATTACAATGATCATATTAATATTTTCCCTTCAGGTGATGTAAACATAATTGAGAAAAATGCACTCGCGAAAATGACAGTGACACAAACATTTATGGAGTTAAAGCCCTCAATAGAAAGGTTCTTATTCTACAGGTAATTTTCTAATCCACAACTGAATCATGTTCTTTTTTTCTAGCAAAACCTTCCATGGAAAGCCATTATTAATCTTAATTCAGTGCTTTCAGCATTTATACCGTGTCACATAATGACCTGAATGAGATTGAGAAACAGCCAAAGCATGACAGGAAATGATTATTATTTTTGCTTTCCTAGTTATCTGCTGAAAAGCAGTTAGCGGCTTTATTTTCTGAACCGAATTAATGTTTTAATTGGATTTCGGCTCATTTTGCTACTTGTTCATTCTGCAGAAAAAAATGGTGTTTTGGCTAAATTGCATAAAACTGAGCAGGTTTTCTTCTGTTCAGGGATGGTGCAACATCGCACTAGGTTTGTGAAAATTCAGATGCTTCAAAATGCACTCCATTTGTTTTGGACTTTTTTGTTTTTTTCAATCTAATATGGAGACATAAATGCACCGACCAATCCACTTAAATTCCCATCTCATTCCAATACTGGAATTTTGATATCTGCAGATTCTGATACCGGAAATAATTTTTCTTAAATATTATTATCTTTATTATTACTGTAGTTATTACGTGTAAGGTTACATGAGGCTGTCGTGAACCACACTGCGCTGCTTATTTAAAAGAGCTAAAATATACAAAAATTGTATTCTACTTGTAGGTCAATAAGATGATGCAAACACGAGTAGTAGTGCAAATCCATTAGGTTGAAACTTAATATTTGAAATTGATGCGTTAGAACTCGAAGATAAAAACAACATAGAATAGGTTTAAGCAAGTAGGGCTATATGCAGCAGCAACAACTGTAAGGTTTTCAAATTTGTTATTAAATAAAGTGCAAGAAATCTGAAGGGAATTATATATACTCTCAAAAATCTGTATTAAGTCAAAAACAATTTGAAGAGGATAAATCAAGTAGGGCTAGAATACAGCTGCAACAACTGTAAATAAGTTGACAGCATCATTCCAGTTATATAGCATCTCTTCCCTGGAGGCTGCAGTTGAAGCGCTGGTATTTGACCACACTCAGTAAGCAGGACTTTATCTGAGCTCTTCCAACATACAGTGAGACTTAATCGGGACATTGGAGTCACATCCTAGGACCAGATATCAAGAGTGAAGCTCATGGCTTTCACATCTATTGTGTGAGCAGCTGACTGTGCTGACTCTTGTATAATTCAGGTACAGTTGTCTGTGACATGGGCCTGTATTTTCTGAATGAAAAACTATACCTTGACTCTAAGGGTAAGGCGCGGTTGAATTGCACTATTCCTTGACTTGGCTGCCTGGCTTGATTGCTGGCTATAATATCAGCTTTCTATTTGAGGCCATTTGTACCTGTATGAAGCCTTCTTATGTAACCCAACCAATTACTGACTGTGGCAGAATGTGTGCGCCCTGATCTACTGTGAAACATTTTTTTTCATCTGCAGGATGATGGTTTATTCATACATGTAATTGGAAGTGAAACAAATGAGACACGAGCGCTCTGTCATTCAATTTACACTGACTTTGTCTCACTTGACACGCGGGTAGCATAGAGGTCTCATAGAAAATGGGTGAAGTTTATTTAATGCGAAAAAATCGACTCAACGCATTGTCAGTAAACTCGTTTGTTTATTTTATATCGCTATCTCCATCACCGTTTCATGTTGCAGAAGTTTTTTTAGACTGATGTGAAGAAAATTAAATTAAAGCTTGCCAAGTCACTTTGTTATTATCCCCCCGGCATATAATGCGGGGGGATATAGCGATCAGTGTGTCCATCCATCCGTCCGTCTGTAATAAAATCGTTTCCGGACCAGATCTCGAAAACTATACCACTTACATACACCAAATTTGGTATGGAGCTTCTCCTTATGGTCTAGTTGTGCCTTTTTGGGGTTTCGGTCCATCCGTCTGTCCACACAACTTGTAGGTTACACAACCTACAGCCGGGGGGATCCACCATTGCCAGATGGCTCTTGTTCATAATAGTTGATGTATTAAAAATTTGGTAAAATTTGCATTGTTTTGCGCCCATGTAGAGTGTCTGGAGAGAATTGTAGTCAAGAATCACTACAATAACTACAGGTCACTATTGGCAAGGAATATTCAGTAGCTAGATTTCCCTGGTCGCTATCGCGGAAAATGAAAATTACAACTGGACATCTTTGGCCACATCGTAAACCAAAAAAAATAAAAAATTCCAAGGAAGACTTTATTTTGTCGAATCTCTCGGTTGTATCATTCATTCATTCACTTGATGACATGGAAAAATACTGTGAAAAAAGAGAAATTTATCATAGAAATCCATGTATCATAGAAATCATAGAAAATAACAGATTACAACTTGATATTTTTCACTGTTTTAATCAATGTTTGTGTGATGTAAACAGTTACCTGTGGACATATGCGACAAAATGGACTGGAGGCATGTAAAAGGCTCGTCTCACAGAATCAGTGTGGATTAATTCATTTCATATAAAGGAACCGTATCTCTTCTGTGAGACATGTGAGTGATAACGTCACTTTCAGGGTGAATTGGGCTTTACTCGTGGAAGTCTGGGAAACAAACAACTAACGTGGGGCTATTCAACCTTATCCAGAAAAGGCCAGTGTGGGTGCAGGCTTTCATTCAAACCAAGCAGTTACACACCGCACTCCACTAATCAACCCCAAGAGTCTTTGCTGTAGAGCTTGATTAGTAGTATCAGGTTTGTAAATGCTTGGTTGGAATGAAAGCCTGCACCCACACCGGCCCTTGCAGAATAATGCTGAATAACCCTGAACTAATGGATCGATGTGTACCGACCAATTGCAGTATTACAGATTTCAAATTCATAAACCATGCAATCTGGATCAGTATGTGGATCATTGACATCAGTCCGATTTTTCGATCTGCGATGTACGCCAGGATCAGCACCTGGTACCGATCCTGGATCAGGTCATTCTCATCCCTATCAATTACCTTAGCACATTTAATTTGACAGTTTTCGTTTAGCCAATTTTATGTAGAACTAGATGCACTCGTTGAATGCTAACGTCTGCCAAGGCAGCACAATCCAAATGTGCATGAGTGAGAGCAAGGTTGAGTCATCGCGTGTCATAGGATTTCAAGATTGCTGCCGTGGCGGACATACTGTTTCACTGATCGCGGTGAAAATCAATAGGGTCCATCCTTGATGTAATAGCAATCCACCCACGAAATTTCAGACAAATCCGTGCATGACTTGAGTTATGTTGTTTGCGAACAGATGGTCAAACAAACAAACAAACGGGCGAAAACCGGCAGTGGTCGGCAGCTTTTTCAGAGTAGCGCACAATTGGCCATCGCGCTACAGGGTTTCAAATTGGGAAGGGATTGCCGGGTATGGGATGCAAACAGCTTTGTTCGTCGCTCAAGCGCCACCTGTCGGCCAGACGTGCGCTCGTCAGGAATACTCGGACATGAACAAACTCTGGGTTTGTTCATGTCCGGGTATCCTCCGCCTTCCTTCTGAACTTGCGAAGATTCAACCAATGAGTGTATTAGAAGCAGTGGCTGACGGGCACGTGCTTCGGAGGAGAGCCGTGTACTGTCTTCACTATCCTGAGTTGGCAGCAGGGGGTTGCATACGAGCAAGCTTTGTACATAGTTCAATTAAAGAAAGGAAAAAAAATTAACATCTGTCACAGTACAATCGCACGTGTAATTTGAGACCTGCTGCCTGACACTGAACTCCATGTTCTTTGTAAAAGGCCTTGCTGTTTCACCGGCAGCAGATGTAGCTGCGATTCTCTTTTCTGTTGTGTAGCATATTGTAATACAAGTCTTGTGAAGCTGCTGTGTCTTACGGGGACAGATTTGAAAGCAGGGTGATAAAGGGAATTTAACAATGCGCTGTGGCACTAATGATCATTTACTGTGGCAAATGTGCAGGTTGTCAGGCTGCAGTCAGTCTTCTTGCCCTTGGCATTAAAATCCAAAAGTGTTTCTAATGTCTATCTGTCTCGTGTGATTAGTATTTGTGGACTAGATTTGCATAGCCTACAGTTAGTTGGTCCATAATGTTTTCTTCATGATGATGATTGAAACCTGCGGCCATCCCGTCACAGGTCCATTTCCCTGACCACTGCTGCATTGCACCTTTTGCAAACTGCCAGGGTTACTGCAGCTTAAACCCACAGTTGTGTGCATTGTGGTGCGTTTTCCGGTCTTGGCTGCCGACCCTTCAAGGAATCAATACTTAATCATTCTTCTTTGGAAACGACAGGAAATATTGCAGTGGAGAGACTTCCTGAAATGTGTGGAGGCCAGACAAATAAATCCAGACTAACCGGATATCTGACATCACTTGCTTTTTTTCCTTCTTAAATCTTGCAGTCGAATGCGTAGTCTCGGCGTCTTTATCCAAGACCCAAATTCTCGCGGAACACATTAAACTCTTCCTCTGGTGCGCCGTCTGTGTGCCCCGCAGACCTCCCTGTTGCGGTTGGACATCGACTTACTTTTATATATATATATCACTTTTACTGTGTTTTATACCATCTTAAACCTATAAAAAGTTTATTTCGGCCCATTTCTCATCTTTTCAGTCGTGTAAGCTGGCAAGAGAGAGCATGTTGCCTGTCTACAGCGATGAAGTTTAATTCACTAATACTCGGAGACAAGATTACAGCCCTGTGCTTCGCGAATCCATCGGTTCGACAGTCCTTATTGATCTGTGAAGCATTTCCAGCAGCAGCTTTTTTTTAATCGCAAGAGCTTCTTCTTAAATTTTTTGATGATTTTATTTCAGAGGCATGAAAAGCCCATGAGATGATCTTAAAAAAGCCCAGCCCTACTCCTGCTTCTTTTTTTTTTACAATTTTGGGTGTAATTACGACCACTGCGCTGTGATTCATTTGCCTTTTTATTTGAGGAGTTGGAAGGAAAACGAAGGAACATGAAGTGTTCTGTGTGGATGATTGCATGAGGGGAGCATTGTCTTTGCAATGAAAGGCCGTTTGATGTATGGGCTGATTGATATGATAATCAAAACACCTGCAGCACTCTGTAATTGCCAACATCTCTGTCTGGGGAAAAATATAGGCACGCAGAAAAAAGTAGCACGACATTCAGGTGGGTTGCAATTTTCTAGGCAATTAAAATAAAAAGAACTCTACAAAATGTAGTACTTTTTATAGTGTGACCTTTTGATTGCCAGCCTCTAATTCTGTTTTAATTGCAACTGGTTATAATTGGGCCACCTGAATAGCTTTGAGAGCAGAATGTGTCTCATAATTAGCTGCTTTAACTGGCCACTGCGCCTCCATCTTGTATGTTGTTTACCGCGGTGGATAAGAGAATTTTTTTTTGAATTTCCTTTTTGGGCCATCAAGAAAGTGGCCAAACGCTCAATTTCTTTTTAAAAGTTTCTGTACACCTAACAACATAAAGAAAATTTAAACAGGAAATCAATGCAGTTTTCTTTTTTTTTTTTTTTATTATTTATTTTTTTTTTTTTATTGCCGATTATGACAACAGTCTTTGGGTCGAAGTTTGTCCTCAATTTGGTCGGCCCCTTATGAGCATTGAAGACTGCTTTGCACCTTGCAGGTGTGGAGCGGTTATTCATGGTGATGGTGACATTCGTCCAGGTCTCCCTGTGGCCCTCTCCTACTTGCTTCGCAGTTTGCCGATGTATGGCTACGCCTGTCTTCCCAGTGGTTTGTCTGGCTGTTTTTGTAGCTGCAAGGAACAACTGCCGCTGATGCTGACAGCAGGTATCTTGGTCATGTGGTGCAGTCATCACACAAGGTCCTCTGCTCGTGGCTCCATCCTCAGTTTTGCCACTGGCCTGAAATGGTCTTTGGAAGATGCATCCTTAAAACGGCCCTCCCAAATGCATTTGTCAGGACATGTGCACAGTCCCTTGGTTGTTGCAGTCTAGTGGATCTTTCACAGTCTGGTGAGTTGCATCTTGGCGCTTTTCTTCTGCATGAACAGGTGCTATCAGAGGGCATATGAGCACCGGCCTCTAGGCCTAGTATGTGCTGATTACGGCCGACAAGGAAAGTCCTGATCCGACTGCTTTCTTCTGACTTACAAACAAAAGCAATGTTGGCGATTTCCCTTTTTGAAGTCAAAGAGCTTCAAAACGGACCATTTAAATTTAAAATGGGCGTTTAATTTCATTTTCCCGATTAAATGCGTTTGCGAATGGGTGGAAGGTCATGTCTTGCGATATGCCCCGGTAGTGAACACTATTGGCACCTCCTTTTGAAATCGTTCTGGGAAATAAAAAACCGATAAGGAGGTTGGCCACGGAATTCTTTCCAAGTTGACAATATTTTATTACACACTCGGACTAACTTGAAGACAAGTTTACGAGTCCCGCCTAATTTTTACTTTTGAGAGCACTAGCGGACTACCGCAAATTTCAAACCCTGTTATTATCTTATAAGTGTAACACTGAATCTTACCATAAAAATCTGTCAATTGCGCCCCAGATTCTTCCGTTTGGCCATCTCTCCGCTGGCCGTCTGCAGGTCAGCTACACTCGTGTCAAAGCATAATACATGTACAATAGGTAGATTGCTATGACGACCACCGCATATGATTCCCGCAAATTGGCTGTCAGGGAGTGGCTCGAAAATGAAAGTTCGCTATTTTGACAGTAACATAAGGAGGGGAGGGGACATATTTAGGGTCATTTATGTTTTGTTTCTTGCGGTTTTATCGGACACTGCATGCATTCGTTTTAACTGATCTTTGAAAAAATAGTGCCGTGCGGAAAGAGGACTTTCCGGGTTGAGTGGTGGTCGGTGGATTCCGAGTGCTGGTCAGCGCCGACCAGCATAGGCTGAACCCTGTATAGGCTACTGCGAGTTCTTCAGCGATTTCACTTTTACATGCCGTCCATACAGCTTATATTTACTGAAATATTGTAGCATCAGTATCCTGGTCAAAGATGCTGCCCCAACAGTGCAACCATGGCATGCGATGCCCCCTTGAGACCAGTACACTAGTGCTGTTCAAATGAATGACCGCTTATGGTCGTAGATTGGTGTAATGATCTTCAAATCATGGTCTGTGCTGAGCATTTCTTGTCGTTTATGAAGTTATACTCTGGCTGTGCTCCAGTAATGCAGCGGAATTGGAAAACATTGGAGTTTAGCCAAATCTCACAAACATTTTGAACGGCTAATTTAACTTATCAGCACTAGCCTCCCTTTTGCCAAAGGTCTTGTTTTTTTTTCCTGAAATATACTACTTCAGATTTTTTTTTTTCCTCTAAGTGCCATTTGTGGCTGATGGCTAATTTGGCATGTGTTAAGTTGATGTCCTTGGAAGAGGCAGCTTGGCCTTGTACATGTGCATTTTTGCTTGTGTGGGAGTGAGCAATGAAATAATCCTCTTTTTCCCTGCTGTCGGAGAGAGACAGTACACCTTTAAGGGCTGTTTTCTTCTCTCTGGGTTCTGAGACAGGCAATTCCTCCCTGACACAAAAGTATCTGCTGCTACGCAGTTGTCTGAAAGGCCATTGTTGGCTTTTAAAGAAATTGATTTTCCTCCACTTGTTGATCTATTCCGCGATGTCCTTAAAGCTCGTAAAGGTCTAAGCTGCGCCGCTAAATTGGCGGCAGGGGCGATCGGTGTTTCAGGGCCGTTTAAGGTGTTGACCTACGCGCGCGGCTACCATGGCTTGATGTATTGCCTTGCATTGTGGTCCAGCAGAGACTGCTATGTTATAGTAGGGTTTTTTAACAATCATCCAACTAAAAAAAAAGCGTGTACCCAACTTGAAATTTACAGTACCGCAAGTTTGTTTGTTTTTTTTTGGTTGTCTTGTCAAATATGCAACTTAATCTGCTCCTCTGCCGGTCCCGGAGTCTATTCCAGGAATAGGACTTTCATAAAGCTTTGCTCTGAGTTATGCCATCTGCTCATCGCTTCCCGAAGGTCTGGGTCAATGTCAGCCATTAAAGGACATTCTTGGCATACAAGAAGTGGAGACGAGCTCCTTCCCATGCACTTCATGCTCCTTGACCTTGACCATTTCACAGGTTCCAGATGATGTTTTGTTCTGAAGTTCAGATTGTGAAGTGCCAGACATTATAGATCACACGGCCTGGCCGGAAAACCATCACTGCCTCGCATGTGTCCAAAGTCTGGAGTCAGGTGGCAACCTTTAGTTCCACGGGCTGGCTTGAATCATCATTACAGCTGTCGCAGCTGCCTGGATGTGAATCCATCATGGAGCCGGCAGTGGTTGACAGCTGTGTTTTTGATAACCTGCGGCAGGGATGAATTAACCTCTCTGAGCTCTGTGTTCAGTCATGAAAAACATCATCTCTTGTGTGGATTCCCTCTCCACTTCATGTAAGGTCTGTCCGAAAATGGGTATTCGCTGTAATGTGGCACTGCAAAACAAAGTTGCTCGCCTCCTGTACTGCCAACAGAGAGTTTATATAGTCTGAATATATCATTTATATAGTCTTTTTTCTTTGTACTCATGGAGGGGCTAGAATGTTGGTAGATTTCTCTTGTGAGGGTGAGCGACCTGCCGGAATGTCTGTGGTAGGATGACATTAACCTAGATTGTGTTATTTTGCTTATAAATAAGTGGTGTTGGTTTACGTTATTGATTTCTGCCACACTGTTTATTATTTGCAGAAATGGCTTTTGGGTTTTGATCTTGGTTTAAGTGAACACCATCGCTCTTGCGAGGGTTGTACGGACCGCTGAGAAAGATATAGAGTGCCTTTGTTTTGACAGCGCAAATTTTCCACCTCCCTGACCATTTTCTGCCGAATTTTGAGCATACCATTTAGAATAACATTGTGGGTATCTCTGTGGAGGCTTTCAGTCTGCATTTTTCCTCAATTAATTTATTAACGGGACCGTTTTGGCACAGTGTGTGATGTGGAATCAAATGGGCTGGGGATTAATGCGAAGCACAAGTAATAAGGAGTGAAGTGAAGGCTGTGTGGGTTGAGCAGTTTTTAATCCGTCACAGCTGTTCAACTGCATTAACCAAATGAAAAACACAAACAAATTATGTCTTTCAGCAAAGTCCATATTCATGTAAATTGCTCTGTACTTTGCTTTTCATGCAGTATGGCCCCAATGTGAATTAGAAGGTCAAAGTGGCTCCATTTTGTATCGCGCTGTGCACATCTCCCTTCATGGGGAAGTGTTGCTTCTAACAGCTGTTTCTCTTGTTTTTTTTTTTTTTTTTAGGAAAGGCTTCAGGAGGTTAGTGGGCCAGACGTTTAACATGTCCGTCAAGTCTATAAAGTGTGAACTGTACTTGGCTGTAACTTTTAAGTGTTGGAAAGACCTCGCATCTCATGAATTGGCTCCAGTATTAGGAACAACTCTGCCGCACATGCTGCTTCGGCAAATATTTGTATGCTAAGTTGGAGCCCATGAAATTGTGGCCTCACTTCACAGAGCATGCTCCACTGATGTTCATTGGCCGGCAGTGGCTGGCAGATTAGAATGAGCAATAGATCTGCGGCCAGAACCTGTTCAGTGACAATAAACAAACAAAATAATTTGCACTGGTACCAGAGGCTGTTTGCCGAACCAGTATGAGCGGCAGAACTGAATTCTCCCCACTCATACGGTCACAGTAATGCCAGAGTAAACCGCGGTGTGATAACTCAATAGCGGGCGCACAGATGTTTTCGCTCGTTCTCGTCTGTGAGTTCTGACGTGTCACGGCACTCTGCCGATGGAGAAGTGCAGCTGGTATTGGCGGGCAGTGCTTGCCCCCGCACAAAACCACTCCGTTCAATGGCGTGTGCTCTGCTGGTAATTGCATTTGGTCTTTTGCGATGCTCCAGTGACCGAATCGATCTATGAATGAGCCTGCACAAATCTGTGGGCTCTTTCTGGTCAAGTCTTGTTGCTTCTTGTATTATTTTATTTATGAATGCACTTCCATTGAAAATCTGAGATGCCCAGTGTCACTACACGAGTTCCTTTAAAAATTTACATTTTATATCTCTCACTTAATTCTTCTTCGGTATTGTTATCTGTTTGCTTGGCATTTTATACTCGCATACCCTTTTAATTTGCTTGAACTTCATTGCTGAAGTTGCATGCAATTAATTGGATCTTCCTATATCCTCTTCACTCCATTCCTATGGTGTCTTTTTTTGTATTTTCTCATGAAGGAATGCCTTACCATTGTGGTCAGTTGTAAATGAAATTTTAGCAGAAACATAGCATGTAAGTTTAAGACCAGACAGATATTTGACTTAAATTCACCTGCGCTGCACTCCAGAATTATTGGTCCTTTTTAGTAACAATGAGCAAAATAAAATGTGGAAAAAGTCTTTATTGTTTGACCTCGTGATCTTTTGTTCAAAATACCCTCCAAAATCTCGCCTTTAATTGAAGGAACGACATAACAATAAATTCTTATCATGAATCTAATATTTTTCTCAAAAATATGTCCACCATTATTATCAGCACATCTTCATTTAATATTCTGTGCAGCCGCCATTTGCCAAGACAATGAATCTTCTCCTGTAATACGTGAAGAGGCTAGTGAACACATGGAACAGGATCTGACACCATTCCTGCCCACAGAATCTCTCCAGATCCTTCGAATTTTGAGCTTGACACGTCCAGGCTCTCCTCCACGGTTCATCCCATAGATTTTCTTTTGGGTTGAGGTCAGGGGGCTGCGATGGCCACGGCTAAACCTTTATTCTGCGGTCAGTCGACCGTTTTTGTGAAGATTTGGATCACTGTCCTGCTGCAAGTTCCAACCACGTCCCATTTTTAAGCTTCCTTGACACAGCTTTTCATTTAATTTCTGCTGGTATTTGATGGAGATCATGGTATTAACCCCACAACATCAAAGATCCACCATTATACTTTAGTGGGTGTGGAGTGGATTATTGTGTGGCCATCTTTCTGTCTATGCCAAGCCCACCTTTGATATTTGTACAATATTTTTCTGTTTCACCTGACCATGGAACCCAGTACCACTGAAAGCCCATTAGTGTTTGAAAAACTGTAGGTGCTTTGCTTGTTGTTGATTGACAGCTGAGAATTTTTTTCTGGCAACCCTCCCTGACACCTTGTGGTGATGGAGGTGGCGTCTGATGGCAGTTTTTGGAGACTCTCTGACCCCAAGACTCAACTAAACTCTGCAGTTTCCCAGCTGTGATCCTTGGAGATTGTTTTGCCATTTGAACTTCCTCCTCACGGACTGTGGGGTCAGTGTATTCACACGTCCTCCTCACAGACTGTGGGGTCAGTGTATGCACACGTCCTCCTCCAGACTGTGGGGTCAGTGTATGCACACGTCCTCCTCCAGACTGACTCAACATCTCCGCTCACTTCAATCTTCATTATTGCTCTGGGAATGGGTATTTTCTACAGTTTAGAGACATTCTTGAATCCATGTCCTGATTTGCACTGCTCATCAACTTTTCGTTGTGCATTGTCACTGTGCTCTCGGTTCTTTATCTTAGTGATGAATAACAGAGGGAATTTGGTGTGTCACCTTATTTATATACCCCAGTGAAACAGGAATGCGTGGTTGACCTCTTAGAAGTTCCTAATCAGACACTTGAACTTAATAAGAAATATGACTGGAATTATACCTCAGTTAGACTTTTATCGTAGGATATTCTACGGGTGCCAATAATTGTGGTGCACGATATGGTAAAAAAAAAAAAAAGAAAAATTTATGTCAACATTTTTCCTTTCAGTAATTTTTTTTCTTTAATGAAAAGGTCACTTCTTTGTGAATATTTTGAAAATGTATTGAGCGAAGACATATTTTCACGGCCTGTTTCGCTCATATTCAAGGAGGGTGCTAATAATAATTTTTTGAGGGCACTGGTTTGGCAGTTTACATGGATTCCTACCACTAATTATCAGTAAAAGTTCATTTTGTGTACTGTGGAGCCCCTGCTCTTGCTCATTAAAATAGAATTTTATTATTTTTTTTTTCATACTTGTTGCTAGCAAAACAGAATCCCATTTTCAGTGTCAATTTTATGGCTGGCGGTCAGTTAAGCACTGGCTTTAACCCGACGGCTGGCTCCTGTGCTACTCGCACACACTTCCTTGAAAACAGAACGGTGTTTGTTTTGACAACCTATTTCTCATTGTTTGACCTCTTTATACGAACGCGCGCTGCCTTCTTGGCAAGATGCTTTCAGTAGCTTTCCATCCGGAGCCCCTGTTTGGAGTTTGGACTGATGATATTGGATGCAGTTCAGCATCCCCTGCCCCCATTCGAAAGTAATGTCTATTTTTCAGAAAGTGGGTCTCGCAGCCCACTGTGATTCTTAGAGAATGAGAAAATAGTCTTTTTGACATCTATAGTTTTTGTTTTTAATTCTGCTTCATTTCGCCTCAGCCTGGGGCATTTTCTCAAGCATTTTTTTTCCATTTCTTATGCTTTGTGATATTTTTATTACTAATGTCTCTAGATTTGAAAAACCGCTGAATACAAATTCTTTCGTTTTTTTTTCACTGTCATCTATGCAGTCTTTGTGTCGAGCCTTGGTGCTGCTTTTTAATGTGTAATGCGGAAAGAATGCATCAATGTGTGGCGAATGCAGAGTGGGTTATTCTGCGCGCTGAGATATATTTCCAAGCAAGTGTGCGCTGTTTTCCCTTGAGTGTAAACAAATCCTGTTTTAGGTTTCTCTTGCCTATGTTAAATAGTTGTTTTTCGTGGCACTTGTATTTGCCATTTTAAATGTGTCTCTCTAACCAGCAGACATTGGCTCCGGGCTGTAAAACAGCACTAAAATTCACCTTCAGTGCATCCAGCAAAGCTTAGCTGGTTGTCTCTCTGCTTTATAGAACATCAGGGCAGGTAATGCAGTTTTTAGATGAAATATAGGACTGCGGTGCACTGGTTTAATTTCTGCCAGATGCTTTCCCATAATTGACGGAGTTGAATTTCCGCCCGTTCTCTAACGAATTTTCTTTATCGTGCTGCTCTAAAGTCCTCGATTCCATTTCCTCCTCTCCTCTCTTCATTTCGGAAATGCCACCTGTCTCTCTCAGGAAAGTCTGATGTGTCTTTCACACTGTGCGCTTGCAGCGGTGTGTCTGCCGGATTAGTCACGTTTCGGCAGTTCTGGTAAGAGCTGTCCCTTCGGTTTCGTTCCACACGTTGCTCGTAATGGAGTAATTTGTGTGGGAGGGGAACCCTGAATGCTGCAGTTTATTTGATGCTTCGTACTGTAGGTGGATGCACTCTGAGGAAAGAAAGGCGCAGGACGGAGCCCTGGATGGCGTATATTCTTCACCGAGCTCCAGGTTCAAGGCTGTTTTTGTTTCTCGGCTGGTCTCACCTTGCAGGGATTAGCCCTGTGAAAGCGGTGTTAATGGAAAGGTCAGGTATCAAATGTGTTTCCATTTGCCGGTGACCCCCGCGCATACCGGGGACTGCGCCGGTGGACCAGCCATGCATGGCGAGGAGGGCGATGACGCGCGGCAGCGTCTCTCCGCCCGCCCCTCCGCTAAACCGCCAATCTACAGGATCCCATAAAGGCAAACACATGTTACTGCCGCAGCTCTCAGCACGTTTTCAGGTGTCAAATAAAACTGGTTTATGAAGATTGCTTCCAAGCAACAGATTTCCCCCCATCCTCGCGTTTAACCCACCGTCGGCTTGTTCTCCCTCAAACGTAAGGTGCCGTTCATGGGCCGCTTTGAAAAAACGGCCTATGAACTGCTGACTGTATTTCTCCAGAATGACATTTTAACTGACGGACCGGGAGATGAACTCTTACCAATACTGCATTACAGATAAAAGCACAGGATGCAGGCTAGAGGTGTGCTGAAGTGCCAGGAATTATTTTTCTTTCCGTGGTGAGTCACGGTTGTGGCCATGCTGTAGCCAGTGCCAGTACATTTGGACCGAGGCTCAGCATTGAGTTGCTCTGCTGTCCAGACAATGAAGGATCTTTGAGTCTCAAATAGCAACCTGTAGTGTGGTAAATGTAAGCCCTTTATTTGCATTTGTAGAAAAAAAAATGGCAAATGACAAAATGAGCTGTGTGTTAGTTTAAGTATTTACCTCTGGCCTCTAAGGCAGTGGATCCCTAATTTGGTCTGGGGAATCTTGAGTATGTCATTCAAACCACAAATGCAATCAAGTGATGTTTTCTTGCTCTTATTTTTTTCTTGAGTTGGTGCTTTTGATGAGTAGTGAATTATCCTAATCACTGTTATGCCGGAAATAGCTTAGCGGCAGCACAAAATACTCCCTAGTTCATTTTGTGCTTAGTGCAGTACTTGGCAATGACACCAAATGAAAAATGGAGGTCACTGAGCTAACCTGTAGTATATTTTTTTTTATTTAATCAGTAGTCTTCCCTCCTTAAACAACAGTGCGATTTGTGGTTGCTTGGCTATTTTTGAATTTGTCAATGTGAGGTTTTGTGGTCAGCTGTCTTTCTCCTTTCAGGAGCCGTTTGTTTCTGCACAGTCGTTAATTTGATTAAAGATTTTTCTCATCAATTGTCTAACTTTTCAATATAGCCCAATACACTTCTATGGGTATGTAGAGTTTAATTCGTTGCATCATGTATAGCCATTTTTGATATCATGTCACCAATTGTTTAGAAAATTAATAGCTTTTAAAAATACTTAGGTCGCTTTAGTGGTTGGACCGAGTACACTGAGGGGCTCTCAGGGCTTGTTTGGGAATCACTGCTCTGAAGCACTCATGGCCCAATCAGGACCCAGGATTACTGCCGTGCATTACTCGATTCTCTCTGTTGATTGGGTGAGTGGGGAACAGAAATGTGCTGAAAAATAACTATTGGTGTGACCTCGTACACTAATATGGGGGAAAAGGAGTGTGAGGCACTGAAATGATTGGTGATTTTTACCTTGCCATAAATCCAACAGATAAAGCTGCTGCTGTTACGGATGGTGGTTATTGATGGCGAGATGTGCAGGTCCTGCATGTCGATGAAACCTCGCTGAACTGTATAAATTTTTAAGCATTTCATTATTTCAAAGTCATCCCCAGCAGTGCTTGAATTGGAATAAAAAAGGTGCCAGTACTCTGAATCAGCAGCTCCGAAAAACCAAACCAAAACCTTACTGTAGAACCGCATTACACTCAGCGCCAACCCCAACCCAGCAGCCACCACTGCTTATCATAACTAGTATTACTTAAGCTCCCACATTCTCAATTTACAAGTAGATCTTTGATAATGTCATGAGAAATTATGAATTTAATACCAAATAACTAACATTCATGTGAAATATTATATTGGTGATATTGACAAAATTTTGCAGAAAATATTGACTTACTACAACGGAACTACAGCCTTCTCAAAACAGTTGTCAAAATGGTACATGGTATGAGAATATTCCACTCAATAGAATAATTTTATTTGTAGTGTATAATGCTTTTTACAGAAATCAGGCCCTTTCTAAGCAAGCCAATTTTAGGAAGTGAACCAGTATGCATATTATTATGGACTGAGAGGACATTTAAATTACCTGGCGGAATGACACGTGTAACATGGCAGGACAGATTTTTCTAAGTCCAATGTTAACTGACAGGCAAGCCTACACAGGTCAATAATGTAGAATATAAACCAACTAAGTACTGGACAATACATCAGTGTTTCACACAGGAGGTTACTTGTGGGTGGTGGCTGTACAAACTAAGTGCATCAAAAACAGTCATGAGTGGAAAAACCCGTACCCACCCCACTAGAAGCACTGTTTGACGAGCCATTCGTTGTTCTTGCAGAAATAAATTTGGGTCGTTGTCTGGGGAAAATCACTTTCGTTTCGCAGTGTTTGCCCTTCTAAGCCAAGCTAAAATCTTCGAAATCGTACTGTTTTCAGTAACAGGTGACGAATGGCTAAGTAAAGATTTTTGAACGCTCTGTATGCACGTAAATTCGCACGATGCGGTAAAATGTTGCATTTTGAGTAGAGGTATCTTTATATAATAATAAATAATTGGCTTGAATTTCACTTGCTGTTCTTATGAACTACATAATAACTACAGCGGAAATGGGTTTTCTATACGCCCGTCTTAAGACGGGACGTATTATGTCATCACCCCCGTCCGTCCGTCTGTCTGTCTGTTGTCTGTTAGCAATTTCTTGTCCGGGGCATAACTCCTGAGCCGCTTCAGCTACATTCGTGATACTTCACATACACGTGCACCATCACTAGGCGCTGTGTCGTGCACCATGATTTCGTTCACCTGGTCAAAGTCAAGGTCACTGGCAAAGCTCAAAGGTCACATGTGGCCCAGATGGGGCTTGTCCGGAGCATAACTTCTCAACCGCTTCAGATACATCCATGATATTTCACACACACGTGTACCATCACTGAGCGGAGTGTCGCGTACCATGTTTACGGCCCTCCCTCCAAGGTCAAGGTCACGGACAAAGGTCAAAGCTCATATGGGGCTGTTGTCTGTTGGATATTGGTATCATGTTGTCTGTCCACTTTGGAACACTGATCCATGCTCATGACGGGCGTATTATGCACCGTTGGCGGTGCTCTTCTTGTTAAATATTGGAATGCACTTGTGTGGAAGACTGTATGGTTGTCTTGTGCATATAAAAATAAATCAAACGCTGCTTGAAAAGAACAAATAAATTACCGCACAGTCCGTAATTTGCAGCAACAATATTCGCGCCTAGGCATGTCGAAAGGTGACGGTATGCTGTCGGGTGCAGTAAGAAGTTACGGTGTGCAGAGCGGTAAAAATCAGAGGTGGCGGTACTGCGTACCGGTGAGAACCGGCCCATTTCAAGCACTGGTCCCCAGACTGTTATAATTTTGTCACTATGAACTTTCTAGAAATACAACAAAATAAAAAAGGGGAAAAAATGATTCTTCCTTGTTCGAGTCGCATCTTGCATCATGAGAATGTTAAGTTGCAGTTTACTTCTTTTGACGATGTGAAGACGTACCTGTGTGGTTGCTGTGGTTTATTTATGGGTCCAGATTTAAGTTGATGCAAAATCCATTTTGATGACTAATTTTTTAATGGTTAATTGGTACAATCAAATGATATGATGCCCTGGTATTCTGGCTTTAGACATAAATAGCCTGATCTCCATTCAAAGGAAAAATGTAATTACTCTTTTGATATGTATTGATTCATTTCATCGTTTTTATTTTTGGGATATTGATTTTCTGACACATGAATGCGTTTGGCTTGTGTTCCTGTTACTGTTTATTTCTGATGATATTTTTAAGTACACTCCAATAATCCCTCAAGTGAAAAATGGTCCTGATTTTATTCTGTAAGTGTTGATACTTCCTCTTCCTGGGAATTCTTTTCTGTTTACCTACCCACGTTTTTTTTTTTTTTTTTTTTTTTCTCTTCTTCTTCTGTGCAGGGATCTGGCCTGTTACATTAATGGAGGCTTTTTGTTGAACTTTCACATCGGCTGTACTGGTATAGAAACGGCTCTATTACGATTTACGCCCTGAGCTAAAGAAGCTTACCTTTAGGTCCGTGAAATGCTCACTTTCAGTTATACATTTTCAGCTTGAATATCTGCTCTTTTTCGCCTCTGGTAAGTGTGTGCAAGCAAGTGTAGCGTTTCTGTCAACTGACATGCTGTCTGTCTGTCTGTCTGTGTTGTCAGGTATGGCGTGACGCCAGAGAACATAATCCTGTACGGGCAGAGCATTGGCACGGTGCCCACGGTGGACCTGGCAGCGCGATACGAGTGCGCCGCGGTCATCCTCCACTCCCCCCTCATGTCTGGCCTCAGGGTGGCTTTTCCAGACACCAGGAAAACCTACTGCTTCGATGCCTTCCCAAGGTGGGTACAGACTGCCCGACAGGCACTTCCTGCCTCTTTACCAGGTGGAATACATCCGGCTGCCACTCAAAGGGCCCAGCTCATGTTTGACTGCTGGCTTTCTGCTTCGTTTCACTTTTTATCTCACACAGCACATTAATCATTGATTCACGTGTCAGGCTTTGCTTGCTGAAAAACGGATCCTAAATTCCAGCAAACGCTGGCCCCCGCCCCCATACTGGCTTCTGTCGAACATTCGCGTGCGTCTCTCCACTGTATTTGTTACAATAATATTTTGCCTTTTGTGAATATTTGCATGCATCTGCGCTAGTGATAGCTGTGGCCCGAGGCGTTATATTGTTAGGTCATCCGTCCGTCTGTCTGTTCATCTGTTTTGCGTTACCGCAGTCTCAGAGCAACGCCTTGGGGGTATTTCTTCAAAAGTCCACTGGGACTCAAGGATGAAGGGACTAGAATTTGGTGATCAAATGTCAAGGTCATTTTAGCCTCACAAAACTCAAATTTATAAGCTAGTTATGATGAAATTTCAAATAAATGCCTAATGAGCGAATTAGACTATGATTATGTTTTATAAAAGGTCAAAAGTAAACTTCACCATGACATCAGAATATTCTACAAAATACTTCAGGCCATTATTTGTTGATTATGAACCCCATGGTACTTGTATGAGTCCATCCCCTTCACTTCCACTCCCTGGATGACGACCAGGACGGGGTCTGCTGCTCCTCTGGTGGTCTACCTCACGCTCATTGGTTTTACTGATATTGAGCTTCATGTGATTGCTACTGCACCATGTAACAAAGGCCTCCATTAGTGCTCTGTGAAAATGGTATCTGAGTGAATACAGCGTGTTTCTCACTGGAAGTTATGCAGCAGAATTGTACATGTCAATATAGTGATCACACAATTTTACCAAAAATACACTTAAGACCTTTTATTGGATTCCTTTTAAAGTGCAAATGGAGCAAAATCAGTTTTTGCGTATTTTAAAAGTTCAGCATTGCAAAGAGCAATTCCAAAATCTTAGCCATGTCCGGAAAAAATTGCCTATTTAAAAGGCCTGAAAGTTGGGCAATTCCATTCTCAAAAATGTCTTTCAAGTTGCGCGGTCAAAGAATCAAGTTGGGTGGGCTGATGACGTGTTGCGGACAAGATTCTGAGATGCAAAATGGCGACAAGTGAGCGAGTCCGCAGAGGATGGAGATACTGCCTCGCCAATACCCCGAATAACCAAAGCTGTATCAATGCAAGCCACACTCCGGGTATATGAATGCACCAGTTTGACTGAAGATCAGTTTTCCCTCCGCATTATCCCCCTCTCTGTGCAGCAACGAAACTCCAGAACAATAAATAAATTTTGGGCACTGCCTCTTTCACATTGGCTATTGTGCAGTTTTTGTATAGTATACAGAAAAAAGAAGGACATGAATGTAATGGTGGGATGTGAATTGATATTTTAAATAAGTTTGAATCGCCCCATATTCTGTTTTTAATGGTTAGAAATCATGACCATTATAGGCAAACTGTTCTGACTGTGGTGGGAAACATCCTGCATTGCATCCTCATAATATTTGAGGCAGAAAAGGTTTTTTTTGTCATGATTTGCACTGTATTCCACCATTTTAGGTTTGTAATCTCACAGTCCATTTATTGTTAACCCCTCTCCACAGATGAGCGGAGCTTCTGATCTCTCTGTCTAGGCCACTGTCAACTGATGCGGTTGTGGTAATGGTATCTGGTCGACGTAGCTGTACGTTGAATATTTATTAGGAGGCGATGTCTGAGGACTATTGAAAAGGTTGAATCCTCAGGTCTAACCTTTCCATCCAAGCCTGACCTGCAACTCGCCGGGCATTTTCGCCACCAGCATATAACTCCGTCATTATATCCTGACCCTGAAAATAAATTTTTGTCTCTCATGGCAACAACATAAAGCCACACACAGCTGAAATGTTCACCGATGCAGTCGTGAAAAGTTGGTCAGAATGCAGAGGAAAAATTGCGTTCTCGTTTAGCTGTCATAATCTCATGTTTCTTATGCATATAATTACATGATATTACCTTTGATGATGTGTACAGATGTTAGGCTTTCACTTTTCCATCTTTAGCGACTCTGTTCACGGCGAAGCTCCAATAGAATTCAGAGCTTGAGGTCCAAAAATTCCAACGCTGGGGTCATTCTTCTCTCCAAGTCACTTCAGACGGGTAAAATTCAAGCTGCAGATGACAATATTTGCTTTCAAGCAGTGAATTGCCTTATAACCTCTAGGAGCATGACCAGTGACTGAACTGCGAAGATGGCTACTACAGTTTTGTACACAGTCACTGCGAGCAAAGCCCGTTACTTGGGTTTAGTACCTGGGTTGGGGTTGGATAAGATTCCATTGTCATCGTGATGCATCTTGCAACCTGCTGCTCTTTGGTCCACAGTCATCGTCGCGTACAAACAATTAAGATCAGGTACACATCTGAGTTGCGTTTAGTTCAGTGCACAGTGATCGTGTACGCAGGATCTGTTTGGAGAGAGGGGAGTATATGGCCTTCACCAATGAAATGGCGCCAACCTTTTTTTTTCAATGCTCAGTATTTCATTGTAAATTTAAAGAGGAAAGGTAGAATTTTATATTGTATTTCCTGCACTTCTTTGTCCAATAATTATTAAAATGGAAAGAAATAAGATGGACTTCTAAATGGCACAAGTGCTTTGCTTTGCTATAGCGATTTTATTATTTTTTTCCCCAGTCTCTGGTACTCATCCTGAGTTGCAAAGCATTGAAAAAAGGGGTCATGCATAATAGGCAAGGATCAGCTTGATTTGGCATTTATTATGCAAAGGGGTTAAAGTGTGCATTCTCATGTTTTTTTTTTTTAGACACCGTGGTTTCTTCAGGTCGAAATTACAGCACATTTTATTCACAGCCTCTCATTCCAGTTTTAGGCACTGCTCCTTGCTTTTGCTCATTCATCATGATTTGCTCATTCACAGCCCTGGTATAATTCTCTCTTACACTATCCCCACCCCCGCAGTGTCTGTCATGCTGTCCACTCTGATTTCCTCCTCGAGCAGCATGGGCACGGCTCGCTTTGTGCTTTGCATTGAGAGCAGGTCTCAGTGTTGATGCAGTCATTTATCTGTTGCAGATTTTAGTCCCACAGCGTGGAACTGAACATGGGAGAGCTGGTGCCCTGCAGAACTCTGATATTCCTTGATCCGTTTCAGATGGACACGTATCTGCGTTTGTCAGTGTGATTAAAATTAAGGAGCATTTTCTTTCTCTTACTCCATAATGGATGAGGAGAAATACTGCATTACAGAGTTCTTTCTAGTTTCACGCGTCTTCCGGAAAAAAGGCCGGCTTTGAAACTCTATTTCAACCTCCTGCCGTCCACTAATCACCAGTAAAGGCCATATATAACCTGTAAGTCCTTATGCACCGCCAGAATATTCCTTCCATGAGTCCTAGACTCATATGAATGGGATATAGGCCAGTATTTTAGTATAACCTGTCCCGGGGGGGGGGGGGGGGGTAATTGAGTTGTGGTGGTACTGGACAGGACCATGACAGGCACCAAATTTGATGACCAGACTCAGGAATGTGCGCCATGTCGGCAGGAAACGGCAGGGATATTTGTGTGGGTGGATCGGACTATTCCAGGGCCCGACGGCCTTTTTCCGGCAGGATTATTTATGAATCTCGGGCCTGTCTGTGTCTCCAGGTCTCTTAACACTCTGACCCGAGTGCACAACTGTAAATTACAGCTGGGTTTCATCAGCTGTGGAGGACTATGAAGGAGGTGGGAGGAGGTGTGAGGGAGGTCTGGAGTCCGCGTGGCACAAGGCTGGGGATGGCCCACGCAAATCACCCCAGAGTCACCTCCGTTCGAATCGCCCTCTCAGCAGCTCAGCTTACCAAAGCTTTTGCCCGACGTATCGCGGCGTCGTTCTGAACCGCCATGGTATAAACTCGACTCAGTAGAGAAAGCTAGAATTGTTTTGTCGTCGCTCAGTTGCGACTGTAACGGAATGGTGTGTTTATGGGGATAGACGAGTATTTATGGATTTAGATAGACATCATACGAGTATTGTACCGTGTACGCAGCTCTATATTTTGTTGCTCTTCTCGAACTCCCCTCCCACCCTCGTCACAATGGGTGTTTAGATCTGGGCCCACAGTGGCGTCCCGACTGCTCAGTCTTTTAATCTTCATGACTATGTATGTGTAGGAGGCTGATATGGTGTCTCCATCTGATAGATTCTCTGCGCGGCGATAAAGCGTAATGGAATCTTCACTGCAGCTCCATTAGAGGATGTCATTTTGGCAGAGTGTGGCTCCCGACTGGAAACAGTGAAGCTTTAATGTACAGTAGGAAGATTACACTATTCGGGCCTCTCGGCTCCCCCCCGTAGAGCAAGCACTGTGGTGAATGTGAAGCCGGTTTACAGGAGGGGGGTGTATCATTATGTGTTTGGCTATCTTGGATTAGGTTTGAGTGAATTAAAATTATTATTAGGCCTTCATCTGTTGAGGATAGGTAATGCAGTTCGTCACAGTTGCAAGTTTTGGTGTGGACAGTCATAGCGGGCATTGCAGTGTTTGCCTTGGTTAGAGAATCTGACTGCTATATTAAGAAAGCGAGGCATTTGCAATTCGTGCCGTGGGATTTGCCTCTCCATGAATATGCAGAGGTGCGCTGTGTGAAGAAGGCAACAGTCAGGAATTAAAGGGGCCTTTGTTGCTGTACAGTTTTTCTTTGTTCATTGAACCAACAGAACAATAATGGGAGTGAAATGGACAATAACCTCAGATAGGCTCTGGTGAGGAAGTGTAATGTCAGTCTCTGTTCTTTTTTTTTTAATGAATCAGGGAAGAAGGACTCGTACATAGCCTTTAATTGAAGATTTGCAGGTCAGGAAATGGTCAAAGTGTCTGATAGTGCACTTAAGCTAATGAGCAGTAAAGGTATTCGCACAATTAGAGCGCATTATTATTGCCTGTGTGCAGCTCTTTGTGAAGTAAGGTCTTACAGCTCTGTGGGATGGAGAGCTGCCCCTTTGGCTTCTGCTTTTAGAAGAAAAATTGGGAAAACTCAACCATTATAGATTGTTTCAACCATTGTCAGTGATAACCTCTCAATTTTTATTATTATTTTTCTGGTATATACATGTTTACTGATCATTTTTCAACATGTAACATGTAATGGGGCTGTCATTTTTGCTCAGAATTTGGATTCAAATATTTTCTTGTGTTAGTCGCAAAAAAAAAGGGAACAACATTTGATTTTTAACATTATAAAATTGGGAGAAGGAGGTTGTTGCGCAGCGCTCAAATTTTTCCTATTGGTCGGGATTAATACAAACTGATGCATTGCCCACCGAACTCATTCAGAGGTCGTAACAACAATTCAGACTATATACGGTTCAGTTCACGAAATGATTGGAATAATATGCTGAGCGGGGTGTGTTGAATACAATAATTGCAGTAACTTAATGCTTATTATACATAAAGTTAAACTAAAGCGGTCTGCCGTTAAATGAATTGGCAGCATTGATGCATTTCTTCACAACTTTACAAAAACTTACAGGCGCTCACAGAATAAAAGGATGTTCGTGGAATTTTATCAGCATTCACCATTCGAGACATTTTTTAAAATACAAAATAAGTATAAATCCGGCTTTAATCAGATGACATTGTGAGAAATTGTGTAGACATTTATGTCTTTTAGTGAACGCTCTTGTATTAGAATTTGGATTAAATTTGAATTTAGAACAATTGTTTGACTGGCCCAATATGTACCATGCAATGTACCAACACCATTGATGTATTATAACAAAGATGGTTAATGATTGGTTTGGGAACTAGAATCACATGGGTAATGAGTCCTGAAAAAAATTTGAAGTTAAATTTTATGTGGACACGTACCCATAAAATGTGAATGTTAGAATTTGATGTGCTCTAAGAGCTGTTGTCGCACCTGTGCGCTGGCGCATTACGGCCGGGCAGACCCGGGTGCGCAGACTTGGCTCTGTAACTTTAGAGCCCCTCAGCTGCTGCCAGCCTCTGTCGAGCTGCTGCGTTATTGCGCTCTGACCCCGGGGATTGAGTGTCTGCTCCCCCCGGCTCCATTGTCTGAGCCGCTCTTTTTTTTTTTTTCACTGAGATTTGCATGGCGGTCCCAGTCGGTCTCTCCCGCCGAGCCGCCGGGTTGCCGAGAATGTGCGGAGCGCTGCGCTGGGGGTGGCATGGCGCTGGATGAAAGTTTCATGAGATGGCCCTCTCCGTTGGAATATTAAAAAAAAGATGTCCTGGCTACTGCTGTGGGAGGGCATCTCTTTGGCTTTTATGTGGTGTTCATGCTCCATCTTAATTGGCTTGCATCTGATCCCAGCTTCTCTGGCCTGGTTGGTGAGAGCAGCCGAGGCGCATCCCTGGGATGCACTAGTCAGAGAATGGACCACGTAAGCGGGTCGCTCTGCTGCTTATGATTTTTGGCTCCTGTCACCTCCCATGTGCTGAGAACATAACCAAGTCTGCTCCTGCCCTGCAGAAATCCCTTTGAATAGTGTCTTGAGCCCCAGGCCCTTAATCACGCAACCATTTCCTTGGATGGTGGAAGACCCAGTGAAGTTGAGAGCCTTCAGAACATAAGTCCACGCAGCTTTTAAACTGCCCACTCTTTCCTTCTGTAGAATTACCCAGAATCGCTGTAATTGAGCATGGAGAGGAACACCCTTTGCTGCTGCAGTCCGCATTCATACTGCTCCTAGATTACATCCATGAGGGAAACATCATTGCTGCGTTTTCTAACTGTTTAATACAAGATAATTCTCATTAGGCATTGTTAGGTTCATGTAATTACTCCATCATGCCATAATTGCATTTATCTTCAACACACTGTTCAGATAACTCCTTGCAAAAGTGGGAGATGAATAACGATTAGTCATGCATTAACTGTAATTAATTAGTATGCAGAAGTGTACAGAACATTACCGGTCTGCCCGCTGAGGCTCGGGGTAATGATCTTGAAGCTCGCACGACAGCCCGGCTCCTCACGGCGCCCGCAGGCTCATTTGAGCAGCGCTTAACACCCTCGATTTCTCGCCGATAAGCCTCTTCCTTCTCACCATACCTATGGGACTCAAAGAGTGGGCGTGTTGACTTCCTGAGGCCTCCTCCACCCCTCGACCCAAATCACAGCCTGTATCCTCCTCTCTCTCTCTGTCCCAGCATCGACAAAGTGTCCAAGGTGGCGTCTCCGGTGCTGGTGATCCACGGCACCGAGGATGAGGTCATCGACTTCTCCCACGGCCTGGCCATCTACGAGCGCTGCCCTCGCCCGGTGGAACCCCTGTGGGTGGAAGGTGCCGGGCATAACGACATCGAGCTTTACGCCCAGTACTTGGAGCGGCTAAAACAGTTCATCTCCTTTGAGCTGCCCAACTCCTGAAGCCCTGCCAGACCAAGGGAGGGGTCATGGAGGAGGAAAGGCCAAGGAGCACATATGTGGACAAGGTCCCTTTAGATATGGAGTTGGGGGATCTAACCTCTATTTGCACTTGCTTTTGATTCTAGGTTCTTCTCAGCCTATCTTATATTGTTACTGACCACCATGCAAGCCAAACTATGGCTGCAGGAGGACCTAGGGGGTTTTTAAATATGATTGCATTCTTTTGTACCTAATGAGAACAATGTTTTGCACCTCAAATAATTCAGTTTTTTTTTCTTTTTTTGTTGTTGTTTGAGTCCTTTGTTGATATTGTTCTCATTGCTCTTCAGGTCCTTGAAGGTAATTAAACAGTCTTGCATTTGTGGTGCAGATGTTTGGAAGTAATCACTATTTTTTTTTTGTGTTCTGATGTTAATGAACTTTGCTTTCGTTTGTTTGTTTTGTGCATTTTGATTATCCGTTATTGCATTCCACTATATCTGAACTGTGGAGTCTTATCAGGCCAGTATGACTGGTCGAACTGCAAACTGCTGTAACCCAGCCAGGTTTAAGATCCAGGGAACACTCCTTAATGTATAAAGCCCTTATCTGTAAAACTGTAAACTAAATGTTGTGCTTTTAGTACATTTTCACATAATTTAACACTAAAAATGTACTGTACAGGATATGTGATGGGAAATGAATGAATTTTTTCCCCCACCCCAAGAATTTTGGAGCATGGTGCTTTCTGTGTTTTGAAGTGAGTAGAATAGCGTTCCTGCATATATGCGTGTCTGCTCAGATGGTCTCACTGAGCAGTGTTGAAGGAGAGGAAACCTAAACAATGTGTAAATTTATGCTTTGAAGTTAAATGCAGACACTAGGATAAAAGGGCCTTATGCCTTTACCTTGTTCCAACATTCCTTTCAGGTGTACAAGGCATGGAATCATTATGATTCACGAGATTGCTCCTCGCTGCTGCTCTTTTAGAAAAATCACTGTGAATCTAAACTGGATCATACTGCAGGTAGAGTATTGAATTACACTACTGGGATATAGGCCTATCAAACCTAGACACTACTGCTTTTTTATAGATCTCTGCAGCTGATGGCCATTTCCTCTGGCTTTAACAAATGAATTTAATTTTCTGTCACTGCAGGCCCTCAAACGGGCAGGTTCTTTGCAACGAAAATATCCTCATCGTTGAAAGCTAACCAAACTAATAAAATATGTGACTGACTGGTGTTTCACGCACAGTGTAAACGATTTACTCTTGCTTGATGCAACATTTAACTTGCTTTCTACATCATGTTGCCTAACGAGGCTCGCACCTGTTGTGCTGCTACTTTTAATTGCATTTCTTTGGGTAAACACATTCTCACCATCTGCATGTAAAATGAAGACAATAATCCGTTTCATTATTTTAACATTCCCTAGATTTGTTCGAAGTTGAAGTCGTTGCTGCACCTTTCTGGAAAATGTTTAGGTCGGTGGGAAGACTCCTCACTGCAGTATTAAGTTAATTTGAAGGATTTTGCAATATATATATCAGTTTCTTTCATTCATGTTGCAGCAAGGGGATGTCAGAAGGCATCCCCTGTAGCAGTAGTGAATGGCTTTTTTCACAGGGTCTGTCCTTTATGAAGGCTGTAGAATCATTTGCCCTTATTTTTTGGAACAAAAGGGCTCATCTCTGATGTTTGTGACTGATTTTGTGTTTGATCTTTTTTTTTTTTTTTTTTAAGAAAAGCAGAGCAAAACAAAGCAGGTTTTTGTTAGCCGTTTCTAGTCCCCATATTCTTTTGATACTGACTTTTTTTTTTTTTTTTACAGTGTTTTGTTTTCTCGGTAAATGTTGATAAATTTACACATTTGTTTAAATTTGCTAATTTGTAAGAAACTTCTGTATCTATCTCTAAATATATATGAAATGTGATTGAAGGTATTTTAGCCTACTTAATTTTGTCACTGGAATCACAGTATGCATAAGTAATGCAAAATAATCGGTACACATTACTAGTGTAGATTTTGCTAAAATCAAAAAGCCTTAACATACTGAAAGACTGGGATTGCTGTAATTGTGTGTTGTAATGTTTTGTTGCTCTAATGCAACTCTGTGAATGTCATTAAGATTAAAATGGAATAAAGGATGCATGGAAGTATGAAAAAGCCTGATATTCTTGTTCATGTACTCCCTCTTCAGCTTGCCATTTCTAATGTGTGTTTAAGGTTGCGAATTTAAATTCTTAGCGACATTGGGATCATTGCGTTGGAAGAAATACTAAGGAACATTGGAGTCTAAATCAGTGTAAAGTTCAGACTATGTGCTTTAATGCGAGAACATTTACATCCCAGTCTTGTGAACGGTGAAGGAATTGCAGTCCTCTTTGTGTGACGTCTCACAGTTTTAGCCCCATTTCCCTCGCAGGCCGCTTGGCATAATAATATGCTTTGTAGGAAAACTAAATTGTTTGAAAGTGGTGAAGAGCTGCCACTCACTCGGTTAAGGCACAGCTCACTCGGTTAAGGCACTGCACTGCAGTGCAGAGGTGACTATCACGTCGCGGGTTCGAGCCCCGGCGTACCCACCGGCAGAGGTCGGCAGCTTTTTCAGAGTAGCGCACAATTGGCCATCGCGCTACAGGGTTCCAAATTGGTAAGGGACTGCCGGATTTGGGGATAAAATAGTAGCTTTGTTCGTTGCTCCAGCACCTCCTGCTGGCCAGACGGGCGCTCGTCAGGAAGACTCTGGGTTTGTTCATGTCCGGGTATCCTCCGCCCTCGTTCTGAACTTACGAGGATTCAACCAATGAGTGTATAAGAATCAGTGGCTGACGGGCACGTGCTTCGGAGGAGAGTCGTGAGCTGTCTTCACTATCCTGAGTTGGCAGCAAGGGGTCGCATACAAGCAGGCTTTGTACATAGTTCACCAATTGGGCATTCCAGATTCGGGTGGGATTGGAGATGCCAAATTAAAAAAAAAAAGAAAAAAGAAAGTGGTGAAGACTCAATATTGTACTTTAGCTCCGGAAGCCATTTTATGATTCAAGTACTTAAATAAAATGGTATTTCATGTTTCAAAAGGATCCTCAGCATGTCAGTGCTATCCAGTAGATTTGATTGTGCTGATGTGGTTAAATATATATATGTTGATATTGATATTCTGACCTCAGTCGCTGTCCTGTGATTAAAAACCCATGATAGTTTTTTTTTTAGCTGGCTAAACAAGTAAGCTTTGGCGAATGTTTATGAACCATAGAGAGAGCAGCTGTAATTCTTCATGAATTTCATCATATTAACCACTGCAGACTAAGTGTTGACCACAAGAGTTGCAGTTATGGAGATGTTCTGATCCTCATTTCTAGCCATCACAATTTGGCCTTCGTCAATGTCACTCACATCCTTACACTTGCCCAGTTTCCCATTTAATTATTAAACAAATATTTTATTCTTGCCTTAATAGTCAAGCAACAGAAACATGACTAAATTTGCTGTACTCAATTCATGAGTTATCACAGCCTGAACCCACCGGGGGTCCGCGGCACTCCGTTCACAGCACTCGGTAACGGGTGTGTCCACCATCGGCATCACGTAAAGCGGTGCACCTCCAGCGCGTGGAGTTCATGACGTTGTCAACAGTGGCCTGTGAAATGTTTTCCCATTCCTCCTGCAGCCCTGCTCTGAGCTGGCGCACGTTTTCTGGAACCGGAACACGTCTGACCCGCCGATCCAGAACATCCCAAATTGGCGACATATCGGGTGAATATGCTGGCCAATTGAAAACAGAGACATCCTCCTCATCAAGAAGATCCGGACACTGTGTGTTTGGGCATTATTGTGCTGGAATGTCACATGATGGTGTCGCACAAACGGTATGACTATGGGTCTCAGGATCTCGTCACGGTACCACTGCCCGTTCAAGTTGCCCTCAATGAAAAGCAGACTGGTAAGCTGTCCATGGCACATGCCTGCCCATACCATTACACTTGCACCACCATGTGCCACCCAACGCACAACATTGCCATACGCGTTGTCTGCCATCAGCGCGGTACAGTTGGAACTGGATTCATCGCTGATTAACACCGTCCTCCACCGTGCAAACGTCCAGCGAAGGTTACAGTTGGCTCAGTCGAGTGTTGACGGACGGCACTCAGGTCAAGACCTCACAGGGAGTGGTCTGAGAAGTGGGTCACCAGAATTGAGCAAAACAAATCATTTAGTACACCAAAAAACACTGTTTTTGGTTTGTGCGTTTATATTTTTGTTCATTGTACTTACAATTTTGCTTCCATGCAGCTTGTCCCTCATGTAAAATAGAACATCTCAAAAGAACAGGATGATTGATATCCATGTGAATACAAAAAAGAAAACCCCAAAATTTTTCTTGAAGTTTTGCAAAATTTCAGATTTATTTTTGCACAAAATTTGAACTTTTTAAAACAAATAATTTGATTTCCAATAGTTCCTGAGCCCAGTCCTGGGGCACCCCATTGTATACTGGTTTTTGTTCCAACAGTTTCAATCGTATGATTTCAATAAGCTTTTAATTTGTTCTAATTTGCTCCATTATATGCTTTTAAAGCAGTGATTTGCTGCCAAGAGGGACTCCTTGTTGATGCTGAGAAGTCATTTGATATGAACTGAACCTTTTTAGAGAAGACGTGCAGTTATGTGGGCTTTGAGGATACCTTTAATTGGATTAAAATATTTTATAAGAACCCTAGATCTAGAGTCAGGATAAATAGAAACTATTCAATTTTTTTTCTCTGTGCATTTGGTATGAATACAATAATGGACAATGCTGCATGTACTGTATGTTCAAGATGCGACAGGGAGATTGGAAGCCAGCTATGGAGGGAATTTAATTGGAAGGTAAAAAATTGGTTCTTTAGGACCCCATTAACAGCCTGTGCCTATAAAAATAATTCCACCAAACGCTTAGTTAGAAATTGTGCTTTATTTTTTGATGTACAATTTTTGCAGGTACATATACATCTTATTTCTGAAGGGCATTCTTTCATCTACATAAACAGTATGTCAAGTGTAGCCCGATCTTAAGGTTGTTTTGTGATGCCAATGGCCTGTAAATGTGACTTATTGGTAATAAAAGTTCACAAATAAAAGTAATGATTTACCTTCTTGGGCCATGTTTTATCCGAAATATGTACTGAACGCGTCAACAATTTTCTCAGTGAATATATATTTCTAAAGGGGCTATTGACAAGGGTTGTTACCAACATCTGGTGAAAATTTGAAGTAATCCACACATACACAAAAAAAACCACCCCAAATGTCCCTAAATTAATTATGTGCAATGAAGTGGAATGACACAAAAGTATTGAACACGCTCACTAAAATTAAAATGCTCAGAAAAGCCTTTGTTGGTAATGACAGTTTCAAGATGGCTCCTGTATGGAAAAAATAGATGCATGCCTTGCTCAGGTGTGACCTTGGCCCATTCTTCCATGTAAACATGCTGCCAGTACCATTTGGTTAAAAAAAAAAAAAAAAAACACCTCATTCTTTTCACTCTCAGAATTCTTGCAAGAAGCATCTGGTCATGGCTGGTTTATCAAGAAATGATGTTCTTTCCACTTCCAGATTATGGCCCCAATGGAACATACTGAATTTTAGAAATACATCTGTAACCAATGCAATCAGTATGTTCTGTAACAATAAGGTTGTGAAGGTTTTGAGAGACCACTTTGCTTTTTCCCATGAGATAGTTCTTGTGTGACACCTTGGTAATGATGAACCTTTTTTATATGCCATCAATTAAGAGTAAACCAGCTGATATTAATTTGTGCTGATAGGGGGCAAGACTGCTTCCTAAATACTGACACATTTCAGCTGGTTTCTTGGCTTGCCATGCCTTTTTGCATCTCCCTTTCTTCATGTGCTCAATAATACTTATTCCCTGTATCATTCCACTTTATCACACATAATTTATGGACTTATTTGTTTTTATTTCTTTGTGTGTGCGGATTACTTGGGTTGTTACCGACGTCTGGTGAAAATTTCATGTCAATAGCCTCATTAGAAATATATTTACTGAGAAAAATGTTGACTGGCTCAATACTTATTTCCCCCACTGTATGTCTGCCTTGAACAATAACAGCCCTGTGAACATACTGTGTTTCCTTTAAAACATTGGTAGAAATTTCAAGTAATGTTTTTAAACAGATAATGCACCGAGAACATCGGTAAGCTCCAAATTAGGCTGCTGAACACAGGTTCTTTCAAAACAGGCGTGACTGTCATTTGCTCGCTTAACAAATTGTCAGTTTTCATGTAAATGTGCTTCAGTTTCTCCAGCTAGGAACCTGCTGATTGTATACTGATTAGTTATTTTTTCCCTCTTTTCATACAGTTGCCTCTGTCATCAAATATTTATTCTTCATGGCTCGGATAAATATGTCAAAATTAGATTTAAGAGGATAAGTAACTGTTGTAAACATAATTGTGGTTAGTACAAATACTAGCTTACATGCAGGCATCTGTGTCTGCCCAGGTGACGCATTCTGGTGGGAGCCAGCCAATTAGCTCAAAGGTCGCAGGTTCAAACCTTGAGTGGTGACTAAAGAATTCAGATACAGGCCTTCCATCTGACATGGGAGGTTTTTTTTTTTTTAACGCTGAATCTCTCTTCAAAAAAAAATATCCAAATATAGCCCTTCTGCCCAGCTGGTGCATTCTGTCAAAATGGGCCTTTAGCATTCAAAGGTTTCCCACGTGGCGCTATTCGGTTGCAAATCCTCCAGCTAAATCAGATGAATTGTATGGAACAAAATTGATTCACTCTGTGTTGCCTTTTATTGAGATTCATGTTCAGTTCAGTGCATTTTATGTAAGTTTTTACTCCAAATTTGATCAGTTCCACGTAGTTGGTGACTTGAGTCGATTTGTCCGGCTAAATTATTTAAGCAGATTTTAAAATACAGAATGATCCGTCTCCATGTAATTAATACACCAAAAATGTACTCAAATATGTCTGCCATGTTTCATATTTTTTCCCAGGAAATGTGACTACTTTTATTTTTTTTTTACATTAAATTCACTTCCAAATTAATAGGCAGCTGTTGACTATCAAAGCTACTAGCAGCTAGATCATTTCTCTGCCCAGGCAGCACTTCTTGTTAGGAGCCTGCCTATGGTACAAAAGATTTCTGGTCCACATCCAGATTGGTATAGTAAGGACCTTTTTTTCAGTATTCCTACTGAGATGTGGTATTCATTCTGATGAAACATACTGAATACGCTGCTATTTAAGCACCAAGCTCCAAAGAATCTAAGAATGACGACATATTAAATATTTTTGTCAATAGATGTTGCATCCAGCTGTTCAGGGTGGGTCCCTGCCTTTGCCCGTAGTCAGCTGGGATAGGCTCCAGCTCGCCCCGTGACCCTAGTGAGGAATAAGCGGGTATAGAAAATGGATGGATGGATGTTGCATCCAGTTTGCTTTTTTCATTTGCTTGTAAGCAGAGATGCCAAGGCTTACGTCTTAGGGCGTGAGTTTCTCCTCTCAGTGGCATTCACGTTTCTGTCCGTAGTCGGCAATTATTCAATCAAAGCGCACTGAAGAAATTCACTCGCGGAATTTAAGTCATTGTGCATCAAGTTAATCAGTTTCACGTGCAGTACGGTGGATTTCCCCACCAATGACACGGAAATCGATTATGACGCGGGACTTCTCAGGCTTGTCTTTACTGAGGGATTAAAAGCAATGGGATTGCATAAAAACGTTTCAAATGGTCTTATTTCATGAAAACATTTTAAACGATCATGAAACACATGTTGTTTCTAATCCCTGAGTAAAGATAAGCACGGGAAGTCCGGAGTCATAATCGCTTTTCATGTTACTTGTGATGAGGTGCACCTTTACGCAAGTGAAACGTAAACTTCAATGCACAAGGATTTTAATACCACATGAGGAATCTCATTAAGCGTTCAATGAATAATTACAGACTACGGTGAATAAGCCTAAAAAATGCGTAAGACCTACGCTGAATGCGTGAGACTTGGCATCTCTTTGTAAGCCTATGTCTTCAAGACGGGCTTCGGTTCATTCTGTCAAAAACCTCTATTTGAGGGTTTTATGTAGGCTACAACAAGGCCTACACTTGTGGCATTTTTACATCAAAATTAACGCACATATGCAGGTTTTTTTTTTTTTTTAAGTACTAAGATAAACTTCACCCCATAGGGCAGGGGTGGGCAATCACGGTCCTGGAGGGCCGGTGTGTATGCAGGTTTTTATTTCATCAATTACCCTGACTAATTGAGTTAATTGATTGCATGCACAAATGTAGATTTTCGCAATGATTCGATCAAAGGAAAATGTTTTATGAAGGGAGACAAGACTAGTCTTTGTAGTTTCATGATAATTTAAAGAAATGCGCATGAAACGTCAGATTTCATAAATGGTTTGGCTATTTGAGACAATCAACTAATTAAAGACCAGACGTTGGTGTGAAAACCAGGGACAGATACGGCCCTCGCTGCCCACCTCTGCCATAGGGTAATTTGTCCTCTGCATTTAACCCATTCCAGTTACTTAGAAAAAGTGGACAGCCGCAGTGTGGCCCCTGGGGAGCTACTGCAGTGCTTGCCAGAGCCTTGTTCAGTAGCACAGGTGGGAGTATTCCCATGGTCCATGTCTGTCAGGGTGGGGGAAATCAGAGAACCCAGAGGAATGCACGCAAACACAAAGAGTACTTGCAAACTCCAGAGGTCCTACCCAGCAGGGACTCGACCCTGGGAACCTCCTTATGAGACCCTAGTGCATACCACTGCAATACCATGCCCTGGGCAAATCCGCCAAAATGGACGAAAAATCACAGGTATTCAGCTTAAATGAGCGTCTTTGCCCTTCATCAGCATAAATTGCTCCTGATTAATGGAATTTTTTTATTACTGAATGTTATGCACCGTAGACGGAGAAATATCCCAATCCCTTCCTGTGATTCTTTGAGGGGACATTGTTGAATGTCCGAAAATTTTCTCACACGTATGAGGAAATATTGGTGTAATTCATCCCATCTTTACCCCTGAAGGACTTGGCCTTTCCTGGATGCTGCTTCTGTTCCAAATTATGAGTATGATCACCTGACATCAGCTTCAACAAATCACACCATTACTACTTCGAAATTTAATGAAGCTGATGACATAAAATATTCAAAAATCCTGTCTTCGTACTGTCTGCAGTGAGATTCAAGTCAAAGAAAATTTTGAAATCCCTATTTTCAGTTTATATGAGCACATTTCATACTGTCCCCATTTCTTGGGGTTGTAAAACTAAAGGAAGATTTTTTTTTTTTTTAAGGCAAGTTAAAACATTTTTTTTCAAACAGTACACTAATATTCCTCATTTATTTGCACATTTTACCTTTCCATTTTGACAGTCAATTAGTCTTCAAGTGGTGAAAGCAGATGATTGCATGGTGAACGCCTATAATTACTTTTAAAAATCTGTCTTATGAGAGATGCAGAATGAAAATTTTGATGTGTCTGAAGGAACAGAAACAGTGACTTGCTATAGGATGCAAAGGTGAACTGGACTATAGCAGGTTCACTGTAAAAATTGCTATCTGCCCTGCCCAAAAAATCCAAATGCTGTTGTACCTTTGCAAAAGATGTGTGCTTGTATCTAGGATATGAATCTTCTCTGAAGGTTTTTATTACTTCAGAGCAAATGCTCCCACTGAAACTCCTTGCAGATTCACTTAATTTGCAAGGTGTGTTGAGCAGTGAACAAACAATTGCAATCAACAACGCCTCAGTGGAGGTCTACCCCCAAACAACTATCATTCTTTTGAATACAGTACACACATGAAACTGCTCTCATCTGTCTAAAAGACTGCTTGTCCATATCTGCTATTTAGAAGACTAATGAAAACTCCTCAATCCTCTGTGACTGATTTTGGAATATGGATGGCCAGAGAGACAAAGCATTGCTGATTGATCGTGCGCAGGTTTAACCTATGCAACTGATGGACACTCATTCAATACGGCTTCAGTCCTGATTTTAGTGGGCTACTTCCCCGCAGGAGCTGAACAGGAGAATGGAGCAGAGCTTTGGTGGGCACTTCATAATGAGGGGCTCCGTGGTCTCTCTCCTTCCATATTAATGAGTTGGCATGCTGAGAGCAACCTGCTGCTCGAAGCCAGCTGCTTTCAGGGGAACTGCGTATCTTCTGCATCAACTGCCGCTGTGTGCGAATAATTTTCAGCTCACCGTTTGGCCTGAGAGAGACTGATGAGGTGAAGAAAACCGCTAGTAAATGAAAGCATTGCTGCATTGAGGGACTAGCTAATGCATTTTAGGGCAAAAACGTATTGGGATCTCATGAAAGATGCATTTACTTCAGGTCAAGTTATGAATCCTTGCTTTCCCTTTTTTTAGCTCCCGAAGATTTTAATTGGGTTATTCCCTGTAGGGTGGTCTTCTTCCTTGCGTTAGATAGACCTTTTCTGCTAGCAGCTAGATGGGGCTTGTAATCAGTCCTAGATTTACAATTGTTGTAAAATGTCAGAACAACGGCACTTTCAAGTTCTTTCTGATTACGTGGCACCATTTTGTGTGAGTGGAGTCAATACGTGATGAGTAAAGTGTATTATATATGTAATGCACAGTATGTTATTTATTGTAATTACCAGTTATTTTTTCATACATCTTCAGAATACCTTACGGAAGCTGCCACTTACAAACGTGCAATGAAACTGCCGCCGCTGGGCCAGAACCATGATTGCAACATTCCTTATAAAAATTTACATTTTGAGTTGTTGCCCAGCTAATTGATTGCAAAATCATGATTTGTTTAGACCAGAGGTGGGCAATCTCGGTCCTGCAGGTCCGGTGTATATGCAGGACCCTGACTAATTGACTTAATTGGTTGCATACACAAATATAGATTTGTCCAATGATTAGATCAAAAAAAATGTTTTATGAAGGGAGACAAGTACAGTCTTTGGTCATTCACGATAATTTAAAGAAATGCGCCTGAAATGTTAGATTTCATAAATGGTTCGGCTAATTTAGACAATCAACTCATTAAAGGCCAGAATTTGGTGTGAAAACCAGGGACACATACGGCCCTCTTTGCCCACCTCTGGTTTAGACACAGGGAAAAAATTGGGATTGCTCAATTATCTGTTTGAGCACAAAACTTAGCTAGTTTAGGGCCTTTTTCACAGACTTGGATTAAGCTTGGTCCTGGCCTAAATTGAGCTTTGTATGGAAAAGCTTGAAGTTTTATGGAGTAATTGACGAAGAAGTTAATAAATGACCAATTAAACAAATTTAATTGATAATTGCATGCAGTTTCATTAGACTTACCCATGCACGACTGTAGCTGTCATGCCCCTCCCCTTAGGCGGTCCTATTCTCCCCGGTTATCTGCCTATTCTCAATTATTCAATTATACCCCTGCTCTCTCTGTTAATCGTTACATCTGGTTTCCATTAGTTAGTTATCATTCCCTCTATTTATACCTCAGCTCTCCCTTTCACAGGCAGGTAGCCTTACAATGTAACACTGGTAAGTGTAGAGCACTCCTGTTCGGTTCTGTAGTTTTAGTACCATCTGGAGTTTTACTGGCTGTTTTCTGGTGCACTTTGTTTATTTGATAAATTCCACTTCCTTGCACTCGGGTTCTCCACTCTTATTCACTCTCCTGGTGCCCTTCTTACATCGTGAGGTGCGTTCGTCCTAGAGCCCTGTGGTTGGGTGTTCTAAGCCCAGCCATGACATTACCGGTTATGGAGGTTCCAAATGGGCGAGGCTGTGGGGTAAAGCTGGCTAAATTTCATTGGTCCAACACTCTGTAGCAACCACTTCTGGTTGGCCTGGTGATTATGTGATCCTCCGATGGCATAGGCCAGGGCTAGTCAAATCACGGTCCTCAAGGGCCGAGAACAGCTGGTTTCCACCCCCCCCTTTACCGGAGAGTCAGGTGAGATGACAATCTGCCAAAGAGCAGCATTTATTGTTCACTCAATTGCCTGGAATCAAGGAAAACCAGGACTGTGTTTGGATTCGAGGGCTGGATTTGGAGAGCCCTGGCATAGGCAGTGTGACTGGTGGTGCAACTGCACTGTGTAAAAGCAGTGACGGTTAGTTGCGAGTCAGAGGAATCGTGCGTCTTGGTATCTCCCATCTGAGTTAATGGGAACAGGTCACTATACAGTGGGCTAAACAGTTTGGCTGTGTTCAAGGTCAGGGAAAAAAAAAAAGAACCTGTCTGGCATCAATAAGTTTGCAAAAAGCAGCACATGATGCAGCAATCTAAAAAAAAATTCATGAACAAATGACAAAGTCATGGATGTCTGTTAGTTCAGAAAGGGTTACAAAGCCATTTTTAGGGATTCCACTGAACCACAGTGAGAGCCATTATCTAGAAATGGAGAAAAATTGGAACAGTGCTGAACCTTCCCAAGAGCAGCTGGCCGACCAAAATCCCACAGAGTGCATCCATTGCTCAAACTGGGGTTCACAAAAGAACCCAGACTAACATCTAAAAAAAACTGCTGGCCTCAGGTAATACACAACACTGTATGAACTTGGCTCTGCCATGTTACATGATTTATCCAATGAGACCTGTCTCTAATGACAAATGGAAGGCCTGACTGCAGGTCATGACCCCTCCTAACGCAGACTAACCATTCCTGTTCCTGGAGAGAACCCCTAGAAGGACCTTGAAATTCTCTGCTGACTCTTCTCTGCGTGCTGAGCTATGCTTTGTATTACAGCACTGCATCATGTCCATGTTCCTGCACTCTGCGAAGACTGCTGTTCAACTAGAAATGCTAAACTGCCAATTAACCCTTTCAGCAGAACAACAGCAAATATGGAATTAGCAGTTGAGGCCAAGAACATTGCCTTACAATATTGAAAAAAAAAACAACTGTTCAAATATTTAGCTCTAGAACAGTGAATAATTTTGGAAAAAAAAAACATAAAAAATGAAACCCTTAAGAACAGTCTGATATACAAAGTAACATAATGACAAGTGCCATATGAACTGCAGTAAATGCCAGCATATTTCCGTATCAGGCCTAATATAATGCTTACTGAGACCTTGTACAATTCTTCTGCATATGCTATGCACCCAAAAAGAGTGGTTCTGCCTTATAGTCATCTCTTGGTGGAAGTTTAAGATTTAGTTCTTCCCAATCTCTCCTTACATTGAAAACAATAAATGTCACGATTCAAAGAAAAGCCTGCCACCCAAGATTTGATACATGAACCTCTGTGGCACGCCTGAGTCCCAGATGACCGCCTCTCTCTGCTCTGAGGCTTGTGAAGTGCTCTGGGAAGAGGCCGCTGCTTCTAAGGCCAGTCCAGCCTTTGCGATGCGTCTCAAATACAAATTCGGGCGAGAGGCATCAGAGCTTCCCCTACACCGTCATGAAAGCAGTTGACTGGCCTCCTGAGGGACTACATACCAGGCTCTTGGCCATGGGACTGTCAGATGTCCTAGAGAAGAGCTGCAGGAAGTGGGTGTGCTATGGGTGGGCATGATATGCGTGACACTCTGATTTCAAGTGACTCATTTAACTGAAAAAAGCACTGACGTGCGATGCTTGCTAGGCTGCCTTAGTTGAGAGTGCAAACCACATTCATTAATTAGGGATGTCATTCTTGTTAGAATAATGGCGCTTCATAACACCAAAAATTTTGCGGTTTATGAAAGTCACTCTTGTGTCTATAGTAATAAAGATCTGTAGTATATCAGCCCTCAGGCAACCTCAAGCATTTCACACTGTTAGGTTTTCTGCTTGGCCTGCTGGCAGGGATCCGAGACTCCAGCTCCCTCAGGTTAGTTGAGGCCTGTTTCTAGAAAATTCTTCACAGAATTCAAAAGCTCCCCCATTTTTTTTTTATACTGACTAAATGGAGCCGGAGTTCAAGTTGAAGATTTAATACTGAGTTGCCTACGGTCATATTTCATATACAGAGATTGGTGAAGATGTCCTTCTGTTTATCTCTAATTTTTTCACGATGGCTCTTAAAGTAGAACAGCATGCTCACAATTTATCAAACCATACATCAGGTGAATAACGGACAGATAATGTTTATGCTTTCGGTATATATTGAAACTGATTCATGGGATGTTTCTGGAAAGATTTCTGGCAAGTGTATTTTTGTATGGTCCCACTCGGCACATAAAACACAGTAATGTCATGAAATGTGTAACTGATTACTAGAGAAGTGGAAGTGCTTCTTACAGCTGTGTTGCTGGGGATCCCTGGGATATTGTCGTCTTTCAGCACCACGAGATTCGTAGGCTCTGAGGTGCAATAGGATCGGGAGCTTCTGCAGGGATGTCGGGAGCAAAGAGACCATCTGTCTGTCCCCGGGCCAAGCCCCTGCCATGACCAGCAATTGGAAACCCTATAACCTGTGGAGCGCAGAGGGAAGTCCCGTCATGACTCCCTGGAATATTAGCCCTCTGGGGCTCCTCCTGCTGGTCAATGAGCATATTACTTCAATGCAGGGTTATCTTCTTCCAGATTAAGAGATTCAAATTGACCCAGAGTGAACCCAGCCGACCAATCCAGCTTCTATATCAGAACCAAAGATGAATACTAATGAAAAGCAGCCTTAGGAATTTATGTAATTAAGGTAAGCTTTCGGGCTGCAAGTTTTATCAAATCTTATGGGTCAACGAGGGGCAACTGCGCTGAAAAGGTGTATAGATACAAGTACGGTGTTTTTTTTTTTTTTCTCCCCCATGGTGTTGGTACCACAATATTCTATGAACCTCATAATGAGAAAGTGCATTTTCTGTTCCTTTCCCACTACTAAAATTCAGCCTGCCATGTGTTTGTGAAAATTAAATAAAAGCTGGTTCCGGAATTCCCTGCCCGCTCTGAAACACCCTCCCTCGGCAAAGATACAAGCATTTATCCATATTCCCCTGGACTGACTACCCACTAGAGGCAATGGAGTGGTCAGTGAGAACATTTGGGGAGACTGGAGTCTGGTGAGCCATGGGGACCAATGAGCCATATCACTATTTTGCAATCAATTGATGACAGAGTTGTGTAAAATAGGCAAAATATTTGACCATTGACTGATGAGTCATGGGAATAAATGAGTCATATCACCATTTTGCATGTTTCAAACACCTTTGGCATCGATTGATCGCAAAATAGTGATATTGCTCATTGGTCCCCATGGATCCTCAGACCCCAGTCTTCCCTATTGACAACTATAGTTACGGAGCAATCGGATGACATTAACAATGGAATTCAAGAGTGTAAAAAAATAAGCAATTAATTTCCAATTACATTAACTGATTTGGAGTTCAGTGTTCTTTCTGGGAGATACAGAGTAGCAACTACCGGTATGCGTTCATTTTAAGCAAAAGCAATTATCACTATATCAACTCATTTAAGTCCACCACAGAAAAAAAAAACGCGGTTGATACCACTTTTCAAAAAGAGGACGTTATCATCAATATCTTCCGCCACCGCAGAATCCCGTTTTCAAACCCAATCAGTGTCATGACTAGTAATGTGCACGCGCCAAATTTCCTCCATCTAGGTGAAGTAGTTTCTGAGAGAACTTGTGCCCACTTATCCAGACGGACGAGCTCCACTGGAGTATGTCGCGTCCCACTTCGTGTCGCCGCGGGGGTAATAATTTCCGCAGAGTAATCAGGGGTAAGATATTTATTTTTGTTGCCCACTGCACAAATGGCAGTCGATTGATCTATTCCAACTACAACGCTAGAGAAGATATCATTATTTATTTAGTGTCTCTTGCTCATGTGTCATTTGTCAGACTCCGTGTCAGACATTCAATTTCTCAATTCACTCGCTAACAGAATTAACACTGGGATGCCAACATTATGACGAGGAGGCACCCGGGCACTGCCAACAGAACGCTTCGGTGATCAACTCTTCTGGTTGCTGCGCGGGTGAACTATGAACTCGCCGAGAACCGCGGCTGCCGTTCCGAATCAGCTCTGGCAGTGTGCGATAACATGCACTATTACCTCATCGGTCGTGATTCCCCCGGCAGTTTTTTTTTTCTTCCCCCTGTGAGGACCGAAACTCGGTCTATCATCTGTCGTCTGGATGACCATGTCCCATGGGCGTTGTGATGTGACAAGTTGTCCTCTGGCATCGTAATAACAGGACAATCTGTCAGCACCTCTTCCTTGAAATATGGATATCCACATCTCCGATTTTCGAACAACATCGTAGACAAGCGTTGCGCCTTTCCAGGAGTCACGCAAAATACACCGTCCCTGACCTAATCACAATTGCTCAGTGTTCTTGTTAATAGCGACCTCTATGGTCAGAATGAATGCAAATTGGGAATTTTTGCGGAAAACTAAAATAGATATTTAACATTAGGTGTTCAGATTTATTGTGTATACATTGCTAGACGTCTGTTATAACGGCCATAATGAATGTATTTACCGCCAGTCGCAGATTGTTCCACCGTGACTGTTATTTTGATTTATTGACTAATCCAATGAGCTATGCAGTTACTATTTTTGTAAAATATTCCATTGCCTATCTGAAGATCTGAGCGAAATATATCGCCTTCTAAAATGGGTTTAGAGTGCTAAGACATTAATTTGCTTTAAATGTATTATTATTGTTATTATTATTATTATTATTCTTTCTTTCTTTCTTTCTTTCTTTCCATTCTACAACCAATTCTCCCATTCCATAAATGCTTTTTACGTTATGCAGCTTATCTACGGCAGGTGTCGGTTGTTCAAAATAGACCAGGATCTATTTTCGAGAACTCTCGTGAGACAACTGAAGATGGAACGTTACTTAGTCCCTTTGAGACAAATGGAGTGTGTGTGTGTGTGTGTGTGTGTGTGTGTGTGTGTGTGTGTGTGTGTGTGTGCGTGCGCGCGGGCGCGCGTGTGTGTGTGAGTGAGTGTGTGCGCGGGCGTGCTTGTGTACACACAGAGAGAGAGAGAGAGAGAGAGAGAGAGAGAGAGAGAGAGAGAGAGAGAGATTGTTTTAGGCAGAAATGGCAATTGCGTCAAGAACGGCGGAAATCGATTTGAACTGCTGATAGGTTGAGCACGTGTACTGTGGGAGAAATTTTCTAAAATGCACAGTAAATATGACAATATCCAGGTATTTTTTTCACTGCGAATAAAGTCAGTGCTGGCAGCACAGATACCTTCCGCCTTGTACACTTATTGCCAAGTCATTGCGATCGTGATCCCGTGAACTGCACATAATGAATACAGATTCAAAGGTCCAAATAAAAATGACAATCGAACGCATAGGTAACTTTTTTGTGATGCAAGAAAGAAAAGTTTTTTTCCAGCAAGTGATGGCCCTGTTTATTATTGCATTCACTGTTTAAATTAATAGTTTCCGATTAGTGCACTAATCATCAATGACATGATACAAGGAAGGGTGTTGAGGCAGCCTATATTCAGTTCTCGCTGGCAGGTTAATTTACTTACCCAATCGGCTTCTTGTGGGCGTGGCGACTTTCAGCCGCTGTAAACAGTGAAACCCGTGCCAAACCTGAAGCAGAGATGTGTATAAATATGAGACCGATCGCATGCTGGAATTGAGAGCTACCCCTGTCCTTGCAACATCCTAAGTGCAACCGCAGTGCAAGACTGCGCTTCTTTTCGAAGTCGACGACAGCTCGCATAAGCTTCAGGTTGGTGATGAGAGGACTCCTTGCTTTTCGGATAGTATGCAACTGAGGACATATAAAACTGCTTTTTTTCTTGCTTTCTTTTTTCCCTCAAGGCGCTCCCTTGATTACACAGCCACAGGTGTATAAAGGGGAATAACAGTCTGTTCCGCGCTTGTTGGAGTTGTCTATGCTGAGAGGAGAATCCACGGTCGTGGTAAGAGCGATTCACTTCCCCTCATTAGATGAATTGCTGTATTGAGATGTTCTGTGGTTATTTGAACTGGTTTATTTGGCCAAACATGTCTAAATGAATGATATTCAAAGGGGAAAAAATCCGTTACTATATCAATTTCTGATGTCAGGTCACTGTGTATTTGTCAGAAACCTCACCGATCAACCGAAAGCCTGATGAATGTAAACGTTGAAAAGGTTCTCATTATTGTGTGTGTGGAAACTTGTACTCAGCAATAATCTATGCGCAATGTGGGAGTTTTGTGACAATATCCTGCGGATGCAACGTGGTTCAATCAGAATGGTCAGAGCAACGAGTCTGGGTTATCGTTCTATTAGCTCAGACAATTTAACACTAATTCATTCATTCGATCCATTTTCTCAGTCGAGAGTGAACACGACTAAGAGCGCTAAATTTGCGCCTTTTCATTGACTGCTTACGTCGTGCGTAAGTCAGGCGCGCAGAAAGAATAACGCTCTTTGTGGGACATCAAGTGCATAACCAACCGCGCAAGAACGGCAAACAACCTGGAGCCAGTTTCATATTGCCTTTCTAGTCTCTCATCAGGTTTGTAAACTATTTTGATGATACCTCCGTTTAATTAATTCATCTATTAGCCATTTGATAGCTGACATAGGTCGCTAACATCACGTTCATTTCTGACAGATGCCCAATAAGCACCCTGCGAAACCGAGGAATTAACGTGCTGTCCCTGAAACAAGTATTTGCGGATGCTGTCAATTGTCTCATTATAGGGTGCAGCGTGCAGGTAAGATTGCCGTGGTTGGATTTATCCATATCCATATTAACCGTTTTAGAGGAAAGCACCATGCTCTTTTTCCATTACGATAAAACTCTATGCTTTATTATAAATATGCAGTATTTTGAAAAAAAGTGGAACTGCTACATTAATTTTGCTGAATTAAAGCGCGCCTATCAGGTGCAGGTTTTACAGGTTTCGTTTTAAGTGCTCCGATATTGGAGTAGTGCTGCGTCTTTCTGCCAAATTTAAGACGAGACTGAGACTGTGCGGTGTCATTGTATTTTTTCTCGAAAAAAACTTGACGATTGAATGGTTCAAAGCTTATGGAAAGAAGAAAAGTCATTATTTGTTGATGAATGGTTTTTTGCAAGATGATATTTTGATTCAAGCAATTCGCTTTGGAATTCAGTCCTATGATGTCCTGAAAACCCCATCATGATAAAGGGGAAGTTAAATATGTTTTTCTACAATTTATAATGAGCCTGGCACTTGCAGTTCAGCATGATCCCGAACCTCTGGTGTAGTATTGATCAAACTGGAAAATATCACAGCCCAGAAAGTAAGAATAAAAACGCTTGAAAGATAGAATAGCAGGCTACAGATAATTGCAAGCAAACACAATTGTATCTTTCTTTTGTGGATAGTTCATCTAACACTGCGATTATTGCAATAAGCCAGGAAATCTGATTCAATAAATTGAGACTGTACCTCATATGACTCTTTTGGGAATCCATGGAGGCCAGTGTGGTCAGAACAGTGGTGGCTGGTGAGCTGAAAATTGAGGAAGTGGAAAATATCCCCCTAAAGCAATGATTAGTCTTGTCCTGTTTTCAATTATCTCTCTTTAGTACTTTTGTACTATGCCTTTCAATGATTTAATACGTCCACTGGCAGGTAAACTCATAGTTTCTTTGTTCATGCAACATTAAAGTAATCAAATAATGAGGTCAATTCAGAGAAATGTTTTACTCACTTAGTACACTTAATGAAAAAATATGCTGCAACTCTAACTTTTTCATATAAACTTTTGGTACATCCTTCAATGCAGTCTGTTCTTTGTTTAATGGTTGTTCAAGATAAACTGAAGTTCACAAAGATTAGCTTCGTGCATCCGCAAATTTGAATGCTGCTGATTTGAAATATGCACAGTTTTGCACAGGACAATTGGCCACCCTATCTCCAGAGCAATTGTGTTAAGTCAAGTTGAATTATTTAAAACAAGGTGTGACTAATGATCAGTTTAAGGGTACAGTATGCCCTCTGCAGCATAGAATTAGCTCAGCATCCATCACTGTGTCAGAGGCCTGTTTCTCTGACAGAAGACAGGTTGGCCAAAGGACAGCATCCACATGAAAGGCTCTGGAGGATTAAAGGAGTCCTTGTATTCTTCCAACAAACAGGTTTCGGTGGGAAACTTTTATCATGGAATTAGTGAATGACTGGATTTTGGAGAGTGGAGCAGGTGAAAAGTATTTGAATGGTGAAGAAATACACCCTTGGTGAACTGGGCCAATGGTTTTCAAAGTTGGTCCTGGGTCCTCCCTGTGCGTGCTAATTTATGGTCCAAACACATTTAGTGATTATTTCTGTCAAAATCTGACTTAAGAGGGTAACTTACTGCTCTAAACATGATGTGTGCCTAATTGAGTCAAATTAAGAGCTTTATAAAATCCTGTGATTGGCCCAAAAACAAGTGCACTCAGGGGACCACGAGACCGACGATGAGAACCACTGGACTAGACAAAAGGTTTGAACCTGGGGATCAGATGAGGCCACATTCCACAGCTGTGAAGCTTGTACATCAGGACCAGGGAAATAGTGTTTTGGGCAACTAAGAGCACAGTGGCCTTTTTAAATCCAGCTCATTGTTTCTCAGAAGTAGTGAGATTCACGTTTTATGTTTGCCTTACCTTGGACAGTTCCTGGCACTCTAAATGAAGCATTCCTACGATCATACCAACCAATCAAAGAAACAATAGAAACCTAAGATTTCAATAATGCAGATATTCCTATTAAACCCCTCAATAATGTGTCAGCTTGCAAAATAACTCCCTGAACTTAAAAGAAACATGTATGGCGCATGAATAACAAATGCTAGCGATTTATGATCGGTCTGCTTAAATGTAGCACTCAATGCTGTTGTTTGCACTGGGTTAGCCTGAGCCAGAATCTTTTTTAATGGGCTCTGGAAAATCGCTGTGGCCTTCATCATCCTGAGCCACTGCTTGGCTGTGCTGCATGTTGGCTCTAATCCAGCCTAGTGCCATGGCACCCCGAGCCCACAGTGGATGTGTGAGGCGGGGCCGTGTGCCAAGGCCTAGCATTTGAGGGAGGCAGCACTGTAGCCACCATTTATCCAAAGAAGGAAAAGTGTGCCTATTATAATATGTCTTTACAAGTCTGCTACTCTGAGCTGTTTAAAGTCCTCACAAAATAATATCCCTTCACATCTAATGGTAGCTTTTACCCATTGGTTATTATGGTACTCTAAGAGGGATTTTAAAGCTGATGGTCCTACATTAGAGGCTTCAGGGAACTCCTGTGCTGTTCTTTTTGCTTGTTTGTTTGTTTTTGTCTCAGCAAAGCATACTTAGCATTATTATGGAGCTAGAGCTATTGCTTGGATCACTGATCAACTGTCCTTGTTTAAGGTCGTTGATAGTTCATGATTTCACATTCCAGATGTGCGATGGCGGCAGTCAGGGCCGTTGGTAGTAGCATAAAAGCAATGACAATTCTAGAGACCTACAGTTGGAGAGTGTGTATGAAGTACATATATTTCAATAAATGAGAGGGGGGGGGGTCATATCATTCCAGGTATGATGGCAGTTCACATTATGCTAGAAAAAAAAAAATCAGTTCATTGGAATATATTTAAAATAACATCCAACAGACTGCTGAAACTTTCAAATCTAGAGAATGCTAACGGTTGTTGTCATTGCTTAGTTCAGAAACAGTGACACACAGTAGGTGATGTCAAAGAGTTGTTCTTCAGGGCCCGATACCTGCGTCAAATTAGGAGTCTTTGGCTTTATCAGCCCTGGGCGGTCAGCAGGGAACCTCTCATCTGCAAAAGGTTCGAGGCCATGTGCATTGACTGCAATCACTGGAGCGGCTAGTTCTGAGACAAAATTTCATGCATGTGATGAGGCAGGCTTCACAGTCTCTGGCTGATGTGAATGGATAAAAGGCTTAGTGTTCCTTTTGCAAATTTTATGAAAGTTGTATTCTTCAGGCTTTGCTCTTTTTATATGCAATGTGTTTTCCCCGTTTCTCCTTGAATCAACATTTTAATTCATTTTGTAATCTGTTGTAGGAAATGTTTCTCTCTCAACTGCATACCTGGAGGCTCACAGAGAACAATGTTTTCCCCTCAGTAAGAATGAAAATGACGTATGTTAAACCCAGCCTTCATAAGATTATTTGCTGGGAATAATCCATTTTTAGCGGTAAACAGCGTGATAGTGCTAGTTTGTGTCTGCCACAGAGTTTATAAAAGCTGAACTGGCCTGACCTTCTTTCAGTTTTTAATATTTGATTGTCTTTTTTTTTTTCCTCACTTCTTGTCTTTGCTGTAACTGAGACAACAATGGAATTATAGCCTTGAAAGGCATTGCCATAAACCTGGATAAATAAGTTTCCATTTAAGAGTCCACATCTGTCTTCATTTTTGACTCAATAAATCCTTTGTAGGAAATGGGTGACTTTGCCTGTCCTGGCAACAAAAATTATGAGCGAGTACTAAACCATGCAGACCCATGTTGCATAATGCACAGTTAACAGCCCTGCTAAGCATCCCTACTAAACATCCATGAGTGAATGAGTGAGTGAGTGAGTACAATTTGTAATTTGTTTACTATGGCAGTAGTTTGCATGCTACAGAAAAAATGGGAACTTGATGATGCAAATTTGACAGGAGTATTATTTTTTATAAATTGGCTCTCAGCCTATGTTGCTGACGCAGCACATGCCCGGCTAATATGACTAGTGAATGGACAAGTGACAGGTGAATGTGCTGACAGATGTATTAGTTCCAGTCTGTCATCAGAATCCTTTAGCAGTTTTTCTCTGGTGGCGTGTCTGTCTCAGAAAATATAGGGTCTGTCCTGGCTTTGAAGCCACATTCTAGCTGGCCTCTCACCACTGCTGAGGCTAATCTGCTATCCATAGGTGAATTTCATAAGGCCCTCTTTCAACCTGTAATATTTTGAATTAGTTAGCTGACAATGCTTTATGCACGCATCACAAATTACTGATTCTGAGCAAGCGCTTTGCACGGTGTTGCAGTCCATACTAATATATTTCAGTTTTAGGGGCATTTTCCCTTTGCTGGAGAAGTTCTGAAATGATCAGGGTAAATGTCATGCCTTGAATCTCTTAATGGAACTTACAACTGTGCCTTCAAATGCATCTCTCAGCTTTTGTGCTGGTTCATTAATTCTAGCTTTTGTGGAGGCTATTGTTAATGTCAAAGTTGTAAAATGTGGCAATGCTTAAAAATCTTTAAAGACACATTTTCATGTTTTTCATTTTTTTTATAAGATTATTGTTTGGCTTAAGAGTCTGAAAACTTCATGTCCACGCATGTGAACATGTTCTACTATATAATAGACTAGCTGCTACCCGCTACCTGGAGTGAAATTGCCATTTTTTTTGCGTGCATGACCGTTTTTCAAAAATTGGGCGACGTCAAGTCCATCCTGGTGTCCAAGTGAATATTCACACTAAATTTTGTGATAATCGGTTGAGAAATGTAGGAGAAAAATGTGTACATACACACAGATAAATATAATTATATATTTACAAATATATTATAGATAAGTCTTGAAGTACCCCTCTCACTTCAGTTTTATTCTAATATTTACTCAGCGACACTGTGGCTATTTTTGTTCCTCCCTTGCAAGATCGGAATTTTTTGGACCTTGATATCTCTCGACCAATCACAATGCTATTTTGAAAGGGGACTAAAATTGCCTCTGGCTCACCAAATACAGATTCTGATATTGCTTGGTTGCAACATTTCTATGCTGAGGGTAGCCCAAAAATAGCATGGAAATTAAGATTTCTTTGCCTTATAAATGGGGCACAGCTTGCACAGCAAGTTCTGGCGGATAACTCAAGACATGCCCACATTGCCATACACCTCTGCCTGCTACTGCACTGCAGCTCTTTATTGCTGCTTCACACTCGCCTGCTGCTGGTTAACATCGGATCTCAGCATCCAACTGTGGGCGGTGAATCGGTTTTTGAGGGGTCAGGGAATATTCTGACACTCGTTGCTCTCTTCCTCTCAAGCTTAGTGGGCCACAGGATGTGTCAGGGTCAGAGCCTGGATGTCAAACTATGGTTGTATCTATTTGCTACTCTGCTTTGATGGTTTATGTGTGAGTATAGGCTAATTGAAATATTTAAATTTGAATTCTTTCAATCTTGACAGAAGACTTACATTCTGCTGGCTGTTCATAGATGGGCATACTTTTTGTACTTTCATGGCTTTACACTTTATTAAATTTAAATGCGACCGAAGACTTGACATTTTGATCTCATGAACATGAAATCAGTGGGGAATGCCTCGGCGGCAGCTGATAATCACGCGAGGATTTTCTTTGAGTTGGATCCTGTGTTGAGACAGAGTAAAGCTGATATAACTGTGATAATTTTCCCAATTCCTTTGTACCTCACATAACTGAATTCTAAAAGGTTAGTTTCGTTCATAATTTAAATTCACTTCAAGCTGGGAAAACAAAGAAAGTTTTTACCCATGAAATCAGGGAAAAACATACATTTCCTGCCCTAAATCGCAAAGAAACGAAGCTTCTGCAAACATTTTGTTTCAGTGCGGGACTGCTCCTTGGGCCTTAATTAGCACCCACTGACGATTTACAGCCCTGAAAGTCACTTTTAATACTTCATAAAGTTTGTAGACTTCCAAATGGGCAGGTGTCACAGAATCTTAATGTCTTCTTGGTTTTCTGAGTGTCTGAGTGCCAGACACAGGCCAGTTGGCAACATTAAAGATGGCAAGTTTACTTAACCCACAGAGCGCTGAAAAAATTATCAATGAATTAAAAAATGTAATTATCCTGAGCTATTGAAATTCAATCATGTGGCAACTTGTTTAAATAAGCTCCCCTGTGGGAGATCTTTTAAACAAGTTGCTACATGATAGGTTTTCAACAGCATCTGATTTTGACATCTTACATCATTGGGCAACTACAGCTGCCTATAGCGCTCTAAGGGTTAATAGAGCTACGCAGCCGAATGCAAAAGCATAATTTCTCAGCAGGCACGAAACCTGGAGCTCAGACAAAAAAAAAAAAAAACTATGTTTTCAATAGAAGTCAATGGCAATCAACATTGTGAGAGATGGTTAAGAGACTTTCCTCAGCATTCATGGTGTACATCAAACAATGTCATTATGGTACGTGCAACAGTGATAGTAGATAAAGATATCACAAAAAAGGCCTATTTTAAATAATGATTAAGAATTTTCTCCTGACATATGTAAGAACACATGAGCTATAACCTACAGTATATATCACCAGAACTGAGAGCTAGAGACTCAAAACCTTGTACGATTATATTATAACTTTCCACTTTGGATGGCACAGTGGTAGCAGTTCCACCTCACAATAAGAAGGTCGTGGGTTCAAATCCGGCCTGGGGCCTTTCTGTGTGGAGATTGCATGTTCTCCCCGTGTTCGCGCGGGTATCCTCCAGGTACGCCGGTTTCCCTTCCACAGTCCAAAGACATGCATATCAGGCTAATTGGACACTCTAAATTGCCCGTAGGTATGAGTGTGTGAGTGAATGGTGTGTGAAAAGCATCCACATCTTGCGATGGATTGGCGAGCTGTTCAGGGTGGGTTTCTGCCATTTGTCCATAATCAGCTGGGACTGACATCCAGCTCAACCACAACCCTAGTGAAGAAGATACAGTATAGATAATGGTCAGATAATTAGGTGTTTTCTTTGTGCATATCCACGTAATGATTTCAAATATACCTAAAATGATAGCTAGAAACTGAAAATGTTCCACAATTATAGGTTTACTTCAGAACTAACCGTGTACAAAGCTTGAGAAATGCAATTAAAGTGAGAAGGGAAATGTTTTGAATACTCATGAAGGATTTTCTTTGCCTATATCTGCTTAACGTGCCAAGACATACATAAAGCAATAGCCAGAAACTCAAAAGCTTGCAGGAATATTCTATAGCTTTCCTTCAGCACTAGCCAAAAGTTTGCAACCAGTCAGAGGGGAAATGTTATAAACAAGCAACTGATTTAGCATTGTCTTTGCTCATATCTGCTTAACAAGCTGCAGTCCTATGATTGCAAGAGCCTCCAAAACATTTGGTTATAGCTAATATTTATGGGAATTAACAGTTTATTAAGTAATTGTGCTCGAAGAAAACACTTAGTCAGACAATTGTCATTCTGGCTACATTCTCAAGCTATCGGTTAAAGTAAGTGCAGGAGGGAAAGTTATATCTTGGAAGGTTTTGGGTCTCTGGCCATCATTTTATGTATATTTTTGCACATTAAGCAGAAGCGGACAAAGAAGTGCTATTAAAATATTTCCCCTCTGACACATTCTCAAGCTTCCGGATGTATTTGGTATTATGAAATAACTAGGAACTTGTTTAGTTTGGAGCGTCTACCAGTCATTCCTGGCACTTTAAACCATGTGAAGCCTTTTCGGCAGTCCCAATTTAAATGCATTAAAAATATATTTAATTACATATGGATATGTAATCGATCACTATAACATTAATGATTAGTGGTGAAAAAGAGGATGTGATTGTGATTATGTCTTCTCACTCCTCTTTGTTAATTGGCTGTTCTCGCTTCCCTGTCATGGGAAGCCCTTAGCACTAAGGCCATCTTTTTAGTTTAGTCATTGGTAAATCTAGCCCCTGCAACCTCATTGGTTGTTTGTGTGATAGGATGTTTGATAGGATCATTCATTGTTCATGAACAGTGACTACGATAAAGCTGTGTCTAATATCTGAGTTCGGGTTTCATAGGAGAAATGTGACGCATGTGTGACGTCGTCAGCGCGGAGTGCCATTATAACTGCGGCCCTCTCTTTTATTTCTAGTCCATTATTCAGCGAGAGTTGTGAGGGGACGCTGTCTTTTGATTATGCAGTCATTATTTATTCCTTAGAAGCAGAGTTCTGCGTCTTTGTTGAAATTTATCTCTAATATGATGAGTCATGGCAGGAAAATCTTTATCTTTGTATGCAACGTATGGTTAAAAAACAAAAGGTACGCAGCGTTGATGTCTGAGCAAAGGTTTGACGCCCAAGTACGAGTATAAACAGTGAGCACCTGCTGTGGTCACAATCAGTCTGATGTCTTCTTACATCATCTGGCTGGAGAAGATATTAATGGGAGTGGGATACAGTTACTCTTCCCGAGGCCATTATTGCGGCTGTGTAAGTGTTTTGCAGCTCAAATCCCATTATTATTCCATGGGATTGAAGTTTAATGCCTTGATACCTCACTTTAAAAATGAACAGGTGCACAGTTTTTTTTTTTTTTTTTTTATTTATAAAGCCATCTCTCAAGGTAAAAGAGAAAAATATGCAAATACGCCTGCCAGGAAATGAGTTTGAAGGCAGGACTGACAGAGTCATCTCAATGAGACGAGAAAGAATCCTCTAAGACACCATAGCAGGTTGGGCCGTCTTGGCATTCGTCAGAATCGAAGTAATTCATGTGCTGTCAGAGGCGCGGGGCAGCTCAGCCAGAGACCTTGCTATCAGATGCTGCTGATGAGAGAGTATATTTAAGGAGTGTGGAAGTGTGAGGTTTTACGAAATGAGCCAAGAGCGAAAACCAGATAAATGCAAAATGGAGGCTTTATTTCTGAAGGGGGAAACCCCCCAACAGAGCTGGCAACAGTACAATGTCCACAATCCACAAACAGAATCCAAAGGGCAAAGTCCAAAACTGTAACCAGGGCACCAATAACAAAACTCAAGGTCAGGCAAAAATGGTTCGGTACACAGGCGTGGGTTTGGTGGAGAGACAAACTCATAAGCCGTAAACAGTCCGAATCCAAATACCAGGGCAGCAAAGACAATAGACGTGGTCGGGCAAAAATAGGTCAAAACTCACGAAGGCAATCAGATCCAAAAGGGCAAACCAAAAAACAAGTGTCGGGCAATCCAGTCAGAAAGAAAATATCACAGTGAGCAAGGCGAGGAACGTAGCACAAGACAAAGGAGTAAAGACGATCTGACAAGGAACTAAAAGTGGAGACACCTTATATACATATCCGGGTTAAACACATGACTAGGGTAAACAGGTGTAATCAATGACATGGGAGTGACACATGAGGAAAACTAATTACATGAATTTGGCGAAATGCCGAAACGCAGACAGGGATAACGAGACATTCCTATGAACGAATAAACGGCTCCGGTTAAGGAGTACTAAAGTGTACAGTCTAAAGAAAAGGGAAAGCAAGAGATATAAGAGGAAACCGCAGTGGAGATAATTAGTGATAGACAAGGAGGGCGGAGATACAGATTGGGCGAATGCTGAGAGATCGTTAGTCTATTAGTATGTGCAGCTATACAATCCCGAGTGCAAGTTAGTCAGTTAGTATAAATGTACAATGTTAATCGGGGTTAGTAATTATCGAAAACAATAAACTGTTAGTAGGGTTAGTAGATAGCATAAAGAGAGAGGAAGGAAGAAAATGAGATATGAAGAAAGATTGAAATCCCAGAAACCAGGAAATCACCCGAATGAGTGGCACGTCAGACAAGGGACCGTGGGCAAAGACCTACACAAGACAAGACAGGGTAAACGAAGTGCAGGACTAGAATCACAACAAGACTATGAAAAAATGGCAAGGCTATGAAACATGGCAAGACTGTGAAACATGGCAAGACTATAAGACATGGCAAAGACATAAACAATACAAAACATGAAACATAATAAAACAAGAAATCAAACCACAAAACACAATACATAATCATGGGGATGGTGAGGGGCAGGCAGTGGTCACTTAAACACAAAAAGCATACATGGCAAGCCAGGCACAGAACATAAACATGGAGCTAGGCAAAAGACATGGCAGAAATGCAGAATCACAACAGAACCCCCCCCCCAACGAACGCCTCCTGGCGTTCAATTCGAAGAGCGTGATGCAGCATGATAGTCTCTTATTAAAGTCTTATCCAGAATGTGTCGGGCAGGAACCCAACTGCGGTGTTCTGGTCCGTAACCCTCCCAGTCGACGAGGTACTGTAGACCTCTGCCTCGTCGACGAGAGTCCAGGAGGGCACGGACCGTGTAGGCTTCGCCTCCGTCGATGATCCGGGCGGGTGGAGGGGGATCAGGTCCAGAGGACAGGTGGTGGGTTACAGCAGGTTTTACTTGTGACACATGGAAAGTTGGGTGTATACGTCGCATGGATAGGGGGAGACGGAGGCGAATGGCAGTGGGACTAAGGACCCTCTCGATAGTGAAAGGGCCCAGGTATTTGGGGAAAAGCTTACCCCCGTTACCTCTGAGGGGGATGTCCCTAGAAGACAGCCAGACCCGTTGCCCAGGTCGGTACGCCGGAGCCGCTGTGCGTTTCTTGTCGGCCAGTTCCTTCATCCGGGCGACCGATCTGAGCAGGACCTGGCGGGTGGTGACCCAGGTGCGTCTGCACCTACGGACGAACTCGCTGGCAGATGGAACAGCTACCTCCTCCTCCTGGGACGGGAACAACGGAGGCTGGTAGCCCAGGCAGGCCTTGAAGGGGGAGACGCCGGAGGCAGCAGAGGTGTGGCTGTTCAAGGCGTACTCTACCCATGGCAACTGATAACTCCAGGAGGAGGGGTTCCTAATGCAGAGACAACGCAGAACACTTTCCACACATTGGTTAGCTCGCTCGGTCTGGCCATTGGTCTGGGGATGGAAACCTGAGGATAAACTGACTGACGTGCCTAGGGCTTTAAAAAACGCTTTCCAAAAAAGTGCTGTGAACTGGGGACCACGATCAGAAGTGATGTCGGTGGGTATGCCATGAAGCCTAATGACATGTTGAATGACCAGATTGGTGGTGTCTTGAGCGGAGGGAAGTTTAGTGAGGGGAACTAAGTGAACGGCTTTGGAAAATCTGTCAACAATAGTGAGAATGGTGGTGTGGTGGTTGGATGGGGGAAGACCTGTGATGAAGTCTAGTGCAATGTGGGACCAGGGACGATGTGGTGTCGGAAGGGGCTGGAGTAAACCTTGTGGTGGTTGGTGAGAGGACTTAGCCTGGGCACAGACCGAGCAAGCTGTAACGAAACCCTGGACATCTTGGCTAAGTTCTGGCCACCAAAACCTCTGGAGGATGAAGCTCTTAGTGCGGCGAATCCCAGGGTGGCAGGACAGTCTAGATGCGTGTCCCCATTCCAGGACCTTGGGGCGCAGGGCAGCTGGAACAAATAAGCAGTTAGTGGGACACGCACTAGGGGTAGCAGCATTGGTCTGGGCATTCTTAACCTCTCTCTCTATGTCAAAACATATGGCATTGAAAAACGCTTCCTTAGGGAGGATAGTATCCTTGTTAAGTTCCTCCTCCTGGATCTCAAAACATCGGGATAGGGCATCAGGCTTCACATTCTTACTTCCAGGCCGGTAGGCAATGTGGAAGTTAAAGCGGGAGAAGAATAACGCCCACCTGGCTTGCCGCGGATTGAGTCTTTTGGCTGTCTGCAGGTACTCCAAATTCTTGTGGTCAGTCCAGACAATAAAGGGAACCTTGGATCCTTCCAGCCATTGCCTCCATTCTTCCAAGGCCAACTTCACCGCCAACAGCTCCCGGTTGCCGATGTCGTAATTTCTCTCCGCTGAGCTGAGGCGGCGAGAGAAGAAGGCACATGGATGGATTTTCCCATCCTCCGTGGACCTCTGAGACAGAATGGCTCCAGCTCCAATATTGGAGGCGTCCACCTCGACGATGAACTGGAGCTCTGGGTTGGGAATAGTGAGGATGGGTGCAGATGTGAATCTGGTCTTTAATTCTTTAAAGGCGTCCTCTGCTTTCTCCGACCAACGAAACTTGAATTTGGAGGAGGTGAGAGCAGTAAGAGGAGCCGCAACAGAACTATAGTTCCTGATGAACCGCCGGTAGAAGTTGGCAAATCCTAGGAAACGTTGGAGTGACTTACGGTCCTCTGGTCGGGGCCACTTGGTAACTGCCTCCACCTTTACTGGGTCCATGCGAATGGTGCCAGGAGAAATAATGTAACCCAAAAAGGTGGTGGTTTCAACAAAAAACTCACACTTCTCGGCCTTTACGAAAAGGCGGTTCTCCAAGAGGCGACGGAGCACTTGACGAACATGCTGAACATGGTCCTCCTGGGATTCAGAAAAAATCAGAATATCGTCAAGATAGACAAAAACAAACTTGTTTAACATGTCTCTTAAGACGTCATTGACGAGGTTTTGAAATACTGCTGGAGCGTTGGTAAGCCCGAAAGGAAGAACCAAATATTCCCAGTGCCCCGTGGGAGTGTTAAAGGCGGTCTTCCATTCGTCCCCCTCTCTGATTCGCACTAAGTGGTATGCATTCCGGAGGTCGAGCTTAGTGAAGATCTTGGCTCCTTGCAGGAGATCAAAAGCGGTGTTCATGAGGGGAAGTGGGTAGCGGTTCTTAATAGTTATCTCGTTGAGGCCCCGGTAATCAATACAGGGTCTTAATGATCCATCCTTCTTGGCTACGAAGAAAAAACCCGCACCAGCAGGGGATGATGACGGGCGTATAAGGCCAGCAGCGAGAGACTCTGAGAGATACTTCTCCATAGCTTGGTTTTCTGGTCTGGAGAGTGAGTAGAGTCGGCCTCTAGGGGGCATAGTACCTGGCTTCAGGTTTATGGTGCAGTCATAGGGTCGGTGAGGTGGTAAGCTGGTGGCCCGAGACTTTGAGAAAACCTCCTTGAGGTCATGGAATTCAAGAGGAACCTTTTCCAGGTCTGGAATCTCCGGAGGAGATGGGTTGTGTAGAGGGTCGAGGGCGTTGCGGAGGCATGTCAGGGAGCAGTTGGGGCTCCATCCCTTAATTTCATTCTTGCGCCAGTCGATCTCTGGTAGGTGTTTGGCCATCCATGGATGGCCCAGGACGATAGGAGCATGGGGAGAGTGTAACAGGAGGAACTGAAGGGTTTCGTGGTGGTTTCCTGACACCTTGAGTTTGACGGGGCTGGTCGTATGGGTTATTTGGCCGATCCTCTGGCCGCTGAGCGAATTGGCCACTCGATCAGGGAAGATCTTCTCTGTGGGAACGCCCCATTTCCGGGCCAGCTCCACATCAATTAAGTTTTCCTCCGCTCCGGTGTCCACGAGAGCCTCGGTGGATCTGCTCTCGCCCCCCCATTCCAAAGTTACAGGAACACATGTGCGATTGTTAGTTTCCTGTCCCGGCGTCACCCCTATTACTGTCGCTATGCGGGCACCAGGAGGACCTCTTCTCTTCTTTTTTTTTTTTCCCTGTTAGGGCACTGAGCGATAAGGTGTCCTCCCTTGCCACAGTAAAAGCAGGCCCCATCACGGCGGCGGCGATCCCTCTCCTCCACAGGAATGCGCGTACGTCCCAATTGCATGGGTTCAGGCTCAGGGGAGCGGCTGCCAGTAGGGGGTGATCGAGGCGGAGTACTCTGGGGAGCTGGATATGGTCGTCTGCGGGAAGCGAGGCGTCGGCGCTCCTCCAATCGCGAATCCACGCGAATAGCCAGGTCGACAAGGTCGTCCAAGTTCTCCGGTAAATCCCGCGACACTAGCTCATCCTTAAGTGCTTCCGATAATCCGTCGAAGAAGGCATCGTACAGAGCTCTCTGTCCCCATCTGCTGTTGGTGGCCAACGTCTGAAAATCAATGGCGTAGTCGGCTACGGGACGCCCACCTTGTCGCATGTGCAGGATCTCTCGTCCTGCCTCGTGACCCAACTTGGTGCGATCAAAGATCCGCCTCATCTTTTCACCCAGTAGACGAAAATTCTGTACACAGGGGAGATCAGCTTCCCAAGCCGCTGTAGCCCACTGCTTAGCTCTTCCCGTCAGTTGCGTGATAATGAAAGCAACTCGCGCTCTTTCGGTGGGGAAGGACGAAGGCTGCAGGCTGAAGATGAGCTCGCACTGGGTGAGAAACGCCCGACATGCTCCCGGGTTCCCGTCGTACCTCTCCGGCGGTGGTAGACGTGGCTCGCAGCTGGGTAGGGGCGGAGCGGAAGCGGGAGCAGGAGGAGTATAGGCGGTAGGCTGGGGTGACTGTAGTTGCTGCGCCTCCTGTACTGAGCGAGTGAGGTCCGCCATCTGGAGGCTCATGGTTTGCATGTGCTGCATCAGAGCACGGAGCTGACGTTCCTGAAGCTCCAACTGAGTGCCCTGCTGGTGCACTGCCTCCTGCAGAGACTGGTCTGACGCTGGCTCCGTCATGGTCAGATCGTAATGTGAGGTTTTACGAAATGAGCCAAGAGCGAAAACCAGATAAATGCAAAATGGAGGCTTTATTTCTGAAGGGGGAAACCCCCCAACAGAGCTGGCAACAGTACAATGTCCACAATCCACAAACAGAATCCAAAGGGCAAAGTCCAAAACTGTAACCAGGGCACCAATAACAAAACTCAAGGTCAGGCAAAAATGGTTCGGTACACAGGCGTGGGTTTGGTGGAGAGACAAACTCATAAGCCGTAAACAGTCCGAATCCAAATACCAGGGCAGCAAAGACAATAGACGTGGTCGGGCAAAAATAGGTCAAAACTCACGAAGGCAATCAGATCCAAAAGGGCAAACCAAAAAACAAGTGTCGGGCAATCCAGTCAGAAAGAAAATATCACAGTGAGCAAGGCGAGGAACGTAGCACAAGACAAAGGAGTAAAGACGATCTGACAAGGAACTAAAAGTGGAGACACCTTATATACATATCCGGGTTAAACACATGACTAGGGTAAACAGGTGTAATCAATGACATGGGAGTGACACATGAGGAAAACTAATTACATGAATTTGGCGAAATGCCGAAACGCAGACAGGGATAACGAGACATTCCTATGAACGAATAAACGGCTCCGGTTAAGGAGTACTAAAGTGTACAGTCTAAAGAAAAGGGAAAGCAAGAGATATAAGAGGAAACCGCAGTGGAGATAATTAGTGATAGACAAGGAGGGCGGAGATACAGATTGGGCGAATGCTGAGAGATCGTTAGTCTATTAGTATGTGCAGCTATACAATCCCGAGTGCAAGTTAGTCAGTTAGTATAAATGTACAATGTTAATCGGGGTTAGTAATTATCGAAAACAATAAACTGTTAGTAGGGTTAGTAGATAGCATAAAGAGAGAGGAAGGAAGAAAATGAGATATGAAGAAAGATTGAAATCCCAGAAACCAGGAAATCACCCGAATGAGTGGCACGTCAGACAAGGGACCGTGGGCAAAGACCTACACAAGACAAGACAGGGTAAACGAAGTGCAGGACTAGAATCACAACAAGACTATGAAAAAATGGCAAGGCTATGAAACATGGCAAGACTGTGAAACATGGCAAGACTATAAGACATGGCAAAGACATAAACAATACAAAACATGAAACATAATAAAACAAGAAATCAAACCACAAAACACAATACATAATCATGGGGATGGTGAGGGGCAGGCAGTGGTCACTTAAACACAAAAAGCATACATGGCAAGCCAGGCACAGAACATAAACATGGAGCTAGGCAAAAGACATGGCAGAAATGCAGAATCACAACAGGAAGGTGCACACAGCTGTTGTTAGCTTAGCTTAAATACCTGAAAAATTATTTGACTTAATCAAGTTTCAACTAGTGGACATTTCAAATTAGACACAAAGACAACTCGTGTATTTGCATTGCATTTTTTTTTTTTTTTTTTGCGTTGCTTAGCAATTAGCTTAAAACTAAATGTTTTGTTCATAAACCAGATCAGTTCATTTAGTAAGCGAAGCACAACCTCTATTTTTCATTTGATGAAAAAAGGAAAAAAATAAAAATCAAGCTAGGCAGCCATATGACATCAAAGAATTCCAGGTCGAAATACCCTATGGTACTCTGATTTTATGTTTGAACTTGGTGATGTTTCGGCACTTCATTTGAGAGTGACTTTCGCTATTTAAATGGAGGGCAGCATTTAAATTAACAATGTTTTGGGCGATATAAAAAAACAGCTGCAGCGCCTTTTCCGATTGAAACACACATACATCAGTGCAGAGCTGGAGCTGAACATTCATTTGCATAGGATTAAGCCAGGCAACCTACATTCTGAGAAACTAAATGAACCCCTTGAGAGAACGCGGAGGAAAAACCCTCAAAAGTATCCGACTCAAAACAAAGAAGCCAGATGGGAGCAGAAGTAGTTTCCTTATTAAAGACCTTTTTCAACCACTATGGTAACATCTCCGCCTAAAGCATTTGTGACTGCAGTCAGCCTCTAAATAGATGGCCTCTTTATCACCACTATTTCTCCTTTAGTACCACTTTTTACATACTTGGCTTTGCTAGGGCAATGTTGTGAACATTCCTCTATTGTAAACTGAAGCATCCATGGTAATTTTTAAGGACATGGTTCTTTGGTATTTTATCAGCTAAAAAAAAATGCCTGTAACCACATTATCTTGAGGTATAAATGCTAAGAATGACCTCTCAAGATGGCAAACAGATGGGCACTGGTCAGTGATCCGTGGAAAGATTTGGCATTTGGTGGAGATGAAGAATGTTGTGACAAGTAGTGTAGCTTGCTTTTTTTTTTTTTTTTAGATTTGTCCTCACTCTTGTTTTCTCACTTAGGTGAAAAGTGAAGTTACAGAAAGTGGTTTAGTGATAATGCTTTGAAAAAGACATGCTGGGGAGAGGCGGCACGCGACCAAGTGTTAATTTCATTCGCTGACAGTCTGGTGACTGAATCAGAATGAGAGACTAGCCTTAGCATTCAATGCCTGCTATTCACTGATGGCAAGAACTTATTTTAGGCTGGGGCTGAGCTCTGGGGATGATGCAGACAATGGAGAAATTTTCCAGTGAAAACTGTATATTAACGTGATATGAAGGTTTTGGGAATCTTGAACTGTCAGAATGCTAACATAGTACTTGCTCCATTGAAATTGTGTGTTAGAAGAAACTGTGCAAGAAGTGGAATTTGTGTATGCAATCAAAAATGTATTGTTCACATGTTTGGTCTGTTTAACAAGCTACAATTGTATACCACTGGTAATCAGGAATTCCACAAAAAGAACCAATTTAAGGTTGACATCAGTGCCTATAATGGTGCTGCTACCTGCGTTTTCTAATCTACTGCTAACCACAATAATTAAAACGGATTTATTTTACTATGAAAAATATTCAATAACTAGTTATCTTACGGTCCTGGAGGCATCGTTGTGGATTGTAACTTATTATGAGAGAGCTTGGTGAATAATGTTAGCATGGCATGAGGCTAGCTTATCACTGTGTTAATTCATTAATTAAAAGTATTTAACTTGCCAGTGTCTTGGCAACATAGACTGTGTAGCATTCGCAAGCTAAGCGCAGTGCTGAGAACTCCCAGAAAATGATGTTTTCCCCCAAAATATTATTTGATATTATCAGGAAGGATAGATTTTTTTAGCATTGTACAACTTGACTGCTGGTTCTCTTCTGACATATGTTGAGTTTCCTCACTGTCAAGTTGTGTCGTTGCATGATCCAATTTCACGTTATATGCGACACAACTTTTCCTCTGAGGTACATGACAGCACACATTAGTTTTTGCATGTGGAGTTTTTATTCATGTATGAAATGTGGTAATAATAGGTGTTCATTGCGCAATGTAGGATAGATGTACTAATTCAAGTTTTTAGCTGTTATAAAGAAGCTTTAATCATCTTTCATGGTCTACAAACCAGCATATACTGCACACACTATGCCCTACTAACAGGATAAACACTTCAGGCTTTGAATTGGGTGCTGTTTGAGCATTAAAATGTCCTGTTGCTCAGTAAGCGCTGCATTGTTCATGACACAAGACAGTAGGATACAAGATGCAGCTTTGCTCTTCATATATGCTTATATTTTCACTCATGGTACCATAAATCTTTAGAGGCAGCTCCTAATGGAAGGCTTTTATCTCACTTCTACCTATTTATCTGAAAATTGCTGCAATCATTCTCTGTCAGAACAGAAAAATGAATGCTTTTGTGAAAATACCATAATAGAGCATGCTTGTCGTATTGTTAAGGCAGTTAGGCCAGCAATACAAAATATTTCTTGGGATGGTTATGCTTGCATATATTCCAGATCCTTTTTTAAGATGTAGTGAACAGTACTATAGGGACTCCAGTCATTACAAGAGTATTGGGTGTATTAAAAATAACTGCATTAGATTTGGAGTGTTGTGTATATGATAGAGGATTTTTGCGTGGCTGAGGATATATATAGGTATAATGTATAAATAACTGACTAAGGGGTGGTGCAGTGGGTAGCGCTAGTGCCTCACAGCCAGAAGTTTGCTGGTTTGAACCTGGCCTGGGGCCTTGTAGGGAGTTTGTATGGTCTCACCACGTTCAAGTGGGTTTCCTCTGGGTTGTTTGGTTTCCTCCTACTGTCTGAAAACATTTCAGGCTAATTGGAAACTGTAGAATTGACAGAATGTGAGTGGCTGAATGAATGATAAGTGAATGGTGTGTGCGCCTTGCGATGGATTGTCGTGCTGTCCAGGATGTGTCCCTGCCTTTCGCCCATAGTTAGCTGGGATAGGCTCCAGCTCCCTTGGGGCCCCAGTGTGGAAAGAGCGGTTCAGATAGTGGATGGATGAAAATGAATGAATAAATAAATGCACCGTGAACAAAAATGCAGGAATCAGTGAACAGAGTATACTTAAGTGTTCTCTTTAAAGTGGATGGAAAAAAAAGCCTTTGTTTTTCCGTCTCTTTGCCTTGGGCAGTGTTTGAAATTGTTTTGGTTCCATCCCTCACGGTCAGTCAAGTTTGCAGAGATAGGGAGAAAAGGGGTTGACAGAATTGAAGTCACTGCCTGAACAGATATTTCTGCTCGGTCTGGTTTGCGATGTTTATGTGAATTTGACTGTTCTATAGACTGAACTTCTCACTTGATATGAATGTAAGAAAAGCAATTGTGGTGCTGTTGACTTCAGAGGCCAAATCACATGCATGCTACTGGATGTATAACCCTCCTGTTCACCCTAATTTTCATAAAGCCATTTTATTCAGTTTTTTTTGTCCCCATTTAATATTACCAGTGATGTCTTCAGCTCCATTTGGTCCTAACAGTCTACTGAGGAAATCCTATGGAGTATGCATTTCGTAGAAGAGCACATGATTGTCTGTTTTCCCAAGTAGATGGATGTTGTTGGCGGTGATAGGACAGGTCATTTGACCCTGTCAGTGGGCTATGGTTTTTGCTCCACCAGAGGAGTTCTGTTGCTTAAAGGTCCCATTTTATGCATTTTCTTGGCAAGATAGAAACAAAACAGGGACTTTCGCTTTTCACATTCTCTGGTGTGCTTGGCTGAAGGATGACCACAATGTATATGACTGGGCAAGGAATAACATGTTTTACACAATAGGGGACCTTTAATGAAATGGGATTGTAATGTATTCAGTGCACCGAATGATGTGGACTGAATAAAAGCAAAGGCGAGAGGATCCAAGTGCGAAGAAGAAATGCATTTCTTTATTATGCCGGAAGCGGAGCTTCAGACGCGAATTCAATTCAAACAACATCGGGAAAACAACACTTCCCAAATATACAAAGGTTTAGCTAGACTAAACATTCAGTCAGCTAAAATAATAGTACAAAGGTAGAATGCTAAGTCAACACAATGAGGCTATACAAAGACTTTGCGAGGAGTGAGGGCTAGTGCTCGATCTACATAGGCTCAATTGGATAATTGAATGATTGAATACAGATGAGCGTAGTTACGATGATGAAGTTAGGAGCAGGCCGGCGCTCAGTACTTCAGTGATGCAGACCATTGTGGGCGAGGCGCGACAGGGATCCTCTCTGTTCTCAGTGTGATGGTACAATGACTTGTGTGTTGTCCTGTGAGGATGTCAACTACATTCACCAATAGCACGATAAAATTGCAATACTTGTTACCACAATGGAAACCCAGGTTGTTTTATTGGGATTAGTTAATCAGAACTTTTTACGGAGGAGGATGATTATGATTATGATATTCTTTTCAGTTTGTTATTTTCAATTAAGAGACTAGCCAAAGCATCAAGACATTGCACAACAGAAAAGCGCTCAGTGCTCGACTACAAATCATTTTAATATGCAAGAAATATATTTCCGCGCAAATTAAGGATTTAAACACAAGATGATGAACAGTAGGGGACAGCTCTGGTTTATTACTTTTTTGAGTCATGGCTTTCATTGTCAGCAGGTATGAATCACACTGTGTGATACTAATTAAGAGAACTTGTTCATTGCTTCTGTATTAGCACCATGCTACTGTAAGCCTATGCTGAATTAAATTTTAGCTATGTAAGTGAGATAATAAAGTAGTCTGAAAGCATTAAATGTAACTGCAGGAAGAACTGGCTCTCCTGTCATGCTTTCTATCGTCCGCTGCGCCAGTGTACTTAAAGTCTTCTTTATCAAGTGGAACGTTGCTGCTGTTCTCTCAATTTCACATTAATTCATTTGACTGGCTTAGCACCATTATTAAGATCGTCTTAGTAGTGCTTAGAGTTGCATAAAATGTAACAGGTTAGTCTACCCATCAGCAGTAAAACCTCACATAGACAGATGTAATATAAAATCATCAGGCCCTGATAAAATTTAGCCATCTGTAAATAGCAATGATTCACAGTTTACAAGTGAGAAAGCCTGTCTCAGTTGCTCTCCAGTCAAATGATGTTTAAAAACACACTTGGTGTTTGCAAAGATAATCGTCGTTGGCGGCGGCTGAGGTTTGTATGCCATTAGACAGGAATAAAAATATTTGGACGTGAACATTTTTAGCATTACTTTTTATTCTCCATCATATTCCATGGAATGGTGAACATCCCACGATACGCAGTAAAAGGGTGGCTCGCAACGACAGGCAGAAAATTCTGCCAGCAAATCTGTATGTGTATATAGCATATCTGAAGGGTGGCACAGGATACCATTTTACTATCAGTGCAGGTGTTCAGTTTTGTGGGAGGGGCTATTAAAAGCAGTCATATACGCTCAGATTGTTTCTCTGAGAATCGCTATACAGGCACATTATGCCTGTGATTGCCCACTGTCCCGAAATAATCTCATAGACTGAGCTGAATAGAATCTGGATTCTGTGTTATATCAGATCCTTGTTTTCACCTCAACATGGAGCCGCCTAGATCCTGCGAACTGAGACCTCACTGGCTGATAACCTACAATAACAATGGCTGAGCAGCCCAAAACTGGGTGATGTCATCTTTAGCAACCGTTGGTAAGTCAGTAGTCAGATAGCCTGTCCCCTGTGGCGAGGAAACATTTTTTTTCCTGTGGGCTTGAGCTCAGGAAAATTGCTATTTGGGAAAGTAAAAAGGAAAAGACACGTTTTTGCTTTTCAATAATTAGATGTAATGGTTGTTTAGGAAAAAATTGTGAAGCCAAAAACAGCAAAGTCTTGAATATTTGGATTCTTGTGAAGGGTCTTAGTTCTGGGGAAGGTTCAAGGCACAAGAAACTATTGGCAGGGCATGATGAAAACAGAAGGGAGTGAGATATATTTGGGTATCTCAGTCAGTCAGTGTGCTTTGCATGATTTGGCTCTTTCAGGCGAGCTATTCAGGAGAAGTTTCTAGGCCAAAAAACTTACTATGTGTTATTTAACTTACCTGTTGAGCGTGAATTCAGCCAGTGTTTGCTGGTTCATGTGTGTGTCAGGCACATTCCTTACATAAAGACCCTGATTCGCCATTTTACTTGGGTTTGCCAAACCAGTGCCTGTCTGAGGCAAGGAGTGTGCTATTTCCTTGGCACGTCAATCTTTTCTTAAGTTTATAAAAACGGTAACACTTTACAATAAGGGTACAACAATTAACATTAGTTAATGCAGTAATAACCATTTACTAACAGATAATTAACATTTAACTAATGCATCTGATAATCATTTACAAATGATGTTTACATCAATTTAGGCATTAATTTATAAATTATGGTTTAATAGTTTGAAGTGCTACATAGGGGATACTTAAGTGATGTTTTCAACTTCACAATAAGGGATACACAGAAAATTAATAATTGTTCAATTATGGTTATGTAATGCTTATTCAGCTATCTAACACATTAGTTACCTGCTAAGTAAATGATAGTTAATTAACTAATGTTAATTAATGTTAATTGTTGTACCCTTATTGTAAAGTGTTACCATAAAAACAATATACACATTCAAACGAAAGAAATAAAGCATTGAGAACTTAACGCAAATGTTACTTGTTACACCTATTGCATGAACTGCAATGACTATGACTTTTCTGAGAATTCTCCGAACAAAACATCGAGAAGAGCGGACTATGCCTGTTACTGAAAAAAAATCAAACATAATGATTTTTTTTTTCCTGTTAGGTAGCTTAGCAGATTAGCCATTAAAATAATGGATATTCATTCAGAGAATTTAAAAGGCATCCAATTAACCTGAACATCATTGACAGGGTCTATGCGAGAGATGCACTACGAATGAAATAATCTTTGCTTAAAAAAAAGATTGTGGAATAAAAGATTCCCTAGATTGAGGAATTGTCAAGTTTCAATAATTGAATTCTTTATTGAATGATTACCATCTTTATGGAAGTGGGGCATTTATTAGCATTTCTTTTCATATTAACCTTGATTAGTAACCCTTTAGAAGCAATGAGATTGTGCAAGTGTTCATGTGAAGGAGACTCACAGGTGCAGAGAAGGTCAGTGGACTTCCTGCCTTTGTATTCTGTGTGGTAAGGAAATGGATTAGAGCAGACAGTCTCTTTTATTTAGTGCATGTAGTGCTCTGTTTAATTCAGCTCATTATCAATAGCGGGCTTGAATGTTTGTTGGATCACCTCAAAAAGCGCGCTTGATGATTAATCATATTTTGCTTAGCCCTGGCTTGATGTGGTCTTAGTGATATTGTGCAGAGATTCACACGAACGCTCACGAGCTGTGAAAATGGACTACTAAAATACTGCTAAAAATATTTCACAACTTGTTTATTTCCTTCTTTTGGAAAATCTTGTTCACAGCTTTGTTTGTGTTCCAGGGGGCTATCGCAATTTCTAGATCTTGACGTACTCTTATAATGAATTGAGTCAATCATGATGAATGTAGCAATATGCTATTGAGTTCTTTTTTATGCGGTTTTCCTATTGTTGTGATTGATGGAACTTTCCGCTCAGATGAAAGGTCCAGTCTTGTTGTGACTGAAGTTTTGCTTGTGAGGGCAGCTACTCAAAGCACTGGGCTCTCCCCTCCAACAAGTAAACATCTTAGTTTTGGCTCTGTCTATTGACCCTTAACCTCTCGTAATCCCTACTTTATCATTGTTCGCAGTAACCATAGCATGGTTTATGTGATTTATAATAACATTGCAGCGCTTGTTAGCTTCTTCATTCATTATAGCTTTTTAGTGAGTGCCTTGCCGGTATCTTGCACATGGTTTGTGCTTATATGCTAATGCTCTCCATGAATTCAACTCTGCTGATTCTTGAGGGAAACAAGGTCAGAATGTTGGGCTGTATTATTTTCTGCAACACTCAATTTGTTGAAAATGACCTCAATTGCCTTTGATTTGTGGTGCTTGTCTCTATAAATTATGAGGTTGATAGTTAAATTAATTAAGGTGCGTTCTGTTGTTGTCAGTCTCCTGCGTAATGTGCTCAGAACGGAGAGTTCTGAGTTGTAAGCTGATGCTTTGGTCTTCTTGTTAGCTTTTTTCAGATTCACAAGCATGTAGAATTAGCGCAAGCAAACTGCATGTGTTTTGCTCCCTGTCTCTCTGTTTTCAGCACACAACACAGGGTCGCGGGTGGAGATGCACGTTAACCATCATTGAGAGCACAAGCGCAACCAGAGCGGTTGAGAATGAGAGTACTCGGTTTCCACTGAGGCCACTGAAATGAAGACTCTGTCAGCAATATTTTGAAAATTAACAGGGCTTGCAACATAGCAACTAATTCTCTATTCCATTTCCCTTGGGTCTTTGAAACAGTTCATTGCTGCCATGACTTTGATGGAGCTATTTATTACACAAATTATGGCGCAGTTTCAAACAGAACATGGCCTCTTTCGCTAAATGTTTTCAAAAATGTACACTCTGTACTCAGAGTAGGTTTTAACAATTAATTTTAATCTTATTGTTTTCTTTTTTTAATAATCAGGACCTCCAACTTTAGCATAAATGGATTGTCACAGCCTGATTTATTTTTTGTTGTAGTTGCTGAAAAATATGAAACGAAGCATCGACTATGGGAAATACATTCAGAAATAAAGCAAGCCATTTTTGTTAATCTAGTTCAGGATACATTGGGTAACTTTGTTACCTGTGTAGTCAATGTTATCCTTCTTACAATGCAGAATCTCAGAAAATAGCAGTTTTTGCAAAACTAGGTCAAACAGGGATCGCATTATGCAATGAGTTTGCACGTTTTCCAAACAGAGGTAATTTGTATCAGCATCTTTTCTACTGAGCGTAAGATGACTTTTTTATTGAATGTGAGATCGTCTTACTAACAATGCAAATGGCAAGTCTGATATTTGTTGTTTCTTTCATTCTTTTCAAATAGATGCTGGGGCCAGGCCCACTATGTGATTGTTGAAAATTATTTTACGGATTAAATTAATGAAGCTCAGCATGCTGTTGTTTCAGATATGTGTGGTCTATGTTCTGAAAAACTGCATGTCTACAGGTGCAGTTATAGCAGATGTACTTCTCGGGAGCTTGGCCGGGAGAAATTAACTTGGCTCAGACTTACAGTCCGTGTTAAATCCAAAGCCAACATGTTGAAGGATATAAGCTTTTCACTGCTATTTTACAATACGTGAATTACCCATCTGGTGTGTGATGCTACTGTGTGGATTAGCTTTTTGGCACCTGCAATGGCAAGATTTGTCTCTCTTTTTCCTTGAGATAAAGGGATTCTCGCTTCCACTGTCACTAAGTCGGCTTATGGGCACTTAGCAATACAAACCTGCATGATTTCTGATCAGACTGTATTATTTCTGAGTTCATTATTCAATTATCTAATGAATGCAGTCCACATTGTCGCGGAATTTTGAATCTCTACTTTTATAAACCGTGCAATGCCAATGCGGATATTAGTCTCACAGGAGGAAAACTATGCTGTTTGACTTGTAATGAACATTTTCAATTTTATTACGCGCACAGTTCTTCTATAATATGTTGAGGCAATTGGACAAACACGTTGTATTGATTTGGCATTTCAGATTAGAGAGTAATTCCACCGTAATGACATTGGAATGGATACTTTTTCTTGCCGTATATAGATGCGTTTGTATATACAAGTGCAGGTATCCCCCTTTAAACCTTTATCCTGTCCATGGGGAAATGTTTTAATAATGTAATCTACAATTTGTCATTCATATCATGTGGATTTTGTTTACTGCCCTTGTGGGAGTATATGCGAAGATCCTGACTCATGCGCTTGATTGGCCAAGTTTTTCTTCTGCCAATGTCAGGTCGTGTCGATGACTCTTCTTGGCTGCTGAGGGTGGTGACTTGGTGCTGGGGTGGGCAGTGCCCTCTAGAATGACAGAACAAAATGGATGACGTGTGCTTTGTTTAATAAACAGCAATACTTTGGAAATGTGTGGACAGATAATAAGGGAACTCGGATTTAATAAAAATGTCTTGCGCTAGCCACGGGACATATATAAGGGCTGCTTATGTAGGTGCTCGGTAGAATGATAAATATCAAGGGAGATATGTTGCTTTGAAGGCAAATGACAAATGACCTTCTCAGTGTAAGATTCAATGAGCTAATGAAGGGAGGATTCAGTGGCGTAGCCTCAATCTGCGAAGCTAGGAGGAGGTGACAGTTCTGCTATCATCAGTGTTGGGTGGTCCAGAGGCACTCCACCCTATTGAAAAATACTCCAATTTTAATCATCCCTATTGGCATAGATGTTGATCTGAACCACACCATTATATGTCCCCATCAGGCATACTTAATGGAATCCAATTTTACTCCTTTTGTTCGTTTAATGCCAAAAAAAAGTTCTGTTTTATGGAATAAAGCTATGAAGGAGCCGCTTTGGATCTCGTCCCGAGTCGTGAACTGTGTTTTCACTGCAGATCAACCCATCTTGTAGTTTATAAGTAGCCTCTCCTCAGTAACACAGAGTTACAGATAATGTTCATTAGATAGATAGGTATACTTTTATTGAACCCCGTTGGATTAATTTGCCCTCTGCATTTGACCCATCCTAAAGTTAGGAGCAGTGGGCAGGCACAGAGCAGCACCTGGGCTCCAACACCAGTTCTAAAGCCAGTTCCTTGGTCAGGGTTACTGGTTGGAGTGTTCCTATAATGCATGTTTTTGTGGGTGGGGGAAACTGGAGTACCTGGAAGAAACCGCACGCGAACACGGGGAGAACATACAAACCCCACACAGAAAGGCTCCAGGCCAGATTCAAACCCACAACCTTCTCGCTGTGAGGCAGTTGTGCTAACCACTGTGCCACTGCACCGCCATTATCAGATATTTAATCAATTCCCCAACCCCTAGGATAGATTTTTCTTTTTTTGGTGTGTGTGTGACTGGGGAGTAGTGTATGTATTATATTGCAGTATTCATAATGTTGTTCATGGAAGTTCAATCAATAAGTGACCGCCGAAAGGCTTTTTCACAGTGCTGTATTGCCAGTTAATATTTACTTGGTCTTTATTGGGTAAAAGTTAAATATTACTTCATTGCATGAGACAGAGGGTCTTGACTCAGGCTATTATTTCTGTAATATATGCACTTATTATTCTATCGTTTGCATTTTCTCTTCCTTCTGTTGTTATCGGTCTTCAGGGAGATCTTTCTTGGGATCATTAGGGCGCTAGAGGGCATGTTAGAAAAGGTCAGATTTTTTTTTTCTTTTAAATTGTGCAGTTAAATCTTCAAATTTAGAGTCAAAAATAGGCCTTTAGATGTCGGTTCCTGTAAATCGATTTGGGTGACTCATTTCAAATGACATATGAAGGGTTATTTTTCTGATCACAGCCACTGCCATTCCTTCAGTGCTGAAATCCTGACTCAAATACCTCATCAAAATAATTTCCCTAAAGCCTGCCCTACTGTCAGAGTGGGGTTCCCAATGGTTTTGTCATGCTTGTCATGACATGCGCTCCGTCAAAGCAATCAAATGACCTGGGTTTAATTTCTGATTGCAATGCAAGTGCTTTTAAATGAATATGTAGTCAAGGCTCAGCTGGTTCCATCTGATATGTTATTTTAAAGTAAACAATTACATAACAGCGTTTTGCAAGCTCAGACTTGGAGCAGTAAAACCCTCTTGCCCCCTACCATGTCAGAGAATTTAATGCATGTGGAAACAAGTCGAGTGTATGAGGCCTGGACAGTCGGGAGAAAAAAAATGCCCGAACAGTGACACAGATTCCAGTGCCAGTTCACTTGCATTTCCATTTTAACATCCTGCGTTTTATTAATTCATTCAAGCTTTGGAATTTTAAGATAATGTCTCTGGATTATACACTGGACCTGGATCTCCTGTTCTACTGGACGATGAGTGAACTATACAAGCGACAAATGATTATCCGTCCTTGTTTGGCAGTTAGCTGTGGATAGTGTGTGTGCCACAGGGAAGGGTTATCTGATGAGATGGAGATATGACCTGGCACTGCAGGGCAAACCTCACTGAGGTTTTCTTCATCTGAGTTGTGGTTCCAATGAGTTCATCATTCATTGTTACAAGTAGACAGTTAGATTTCTTAGACGGCAATAAAGCTGAATTTAAGAATGTTTACATCATTGTTGTGGAAAATAAAATGTTCCTCTGAGACATTATGATGATTCTTTTTTTACAAATAAGGCTTGAACGGGCAAATGAGCAAACTCCCTACCTGGTTCAAAATGACTGTCTTTTTAAAAACATTGGAAATAAGTTGTGGTTAATAAGTGGAATGCACCGAATGTTTTATTTGGCAGTTATAAATAGGCCCTTAAAGATAAATATCTCCCAAATAATGTGTGGTAGAAGAGGTAGAAGCACATTGCCCAAGAATCAAGTTTGTTTGGAGGAATTGGTTGCTGCAGGCAATGCTTAGTTGTTGAGGAGGAATTATTTGTACAGTTTTGATCAGACATACAAGGTCTATGTTAATTTTGGTGGGAAGTGCTTGACCGTGACCTACTTGTATGGAATTATCACCAATCGCCAGCACTGAACATAAAAAGATGAGAAATTCCTTTGAGCAAATGGAACACCATGCTTATTTTTAGCTTGGGTTGTGTCTGAAGTGCGTTTTACATACCGAGACCTCCTTTATTTTGAGAAGTACAAGCTGTACGGCTTGTTTTGGCTGCAGGGCATTGACTGTGAATCAGAGTTTAGGAATAAAAACTTCATTTGGCATGTAATATGGGAAATGGTGATGTAAAGTTTTCCTTCTGCGCGGAAAGACTCTTTTTTGGTAAAAAAAAAAAAAGTTGTTGCTTTTGTTGGTTGTGTGGGTAGATGGCATCATGTTTCATTACAAAGAATGTATCAGTTGGTAGTGTGGTAATGAGATTTGACAGTACTGAAAAGCATGGACAGATTAGAAGAAAAAAAAACTACTCCAAGAAGCCACAGGCATACATCAAGCAGTACTTGTAACCTCAACAGTCTTTTCAGAGTAGTTAATGCATTGCAAAAATAAGTAAATAAATCAAAATTCATGGAATGCTATAGTCGTGCAATATCTGTGTGGATCTGTTGCAAGTTAGCCTACTGTAGTTTACATGCATTTTTTTTTATCACTTAAGCCTGTGTATTTCAGCAGGGACAATTGAACAATGAGAGTCAATGCCCAGGTTCCACAGAGAGAGATTAAAGTCAATTGAGGCAGTAATGGTGTCCATTTTATTCCATCAGTTACATATATAAATAAAATAAAATTCATGCAGGTTTTTTTCGATCAAAACAGTCTTTCCTTGCAGGAGTGGTAGGATGATGGCTTGCCATCTACAAATGGTTCAAATGTCATTTATAAACGCTGTTACATGCAAAATTAGACTGGTAATTGCAGTGATGCATTTGCCATAGGCATTTTCAGTTTTGTATAATTATGCTTCCCGCTTTCAACGGGAAAACGTTTATTTCTCTGCAAATGCGGCATTGATTCTCTCTGAAATGGAAAATGTCACATCAAAACCTGACATGCTGGCCATGAATCAGAGAACATGAAAACGTAGACACTGAGGTACCGTTTCCCGGATTATAATTAAAAGTGCCTGTAAAATGTCTTTCCTCTTTAGTTTTTAGAGTTTTTGTCAGATAGAACCAGGATGATGACAGAAAAATTTGGCTTGTGTGTTATGGAAAGATTGCTTATTTAGTCAGCGAAAGTAATTTCGGATTTGGGAAAGGGAGCGTGAATGCCCTTGCAGTTGCCCTCTGAGACAGACTAACGGTTCCCCAACGGGCAGGAGATGGCGGATTATGAAGTGTCTGATTTAGGTGGATAGTGATATACAGAAAGCCCTATTTAGTTCAGATCACTGCACTTGCCTATTCAGCATCACCATGCAGTTGAATCCTACCTGTTGATTGGCAGAACAGGATATGAACCATGATTGCAGTATCAAGCCTGAAACAGTCCCGTAATGTGCCTGGACATCTTTACAGACCTGTCGGTGTCAGTAAGCACCAAATTTCTGTCTGTGTTTAGGTGTTTTTGACCATATGCTGATCTGTAGGTGTGCTTCCTCTTTGCATGTTTTCTATGCTTGATCCATCCATCTATTCATTCATTCGCTACACCTTTCACACGCGGTTTGTGTGATATCCCAGCTATCTATAGGTGAAATGCAGGGACACACCCTGGACAGCTCACTGATCCATCGCAGGGCGCATACACCATTTACTCACACACTCATATCTATGGACAGTTTAGAGTCTCCAATTGTCTCTTATCCTGAGGTGCTTGTCTTTGGACCTTGGAAGGGAACTGGAGTACCCGGAGGAAACCCACATGAAAACGGCAACAACTTGCATAGTCCAAACGTGATATAAGCGTATTTTTTTATATTTGCGTAGCACACATACAGTATTGCAGTACATATTGGAAAGGGGTTTGCCCATCCCCTGTGTATCGCCATGAATCTTTCGGCCTAAATAAATAGGGCACTGGGGCAATGAATCATGGGAAGGCTGCTGGAGAGAAGGACCTGAAGAGTCATTCTTTTCTGCAGAATTAATGAGGCCACTGCAAATGGTTTTCTCTGCCAGTGTGTCAGTTTAGCTAAATCTTTATGAGGAACGTAGTATTTTATTTCAAAAAAAGGAAAAATAAAAGAATTGAATTAATAATACTTGAACAATTAATCCAAAGGCTGTCTGCTGCTGCTAATGAATGGGTTCAGAGGTGTTTTGACAGGCCAGAACCAGCAGCAGTGTACATTTTCATTTAGTTTTTTTTTCAGCCTTCTTGCATCCCTGCTGACCGATTCATCTTGATGGGAGCTGTTAGCCACGGCGAAGGGCGGCAGCTTTACGTTGTGTTTGCGTCTGCCTCCATCAGAGCGCCTCGTTCCTGCGGGAACGTCGGCAGTGATCAAAATGCACGCGAGTCCCCGCTCGGTGAGAAACGCATGAAGGACAGGAAGATTTATTACAGGCAAAATTAAATGCACGGCTGGCTGTCAATCCACAAATGCCCCCTGAAAAAGAACTTCCTATAACATTCCTAATGCTGATTTTATTCACTATGAAGCCTGCAGAATTAATATAGCAGTTTGGCTGGGTGGGGGCTTTTTTTCCGTATGATCCTGACTGCCGCATCGCTGCGTTTGACACTGCTCCCCATCCTTATATTAGAGCTGGAGAAAAAAGAATAAAACGGTTTTAAATGGAGTGAAAGCCAAGCTTTGAAAATGTTGCCAATGGGCCTGTGGTGCTAATGACACTCAATTAGAATGCCTCATTTTATGGAGGATTTTGATGTGAAAGAGGCCCAGTTGCCAGCTGATGAACGAAAGCCGGTGTTATTTTTATATTTTCAAAATGCTGCTTTTGTGCTTGAGACATTCTACCAGAGGACTAGCTGGGGGAGCTATAGGACGGTATTTTCACTTTTCGCTCTGTCGCGTATCAATCGTGCCGCGACAGCTTTGCATCATGGGTCATGTTTGCTCTTGCGTTCTCCTTGTTTGATCCCAACTTCATACTCTTACCTTTGTCTGCGTCCTGCCCACTCGCACTGTAACCAAGACAAACTGATAATTCCGATTGGACCACTTTGTCAAAGAGAGAATTCATAGAAAGCAAGGCAAGCTTAAGTAAGCAAACATATTACTGGCCAAGCAATCATGGGACCGCTAAGTCAGGTGACAGTCCTCAGGTGACTCTTCCACAGGTATCACCTCCTCTAGATTAAGCAAGCTTGACTCTGTGGCCTATCGGAGTTTACCTCAAAGCTCCATTTCTTGAACCCTTAGGCTTTTGACCTCAAAGACATCTGCAGAGACGTTTTGGGCAAAGCCGCCTTGAACTATTTGTTTTCCACAGAAAAAAATGGTTTATTTCAGCTAGCTGGAGTTTTCAGGAGTTGGGGAAAATACTAAGTGGGTCAGGAGAACAAAGCCCTGTCCTATCCTTCAAACCAGGTGTGTGCCTCAGTATAATTTCCTCTTATTAAGAAATCTGTGGGACTTTGTTCCATTTTGGTACCAGCGACTGCTTTTTGACGGTCTCTTGTGAAAACTGTTTTTGTCCAGGTGTCCAAAAGCTGTCTATTATAACAATATTATCTGCGAAATTGCTGCTGCCTCAGTTTTAATGTTTTTCTGTCAAATATGAGGAAAAAATATACAGATTTCCCTGGCTACATCCAGCCCTGAATTTGAAAGATAGTTTGAATATTTTGAAGAGGTTGAAGCAAACAAAACCTTCATGCTGCACGATCTTCTTCCGTTCCTCAGGTTAGGATCCCTTCTGCTTTACATGCACAGTTGCACCCCTGGAATATCTGTTGAATACTGGACTGTCCGCGATGGCCAAGTATGACCTTTTCGATTCTCAAAGTCACTGCGATGGGGTGGTGGCATTTCAACAGTGTCTGCCACTCAAGGCTTCATCACACTGTCAGAGGCATTATTTTCTTCCAGCTTTTGTTAGATCCTACTTTTGCATTGACACCTTTTTTTGGTGACATTTGTCGGATGCCGAAATAATGAAAGACTGACATTATCCATGCTGTTTCAAGTCATGAACATAATATGTCACCTGGGGCGGCTCGTCCGCTCACTCTTAGTGCAGTGACATTCCCCACAGTTTGGAACTGAATCCAGACTGTGCAAGATCGGTTTCATTGCTTCAGAGTCAGCTAGCTGCAGTCTAGCAGTGCCAGCTAGGAAGGAGTCGAACACCTAGATAGTGATTTACGACAACTAAAGAATAGGGGCCATTTTGTTTCCATCACGCAAATCTGAGCCGGTGAACTTGATGGAAATCATTAGATTTTTTTTCTGGTCTTTTATTGGAGGAGAAACATAGTAATTTGATGAGAGTAACAATAGACCAGCTAGCAATAGTTTCGACAAGCTTAAGTGGGAAAAACGTTCGGACATGAGAGAAGAGAAAACAAAACAAAAAAAAAAAAAACTCAAGCACTGAGAGACCATTAGCAATAAGGCAACTGAAATAAAATGGCTCCGTGACCATATTTTCTTGAACCCTCGTGTCGCAGCTCTTTCTTGGCAGGAAGTACTGCCCTCCTTCATATCTGCAAACCTCAGCTGACAGGTTGCAGTTCATGAGGAATCAGCTATTGGCAGTATGCCCCTAGAATACCATCTGTGCCAGTCTGTGTTAAGAATTTACAGATTTTACATGGATGGGAGATTGGATCATTTAAATTGGGGATAAAAGTCGAGATTGAGCATCAGGAATCAGTCGAATAAAAAAGGCAATCAAAAAGTGTGTAACTGTGAAAAAATCTGGACATCATTGATTCAATTGTTGATAGAAATGATAGGATTTCTGAGTAGGCGTCTGTAAGGAAAGTACCCCATGGATTTCTGTATATTCGCATACACTACGTAGGCTTGATGTTTTTGATCAAGGCTTTTTCAAGCCCTTCTTTGACCTTTCTTTGGTGTGCGGTGCTCGGTTCTCAAGTCATCCTTGTATATTACTTTCATTATTCATTCTTCATTGAAGTGGAAGTACTTCAGAAGTTTTGATTCCCTTGAGAGCTGGGATTCTTGTGGAACTTGTTCTTCAATCCCATCTGAGAGTCTGTGCTTAAAATAAATAATATGACGTCTGAAGCACTCACCACTGATTTGTCTTCAAGTGCGATGGTGACCCTCCCAACCGTTTCGATAAAAAGCCGCCAGAATCAAAAAGCAAGTCAGGACACTCAAAGGAATGACAAATGCGGACTTAATTTTTTCAGGTTTTGGAATCAGGCCGTGATGATTTATTGAGGGGAAAAGCCCCTGATGGCATGGAAAACACGGCTGCCTCTCTCTACCTCAAGGCTTTCATTCCTGTGGTGGGATTTTAGTTGATTTAAAGCTTTGACAGCAGGGAAGTATCTCTCATGCCGAGAACACTGGAGGAGAGGGCCTGCATGTCAAACCTCTTACACGTGTGCCGCACAATCTGCCCCAAACCAGCAGGGTTCTGTTTTGATGGGGTGCGGCCAGGAAATGTGAATGCCTTTAATGTGTGGGAATAGCGGCGAATCCCATCGCACCTGCTGCAACGAGACCCCCCCCCCCCACAGCCTCCCACTTCGCCGTTAGCCAGACGTGATGCTCTCATTAATGCTTTTGTTACTAGAGGGAGTTTATCATGAAGGGTATCTTCTCTTTTCAAGCCATGGAACATACAGTGTGAGTGCTAACAGCCTACTGTCGGAGAATGTTGGGACTCAGATTGCTTTTCAAATGCCTTGACAAAAATCTTCTCATGACAGCTTATGAAGAGCCTGAAGCTAATATTTCACTGGGGTGTTGATGGTAGAGGTATGTGCAGAATGGCAGTCTGCTCTCTGAGGAAGAAATACAATAGTCCAGCTATTTTACTGTGCAATTTAATGGAATGTATTTAATTAATATTTCATTGCCTATCAATATAGATAGATAGATACTTGGCAAACAAATAAAAAAAAAAAATCCAATTCCTTTCTGTGCTCTCATTATGCTTTACATTCTTCCATTAATATGCCAGAATGGTGCACGTCTGTATTATTTAATGAAGATGTCTAATCTTTGAGAAGGGGCATATTACAGGTATAACGATTAGCAAACCTGTCAAGCAGCAAGATTCCAACCAGATTAATGGGAAACTGCAAAATTTCTATCTCCAGCGCTCGACCGGACGGAAAGCTAACCACCCATTTAATATTCCGAATTTGACTTGCAAATGCGAGACAGTTAGGAAAGGCATAAAGATGCATGGCTCATGGAAATGAGGGTAACTTATTAAAATTGTAGCGCTTTCTCAAAAAGTTATCTGCGCAGAGCATCGTTTCTTTTTGCCTGCCAGTCAGTCGCAATTCATCAGTTATTTTATTTATTATTTTTTTTTGTGTATTTCCAATAAATTGTTGAATGAAGGCACTGTTTTCCTGTCACTATGCTAAAGAGGTTTTAAAACTTGCCTGTCGGTAACTCGTTTCTCTAAATTCTCTACTTCGTAGCCCTCCCGATATGGAGCTCGTCTCACAAGCTGAAAAAAATTCATTATTTACAAGTAGCATTTCTGTAAGGCTTTAACTGGTGTACATGCTATGTGCGCTGAGATGTTGTAACAATTCACTTAGAGGCTTGACAGGCTTGACAATTTCATTATCGTTGCCCAACTTGATTACTTTTGAAGTTGAGTTCAAAAATAGAGCGCATCATCCTGTGATTGCATATCACCAAGGCTTAGGGTGCCGTCAGCCTCCCTTTCCTTTGATTGCCGCCTGAGTCACAACTCAAAGGGTATTTCTTTGGATTTCAAATGCATTGCCAAAAAAAAAAGCCGCTGTTTCCGCCCTCGCATTCTCTCTGAATACCAGGTGACTCTGCCTGTTAAAGCAGTATTATACAGCATGGATGGGCCTATTAGTCTGGTATTGAGCCCAGACTAGGTTAGTTTGATCCTAGACCGCGGGCCTGCATGGCTACAAGTGACTAACTCAAGTGTCATCGAGGATGGGAGGTTCAGAGTGTGCCCAGAGTAGGCTTGAAACATGTCAGTGATCACTATCGAACCATAATCATGTCTTTTTAATGTCCCCAAACAACCTTAATCATGTCGTCTTGTTTCATTATGTCTAAGCACACCGCCTGTGAGTATTTTCTCACACGCCCAAATCAAGAGCGATTGGCCATTCTAAATTTAGGAAAAACATTTGAATACATAGTATGCTTAGATGTGGTAGGCAACGGCTAACAGCTCACGCAGGAAGCCAGTCCCAGCTGAGTAGCAGCCCCAATATGGCTGCTTTTATAGCGGACCATTATTGCGCTGAGTGGTAACATCAACACCAAAGGCTCCCAGAGGACCTGACCTTTTACAGCACAGAGAGTTAAGGATCTTTAGTCATCTGCTAAAATGGCTGCTTCATTTTTAGAACTGCTCAATAACTGAAAATATCTCACGTCTGCTGTGGACTGAAGTGGATGGATTGAGGGTTCTTGTGAAAAATCTGATTACAATACTTGAGGCGGCTGCTTGTAACGGGCTTAGACTATCTAGATGTTTCAAAAAAAAAAGTTTCTTCTCCGTCTGCTGAGAAGTGTGCCTCAGACTTTGCGGTAAGTTAACAAAGTAGCCGGCATTAGCTGTCAATGTGATTTAAAGTACCCCGCTCCTGGCACAACCCATGTTTTTCTTTCCTTTTTTTTATATATATATTGGCAGCAACTGGATTCTGTTGTCCCTTTGGAACCAAATTCAAATTCAGTCAGTGGCAGATTGGGACAGTGTACCTCGGATTTCTCTCTGTCATTAGTTGAGTCAATAGAGTAAAATCTATGATATGCTTCGGTGTGGGTTTGAGGATCTGTGACCAGCCATCAGTCATCTCAGTCATTTACCCATTTAATTTCTATAATTCTAAGCAGTCTAGGTGTATAGACTATGCTATGGTGGAGCTCATTAAGCAGCTTTAGCTGGCTGCCAGTGAAACAAGGATAGCAGGACTCTTTGCAGCCATGATACCCTTTATGTGGGGTAGGATTTTGTGGCAGCTGGTTGCAATTGTTCCTCTGCTGGACCCCATTCAAAGTCTTAGCCAGGTAAAGTGTATCTTGGAGGGGTGCTGGGTACCAGGGACAAGAGGCTCTTAAAATGTGTGGATAACCAAAAGAATGGGGCATCACTATCAGTCGACCTGCTACCTCATCAATGTAAGACTGCCCTCCGGGTACTTTACAAGTCTATCAGATAATGAACGGTGTTCCTTTGTTCCCTGCGCTTTAGAAATTACAGCATTGATATGTGCCACATGTGGTTGCCTCCCAGTTAGTTTCTGTCTTGAGCACTCAAGGGTTGTGAGGGTATTGCAAATGAATATGCTTGCAGAACAAGGTCGCTTTCAGGTCCTGCATGGTTGGTTACACTCACAAGGGTGCTGTAGTCCTTTCATTGTCCGGCAAATTAAAATGTATGATTGGGTTTGATGTGGGTTTGATGTTTTGTTATGCCCCACAACCTCAATATTGTATCAATTTTCCTATTACAACATATTTGATAATCAGGCATTCGAATGTCCAGCATTACTACAATGGTTTCTTGTCTCTCAAACAAATATTAAATTACACGGAAAATACTTTTTTCTTTGAAATAAATGACAGCTTGAAGAACATCTTCAAATTGGTTATAATCTCAAATTAAGTGGGTAGCACTTGCCGCGCAGCAAGAAGGTTGTGGGCTCGAAATTCGGCCCGGGGCCTTTCTATGTGGAGTTTGCAGGCTGGGTTTCCTCCAGGTACTCTGGCTTCCACACGCAACCCAGAGACATGCATGTCAGGTTAACGGTAGAGTCTACAATGCCCGTAGCTATGGGTGTGTGAGTGAATGGTATGTGAGCTCAGTGATGGATTGGCGAGCTGTCTGGAGTGTTTTGTTTCTGCCTTTCGGTTAGGAGAGGAATGATTCTGATCAGGATGAAGTAATTAGAATAATGGTTGTATGAGTGGATTACGCAAATGATATGAGGTGTCCCCGTTGGACAGTATTTTGTCTCCTAGGCCAGTGGTTCCCAACCCAGTCCTCAAGGACCCCCTGTCCGGCAGGTTTTTGTTGCAGCTTTACTTCTGCACACCTGATTCATTTAAGGCTCAATACACCTTCATGCACACCCTGTTCAGGTAAATCTTTTTCAACCAATCAGCATGAAGCTCTTAAATGGATCAGGTGTGAAGGAGTAGAGAGAGAGCAAAAACCTGCAGGGCAGGGGGTCCTGGAGGACTGGGTTGGGAACCACTGTACTAAGCCATTCATGTCCTTTGGCTCGGTTCCCTGTTTATGCATACTTTATATCCGGTTGTCAAACAAGCAATAAGTGGAATCGCTTATTTTTCGAAATTGCTAAAACATAGTTTGCTGTGGCCAGAATGAGTAAGATTTATCATTTTGCCGTCATATTTATGTAATACTCAGTATTTTTGGCTGATTTTTGTGCTGATGTTCTGTGCCCATAATAATGTTGCATAAAAAAGCACTGTATTTTTTGCATTAGTCTTGCTGGTTATGGTATTTTAAAATGAGAAGAAAGTTTTCAGAACTTTAAGTTGAAAGAATGGTGGAAGGCGGATCTGACACAGCCATGGCGACAATAAGCTAGCATGATAGGAACGCTGTAATCCACACTCAAACTTATTTTCAGCTTTGCTCACTTTTGATAAACCCTACAAATCAAAGTTACGGAGTGACTGATATGATCTGGCGGTTAAAGTTGTTTTTGTCGTTATTACCTTTTTTCCAGAAAGCTTGCATTGAAATTCAGTTTGTTCTTTTGTATGAAATTTTAAACCACAGTAACTTTCTCAATACGATGTTACTGTAGCTCTATTTGCGATTCTCTTGGTACAGCTTCCTTCCCCTCGGTAAAAACAATCAGGTTCTTCGAGTATGCCCTCTATAATGTTTGTCTGCCGTGTTCTCCTTGGGGAGAAATGTTAATGGCGCAGTCCCTTCGTGTGCCAACTCTCGGCTGGTCGATTTGTCCATCTACGGCTTTTGAGTTCCCTTGCTGTGCTGGTGAAGTTGCTATTGAAGCTGGACTTCCCCGTCTGTGCACATCCAGAGGTCGTGACCTGTGTTATCTCAGCTGGGGTCTCTTGCCCTCAAGTGCCCCACACCTGCTGAGTGACTGACTTTGCTGAATGCACCTATATCATGCGGACAGCACGTACAGTATGTGGAGGTGTGTTATTTTTATATGCTGTGGAACCAAATCTGGGCTATTAGACCAAAGTTATTTTCCAAGAACTGGAAAGCGAGAGAGTAAAAAAATCTCCCTTCCTTCCTGAGGTGCAAGCAAATAATATAACTCACCATGGTTCCCCTAATGCAGTCCAGTTGATGAGGTGCATATTTTTAGCGGCGCAACTTTGCTTTCCCCTACAGCATCCTGATATATTATCCTTAATCAGTAATACTGTATACGGAATATATTTTTCATTTTTTTAAATGTGCATGTCTACACGAATGTGTGTGTGCTTGTGTATGTGCGTGTATGTGTGCATGTATGTACACATTGCACAGAACAAAATTCACCTGTAACATTAGCCAGAAAACTTGTTTATTTGAACTGCCGCTCTATACTTGTATGCGCTGAACAGTTGTCTCGGCCTATCACTTGCATGCACTCCGATGTCAGTGCAAGTAAAGGTTATAAAGTATTTGCCCAACAGTCATCCCATGATTTTTGTTTCTCAGTTAAGTATTGGTCAAAATTAAGCACATTCCAGTGTGATTGAGTCGCAGCGTAATTTCTACTCCAGCTATCATGTAGCATAACGACTGTGGAACTGTAGCTTGAGACAACACATCCTGTCTATTTTGATAAAGATAAAGTGGAGTGAGAGCTTTTCACGAGGGATGGAATGGAATTTATCGAGAGGTTTACTTTGGCCATTGCTCTCTCTTTCATGGTTTTGATTTGGTATATTCAACCCGTGAGGGATTCCATCATTCTGTGGCATTGCTTGATAGCTCTTATGAGGACTTACTACTCTGTGGAGAACAGCCGTGGTTTGTGGCTGTGCTGCCAGTTAGGTTTGACATGGTTGCTTTGAGTATCCATGTGGCAGGAGTGCCTTGACACTGACTCAAAAAGTACATCAGGTCAAGTTTCAAGGGGAAATCTAATGCAGCATTCGGGATCTCTTTCATGAACAAATACAGTGCTGAAGTGGACTAACTGAATAAATCATGCGCAGGTACCCTAGCAGCCATCTCAGTGGTGCGTATGAAGGTATTGCAATGACTACGGTGACATACTCAACTGTGTTTTCTTCCTGTCTGCTTCAGCAAGTTTGATATTTTGGAAATGTATTTACACATACATTTGTATTCAAGTGTTTAAAGCACTAAGTGAATCCACTAAACACTCTGTAAGCTACGCTTTCATATTTTAATTGTATCTCATGGCAAAGAGGCAGCAGAGTTAGAATTGCTTTGTGTAAGTCGTGTGTGGTTTATAATCCTGCATTGCATTCAAATTGTTGAAGTGTTTGTACATTTGAATTATCCTCTGGTTCTTTTAATCTGTATGGCTATTCTCGCAAGGTAAGTTATTTGCTGTTACTCTGTGACTGCAGAGATTTATTGGTAGCTGTGGGAACTGGGGAAAAAATCCCTGCAAGAGAGGGTGGGGGCACTTGGAAGTTGTTGCAGTGTCCGGAGATGCGAGAGACATTGCAGACAACACACAGCCTATTACAACAACAGAACACAAGACATCTCGCTATTTTTGAAGTCCCTTTTTTATATCCTCCTTTGAGATGTCTGTTTGTACTGAACATTGTGGGGCAGTGGCATGGCATATGCATTCGCTATCTTACAGGGGTCAAAGAGTGCCTCACAACTGGTAGTTGAGAGTCTACCAACAAGCTTTTGGAATGAACAGACCAAATCAGCACCACAATGAGAATGAAAAATCGGCTCAAGGTGTGCAGAGTTGAGACTGCTTGGCCAACTTGGAGCTGACACCATGGACTTTGTCCCTGTTCAAAGACACGTATTTATGTTTTGGTCAACATGCTTCCTTTTGCATAGATAACGTGAGAACTGCCATCACTGTGAGAATTGGATGTTGGTTATCTGGGCTTGTCACATGTGAATTCTTCAAAATATCTCTAGGTCAAAGGTACTGGTGGTGTTCATGGGCGACATCACAGATGTGAATGGAGGCTAGGAAGCCCGTATTTATCTGCCTGGGCTGTTCAAAGCCCACTGCGGCCCTTTCAGGAAGAGTGATGTCACGCTTAGGAAAGGGTCTATCATGCACACAGTTAAGAGCTTTCACTGCGCAATTTCAAACTGTTGAACTGGCAACCCATTGATAATATGGACAGCATGATTGGGTCTCAGTATTGAGTAAACATTTTTGCTTAGCAGCTTTGCAACAGATAGAGAGAATGAGAGAGAGGGAGGGGGTGAGATTGCAGAATTACAATCAGCAGGGAGGAGATGAAGGGACAAAAGTTATGTATATTGTGAATGCATTAAGCATCTGAATAGCAAACAGTGATGAGCAGAGTTTATGAATAATTTACCTCTTTATCTGAGCTACAATCCCTCTTTTCGCCCTTTTTGATCTGTGAGATAGATTACCATTAAAGAGCACTCGTGAATGATGGTTTCTCAGTGCATTTGACTCTTTTGACACACTTATCATGCAGCAAAATAAAAAGAAATGTGTTACAAGCTAAGCATTGCATTTAAGCGAAGTAAATAGGTTTCCCTGCTAGCAGAATTCCATTGTGCTGATGCTGGAGTGAATGTGGTGGCAATGAGCTGGGGCCAGGCAGCTGTTGTTTTTCACCGAGGTTGGAGGAAATTGAAGGAACCGGGTCCGACTATTTTCATGAGCTACGCTCACAGGCTGCACATTAGCGCTAATCACCCAGTTAGCTGAAGGCCTGGTCATTGTGCTGATGGATGTCCTCCCGGTACCTCTACAGAATCATCAATTTCACACAGAGTTCGAAGTTATAAGATCTCGAGGGAACTGACGCACACAGTGGCTCTTGGTGTACCCCCACAACAGTGTCTGTGAGACCTCACAGCTGCCCGCCACGGCGTGTCCTCAATCTCTCCGTTCTCATTGCAGGAAGCTTCAGCTCTGTGGGCTGTGGAAACTGGCCCAAGACACCGAGGTCTCGAGGCGGTGAGGCAGCCCTCAGGGAGTGACCGTCCTCTCTGCGGTCTCCCTTCATCTAAAGCTGAGGCAGCTCAGCCGTTTCTAAGATGAGATGCTGCTCCTGCAGGGGCTGCCGGGCGCTGCATCTTGAAATTGAATAAATGCTCCCGGGATTCAAAGTTATGCCATTACCAAGATGGCGTATCAACTCCCAAGCAAGCTGTACACATTAACCCCCTGATGTTAATAACATAAATGTTTATCATTGGAAACATTCAAAATAAACATCGACTGACTGAACTTGTGCTGAGTGTGTTTTTCCCACCATGGTCTCAGGACTGGCATACCCCATATATTGCCACTTTAATCGCAATGGAGGTGGTGTGTAAGTGATCGTGCATACACCGTTTTTTTGAACGCAACCTAGCACATCCGAATACACCAGGATGTATGGACTGTGTGGTGTGTATGCTCTCAGGACGTGTTCAGGCCGCACTGAGATCTCAACTATGTGTGGACATAAATCCATCAACAATGTAGAAATGGCTAGCATAATGTTTCATGCTCCTTTTTTGACTTTACGCGGGCAATGACAGGAATATGGGAGCTGTCAACTGCACTAGCACACTAAGAAAACCCACTTTCCTCGATTCCCTGTGTGATTTAACGGTGGTGTTCTCCTTTTTGAGAAACAGAAGAAAAGTCGGAACAATCTGTGCAGGGAGTCAACAACCTCGTGAAGTATTATACCAATACTCGACCTGGTTACTTCTAGCAGATAAATTGCAACCCGTTAAGGGCTCATGGTAAACTACCCTTATGCATGCAGAGACGGAGGCTCTGACGCAGGTGTTTTGATGTCAAAGATACTGGGTTAGCCTGAAGCATTAAAAAGTAAGCCTTTGCATGCGAAAACTTCCACCCAGTCCGCTTCCAAAAAGACCCCAGAGACGATGCGTTGTCACTAGTGTTGGCTGCGTTGTCGAGCTCATATCTCCCTTTCCACATCAGCTATGTGTCAGTGCTGTGCTCTCTCCTCAACAAGTTGTCTGTCGCAAGATCTACTCACAAAAATGCTGGAAAAAACAAGGACAAAAAATAGTCTCTCTTGCACCCAGATTGGTTTTTCTAAATTCTATTATTGGGTGGGTAAAATTGAATGTAAATAAATCCAATATCATATCTGGGCACAGAGTTCACACACAGAGCCCTATATTAAGGACCTAAATGAAATTGGGAAACTTAGCTAACAGTATTGCGGATCAAAACTGGGCATGTCTAACATTCTGGTAATTTTGTGTCACAAGGGGATCGTGCTGACGTGGCGCTATTGTCAAAAAGGTTATTCTAAGATGAATAAATTACTCGTGGGTGTGGCGTGAGTTTGGCTAATTAAGACTAATAAGATCAGCCACTGTCATTCTATTGAAATCCAGCGCATGAACATCATTGCAAACAAAGGACCTAACTATGACAAGCTCCACAAAGAATGTTTCTCTGAAGGATATACTTATTTGGGGTAATTGGTTGGTTCTCTGGATTATGCATTCTATACAATTGATTGATTCCAAGTTTATTTATACAGGGAAAATGCAAATTAAACATAATTTTAGTCCAAAAGAACCAAAAAAGATGTTTTGCACAATGACATATGTAAAAGTGTGGGCCATTCAAACATGCTGAAAATGGAACTCATGGTATTAAAACAACCATGAGACTGGAGGTAATCATGCATTTCCCGGACTCACACTGACAATATTGACTTGCGTAAAAATATCTCTTCATCTTCGCCTTGCCTTCAGACCCCACCACCATTTTTTTGGCATTATTTATTGTGCTGTGCTAAAGGGTGGACTGAAAGAAAGAAAGAACTTAGTCGTATTTTGACATTAAGCTTGCGCAGTGCCTGATCTGTTCATTGACACACCTCGTAGTGCACTGTTCAACCATTTGTGATGCAAACGTATTATTGCAGACCACAAAACTACCAAACTGGGAAATGATAATAAATATACGGTTTGCAACGGACAAAATTGTGAATAACATTACAGCTACGTTTTTCTGTTTATGATTGTAAGAAATTACAGCCCAAGGTATCTGGACGCACCAAAGCGACCAGTTCTGATGTGATAATTTTGATTGCTGAAGTCCCATTAAAAAGACAGGTGTGGACATGGCCAGTGAGGGCTGCCGCGCTGCATTTGAGGTCACTTTGTTTTCTGGAAGTAACCAGGGGTTTTCACAGTTTGGACAGTCCTGAGGGGCTGAATGTGGATTTATTCATTATGGTAGCAGATTACTGCGCAGTTGATGTTAACAATGCAGTGGGTAGCTTTTTTGCATAGGTTCTCAAGTATCCCTTGGGCAGAGTTTCCATTTTGTTAATGTTCAGCAGCTGGGGTGTTTGGGATCTTTAGCAAGTTGCAAGTAAGCCTGACCATATGTAATGGTATGAGTCAAAGGCCCTTGGGTTATTGGTCAAACAGCATATGGGTAGGAAGCTGCAAGATGCATCAAACATCAGTTGAAATGCTGTAGATCACAGGCCCTGGTTCTCAAGTCTTCTCAATGAAATTTGCTCATGAAATCTGAACCAAAAACCAACTGTAATGAAGTATGCATGCCGTCTTTCTCGCTTAATCTCACCTCACTTATACAAAACCTGATTAAAACAAGTGCCCCTTTATTAGCGTCTTAGCCGGTCTTCTTAAACTATGTGAGTTCTTTGATCACTCAGAAATACAGATGAATGCTCATACAGTCTCTTTGAAGATTACCTCCGCCATAAAAGGTATGAGATTTCTTTTCCTTGAAGTAACGAAGACCGAAGGTCCAGTGCAGCCCGGGTTAAGGAAGATGAAGCCCATATTTTTCACAGCTGTGCATCTTGCAATTTCCTCCATAGAGTGCACCTCTGAATCAAAGGGATGTTGGCCTTATTTAACCAAAAGCTTTTTTTTCAGGTTTCTGGCAGCTGAACTCTGTGCAGTTACTTCACCAAGGGCAGCAAAATGAAGACCTGTATTGCACTACTTGTTTCCATTCTCCCCATTCTTCAAGCAGGTTAGTCACCGAGTCTTCTAGTTGGTGCTGCTGGGCACATCTACCCCTAGAGTCTGTCAGCGAGTTAATCATATTTCATGCTGTACTGCGTGGATGGGGAGAGCTTTGGCTTAAAAATTTCAAACTCGCCTCTGTGCTTGGTGCTCAATCTTAGACAATGACGGATGCCTATTGGTTTGCTACACTTTCTGTGGGAGTTTAGAAGGGAGGTGTTGTGGAGCCATTGCTTCACTACAAGAAGGTGATGTCAGGACAAGCGTATGAGCAGTTGGCTCTAGCCCAAGGTCGTTAGCCCTGAATGCTAATTGTATTTCTTTCTGCTGATTGCAACAAATGTAGATTGACACCTTAAGCTGTCTCTTTTGTTATAAACGGACAAGGTTAATTCTCTCGGCAAAATACCTTGTCTTATTCCCTTACATTTATTTGCATTGCAAGTCCTGCAGTAGTTCAGCAATTAACTTTTGCTGCACTGTGGGTCATCGTTGATGCGGTTTACGAGTAGACACATCGAGTCGGGTATACACTCATCCACTGATAATACAAAAAGCCACATTCATTATTGTCAAACTTACATAAGTCAACATCAAAGAAAGCAGAAAATATGAAAGAAAATACAAGAAGCATCTATTTTTTTTCTAAGAGGCGGAATTCATACAATTATTTCATCTGCTGTTATAAATACAGTAATAAAACACAGTTTGCGCATTCGAATTAGCATGCGGATGAGTTATTGTATGTCGGGAGCTGTCCTATCTACAGGTAATTTTTAGTATTTATTGAACAATAATATTGTCAGGACACTGGGTAAATTAATCTGTCTATATTTGTTTATGTACGACAGAAGAGAATATTGACTTGCAGTCGTTGGAGCTTCAGAGAGACTGAGCAGTGTTTACCTTAGAAGGGAGCAGTTGAGGCATTGAGTCCTTACACTGCCACTCAGGAGGAAAACACCCCGTGTCTGGCAGGGACTTCTGCAAATATAGAAAATTCCTCGCAAGTCTGAGGACTGGTCTGGTTTTCATTTAAGAAGATTAAGCTTTTAGGTACCGGTGGCAAGTATGATGATATTTATAGGTGATTATAATTGCGTTACTGTACATGAACATTTCTTCCTTTCCTTTCAATGCCAAGACCAGATTTATTGTAATTGCAAACAGAAGCTTCTCATAGTATTTTGTTTCAATGTATGATAACAAGGAGGATTAGCTGCTTTGCTCTCAAAGCCACGTGCAATGATAGTTTCCCCGAGAAACTCTGAAGAGTAGTCCCGCTATAGCAGCTGCTATCCTTCTCCTTTACATTTGGTAAGTGAACAGCATAAGACAACCATGTTTTAAACTGATTACATAGCTTCATACATGTGCAGTTCTTAGTTGGCAGGCCCCAGCGGAGGACTGTGTGGATGCAATATTCTTGAGCACTATTCACTATGTTTACCATGTCTACCATGTCTCCTCTGAGACCATGTGCTTATGAGCATCCTTCAACTGAATGTGCACTGTAGAAAAAAAGCTACACTGGTTCTATTATTTCAGTTTTGATGTAATTTTTTTTTTTTTTTTCGGTAATGTGTCCATGCATGTAATAGAATCGATAGCCAGCAGATGTTACTAATACTAAGGCATCATTTTTTGAAAAAGCTTCTTAAATTGAAAACCGCCCTACACCAATACACTCCTCTCAGAACATCAACTTAGTTTTTTACCCAGCAAAAATGTTCATTCTGAAACATTCATTCATAATCAATAACACCTTGGGGTTCTCTAATACCATTTATAGGGTTTCATTCTGTTTTTCTTGATGAAATGGCCGGTAAAAAAAAAAGAATGCATTCATCTGTTCCATGACCAAAGCAGCAAATAGCATGTTTTCTTGTTGAAACGTTTTTCATGGGGCTATTATTAACTACTAGATTGGAATCCGTCAGATGTGCATTTGTGCAATTTTGGGTGCATGTGTGTGTGTGTGTGTGTGTGTGTGTGTGTGTGTTTGTGTGTATGTGTGTGTGTGTGTGTGTGTGTGTGTTTGTGTGTATGTGTGTGTACGCATGTGCATATGTGTGTGTGCGTGTGTGTGTGTGTGTGTGTGTGTGTGGGGGGGGGGGGGTATGTGGGCGTTCATCAGTCTGAGCGTGCATGCAGACTGTTATTACATTAAGGAAAAGGATGCCTGTTTAAGCTCAGTGTGACGAGGTCAGTGGACTTACTACCTACACTGTGTAAAAACGCTTGTCATGCATGAGCCAATGAGACATGAGCCTCTGGCCTCCTTATTATTAACAGAAATAATCACAGAAGGCGATTCACCCACAGTCCATTCGTACTTGTTGGACAAAACCAGCGGGCTGAAGTGTAGGGTCAATTGAATAGACTCTGGATCGAATGCATTTGATTGCTCTGTCTTATTGCAGCCTGTCCGGATAAAGAGCCTGGCCTTCAGCCTTGGACACCAGGTCACAATGAGGCTCATCGCGTTACCATTGGTTACGGCAAGGCAGTGCTCCTCTCATCTTCAGCCACTGTTCATTCTATTGAAATCATCAATGGAGGTACCTTACCTCACTCTCTGTGCTGTTTAACTGTTGTTTATTTACTAACCAGCCTGATGTCTAGTCGTGATAAATTGCAAAAATGTATTTAAAGTTAAATAATGTCCAAATAACTCATGGAGTTCACCTCAGGCACAGTATTTGTGACAGTTTTTTCATTTTCTTGAAATGCAGGCACTGAGAAGATTGTAGATAAGATTTTTCATATCTAAGGTCCCATACTCTGTTACTCCGCCGGTAAATGTGGGGAAGACTAATATTTTTGTTGCTGTATTTTTTTTTTCAATAGGAAAGCTTGTGATTGCCGACACGAACCGACCAATTATTTTGCGAACCAAACATATTCTCATAGGAGACAATGGGGAACTGCATATCGGCAGCTCGGACTGCCCATACCAAGGCAACCTCACCATCGCTATATATGGGAGGTACGTACAGGACAAATGAGTGATCTATAACCCCAGTATGGCAACAAGCATCTATAAACTGCAGTGTCTGTCTCTCAACTCAACAGATCTGATGATACTGAGGTACTGCATCCCTACTTTGGACGAAAGTACATTGGTGTGGGAACAGGTGCCACTTTGGAGATCCACGGGCAGAAGAAATTAGCTTGGACATTCCTAAACAAGACCCTGCACCCTGGGGAAACCAGTGAAGACAGCTACCACTTCGAGAGGGGCTGGGGAAACAGGGGCGTCATCATCCATGTGATTGACCCAAAGACTGGAGAGGTGCTCCACTCTGATAGGTCAGTTCTTGAGCTCCAGAAATATGATGCAACCTCATCTTGTCTTGAATTTGCTCAACACAGTTGCTTTGATTTGCTGATGAAGCCACGTTCGTCCGGGTTCATCACACATCATTTTCCATAACTGCTTTCTCTGCTTTGTGAAAATTTTCTACGTCAGTAAAGTTTTGATCAGCTGAAAGATACCGTACGCAATACATTTACAGAGCGAGGCAAGAGTTGAGCAACCATTTGGTAAATATCAAGAATTTGTCAAGCGCCTATCCTTGGAATTAGTCAAAATGTCCACATTGAAAGACTGACGCCAAAAACGTTCTGTTTTGAAACTGAGCCCTAAAATATTTTTCAAAACTAAGGCAATGCAGACGTGAGTCATGTTTGCTATTGCTTTTTTTTTTTTTTTTTTAATCAAAGAGCTGTCCAGCCTGTCACTGAATCTCCTAAACATGCTCTGATTCCAGATTTGACACATACCGCAGCAAGGACGAGAGTCACCGTTTGTCACAGTACGTGGAGGCGGTGGAAGAAGGAATGATATTGGCGATGGTTGTGAATGATGAAGGGTCCAATAACCTGGAGGACACCGCCAAGAAGACACTTTTGAAGTTGGGCAGTCGACAGTTCCATCGCCTGGGGTTCCGGTGGGGCTCTTCTTGTGCTGTCTCCTTTTAAACATTTGTCTCCAGCTTCTGAACAGAGTAGAAATCATGCATAGCCAAAACACTTGTAATTGAAATTGCAGAAACGCTGCATCGTGGCCAAACTGGGCAGGTAGCATAGCATCACTTCAGGCCTGATTTAGCTCTTGTTGAAAGAGGTCTCGCTCCTTTCCAACGGCTAAAATACCAGAGTATTGATTTATGTCACGCAGAGGTTTCAACAGACTCAATTATTTTATGTTATTTATTCAAATGGGGAGCTTCGCCTCTCCCTGCAAGACCATTAGAGTATTTTTCTTAAAAACAAGATGAAGAATGAGAGCATTTTTCAATGTATAGAAAATGGAAATTAAGTTAAGGAACGACAGCATGTGGTCTACAGCTTTTCTGTTGCGCCGTTATGATCTTTTGTCAGAGAGATTTCTTAAGGATGAGCGCACATTTGCTGTAATGATTGGCGCATGTGAAATGTGCGATGCAATGTCAGTCAAGAAATCTCGCAGCAGTCCGACCTTTGGTCGGCCACAGCAGTCACGTATACACGCTTTTACTCGGTCAATAAGTCACATCTCACACACTCTCCGATCACGTTTGCATGTTTTCCTGACTAAAATTACTTTTACCAAAAAAAAGACTTTAGCCACCTGGAATACTATTGAAGGAATGTGCTGTAATCACGCTCTATGTTCCGTCTTCGTTTCAAATCCTGCTCTACCAGTATTTCAAATGAGCAGGCCAGTAAAAAGTATTTATTTTACTCCCTCCTGAGTGTACTAGTGGACTAATGAAACTTCTCCAGACACCATATGCTTGGCTGCACTGCCAGAATGGTTAGTGCATGAAGCACTATGGAGGGCGTCCAAATCACTTCCTGAATACACCGCAGAAGACAAGCTTTCCGACAAAGCAAAAACAAATATACAAGTACTCATTATTAAATGCTCCTGCTTGATAGATGAACTCATTAAAGAACTTTCGGGGTTGGACATGTGTTGTGCTCCCAATTGCTCTCTGTCCTAAGTTCCTTGCCAAGACATAATCAAACATAACCTGTTTTTGGGGGAGTGTAGTGCGTGGGAGGCAGGACGTTGTGGTCCACCAAGCCAAAAATTAAGGAATAAGCAGCAGCGGTGCATACAATCATTTTCAGAAATTAGATTTATGCGCTGTAAACAGAGCGTTGATTACAGTTCTGAGTTTGCGCTGCCATTTGTTTGGGGGAACCATCATTTTTTTCATTTTTTTTGTAATTTCTGTAAAGTGAAATATCAGTCCCGTTCTGCTCTACAGCCTGATCCATCTCTCCAGTCTTAATATCCTTTGATTCAAAGCAAATTGGAATTCCAGTTCAGCCTGCTAACCGTAGACATGTAGGGGGCCAAAGGGCTAATGTACCCCCCAGTGTGTGCGTTAGCCTGTCCTTGCACAGATTGCCATCCATCTCTGAACTGTAATTACACAGCTGCACTGATTCCTCCCGCCAATCGTTCCCTGCGTCAACATCATTTACAGGGCTAGGTGTTAGCGTGTTTGTCTAATGCAGGCACGTGCCTTCCTCTCAATCATTCCCATGCCTGGTTTAACTCTCCACACCCCCACCTCCCCTTCATCTGCAGTCATCCCTGGAGTTTCATCACCGTGAAAGGAGACACGTCCAGTTCTGTGGAGGATCACGCCATCTATCAAGGTGAAGCCCGCTCCGCTTTCGTTTGCACAGCGTTCAAAAGCAAACACGTCCATGCAGACGGATCGTGCTGGAACAGGCCCATTCCTCGTCTGACGATCTTCTTCTGTTCTGTTCCATGTCTGCCTTCTAGGGACCAAGGCCTCATCCGAGGCAAAGAGTTCACGTGTATTTAGGTCGGAGTTCGGCGAGCATTTCACCGTCACCACCTCCAGTCAATGGGTACAAGGTAGAATATGCTTTTCTCTGCCTATGCAATGATCCTTTCAATATTACCTAACACAGCAGGCTATGGAGCTAATAGAAATTTAAGAGCACTGTGTCTTTTCAATGGTTTTGTATCTGTGCAATTGAGCGTCTTATAAATGACAAAAGAGGTTTATAGGGAACTGGATACCAAACATACTGGCTAATTGAGGCCAAACCGCTCACATAAAGTTCCCCGTGCCATTTCTATATAGTTTCCAAATGTGCGAGCAGATGTTCTGATTAATCTTCCTTGGTTTTTCGGATTCGCGTACTGCGCTGCCATATTTTTTTGGCCGTTACACAACATGTCATGTGCCTCATATTCAGGACGAGCTCATTCAGAGGGAATTAAAATAATGAACGCGCAGATTTCACATTCAAGTGTATTGCTTCGCTTCATTTAATCTGGATGAAGTCCAGTCGTGGCGCTAGAATTCCCAGATGGTTTCAGTTCACCCTGTGGACCGTAACGCGGGGAGGGAGAGAGCCTTTCAATTATTTGCTGCAAATGGTCCTCGAGACGCAAAATTGAACCACGGGAAAAGCCTAAAAGTAAATTGGACTACAGTAATAGCTGCACAGGCCTCTGCTTGTCAAGCCAAGCGGTAGGAACCGTATCTCTACTGTGGCAGAGGATAGCTGAGATGAGCTCCTGGGTCTATATCATGCAGAGGCTGAATGGACCGATTGGTTTGACCGCGATGACGAACGCGGTTCAGGCGACTGGGAGAAGCTGTCTGACCTCCACAAGGCCTTTCCTGATCGTACCTGCAGCAACCCCATGGACATTCAGGTACACCCGCCTTTGAGCTTGTGTGCTAACTTACAGGAACACGGGACTATGAAAAAAAAAAAGGGAAATCCAAACGAGCTCTCTGGCTCCTGAATATGCTCTGTTCTCCAGAGAAGCAGCATGTGTTATTTTGTCTCTGTGATTTATTGAATGGCTGTTTGTCATCTTTTGTGCGCTTGCTAACCGTATGCTGCAGCTGCCAAACCACAGTCTGTAAAAGGAAAATCCACATACTGTCAGACTCACTGTGTGGTACCCACACAGATATTATCGGAGCGTCAGTTCACCAAGGCCTTTAATTACATATGTGACAGATGTTATGGGGCCTTTATGACTGCTCCATGCAATGTGCAGCTGACAATCGTGGGGGGACTGCGGAATTGGCCAGTTCCCGGCCCACTCTTCACACTTCTAATTCTCCACCCTTTTGTATCCCCCTGGCAGGTGGAAACCCAGGATGGAGTCCCCTCCAATATGACCGGCGAGGTTTTCCACAAGAACGACAAGGAGTACGGATTTGTGTGCCTCAATAAGGATCAGCCCGATGGAATCTGCCACAACTATAAAGTGCGCCTTCTCTGCGGAAAGCTTGGTATGTGGGAAATTTAAGCTTTCCCAGAGCCCTTGCACTTACCGCGGAGGCTGGGGTGGGGCTGTGCCAGCGATGTGACATTGCATGCAAAGTTGCAACCAGAGAAGCACGTGCCAGCAATGAAGGACAGTCAGAGCCACAGAAACCTGGCGCGGGCTTCTGTCCGGGCTTGCGGAGTTGCGTGTCACGCGTTGCAGAGTCTGAACGAAACACGGCCCCTTTGGGCAAAAGATAAAAACCCCCGGTCGAAGGAAACTTGGCTGTCGAGCCGGTAGTCAGAAGTTCAGGCCTCGTCATGAGAATGACCTCCAGCGATTGACTCTTGCCCGTATATATCTCATATACCCCCTTGCGGTGCCTGTCCTTATATGGAGGGAGAAAATGATTAGTTTGACAGTGCACAGACGCAATCTGATGTGCATAGACAGCCGTGCTCTGCTCTGTGCGCGAATAGAGAGGAAAAGACGGGCCTGTAAGCGGCAGATGTTTGATGTCATGACGGTTTTAATCTCCGTTTTATTTAGGTCTGTTGAGGTGATAAGATCAGGCAGAACTTTGTGGTGAAAGCAAAGTGCACGCGGAGTGCTTTCTTCAGGGTCATTTGTGACACACACTCCTAATCCATTTTGACATCATTGCTCAATATTACAATCCTTATGAGGTCTTCAGGGACAGCAAAGGCATGCATGACATTGTGATAAGATTGTGATGAATCGCATAGTTTGTAAGGCCTTGTTTGGAATATATATTGGAAGCAATATGATCTATGATACAGTGCTTTTCAGGAAAACCAGATCAGTCAGAATAGTCTGTGTGGATTTCCTTGAGTGCCCTGTCTAGCTTAAGTAATTGTCCTTGCATGTGCCCTATGATCTGGAGTCTAATACTAAGCCTGTCAGTGCCAGCGGAGTCCCACGAGGCAAGACACAATTACCCATAGCATTCCTCTGTGTCGGAAGGTATTCATGAAGGATTGAAGGATTTGTTTCAAAGGGACATTGCAACTGTGGAAACCGAATTGAATTTCACCGGTAAAAACACACCAGGTTATTAAAATAATCAAAAGCATTTTATGTATTAAAGCCACTTTCAAAGTTAGCCATTGATCCCAAAGCAAAGAATGAAAAATGCACAGAATATACAGTTTGCATGTGCTCTGTGTGTGTGTGTGTGTGTGTATTTGTGCCCTTGTGCATGCGTGTGTGTGTGTGTGTGTGTGTGTGTGTGTGTGTGTATGTGCTTAAAATGAAAGTGATTGTTTATCATCTCCTGCGGTAAACCCTCTCAGTGGACGCAAATGGGAATGCAGACACTTTGATAAAATCAGCATTTCTCTACTGCCTGATTTCATATCTGTAGTAAACCCTGGAGGGACAGTCTGTCCTTTTTTAATACATTACACACTTATTCACGCACACATGCATAGATACATACATACATTCATGAATTACCTTTATTCGCACGCACATTGTTTATTATCGTTGTACTCACCTTGGGAAAGTCACCTTCATTGATATTTGCCTGCTCCAGAGTCCAATTGGCTCGATGTACCTTAGAAAACTATAAAAATGCAGTTTTGCCCAGTTAGGTCCACGTATTAAGTTTTCTTATGTAAAAATCAAACTCTGTCTAGAACCAGTGACATCACCATAATGCAGCTCGACTCTCAACCTGTTTCCAATTAAGAATTAGACAATTAATTTAATTCATTTACTGAGCAAATGGGCTACCAATAAGCTGTGTTGCCATTTCTAATTAAGGCATACAGCTTTGCGCCAAAGAAGGCTACAGTATCAGATTGCATGGATGGAAATAAGCTGAAATTTCCCTAAATTTCTTCTTGAAGTAGAATTTAATGTAGTAAATGCTCCTGAAGATGGTTTTTAGATGAGGTTTAGATTTTGTTTATAATTAATAAATTCGATCATTGCTGTTTTTTTAATCTCATATTTTAGCCTTCCAGCAACTTCCTCAGAAGCCGGACTATAAAGACGTCTTCGATGATTTTGCAACCATGAACGTTCGATGCATGGAATACATCTTAAATTATTTTAATGCATGCCATGCGTCAAAGTTTCACAATACACTAATAACCAATTTACTAAATTGTTCATTTATCAAAGTTCCAACGCAAGAAGTATTTGTAATTTAATAGAAAATTATCGCTTCGTGGCAACCAGAGTGCATCTGCGCTTCCCCACAAATGTAGCCTGTTCTTTAGAATGCTGAAAACATTTTGATGAAGTACAATATTAAAATTAATTAGGTTGCAAATTAATGGGAGATGGAATTCAGGGAAAGTACTGCATTAATTAATGATGTTTTTTCCCCATCCCTACAGTACCGCTATTAAGTACATTGTCATTGTAACGCTATGGTGATCTCTGTCATTTCTTAATACTCTCTTAATTACATGCTAATGTATTGGTCTTGATTATTGAGTTGATTACTCAGTAAATAAATTGTGTAATTATTAATCAAGTGATCTTAAACAGGAACAGCTTGAAAGCAAATATGCGTTTAAGGGTCAGGGGCTCACGGCACGCCATGCTTGGCACTTGGGTTTAGGAGCTTAACTGAGGGAAGAATCTACACTGGGAAGATTGAACATCCTATCCTAGAATCTTTTAGATAGTTCAGTTTCCCATTATCAATTTAAAAGTTCCTTTTGGACTAAACAAAACAAAAGTGCTGAATGCCAAACAGAAAATATTGTTTGCCTGCATTCTTCGCAAGCTTATCTGAATCAGATGTAATGCAGAGTTTCTGGGTGGGACATTAATCAGGTACATATACATGTGAAAATCCCTTTATATTGACCCATATTATTATGATGAGTATTTGAACTTAATCCAAGACACATCAAGATATTGTTGCTATGATGTTATAATGATATTTATTGAACATTATGAAATTCACTGAAAAAGTAGTGTGCCATTTGCTCTAGTTGTAGAGGAGGCACAGTGACGTGAAAATGTATTTTGGAAAAAGGTTTGGGTGTACTTACATCCATTGTTTGGTGACTGAAGTTCATGTAAATTCCATAAATTCTGAATCATTTTTATCAGCCAACCATATCATTTAAATGCTTGAATCAGTCCTATGTAAAAATCGAAAGATACCTGCCTTTTTTCTAATACAGAGTGTTTAAATCACACAGCACTGCAACCACACATTTTTTTTTTTTTTTTTTTTTTTTTTTTGTGTGAGCATGTTTCAGCAAAAACCATCTCCAGTGCTACTGCTGTTCTTTCTGTAACTTTTGAGAGCTGATGGAGCTGCCATTAACTGAAGTTTTAGTAATTGCCTCCAGAAGTGAATATGACAAAATTCAGACAGGCGAGTAGCTAATGTTGCCTGTGAACAGAATGTATTAGTCCTATTGCTGCAGTACTCTTTTGCTTTCATGCTGAGACTGTCTGGGATGTGTTTGTGAGTGAGCATGCTGCTATGATAATGTATTAAAGCAGGGGGCAGCTGATTGTGTGTGTGTGTGTGTGTGTGTGTGTGTGCGCGCGTGTGCGTGTGTGTGTGTGTGTGGGCCCGTGTGTGTGTCTCTGTGTGTGTGTGTTTATTTTTTATTTTTTCATCTAAATGGCTGTCCTGTTTTGCCTGACCACAGTGAGGCCTCAAGCTTCCATTACTATTGACACCCATTCCAACACCACTATCCTGGAGCTGGCGGATGACTGCAGGAGTTGGAGAGTCGGGGACACTGTGGTGGTGGCTAGTACAGACTATTCAATGCTACAGGCCGAGGAGTTCCAGGTCCTGCCTTGTAAAGCCTGTGCCTCCAACCAGGTCAAAGTGCAAGGTCAGCAGCATTTTCACATTGGGAAATTATTCTGTTTCTGTAGACTGAGCGGGAATGCGGTTGTTCATGGGAACATAACACATGCTTTTATGTCCTTTCGGTGTCCATTGTTTATTGGATGTTGTCTGCCCTTTTATAGCCAGCATTGGAAACATTTTGCTTGTCTGCACAAATCATGTTCCAACAGAAGCAGTGCACAGCTGCCATAACGTAGAGGTGTAGTTGTAGGAGCAGCCAGATAACTGGACTGTTTTTGGAGAGGGTGATTGGAAAGTGTTTAAAAAAATACACAGAAAAGTGAACAATACCTAAATCATCAGAGTCCGATTCAACAATATGCCATTGCTGAAATTAGCTCATGAAATTTTAACATTGACCTTTGCCTATTGTGTATGATTTTTTTTTTTGTTTTTAATTTTTTTAAGTTTAATCATCTCCGTGATGAAATTGGCTGCAAGATTTATTTATATTCAAATGAGTTTTTTTCAATATAAACACATCTTCTGGCTTATTTTACTGGAAATAAATTGAGTCTTTATTTGTTTCATGAATTATGTACCTCACACAATTTCACACTGTTTTTCTTATGAAATAAGCTGGACGATTTATTGATGCTTAGCTCTTCCTTGAAGTAATTTTATTCATTAGATTCCCTAAATGATACTGTCACAGCATTAGGTCTTCCCTAGTGTTTCCATTTAGCTGTGTAATTTTCTGTCCCTGTTCATACATTGAATACAGCATTCTCAATAAACCTGCCGTGTATTCGTGAATGCATTCAGAGCGAGGACATCTCACTCAGCCACTGCAAGAAAACATACTTTTTTGAACAGTGTGATATAAGTGGTTTGTCTTTTAATTGAGGTTAAAGTTAACCCTTGTGCAAGCATCGGCCTGAGAGCGGGGGGCTGGGAATAATTATGTTTTTATTCCATCCAGTATTGTGATGCATTGCACAACTATACACTGTTCAAAACCTTCAGGATTCTAACTGCGTAAACCACTTTTTGATGCAAATATGATGGTGGAAATAGTATTCAAAATTGTGTCATTAAAAACCCTCAGTCTGACTATACAGTCGCATTGGTTCAATTGTATTGCATTGTTCAGATTTGTCAAAATATATTGCAATCAAGGTTTTTACCTTGGTAGCGGTCCAGAGAAAAAGAAAATATGGAAAAAAATATGGAAGAGATATGAAAGAGGGCAGTTGTAAGACTATTGTAAAAAGTGAACACGACCATGAGTAGGAATGCAGGGAGATTGGGACTCTCCAAAATTGTTTGCTTAACCATGCACGAACATAACCAGGAGAAAAAACCTGTAGAATACACATTTTTGGTTACAGATTAGATTTATTATCCCCTGCCATCAATTGAGACTGGGGAAATTTGGATTACGGTCCGTCCGTGCATGCGTGCATCCGTCCGGGCCGCAATGGGGACAAGATTTCTTTGAAACTATTATACTTATGTCGCCAGTAGGAAGCGCAATTGCCAAAAAAAGATTCAAGTCTGACTAAGCCACTCCCAATTATAAGGGTAGGAGACCCAATTAATAATAATAACCAGATTCCCCACGAACAGGGTGTTCAAATGAATGAACAAAGAGGTTCTGAGTGCAAAGACTTCCACAATTTTATTAGGCACAATCATTATTAGGCACAATCAGGATAAAATCTATATTAAAGATTCAATAGTAGGAATAAAATAACATGGATGTTGTACCATACCACATGCTGGTTTGATAGGCTCACCAATGACTCTAGAATAAAAGCAGATTCACTTAACAATTGTAGATTTACTACAGGTGAGTTACTGCTAACGGGGACGCATCCAGATTACATGAACAAAGAAAACCAGAAAAAAATAAAAAAAACAAAAGATAAATCCAACAACCTAAATTAAGATTAAATTAATTAATTACAAATTAATTAGAACCCTCCTGGAATAGTGTTCGCGAATCTACCAAATGGCTGCTGCACCAACCAACGGGGCAATAAAGACCCTGATGACAATGGTAAGCGGGGCACAAACAGATTCAAGGAACTTCAAACATTACATGGCGCACGTGATTCAACCTGGTACTGCTACACATCACAATCGTAAAAGTATCACCTTTCAAACAAGACTATGATTCTGCCTGCTGTAAAAAGTGGATCACGAACTGTAAGCACTTTAGTTGGGGAAGAAATTTGCTCAGAAAAGGACTGCACTTAAAGGGGTTAAGATTATTAGCATTTCCTTGTAACCGTGCTCCTGAAATTTAAGTTGTTTTACCTCCACTTCTCTCGCAAAGATAGCAAAACAAACTGCAGCCTTGGGGTGAGATCTGCACAAAGCCTGGCGATGTGGCAGCGGTGTCTGGTTGTTTAGTTAGCACTCTGGACTCTTGGGGGGGGGGGTAGGGATTAGCGTGTCTTCATTTTCACCGATCTAATCTCTTACTACAGTCTACAGTCCTTCGCCGTACGCGGGTTCCTTGCTTATGAGTTTATGAGTTCAGCTGTGATATAAAGACACAGACTTGTGGGCTGAGAAAGTGTCTGGAAAAATGTTGTGAACAAACAAGTGCAAGTGCGGTAGCGAGTTCTCAGTAATTGCTCATCCCACGGTTGAAAGCCGATTTTTTTTGAAAGCAAAGGTCTCACATAAAGCTGCTTTGCAATTCGGGCTTCATACCCCTGAGAAAGCAGATTGGCTTTATGATTGTTTTCGAAAGGGATTATAATTCCTCAGGTTTCTAAAGGTTAAGTAATCACGAAGAGCAAACTCGTGTCTGCTGTCAGTCAGTGATCATTTTTCTTTATGACAGAGCTATGCTGACATGACGAACATAATTGCTATTCCCCCAGGCGTTCAGCTGGCAAGCGTGGTTCTCAATTTACCTGCTCCAGATTAAAAACACAAACCTAAAAAAGTGCTTTTTCACATTCCATTTGCATAGCCCATTCTGTGAGATGTAGGAAATGTTAGACTTCGTTGTATTCACATTATATGCCGTGCTGCTCATTCATCGTATGGAAAAAATTTAATCTAATGACATATGGTAAAGAACAGTGGTTCCCAACATCGGCTCTGAAGGCTTAGGGTTTATGCTGGTTTTTGTCCTCAGGGAAACTACAATCACAAAACTTTAACAAACAGTTAATTTGTCTTGAGTTGATTCATGTATTTTTTAGAGCAGAACTTTATTCGTGCTCCTGAGCCACATTTTGACCGAAATACTATGCGTGCCATGAAGAATACATTGCCTACTGGACCATTGAATATATTGTTCAATATGGAATTTATATTCCTCATGGCATGCGCAGATATTTCTGTCAAAATCTTGCTTAAGAGGGTAAATTACTGTTCTAAACAAGGAATCCACCTAATTTTAAAAATCGCCAGTTGTAAAAAATATTACCATTGCAATTGTGGTTGTAACAAAGCCAGCATACGCCGTGGTTCAACAGGACTGACGTTGGGTCCACTGGTGTAGACAACCTCTTGTTGATTAAAACGGTGTTAATGCAATATTCTCTTCTGCTTTGCCGGTTTGGCCACCAATCTTTCACTTCTGGAGAAGCCTTGAGAGTGGACTTTCTTCCAGTAGCACTAAAAACATCAATAATATTTTGGAATTATCTTAATTTTGATTACTTTTCGAGGGGATTTGTTCTGGCTTTTCAGTTGTGATCCGGATGAATTGGTGCCGTTTTTTGTTTTAAGAAAAATTTATAAATAAGTTCAAGCTCTGAAGCATTCTGATCTGGAGATCTGTGGATGCTCAAATGCCAAAGAGAGTCATGGTTGGAGCAAGTAGAAAGTCAAGTACATGATACTTTTTGTCACAACACTAGGGTCTGCCTAACTAGCCTTGACAGTCTGTCAGTAAGTTTACACGCACAGTTAAGAAGAGCTACGGTAATAGCTCGATTAGGCCATTTAATCTGACTACTATCCTTGTCGCAGTATACATGCAGGGGAGGAAAATCGATTTATTGACAGAAGCATGTTCGTCTCTGCTACGATAGGTGGCGATATGCCCCCTTTCAGTTTGTTCCTGTTTGTTACCTTTCTCTGGTTAACCTATTACGTTGCAGAAGTTAGCTGGCGGCAAACTGGTAGCATGTTGCGTGGCGAGCAAAGTTATGTAGCAAAGTTTTCTTTGTGTATCTGCAACTACGTGTAGCAGGTCGAAGGAGGGCCCGGGCTGGGACTTGAACCTCCAGACTCCCGGGTAAGAGTCATGCGCGCTGACCACATCGCCAAAGAGCCAGGCTCATTGGCAAAGTAGCCAGGGCATGTACTTATTAGGAGACACATCCAGTGACAGGACCCCTCTACTGTCACATCTCTCCCCCTCTTTCGTGAGCGTGTCCTCACGCTCCATGCTTGACGCATGCTGCCATCCATTAGGATGCCCCAGATCCTGCCGATTACGCCAGAATGTAGCAGGTCGAAGGAGGGCCCGGGCTGGGACTTGAACCTCCAGACTCCCGGGTAAGAGTCATGCGCGCTGACCACATCGCCAAAGAGCCAGGCTCATTGGCAAAGTAGCCAGGGCATGTACTTATTAGGAGACACATCCAGTGACAGGACCCCTCTACTGTCACATACGCAAATTGAAGAACTCCATATCTGAAAACAAATGAAAGTTATGTAACAGATACAGAAATGCATTTGGGTATTTTTTTTTTGTAATGAAATTCATAAGTAGTTTTCTCATCAGAGAAGCATTGAAGCATTTTCATGGGGTTAAAACAATGACAAACTGTAATTAAGTGATTTGAAGATGAAGGCTGCCCCAGTTTTCTGGCTGGGATCTCTCCGGCTGATATAAATCCTCTTTCTCTGCCTGAAAGCGAGCAATGGTGAAATGGGGTTGGATGTTCTTCTGACAGAGAAAGATTGCAATTTACACTGTCACTCAGAGCTTCCCTCACTATTTCCCAATTCTCATTTGGAAAAAAAAGGAAGAAATAACTATACTTCGAGGTTCCTGAGGAGTTTTTTGAAGGGAAAATCATTCCAAGAGTGGTGACCCCCTGTTTGAAATTCTTGTCACGTTTACCATAAAGGTCGCATTTTGCCACTGGAAAAATATACCTACTCTTTTAGACTTGGCTATGTTGCGCGTGCCACAAAGAAAATGTTGAGGCATCATTTCTGGATTGTACTTCATCCCTTCTGCTGTTCTTTGGCTCTGTCATGAAAAGTTGTTCTGGTCTCAGAAATGATTGTCAATTAACAACATGCAACAAATTAATCTGCCTTGTTCCTCTAATCCAGTCAAATCAGTCGTTAAGCCTGTTAGAGGCCGTTGCAGTGGTAGAAAACACATCTTTACCTCTCATATCAACCTGTCCAGCTATGGAATAATTTATAGGACATTAATACGATTATTTTCTCAACACAATATATAAAATAAATCATTTCTGACTGACCTGCCCAGTACTTTTCAACTGGGGAAGTGTCTGTCATCCCACTAAGAGTATGAATGCACTTAACCTTTCCCATCTGGCACGGTCATGTGATTTCCTGTTCAGCGCTGTTTTTTTCTTTAATATTCAATGAGTGAGAACCAGGTCATAAAATAAATATATAAAATAACAAAATCAGTAGTCATTTCAAACTTAACATTGTTTAATTGCCGAAAAGCTTTCCTTCATAACGGATGAACAAATCACTGCTTTTGTTTTTGTCTGCGGTCTTTTATCTTTTCATATCTGGGAGTTCTTCTTGGCTTGAACATTACTAGTAATTTAATGTGACGTCTTTCCACTTGGGTTAGGGTTAGACTATTTTTGGAGCAGACAGCTCTGTCTTCTTTTAATTCCTCTGAACCATAATTCATCACATTCTTGTTTTTTAAGAAGCAGGCATGTCTACCCATGGTGATTCCCAATTAAAGACTCCTGGCAGTTGAAGGAACCTCTAAGGAGACGTTAGCTGCCTTGTGGGGGTTTGTAGCTGCGGTTTCTTGTGAGAATGTACTGCACATATGGTGCCTCACATAATATGTGATGAAATACCACTAACACACAGTTAGATGTTCATATGAAAACAGCTTGTTTCTCCTACTGATTATTCAATGCCCATTATAACGAAACACCCAAAAAACAAAATAAAGAAGGAGTGCAATGAAAGTAATTCTTTCCTCCAAGCCCCTTCTTATGGAACTTTGTACTTGACTTGTTTGCAGGTTACATTGCTGTGAAAAAGTATTTTCCCCCTTCCCAGTTTCTTCTATTTTTGCTTATTTTCATATGTTTCTGTTCATCCCATTACTTTTGTTAGTGGACAAAAGTAACATATGAAAGGACGAAATGCAGCTTTTAAATTATGATTTATTTTACTGAAAGTGAGAATTTTTCAAGACCTGTATCACCCATGTGAAAAAATAATTGCCATTCTACAATTAATTACTGGTTGCACAGCCCTTTGTTGGCAACAACTGTGATCAAGTGTTTGCAATAACTGGCAATGAGTCTTTTACATTACTGTGGTGGAATTTTGGCCCACTTGTCTTTGCAGAATTGTTTTAAACAAGCCACACTGAAGGGTTTTTGAGTCTGAACTGCCTGTATAAGGTCATGCCACTGCATCTTATCAGATGAAAGTCAGGATCTCGACTGGACCAGTCCAAACGCTTCATTTTGTTTCGTTTCGGCTATTCAGAAGTGGACTTGCTCATGTGTTTCGAATCATTGTCCTGCTGGGCAACTAGACTGTACTTCAGCTCTAGGTCACAAAATGAAGGCCGGAAATTCTCCTTCAGGAATTTCTGGTAGAAAGCAGAATGATTACGACAATTATGGCAAGTTGCCCAGGTCCTGAATCAGCAGAGCAGCCCCAGCCATGACAACACCACCACTGTGTTTGACTGCTGGTCTAATGTTCTTATTGTGGAATGCTGCGTTAGCTTGGTCACCCAAAAACTTCCCGGTTTCACTCATCAGACCACAGAATATAATCCCAAAAGTCTTGGCTGGTATCCAGGTATTTATTTTTTGCCCTGCAGCTCTCCCAAGCCATTTTTGCCTTGTATTTCCTATTGTAGAATCGCGAACAATAGCCTTAACTGTGGCATGTGAAGCCTACAATTCCTTAGATGCTAGTCTGGGTTCTTTTGTGACCTCCTGTCTGAATTGTTGATGCACTTTTGGAAGGATCAGTTCTGTTCCAAGTTTTCTCTTTTTGTTGATAATGGCTTTTACTGTCGTTCACTGGAGTCCTAGAACCTTAAGGAATGGCTTTGCAACCATTTCCATACTGAATGATGTCAAGGACTTTGTTTTTCATCAGTTCTTCAATGTCTTTAGATTGCAGCATCATGTGCTGCTTTTTTTTGTTCTTCACACTGCCAGACAGGTTCTATTTAAATGATGTTTAGATTCAATAGGGCTGGCAGTAATCATGTCTGGGCGTGTCTAGTGAAATTGAACCCAGGTTTCGATTACATTTGTTTAATTGGTTGATTTTGTAACCGAAGGGGCAGTTACTTTTTCACACTGGGCCTGGTATGGTCCGATAGCTTTCTCTCTGTCAATGAATGAACTCATAACAAAAAAAAAACTACATTTAGTGTTTACTTGAGTTATCTTTGTTTAATATTAAAATTAGTTTGATGATCTGAAACATTCAAGTTGACTACTAATATGCGAAAATGGAAGAAACCAGAAATGAGGGAAATACTTTTTCACAGCTGTGCGTTTGGCTTATGTGCTGATGAGGTAGGATTCCTCATGGCCTAATACGCTTTTAAGAGTGATTCCTGTAGTTCTTGAATCGAGAAACGTTACGTGGCATTTAGTGCGTAAGACTTTTTTGTTTTGTTTCTATTCTTAAAAGCAAGTTAATACATGCTGACGTAACATCCTGGATGCTGAGAGCGAAGGCTTGAGAGCCAGTCTTCTCCGGAAGGATTTTTTTGAGGTCAGTTTTTAGTACAGATGATTGACGAGTGTGGTCGCCAGCACAACTTCCACATGGCTCGAAACTCAAACCTTTACTTTCTAGTTCATCCTTTAGCAATAAATACATATATGTCTGGTTTATAACTTTGTTAAAATTGAGGGTTGTCAAGTTCATCCAAAATACTCCCTGAGAAACAGAGTTAGGATCAGCCTATTTGCATTGGCTCCGTGAGAAAGAGGACATGCTAACTGGGAGGCTGCTCATGAGTGCAACACCTTTGTTCCATGTACAAAAACTATAAACTGTGTGTGTGTGTGTGTGTGTGTGTGTGTGTGTGTTTGTGTTGTTGGCATTGTCTGAGCCTGCTGTGCGACCGCAGTGCTAAAGCATGTACTGTCTCTCGGCGTGCGGCTCTTCGTGTGTAACACTGGAACAGCTCAGACAGCTCTAAATATAGCCCTAATCAAAAGCGATGTTCGTGTAGCGAGTGGTGTCAGTGCCGCGATGCTCATCACCAAGTTGTATTCAGTGCATTGTCAATTCCAATAAAGCGGTACCATCATGTGGGGACGATGTCACCTGTCACATTCCTCACTCTGTTTACAGGCTCACGGCTTAACCACAGCACATTCGCGCCCTGGAAATAATTGAAATATGTAGAGTTCATTCGGTCCACATGCTAGAGTAATGCTGTAATTAATAAGAAAGCCAGCCTCATGATAGATTAATGGTTGAGCCCTTCGAGGGGATGTTTCTGCAATGGCTAATAATGAGCTTCAAAGTATCCTTCATCTGTCTTTTATCTGCTCTGCGTATGTGTTTAATGTCACTTCTCAACATCCCATGGGACATGCTGACCCTAAATGGCGGACCCTCGGTACAAGTGGAATGAACAGCACATTTTTACGTCATTCATCACTGAGGAGCTGCCATATCAGATGAGCACCATGTAATTGTTTTCTGCTTGGGTCCCTTAAGGGCAATCCATGAAGTGTGCACTCTCTCACGCACACACGCACGCCCACACACACACACACGGGAATCAGACAGGGCCCATCTGTCAGTTGTTCACACTGGGGATCTGATATACTCATCACTGGACCAGTCCCTGCTTGTTGCCTTTGGCCCGTGGAGATAATCCGACATCCAAGGCGAGAATCTAATGTTCTGCTATTTTTTCATTAGTTCCTGGGTCGCCATGGGAATGGTTAATTCAAGGCTTTCCTCCTGGAGATCTATCACTGCGCTCCACGTGTTACCAAACCAAAAATTGCCTGCTCTGTTTGACGGCAGAATATGGCAATAAACAGCCTTACATCTGCAGGAAAAGCCATCTACCGTAATGCATCCCATAAAAATGCTTGAGAGATAAACCATTGCGTCCTCGTCTGGAAAGCCTGGAGGAAATATCTGACTGTTTAAGTACAACAAGTGCAGTATCAAGCAGTGTTCATTCAGGTGAGGATTTCTGACCTATATTTAGCGGCCTGGCGCTACACTTCACGTGTCAGCGAGTATTTCTGTTTGCCCAACCTCGGTCCTGAGGGGCACCTACAGGCCTTTGGTGCAAAGTAAAAATAAATAAGTAATAGAGAAATAAAAAGAATGTTTTCATCCACCAGGAGAGCCAATTTATCCTCGTTGCACAGCTCTTTTAGTGTCTCAGATGCGGCCATCTGTGCCAGCCGGGAACAGAGAAGGATACGAGCGACAGAGCCTCCTGTGAGTCATTAAGCCCTGGTCTCAACTGCACGGTTCCTGCCACTTCAATCCCAATCTGGGTCAATTTCCATGTACCCAACTACAGTGGCAAGGCCTGAAAGCAGCTTTCAACGTCTGTAATAACCCCTGCTCAGAAAATAACAACGGTAGAGTTTAAAAACAGTGTTAAAGCAATACTGAACGGCTGTGAATTAAGTGGTGGTTACAGGTATACGGTTGTGAACTGGACGACTGCGCAGATTAAAGTCCAAAACTATGTTTACTTCAGTTCTCGCTTTAGCTTCGGTAGGGATCCAGGTTTTACTCCGCAGTTATCCAGTGAACTTCAGTAATCCCACGTTATTAAATTTGGACCTGACCTCTCACATGCTCACACAGTCTGGTGCGAGACAGGAAGCTCAACTGTGCGTCCAATATCTTGCAGGGAAGCCGGCTTACCTCCATATGGGCGAGGAGGTGGACGAGGTGGACATGAGGGCAGAGGTGGCTTTGCTGACCAGGAATATCCTCATTAAAGGAGAGATGGAGCCTGGCTGCTATGGCAACGAGGCCTGCAAGTTCTTTGACTTTGATACCTTTGGAGCTCACCTGAAGGTATGAGTCTCTCAGGAGTCTCTCAGCTGAGAAATACACTGAGAAATCAGCGAAGTCCATTGTTTATACTAATTTACTGCCAATCAATGTTTCTAATTTCCTTTCTTTAGGGCCAAATAGTGTAGATAAATGCATTTTTTTAGCCCTGTCCAGGCTCATGTTGCAAATTTGCAACAATAAATCAGTTGATGACTGATTATAAAATATGAAGAGCACATGGGAAATGGTTTGATAAAGTTAGCCTTCCAGCTCAGTATTGCAAAAATACAATGTTAGTTCTACCAGCAGCCACTAGCGTATGAGAACTATTCTCCATGAATGAAAGATTTTTCAAATCTCAAAATAATAAATTGGGTTGGAGAGGGTTAAAACACGTTTTAGCTGCCTTAGAATCCAAAGGTTTCGTTTTGGCCAAAGAAAGAACAGAAAGTGGGCTGTATTTGAAAAAAAAACAAAAAAAAAAAACAAGTAAGAATTGCCTTTGATTGCACATCAAAGTCACAGACTAAATCGATCATGTTCACTGCCCTGCTTTTAGCACCCATCTTGGCCAGATATGACCATAACTTCAGCTTCATTATGAAGATAATGTCTCATGACTCCTTTCTTCCTCTGTGCTAAGAACATTCAGGATTTTGTCAAAATGGCATTAGTGTTCACTTGACCTTGACCCTGCCCTTTTGTTATTGGTTTAGATCTGTAACAATGGAACGTGTTCAGTCACTTACTGTTAGCACTTGCACTTGTCTCCTAGGAGGTCTGCTCTTTTGTACTGTTCTTGTGCACTTTTTTACGTCGCACTGGGTATGAGCGTCTGCTAAGAACCTGTACTGTAATGTAATGTAGTGTGTTATCAAAGCCAAGAACTTCATTCATTATTTTTGATGTATACTAAACTCAACAATGTCAAAATGTGTGTGAAGCAAAAACTAGGCCACTGTCAGTCAGCCGTAGCTAAAATCCTTTTTTTTATCTGCTCAAAATTCTGGCCATTTGTCCAAAGTTTACTACTGGAAGTCTACTAACATTTCAGATAAAACTTTGAGCTGGATTGCTCCTTTTATGAAGGCCATTTGAAATGTTCACAGCCGAGGACAAGAGCCAGCCAAATAATGTTAATGAGGGTGGGAACAAGGAAGCAATTTTATTTTTTGGAAAAATTGTTGTCAACTTTTTTACACAATTTCTGAATGTCATTGTGAAAGGGCAAATGAAATACGGAGAATTTTAAATGCATTTTAATCTACTTGGAAGTTCTGCCTTCACAGTTGCAATTCCCATTACACTTTACATTATTCACAAAATTAAAGCAAACTGCCTAGAAAGAGGAAGAAAGGAAATAACTACAACAGGCCTTTCTGTGAAAATGTGACATCTTTCCTTTTATATGTCTCCCTCACAAAAACACTTTTGATGAAGTTGCATCTATTCACTGCGAATAATAATTTATCCTTATGGCTTCCTGTGAACTGACATCAGCGAGTTGTTAATTCAATGCATTATGGAACTATTATATATTTATAACACAACAGTCAAACTGCAGGTTGTAGATAAAGTTAAAAGCAACCACGAACACGAGCAGCAGAATACCAATTTGTTTTCCATCCTGTGCTGAGCTACGTTTTCATCTCAATTCTTGATTTCGACTCTGATCCGCGACGCACGTATTTCACATATCTTGACAAGTAAAGCTCTAATCTCTGTCCTCACAGGGTCCAAAATGAAAATTTTCTATAAATCAGTCGTGACATCTAGAAATGGGAGAATCATTTTGCGGGAAATGTGACCCTTGATGGCCATGCAGACACACAGGCTGCGTTCGAAATGTCAAAAAATGATGTCCTATCATCTAACTCCAGTCCACTTTTCCATGACTTTGAAGGAAAACATTAAGAGGTTAAGGTGGAAAGGGGAATTTATAAGAGCTCAGTAAAAACTGCACTGCTAAGAGAATCCAACTGCGCTTATACTAGGCCACGTAATCATGTGTCCCCCGCCTGCCATGTTTGTTTGTTTTTGTAATTGGCGGGATTGATGTTGCATTGCTTTAAATATTGCTGTTGCACAGAATTGTGGGACGGCGTTATCTCCTTTATTTTTGTAAAAGATGGTCCAGTATACCCTATGCTGACGGAGATAAATTGGAACTATTGAAGTATCTCTCCTTAACTCATTCCCTACGGAATACTTTTATATAAAATTGTTGCGTTTTGTGAGAATACTTTTCCCAGAAATTACAAAGAAGACTTTTCAAACATTGCTGGACTCTCAGAACATATTTTGACTCTTATCTCTTGTGGTCCTACCTCCGCAGGTGGAGCGGGGGTTTAAGGCGGTGCATCTTCAGGGTGTCGAGATGGTGCATATGGGCCAGCAGTCTATGGGTCACTACCCAGTGCACTTCCACATGAACGGGGACGTGGATGAGGAAGGGGGTTACGACCCCCCCACTTACGTGCGGGAACTGTCCATCCACCACACCTTCTCTCGCTGTGTGACGGTCCACACGTCCAACGGACTGCTGGTGAGGGGCTGCAGTGTGGGGTTTTGAGGGTGCGGGGATGCGGGGTGGGTGGCCTAAGGTTGGAGACATTGGGTTTAGGCCGAAAGGCAAAGTCAAGGAGTGAAGATATATTTTAGGATGACTGAGTTTGAGAAGATGGCTGGAGGCTTATTCTACTGGGACTGTTTTGTGTCCAATCGCTGCTTTCCTCATTAATCAAAATAGTATTGCTTGGGTTGCATTAAGTCTCGGCCAATATGGCAGTTTTTTATTCAGAAACACTTTTTTTGAGGGACATTAATGCGGTAAAAAATATATACCTAAAAATTCAATTTCTGTTGCTGATGTAGTGGCCTGACCCATGGGCAGTCAATAACTTAAGGACGCATACTCAGAAAGTGTGGCGCAGATATTATGAGGGCTTTTCAAGGGTGTGTTTATGAATAGCTTTGCACAGTCCTATACAGATTCAGATGCGTGTTGTGAGTAATCGTCGGAAAACGTATTCTGGAATATTTTTTATCGAACGCCCTGCTATGGGCTGAAATGATCTGTTTATAACACATAGATCATTTGCTGCCTGACGTGCACATTGAACACTGACTGCAAATAACAGGCTGTTCAATAAAAAAGCAGAATATCATAATGTTTAGAATTAACTAGAAATATTACAGATAATAATTTATTTGGCAAAATACTCTATTGATGAGGTCTTTGAATATATTACCGTTGGTTTATTTTAAAGCCTACTGGCCGGTTTTGGTTTTCAGTCTGCAAACACATTACAGCTTTGTCAAGCTCACGTTGCTGAGGGGTGACAAGATATTCAATTGAAGCACAATTTACAGTGGGGTACAATGGCTCCCAAGATTTAATAATGCTGTGATCAGGAAATTCAGGATCTTGCCTGAGGCACCATTGTTAGTGTCTGTGTATAGAGAGTTGAAAAGTTCACTGGGAGGACTGGTGAAAGATGTACCTATAGCTGTGAGGAATAACTGCTGAGATGTTTGCTTTATCGTAGGGGTGGTTACTCTGATTGAACAAGTGCACAGCCATCTGTCGCCTCTGTGTGCTTAACGAAGTCAGCTGGGCAATTTAGGGATCTTCATAAAATTTCCTAAAGGGGTGCTGGAGGCTGCAAGAGCTTGTTTGACTTGCCCAAAACAGGCCTGGAGATAGAGGGGCTGAGAAAGGAGGAGTTTTTTTTTTCCCGCATCGGAGGACGTGCAAGTGGGCCCCACTGGGGTCGTTCCAGAAAGCTCCATGGCAAATGCAGAAATCTGCCCGTGACGCTATCCATGTTCTGGCCATTACGGCTTTCATATTATTCTCGAGTGATTTGATCATCAAGTTTATTTGCGCATCGGGTTATGGGTTATTGAAACCAGCTCTGCATCCTCACTACACCCGTTTGTGTGGAGTAAGGGCTCTAACAATACAGCCGTCCCATAAAATGGAATAGAAAGCTTCAGAATTGTCGAATTGTATGAAAGAGCACTACGATGTGCCTTGGAGTGCCCTCAGGAAATATCCTGCCGTATAAATTAATTATGTGTGAGCAGCGTAAACAGGGCATGTTCTAGTAAAGTGTGGTCTGCCGGGTAAATACATTTTAAAGCGCAGAGTTTTTCTCCTGTCAAGACTGATAAATAGAACGGCCTGCGCTTGGGCGTAGCGTGTTGTTGAAGCTGCGCTCTCGGCTCTGGTCACGGCAGGTGAAGGATGTGGTGGGGTACGACTCCCTGGGCCACTGTTTCTTCACGGAGGACGGGCCTGAGGAACGCAACACTTTCGACCACTGTCTCGGGCTGCTGGTGAAGGCAAGCACGCTGCTGCCCTCGGACAGGGACAGTAAGATGTGTCGGGACATCACCGAAGGGGCCTATCCGGGCTACGTGGCGAACCCCAGACAGGACTGCAGGTGAGAATGAGACCGGTGTTTGCTTCGGTCCTGCTTTGAGTTACCGCTGTGGGCTACAGTCCCTAGTTGGAGAGTCACGACTACTCAAGAATAGGAGCCATTTTGTTTCCATTGTGCAAAACTGAGCCATTGCGCATCGGATCTTTTTCGGTTCTTTACTTGGAAGAGAAACACATTAATTTCAGGTGAAAAAAATCATAGACCAGATGGGTGTGGTTTTGACAAGAATGAGGGGAAAATGTTCAGACATGGGAAAGGAGAATACTGAAAAAAAAAGTCATTCGCTTTGAGATGATGCCCAATAACATGATGGAAACAAAATGGCTCCATGACCAGGTTTTATGGAACCGTCACATCACGACTCTATCCAGGAACTCTACTGGGGTCTATTTTCCCTCTCTGTCTCCCCCAGTCCATTCAGTGTTGTATTTAAGTGTTAGGACAATGGCACTGTTGAATACGAGCTGTCAGTTTTTCTGCTGTTAGCAAATATTCATCGTTTTCTAATCCAAATAGCAGTAGTATCAGGCCAAAAAGAAAAGTGTCACTGCCCAAGTGCTCATGGTCAACTCTGTAATTATCTCGATTCGGTAATAGAAGTGATACAAGAAGTTCAAATCTGCTTCTAGAACGCTTGGAAAATTTGTTAAGTGGACAATAATAGTTATAGAGAATTGGATGTAATTACAGGCTGTTTATTGCATTGATCTTTCTGCTTTTTATTTACTTGGAAAAGTAACAGAGTGTAAAATTGCTATTGATGTCGATTATGAAACAATGCATCTTGTTTATTATTTTACTAACTTTGAATTAATTTTCGCCAAATATGACTGCGATGAAAGTGATCAATGAGAAGAGAGGGTCACAAGGACACATATTGACTTACAAATGTAGCTCATTACAAAACCTCAAAAAGTCACCTTTACTTCTTCATTTAAATGTTATTTGTTTTTATGTGGGCCATGAAACAATTCTTTGAAACCAGAGTCAATGAAAGTTTTTGTGAAAACTGAAACATTCAGCATCCTAGCAATGAATTTGTTTTGTCTGTGCCTGCTGCACAGGAAGTAGAGTTAGCACGTGTTAATGGTGAAATGCTAAGCTAAATCGAGAAAAAATATGGCTCTGCCCCAAATATGATGTAGCTCACCAGATATGTATATAATCAGGTCCATTACTGTTTGGACAGTGAAATCATTTTCATAATTTTGGCTTTGTCTGCCATCACATTGCATTGGAAAATTGTCAAGGTTTTATACCTGGTGACAAATCCTTTGCTGTTAATGATGGCCTTAAGTCTGGAACTGACAGACATGAGCAGATACTGGATTTCTTCTCTGGTCAGGTGCTGCAAGGCCTTCACTGCAGCTGTCATCAGTTTCGCTGCTCCTTCAGTGATTTTTGCCTTCAGAGAATGAGATACAATCACAGTTGGATTAAGATTAGGTGATGGACTTGGGCGTTGGTTAAAATAGGATTGCTCACATGTAAAATGTTCTGCAATTCCTGTGCAGCTCTCCCAGTTTGGATTTGAATACCCTTGAATTAAAGCTGAAAGTCAGCACTTTGAGTTCACATTTACTTTTGAATTTCAGCTCCAATATGCAGACAGCTAACTTTGTCAGTGTCAAATATATATAAATATACAAATATTTATGTACTTTACTTAAATTGTACACACACACGTGTGTATGTGTGTGTGTGTGTATGCTTCAAATAAATGGCAGCATGACAACGAGCCTCCCTTCCCTTCACCACTCTAAGCATCAATCAACGTTACTTGGCTTATTCACCTGCGAATTTCAGCACGTGCAGAGGGGGAAATATGATTTTCATTTTTTTGCAATTACAATAAGAGCAAGGTATGTAATCCACAGATAAAAGTAAAGCTTCTTCTCTCTCTTTGGATGTGGCTGCCTCTTCTTTTGGGACAGCTGTGTGGGAGGTGGAGAGAGATTGTGGTAGGAGCGTGCCTGCCTGTCACCGGCATGTTTGCCATTATTACTGCGCCACTCTGGCATTAGCCATTCATTATTGCAAAGCCGCTTATCCTGACATGCAGCGCCACGTTTGAAATGAGTTTGTCACTGCCGCACTCCAGCCCAGGGGCATGCAGCAAGATAACTGAGAGTTGGACATGGTCTTGGCTGCAAGTCGTGGTGCTTCCTGCATGAGCTGTCTTCTCGAGATACCCACGAGAGGGCAGTGTAGAGCCTAGAGTATACTGATCTTGACCAAGGGTTCCCAACCAGTGGTATACCCAGGGGGTATGCAGTTTGAGTGAAAAATTAAGTGGAATTACTCAGTACAAATTATTATTTTGCAAAATGTGTTTTATAACCTGTTTTATAACCATCATTTAAATGATGATTATGCGCTGTGCCACAATTGGATTGTAATTAAATGCAAAGTGACATAAATTGATTTTTATGCAAATAAATATCTTTCCTTTGTTACTGGGCTGCAGTATAGTGCTTTGTTCCCTGTTGGCCTGTGGCAGTTGTTACACTTGAGCGAGAGCTGTGAAGAAGCTTGTATTGAGTGATTGTTCTGCAGGAAAAAGTTATGGATCAGTGGATAAAAGTTGGAGCTGCTACCGCAGTTCAGTTTCAAACTCAGATGTGCCTGCAGAGAATAATAATAATAAAAAAAAAGCAGTCCAAGTTTCCTCTTTTTCAAGATCAGCATGTTCTTGGATTTACCTGTACCTCAGTGTTTCCTCTGCAGCGATGTAGGCTACTTACTCATTAAAATAAAAAAAAAATTTTAAAAAAAAGATGAATCTATTTGATTTACTGCAGCACTGGCCAGTAACTGAATCAGTCCCGAGTTACCTAATGTTTTGAATGATGCAGTTAAAGTGATTAACTTTATTCAGTGCAGACCTGTGAATTACAGGCTCTTTAAAAGTCTCTGCCAACACAGTGGGTCAGAGTACCGACAGCTGTTACTTGCACTCAAACACGCTGGTCCTCTGTGATAAAGCAAAACCCAGACTGTTTGAATTGCACTTTTAAGTCTATGATTTTCTGAAGGACCACTCATGGCCCGCCATTGCACTGTTTCGAGGGCGGTTTTATGGCCTGTTATGCTTATCTCACAAATGTTTTCCCCAAACTGAATGGTCAGAACTGATCTCCACAAGTTAAAGGCCTGTAATCTTGCTCTGAGTGGAATATAAAAGAGAATCAAAATCTGTGAAATAATATGGTTGGAGAAGCCATTTGGCCATTTCATACTGTCTGATGCTCACCTTTCCAGAAATTATGTTTATAGAGCCTCTGTGGTAAAAATAGCTCAAATAATGGCTCGCACTTGAAACATATTCAAAACATGGACTCAAGCACTGTTGAATTCAAATCTTACTTCCCTGTCATGGAAAACCAATCAGCTACGCTGCAATGGGCACAGAATTCATTGACTATGACTTGGACTTGCAGTATTCCTGCAAGACAGAGAAATTCTTTGAATTTATCCTTAGAGAAATTAAGATGAGTTAGTCATACAAAACATTGGCAGAGTTTTTGTGTGAAATGGAAAAGGAACTGCCTCATATGGAAATGTCACGTAATGAACTGTTTCCCCCCAGACTGCTCTGCTTGTGTGCAGTGTTTGTCTTTCAGTTTGACCTGAATTACATAGGGCTGTGTGTGTACCGTTCCCATGGTTTAAACTGAATCATGTAGAAGACTGCATTGCATGTCTGCAGTATCTTGAGTCTACTCTAAATTAGGCATCTGAACTAGAGTATGTATGCATGTAGTACAGTTTAAACTAAATTAGGTAAGTCTGCATGAGCGTCAAATAGTTTAAACTGAATTATACAAGTTACATGCTTTCACTTGCTGAAGTGAAATACAGAATGCATGTCTGCAGTGACTGCGGTCTAAACTGTTTGTAGAATGAGGTCTAAATGCATTTCGTTCTCTTTGACTAAAATTTAGAGATCAGCATGTGTGCAGCACAGTTTAAACTGAATTAGAGAGAGGTCTGAATGTGTGAAGTTGAAACTGAATCCGAGAGAGGTGTGCATGCATTCAGCGTGCATTCAGTACAGTCCAAACTGAATTCTGGAGGTATACAAAAGTGCAGCACTTGCAATCTAAACCGAATTGGAGCAGAGTCTGTCTCTGTTGGCGCACCTGCACTCAATCACTCTTTTCCCTGAGTGTTTGAGGACTGGTGTGATCACTCGGGCACCGGCTGATGCGTTTCTAATGGTTTGCTACAAGCCATTTGCCAAACTGCGTATTTCATTTACAAGTACAGAGGGCCTTCTGTTCTTGCTCTCTACATCCATTTAACAAATTAGATATCAGTGACGGCAGTGCAGTTCAGAATGAGAGAAATGGGGGTGAGTGCACGACGCAGTCCGAGGGGCTACAATATTTTGAAGTGATTTGAATCGTCCATGTGGTCTTGGTCTCAGGTCTCCACCGAGGAAGTTAAAAGTGTATCAGGTCACTAATGCCATGATCTCATCTCTATCTTTAGCCCTCTTGGCTGCTGCAGCCTTTTCACCAATAATTGAATAAATACATCAGGAAAATGGGCTTTCTTTAGTCTAATTTAAAGATAAGAAAACGAGATGCCAAAACGCTCAACTTTCGTAGTGAGCAGTTGCTGTTGGGCTGATATCACGTAAGGGGCTGTACGTCATTAAGCCACTAAACCACCCTCTTGCAGGCACATTTCTTACCCCAAATTGTTATGTTCCAGACCAGGGATCAAGTGCAGAGGAAGAGTTCAGTCCCTTTGGTTGGTTTATTGACAGCTGTACGGTATGACTGGGGATGGGACACAGAGGAAGAGTGTGCAGTTCAACACAGATGTAATAGGCCAAACTGAGCTGTCACCCACTGCCCAGTTGAGTCTGGGATAGCAGCCAGGTGGAGTGTACACTTCAGCAGAGCCAAAGTGTTTCACAGGAGGATAGAGTAACTTAGTTCCCCTGCACAGAAGGATTGGGAGCTTGTTCCTCACAAACTGGACAGAAGAACAGACTAGGAAGGGTTAATACAAATGCGGCCCCAGTCCTGGACCCTGATTAGACTGGGAGCCTGTTCATATTAAACTGGACAGTGGAACTGACCTGAACTGGGTCAACTTGAACGCAGTCCCAATCCTAGACCCTGAGTAGGCTTGCAAGCTTGTTCGTGAAAGCTGTGTTGAGAGGATTTCTTCCGTGAATTGCTGTCATTAAAAGTTAAACTTAAAAAGACAAAAAGTTTCAGCTTGGAATACTGACTAGATCTAAGTGCAAATAGCAAATTACAATCCAGCAATGTGCAACTTAGAGCATGGGGCTTAAATCCGCGTCGCTTAGCTGTGAGGAAGTAACCATGAAATTAGACACAACCAAGGAGGGAAAAAAATGCAAGACGTAAACCAATCAAAGGATATTGTAATTAACATGCAAGCTCCTGAATAAGGAGGGAAATGAAAGGCATTTAAACAAGGGTAGTGTCACTAGATACAGTATGGTATGGACAGATGAAATTTTGTCCAGTTCTCTGATTTGGAGGTATCTGCACTGTTGATAACAAAAAGGTTTTTCTAAGTGGGTGAAGATACGGATGTATCAGGCGCAGGGTAAGTACTCAATAATGGTAGAACGTTACTGAACTGTAATGACATGGGGTGGCGTCATTGTGTCTCCGCAGTCTCTGTCGGTTCCTTCAATTGCATCTCCCCCAAAAATAATGATTATTATGATTTTTTACAAGCCTATTGTGCTAATTTGTTTCTATTTAATTTGATCCACAAGGAGCACCTAAATCTACGCTAAAATGAGACTGGTTGTGTTTCATATGCAGTTTCATACAGAAATTGTGGACAGAAATTGTCATTATTTACTCCTGTAATCGACAGACACTGGTTAGCGCTGGTTAATATGATGCACTTTGTATGAGCTAATCCATCGGTTGTGCTAAAGAACTCTCTGCTCCTAAGGTTACAGTCCCTGAAAGAGCCTGTCAGATCAACACATTTCTGTCCTGGATTAAATTTTACATCGTCTTCATCCGTTGGTAATTTTGATCCTGAAAGAGGTGGGGATTTGCCTGAGTGTGAGCGCGTGCGGTGTGGGGGCGTTTGGGGAATGAGTCTGAAAAGTGCTTTAATGTCTCTGTGCAGTGCCACGTCCACCTTCTGGATTGCTAACCCCAATAACAACCTCATCAACTGCGCGGCGGCCGGCTCAGAGGTAAGGTGCTCCTTTCTCACCTGCCCGTGTTCCGCAGACAGTGGTAGCCCGCCGAGGCTCATTAGCAGCCAGTTTGACCTAAGTAATGGCCCTGAGATGAGAAACCAGATCGAAAGGCACCGGTACCCGCCCCAGCCCTCGGGTTTTCCTGCCTAACAAAATTAATAAAAGGGCCAGGGCGGCCATGCAGCTGCCTGAGACCTTCTCATTCCCACCAGTCCAAAATGTGTTGCCATAGCTATAAACGCATGAATGAACATGATAAGCTCGAGCTAAACTCACGGCTCTTTTTCTCTTTGTGTGTGTGTGTGTGTGTGTGTGTGTGTGTGTGCGCGTGAGCATGTGTGAGAGAGTGTGTGTGGTCACGCACGTGTGTGTGTTTGTGTGTGTGTGTGGTCACGCGTATGTGTGTGTGCCCATGTGCATGTGTGTTTGTGTGTCCATGTATGTGTGTGGTTCTGTGCATATGAGTGTGGGTATGTGTGTGCGTCTGTGTGTGTGTGTGTGTGTGTGTGTGTGTGAGGCCAGTGCTTCTCCAGAAAAAAACAACTCATAAATAACTCAGAGTGCACTTGTGTTCTCATATAATTTTTTAAGGCTCCATAAATTCAGCCTCCTTCAAAACTGCAGCTCAGACTATATTTCAGAGGAAAAAAACACTGCATATAGAATAATGATACACGGAGGTTGTGATGAATGCTGCTTCATTTGAGCCCCGTGTCTGTGTAAGAGTGATTGTATCACATTATTAGTGTCATTATAGTCAGTGTGCACACACACACGCATACACACCCTCGGCTGAGTCTCTCCGTGTGGCATTTGCAGGAGACTGGATTCTGGTTCATTTTCCACCACATTCCCACCGGTCCCTCGGAAGGCCTGTACCCTGCTGGGCGAACAGAGCACACCCCCATGGGCCGATTCATCAATAACCGCGCCCACTCCAACTACAGGGTGAGACAGGGCCACTGCGTCTCTGCTGTCGAGGCGTGCCCGGCAACACCGCCAGCGAGGGCTTTGTAATTCCCAGAGGGGACCGAGAGCTCACAGACTGAGGCTGCATTCCTCATTTGTTTAGGAGCAATGCCACTGCCATACTCCAAAGTGCAGTGCAGTTCTTGGTCTTTAAGAGTACATTATAAGGCTGTTTGCAAACCAACGTTTTAATAACATTTCTGCAGCGGTCATATTTGCATGATATTGGAATCTGTTAATGTCTGGTTTGTCCAATCGTATGGTAGGCCTGTCTATTTATTGTTGTACTTACTATTGCATTCCGATATCAATGAATGGATGATCTTAAAGCTTAATGTGCAAATACCTGGATTATTCGCATCTAAAAATCTGGAACAATTTATTAATTGAACCAATCTGGCATTCTATCGCCTACTGTCGCCAGTGCTATCACTTGTAGATTATAAATGCCTACACGCTGACATTTGTATTGGTTTTTTACTTGGATAAGAAGTATAGGCAGAGTAACCAAAGTGCAGTAGCCTTTGATAAAAATTAAAAACGTTTTTTTTCTTTCGGTTGTGTCCTCAGACTTTTGGTCCCCACTGGAAATTGACAGAAGTATAGAAGCGGCTTCATTTATCTTCTGAAAACTAAACTGTGCGACAGTTAAACGCCGTGCAGTAATTGAACGACACTTTCTCTCCAGTCATCCCTGTTCATAAAACATGAGGCATTTCCTACTGCAGTGCACAACAGCTTGACGTTTGAAAGACTGTAATAAAAGACAGATAAATAATGTGTCCTTGGGTTTGTACGTGGAGCATTATGTTGTCGCTTGGAGCGATTGGAGTAGAGACCGAGCAGTGCGAAACATGCGAAAGCCAGAAAACGTCTTTATTGCAACTCCTACTTTGAAATACATTTCCTAATGAAGGTAATAAAATGAGAACATGTGCTTGGCTGTCAAATAGTTTATGTGCAGAGTTGCTACTGTTTTTTTTTAAATTATTTCTTGCTTCCTGGGCCAAGATTTCCATTTGACTGTATTGTTGATGCAATATTTTAGGCTGGAATGATCCTTGACAATGGGGTGAAAACCACAGAAGCCAGTGCCAAAGATAAGAGGCCATTCCTGTCCCTCGTGGGTGCCAGGTCAGCACCGAGCTGCTCTCTCATCTTACTTTCATTAGCTCAGCCTCTCCTTTTGAACTGTGCGGAATTACCCAGCCCTTATAGCACCTTATTAATTCAGGTTTATACAGACTGCATATTCATGTGAAACATGCAGCTGCTTAAAATGGATGTCATTGTAGAATAACCAATATTTTTTAGCAATGTGCATGTGCAAGTCTTCCTTAAAATCACTTAAAAAATTATCAAGATATTTTGGGCAATTTTCCTTAAACTGCTTGAAGTAACTGAGCTGTTAATTACAGTTGTCCATTGCCAGTGATCTTTCATGCTGAATTAATCACTTTTGACATTTTTTTTTTTTCTCGTGGAAATTTTTTGAATTTTGAAGTACTATTCATACACAGTAAATACTTACTGTATGTACGATACATACAGGAAAACATGCTTTGCTACAAATGTGCTGGCAGTGATGAAAGATAAATGTAAATTTAAAGTTGTTTTATCTTAGGAATGTAATATGGCCAATAAATTGCTATTAAGACAGAACAGCTGTTTTATAATTACCAGTCGCGATAGTACCAGCCGTGATAGCGGAGCTAGTATTTTTTTCTGTCAATCCGTGTGTCATCAGGCCAAACCACAGTGAAATCACTCGAAAGTACAATAAAACTACCAGGAAAGCTGTCTTCAGCATATTTGCAATTGTTTATAGTTCTTTCTGTCAGTATGTCTGTTTGTCTGTCTGTCTGTGGACAATTTAAAATTGGAAGCATCGCAACCTTTTAAGAAGCTGCCTCCAAACTACACAGGTCAATAGTTGTGGTATAAAGGAACGCTGACTTTCACGATGGCACTCATCTAACACATTATAATGGGGACTCCTGTGATGGCAAAATGCATTATAATGTGGACCTCTGACAAAGCCAAGGACGTTGAGTCATACAGTGTTCCACTGCCAGAGTAACAGAAAAATAAGTTTTTATACAAAGGCTATGGTTACATGCAAAGCATGCAATATTGTTGTAAATTGTCATTTTGAGAACAGCTATACTGTACACAATGCCCGCTTCGCAATCGTGGCTGATGCAATTCCAGACAGTCTCCAGTTTTACGTTTGAAATAACGCTTCTCTAAAACATACAAATTGGTAAATTTCAATTCATTTTAAAATTAATGTATACACAATTTTATGGAATATTAGAAATAACTAGAAGCGCACTTGTTACAATGCATACCTCCGCTTGCACCTTCGTTTTGACCTTTTCTGCAATGTTGACCTTGGACTTTGACCTGTAAAAATCTAATCACCTCTTACTGTTGTCATATACAATCTCTTCAAAGAGTTTTATCAAAATACGTCCAGAACTTTTCCCATAATCCTGCTTAGAAATGGAGAGACAGACAAACAAACATTACGGGGCAAAACATAACCTCCATCCAACTTCTTTTGCAGATGTGATAAGATAATTGAGCGTATTGCCAATACGCAAATAATGCCCGGATGTAGCGCTTTCGGCAAAATATTTTACTACTTCTGGAACCCACTTACTGCCGGTGCGTTGCTGAGGTCACGGCTATCGTTTAGCGTCAGCTAGCTGCGGCTCGGCCGTGCACGGATGCATACGTAAATCATGCTGAGGAAAATGTAAACATTCACCAAGTGCACAGCTAGCTTCACGAGCGTATGGGCGAGTATGCAAATAAGTACCCGATGCAGTCGGCGGAACCACGCACGCCTAGGCAGCGTTCGATTTTTTTTCCCGCAGCAGCGACAGAGACTGGAAGCGACTGGGTTACCAGTTAACTATCCCATAATGCATTTGAAACGGGGCACGAATGCTACATCCGGGCATTTTTTGCGAATTGGCGATACCCTCAATTGACATTAATATTGGCCTATGTTAGTAAACACTGGAAATACAAGGAAGAGCATGAATCTCAGAGCTAGTCCTGCACTGCGAAGAGGGATTCCCATTCTGCACATGACAGCGACATTGCAGAGCGTAACACTGTGTCAATGACCATGAAAATGACCGCCGATGTCCTTTTTTTCTCCAAAAAAGGTACGGCCCACACCAGGATTCTGACCCCTTAAAGCCCAGAGTCCCAGCCCTGATCCATCACTTTGTAGCCTACAAGAACCAGGACCATGGGGCGTGGCTTCGGGGCGGCGATGTGTGGCTTGACGACTGCCAGTGAGTGTGCGCTGTCGCACGGCAACCAGACCCCGCTGTCATCACGTCTCATCACGAATTGAATCATCATACAATTCTCTCATATTACACATGCTGCATGCAAGGGCCCTTTCACAGTGCCCTTACTGTAAATGGGCTGCAGGAAACTTAGAATCCATTCAGGATTATAAATGATGTGAGGTACATTCTGTTTAGACTCCGTCGTATTGAAGTTCTGAAATCTGTTGCAAACTGTGGTGCATTTTCATGTGTTAAGCCTGACCTTTCTCACCCCCAGATTTGCTGATAATGGAATTGGCCTGACTCTCGCCAGGTAAGCCCGCTGAGCGGAGTTTGTTCTCGTATTAGAATGTGAGCCGGAGCATGTTTTATTTATAGAACCGTCTGTAAACTTGCACGTTGCGGTCGTGATTGGAAAATGCCTTATATGGCAGTTGCTTGAGATGCAGTGGGAAATGAGTGTTTTGAAAAAGTGTGAAAGCAATTTAAGTGGGCAGAAGTGGGAAGCCGGGGGAATAGATGCCTGTGTGCGGTCGCCCTAACTGACATGTCCTCTGCACAGTGGGGGGACCTTTCCCGACGATGATGGCTCCCGGCAGGAGGTGAAAAACTCCCTGTTTGTGGGCGAGAGCGAGAATAGGGGGATGCCCGTCCCCGACAGCCCTATCTGGGGGCCCGGTGGACCGAACCACACTGGCAGAACACTTCCCAGAGGAGTGTAAGTGACCAGGCTCTGGTTAGCTCTGCCGAAATATCGAGGAATGACTGAGTGAAATCCACAATCCCGCCAATGCTAATGCCTCCCTGCCACGTCACATATTTGGATTTAGCATTACTCAAAGCCGCAGCCATGAGCCCTTTCCATTATGCTCCGCAGGAATTTTCCCATTCGAGGCATGCAGATCTACGATGGACCCATAAATGTCCAGAACTGCACTTTCCGTAAATACATCGCACTCGACGGACGTCACACCAGTGCCTTCGGTTTCCGGCTCAACAACTCTTGGCAGAGCTGTCCTAACAACAATGTTACGGACATCACTTTTGATAATGTTCCTGTAAGTCAAACCTTTCAGTCCAAAGTGGTCCTGTCCTCATAACTACATATTTATTGAGCTAGGCTGTTTTTCTGTTGGATCGCTATGGAATTCTCCTTTTGATTTGCAATACATTTGAGTATTATGTTGGCTAACATCGATGGGGTGCTCTGATATTATTGTTTCAAAGATATATTCATTATTGTGATTATGCATAATTGGTAAAAGATTTAAAATTAATTTGAAATCTATTTAAAGTACCAGTCAAAAGTTTCGAATCACCTAGACCTTTTCATGGTTTTATTCAGTATCAAAATGGTCTGCTAGTACATGTGGGATAATGACAATGCTTATGTTTGATAGCAAAGTCCCATTTCATTGGCCATGACTCTAGCTAACTGAGAACACAATGATAAGACATGTATATGAATAGACTAGCAATAACGTGATGTGGGATTTTATATTCTGAAGCCACATGTCCACAACTATCGCCTCTGCATATAAAACCATTTGAATTAAAGCTGTCAAAATTCTTCACTCTCTTCATTATGGTCTACGCACTGTTATAATTTATCCTCCCACGGCTTTCTTTGGTGAAAGCAGAATTTTATTCATGAAGACAGATGTAGGATGATAAATTTCTTTGAATGGGCTGACACGCTGTCAGTGTTCTGGGTGTGGGGAAAGAGTGTAGTGTTTTTGTGTGAACCATCACCTGCAATCACACCGCCAACACCTCCCACGTACCGCTGCTCGGAGGTGGCTGACAGGTGCCACGCCCTAAGTAAGGCTCTCCCCTCCCCTTTTCCCTCAAAACCAATCAGATCACATCCCGGGTGTTCTTTGGCGAGCCGGGCCCTTGGTTCAACAAGATGCAGATGGACGGGGACAAAACCACAGTCTTCCACGACGTGGACGGCACGGTTAGCGAGTACCCTGGAGCTTTCCTGGTGAAGGAGGACAATTGGCTGCTGCGACACCCGGACTGCATCGACGTGCCGGACTGGCGCGCGGCCATCTGCAGTGGTCACTACGCCCAGGTCAGAACCCTTGACATCGCCATGGCATTTTTGACCTGCATGCAGTAGTGTGCACCTTGAGATGTTTCTCCTCATGTTTAAGACAACTCTGTGAGCTTAAATTACGATTGATACGTATCTGTCTATCTAGTGCATTTCTGTCAACCATCTTGTGTGTATACTACCAATTGCAGCAAATAAACAAAATGATAGTTTGGTGTCTAGTCCCTGACCATGACACACCCAGTGACCTACTGAGCTTCATAAGAAGAGAGCAGGAAGTTTCAGGATATCCCCACACCCCCCCGCCACCCCTTCAGGGGAAGTTCTGAGTCTGCAGGTGTATGCTGGGGTGGAGGGGATGGGATGTTAACTGGCATCAGGCGAGAGTGATGCAGCAGCAGCAGGAGGCTTCAGTGCAGGGGGGCAGCTTATATATTCCAGCTATAATAAGGAGCAAAGCAGCGTTTGATATGGGCGGGAGTTTCTATGGAAACGTGGCCATGTATTGAGTAGTCTGTCAGAACTACCTTTGCAAGGCGTGCCCCATTTGTCTGTCTATCCATCTGTCAGTCTGCTGATTTGGTGAAAAAGAATTGTGTTCGCACAGGCTTCACTGTACACATAAACAATGCATAAGGGGGGGGGCTGTACCTTGTCCTACCGATGAGCTATTTTTGAGTAAATAATATATAAATGCATGAATACATTTGCCTCTGCTATGACCTTGAATTTCCTTTGCAGTAATAAAAAAAAAAACTCCATTTCTGTGCGGTTGTGCCATAGATATATATTCAGATACGCAACCCAGCAAACTTAAATATGAAGATGGTGAAGGACGAGTATCCAGAACATCCCCTGATTCTTGAAGGGGCCCTGGGGAAAAGGAGCCACTACCAGCAGTTCCAGCCGGTGGTGACTCTGTCCAAGGGCTACACCGTACACTGGGACCAGGCCGCCCCAGCTGAGATCACCGTGTGGCTCATCAACTTCAACAGGTACGCCCTCACTTCACAAAACCCGAAAACAGCAATTCAGCGTGTATGAACTGCTTTTCAAATTTCACATTTCAAGTGCCTATAATATAATTTTTGTGATTCTGTGCAGAGTAAACATTGATGCATTGAGTATTTAACTTCGATATATACATATAGAATCTTAGATACAAATCACTGTGCCTGGAAAGAGTTAATGTAGAATTGCTTAATGGTCTTTCCTTGGCTGGCCTCTCTAATTGTCTTTAATTGTGGGGAGCCGAAATGCCTTCTTCTGTAAGCATTTAGTGGGCGATGATATTTAGTGCACAAATGTGCCTTGATATTTTGTGTTCCTGTCAAGCAATGACAATCATTGGGACATACAGTGTATACCCCTGATGCTAGGCAAAGTTTATCAAAAAGAAAAAAGGCTGTATTTATGACTCATTTATGTATTGTTTACAGTGTGTATTTTGGGTATAATCCAATCTTCCAATGCATGTAATTTTACATTTTTTTTTTCATCAAGTAGTTGCCCCTTGCTTGGATTCTGGCGCCTCCTAGTGTTTACTAGCGACCACTTTGTCAGTCGTTTCAACGGGATTTGCACCTCAGTTCATGTTTGCTGCTGTTACCCATTATTGCTATCTCTTACCTTGCAGGAATGAATGGATAAACGTGGGGTTCTGCTATCCTAAGGGGACAACTTTCACTATCATCTCAGACATTCATAACCGGCTCACCAAACAGACAAGAAAGACTGGGGTATTCCACAGGACCCAGCAGAGGGAGAAGATGGAGCACAGCCACCTGTCAAGGGGCTATTACTACTGGGAGGAGGAGACTAGGTACTACCCCCAGCCTCTCATTACATTTAGAAGACTGTTTAGCGCGACAGAAGCTAAGAACTCTACAGTACGAAGCACTGAGAGATGAAGCACCGCTCATTTGGCTTGCAAATCACTCGCTCTGAAACACACAAGAATGAGAATTACAACCACAAAACACACTTGCTGGCTCTGACTTATTAGTTATGGACCGGTTCCCCTGCTAATGCATTGGTTCCACTACTATTGGCTAAAAGGGAACTGAACAAGAATAGCTTGAAATCTCTTTTTAAACACAAAGTAATTGCATGTAGAGATACTTGCAGCTTCATGCATCTCTCATAAAACTCATCATTTTTTTTCCCTCCTGGGCATCGTTCCATGAATTGACTTTAATGGGAACTGGATGAAATCACTCGCATGCATACTAAGTGTCTCTACATACATGACACATATTGATAGTGGGATTTTGTTGGTTTTTTTTATGATCACAAATACATTTTTTGAGAGTTCTTAACTGAACATTCTATCACTGATTTAGCTGTCGCTTTTGGTAGACAAAAGTAATTAAGTTATAGGATATTGAGTTTTGAAAACAATACGCCAAAAAGAACTTTTCAAAGCATTATGCCCAGATTTTGTACATGACTGGAAACATTTAGTCTCTTGTGATGTTCGCTGCATAGTTATTTCATCTGCATATGTCACAGTTGGGTGGGAGCTCTGACTTGGGTGGGGTCTCTGGTGTGTTGACTGTGGTGATTTTTTGTTTTGATTCCGCCTTCTCCTCTATTCCTCCAGACTTTTGTTCCTGAAGGCTAAAGCGTACAACGATAAGGAGAGCTATGCCTTCTGTTCAGTGAAAGGGTGCGAGAGAATCAAAATTAAGGCCACAATCCCGAAAGGCAGTGGCCCCAGCGACTGTATGGCAGAGGCCTACCCCAGATACACCGAGATGCCAGTTGTGGACGTGCCCATGCCCAAGAAACTGCCTCCTGCAAAGCTGGTAAATTAACTGTCCTATTTTTATTGCGAGAAAATTAATCCTGCTGTATCTAGCAGAGAATCTAAGTGTAAATTGCCTGAAATTAACACATAAGAGAACAGAGCAATATTAAAAAAAGAATTGCATTCAGGACTAAGGCTCATTATTGGTAAATCGATAAAAACACGATACAAAAATGAGAGAGCTGGTTTAGACCCATACACATTACAAACGCTATCCTCTAAATATCCACTGCGACTGCAGGGAGTGGTCGCTCAATGTGTTTGGCCGTGGAATTTCACCAGGCTTATCACACTTGTAAATTCATCATATGATGCGCTCTACCCCTTTAGCTGCCTCTCGTCAGTCTAGCGGCACTGGAATGCTGCACCTAATTCCATGAGCGTGAAGATTTATTTGCCGCGTTGAGCTGTATTGAATTTTAAAGACCATAAATTTTCCTTGCGTCCAAACAGAGCTCGACGGAGCACTTCCTGGAGATCAGACTGGAGTCATATAATACTCGTTTCTTCCACATCAAGGATGACTTCGCATATGCGGAGGTACGGTTCCTATTGCCCCAGGTTAATATTTTCCATGCAACGGTGGTATTAGCACTATAAATATTTACTCTCGCGTGGCTGCAACCGCTGCTGTCGACCGTGGCTCTGTCACTAACCACATATAGGCCTCTCCATCTGCTGCAAAAGTGCCTATCATAGATGGAAGAATAATAGCTGTGCTCACCAGCTCTGTGCTTTACAGGTCAATGGAAAGAAGATCTACCAGGCAGATGACGGAGTGCAGCTGACTGTCATCGATGGCCACAATGGCAAAGTGCTGGACAGCAAGAACTTCAGGAACTCCATTCTACAGGGAATTCCAGCCCAGATCGAGAGCTACATAACCAGCCTACAGGACGAGTGAGCTCCTCTTCCTATATGTCTCTATGGTGACACACCCTGAGCTCATCAACCCCTGAGACATTTAAAACATTTTAACTGCTAGTTACTATGATTATTATTATTATTATTATTTGTAGTAGTAGTCACAGTCATAGCAGTAATAGTACTATTAGATGTTTAGAGTAGCAATTTTATCCCAGTAATTTTATTTGAAAGGATAGAATGCATGTATGAGACACTGATGTTGCAGCTGGTAGATCTATTTATTTCTTACCCCTGTGAATCCAGCTCCATAGTCCTAATTACATCCAAGGGACGCCTCGTCACCAAAGGGCTTTGGACGAAGATGCTTGAGAAGCTTGGAGCAGACAAGATTGTTAAATTGAAAGGTGATTTTTCCCGAGTACTGGCACTTCGATTGCAGCACCCCTGAGAAAAATGTCAATACAAACTACAAGCCATCAGGCGTTTATGTCTCCTTCTGATACCCGCTAGAAATCAGAAATCAATCAGACCACTGACATAAAGGGTTGCAGTCAGGTTATTTGCTGGTAAAATGCCAATATGTTAACCCTTTCACCAGTCAAAAAAACATTTCTGTCAGCACTGGTTTACCGACACGGAGACATTATTGTCGTTTCCGGTCATTGGACTTGGAGATTAATCTCCGGCAAATCCCGTGTGTTCACTTTACACTGCATCGTGCCTGGATAGATTGCCCGTTTGATGCAATATTGTTTTTGAAGAAAAAAAAAATCACAGAGCGTTACTGTGTAGCGGGAGGAAAATCGACCAGTAAAAGCATTCATTTATAAAATCGTCCCACTCCAAATACATCGCTGACTGGTACGATACCAGTCTTCGTCAATAGTACTTACTCGTTTACTTCGTACTGTGCTGTGCTTAAAAATAGAGAAGGCACAATAAAGCATTTACGTCAATGATGCTCTCTCTTAATTTGCGCGTTTCGGGTTGGAAGAGTTGACAATGATCTGTGCCGTTGCTAAGTCAGTTGAATGGTATTCATGGGATACAGCAGGGGGTGCTGATGGGCACATTACGCTGAGTGAGTTTTTTCACGCTGTTCCATAATTATTCAAAACATTATAATTTCTTTGAGGAGATTTAAAAGCTTTCTGTAATTATATTCTGAATGTTGACCTCTGTTTATTGAGGTTGGCTAATTTAGTCAACATAATGAGATTTGGCATAAACGTTTCACTCATGCAAAAAAGGGCCAAGAGATTGAGCATTATTTTTCCATTTCCCACAAAAACGAGTAAGGTAATGGTGTCATCAGCACCCATCATGAGTACCACACACAGCCCTCTGTGTGCTCAAAGTACGTGCTACACAAAAGCAGTAACAGCTCCTCTCTCATTTTAGAGTTGCAGTATTCATTATTTCAGCACGCCCCAATTTCTATATCAGTTTCTGCAGTCTTATCCTACCCAAATCCCACTTCAATGATGTTTCCACTAAGTGAGGTCATATCAAATCCACCATTTATTTCTGCCCATTACAGTTAAAATGACTCTATCCCTTCCTAGATTTTACTATCATTTGAGAATGACAAGCTCAAAATCAAGTAAGTCAGTTGCTTACTATTACTGCAAGGGTTTTTGTAGCATGAGATTGTGGACCTTCCTTTAGACTAAGCTTGGATAAAAGCGATGCGGCAAAGAAGTTGTAAAGACCACTTGGAGTTTACCTGCTACCACGGCAAGCGTAGTTTATCAACGCCAATAAAGTTTTACTAGTCATGCGCAGTCATATGCCATCTCATCTTTGAAGATTGACTTGATCCTGTTCAAGTTATCTTCATGTTTGCACCATTTTGTTTTGAATGAATTCATGCGTATATTTATTCGTCAGGTGTGAATTCTGAAAACCTGGGTTCAAGGGATGAAAAACAAAATACTTTTTACCTCCCTTCATCTCTGTTTTTTATTTTTATTTATAATAATGCGTGTCAGGGCGGCGGGGGGGGGGTATAAAATGAAAGCCTCTCAAAGTGATTTAATTTTATTTTTAACCTAAACATACGGGATAATTGCACATATTTTATGTTTGTGCACCTTCTTAGAACTGTTTTCCTCAGTCACTTTGTCTCAACAGTGACACTCTGGCGCCCCCAAGAGGAGGCCTGCCTCACAATCGGAAAACTTAATACGACTGCAGTGCTAATTGCTTAGCCTTAAGTCTCTAATTTTGTTCAATCCAACAAAGAAAAAAAATCCAGTGCCTGCATTCCAACCCTGATAAATAGCACACTCAACGGTACACTTAAACTCCTTAAAAGGGAGTATTAATGTAGTCTTTAAACAGAATCCCAAAAATGTGCAAACAAATCCACCAGCACACATGGCTTAAGGCACGTACCTAATGATTTTTTTTTTTTCCTTCAGAAAAACTGGCTTTTGTCGGCTTCAAAGGGAGCTTCCGTCCTGATTGGGTGAGGTTGGTGATGGACGAGGACAAGTCCAAAATTCACCAAGTCCTGCCCATCCCAGTGGTCAGGAAGATGAAGCTATGAGGACAAGGCAGGCAGAGGAGAGGAGGAGGGAGGGAGGGGGGGGTCCTTCCCACTGTCACCACTGCCCAAAAGGATCACGTGAGATTCATGGATGATTCACAGAGAATGGACTACTGAATCTGTGCAAATCAAAAGCATGTGTTAGTGCCACCTAGCTACCTTCCCAGTTGGTCTCGATGTATGTGAAAAATGTGGATGTGTGATACGATTGTATTGTTTGTTGACTATACTTGACTTAACTGATAGAAAAATAAGACAACATTCCTCATTTTTGTCCTGTTTAGTGGTGTTGACATTGCTCTCATCCCAGAAGAAATTTATCCTATGCTGTGAGGTTTTCCTGATGTTATATTGTGATGCTTTTTTTTTTCATATATTTGTTTCATATCAGAATTTGTGGTCCGTTAGTTAATGTCCTAGATGTACCAGCAAGAAATTTGAAATGATAATCTGTCTTACTGTCAAGGCCATTTACATGTCTTTCAAAACAGTTTGCAGAGACTCTTACTGACTACAAGTTACTGGAGATGACTGACATGGTTCAGATTTCCATTAGTAATGCATTGGCCAATATTTTCGATGTGGCAAGAAACAGGATTCTGGTTTCCATTTGCCGAAATAGCTGGTCTTTTTTCGGAGATTGTAGCTGTTAGTGTTTTATATGTTAATTGTGTTTCTAAAATACATCAAGATTGATAACAGAGATATATTTTATACTTATTTATTGTACAGGCACAATTGAACAAATTGAGAAGGGACATCTTTTGAGTTGTAATGTATTTGCTGTATTTCTGTCCTAACTGTAAAAACTGATGCAAGCATTTAAAATGTACCACCAGAAACTGTGTAATTCTTAAAGTAGTATGCATTATGAAAAGGTGTTTTATCTACATGGAATGGATGTAAAGTAACATGACTTGGTCATGAACATACTCATGGCCCCTTGCTTTGGATTATATCTAAAGCCTTTTGTATAAAAACACAATAAATGAAAAAAAAAACCACTTTTCATTCTTTTTTGAAGTTATACTATGTACTTGATAATTTCAGTGTTACTGTTTGAGAACACTCTTCATCCAGTATTTAGAGAAAAGTCACTGACACCTTGCCAGTGTATGATTTCATCAACAACCATTTACTGCTGAATGAATGTTTGATAAAATTGTAAATTTCCTCGAACTTCACGAGAATAAACATCTTAACATTTAAACAACATTTTTGACCGTAATAATTTGTGGATAGTTGATCACGAGGAGCATCTGATAAATGGTTGAACGGATTTTTAAAAATATCCAGACTCAGCTCCCTGGATGCAAGACGTGTTAAAATGTCCAGCTGACTCGGAGACAGCGGTTACTGTTGTCGAGCCGAGCAGTGGGTGTGGCTCTTCAGCCCATTATAAATCACTGAGGAATGCAGAGCTCTCCTGTTCATGCTGCAAAACTTTCTAAGGAAGAGGAAGGAAGAGAAAATTTGCTGTGGGCTAGACCATATCACGAGAACTTTTAGCAGGGTCTCCGGTACACTGTACATTCTCCAACTTTGTGTGATTTCTTAAATGACCTTTAAAAATGTGTCTGAACAAGGTTACAAGCAATTGTATTTCAGGATACAATTTCATCAAGCTGTTCTTTACAAATGGGTAAAGTATCAACATTGGTCAATTCTGATACTGCCAAAACTACTTTGTACATGACTAGAATTTGAAGCAAACAGCTAAGTGGTTTCATTATCATTTATTAGGAGGTGCTGTGAAGTGAGGACAATAGGAAGCTGAATTGGTTATCAGTATACAACCCAAAATGAACAAGAACCATTGATGTTTCACCGCATGAATTTCATTGATTTTTCAAAATAAACTTGTTTTAATCTTGATTATTGCAAAATATTGTGTTCTGAAAAAAGTAAGGACACTGAAGTATTTACGACTTCTGTAATGCCAAATCTAAATTCCAAAATATTTGGGACAAAGTGTAAATTGTGTTTAAATCAAAACGCAATGACTTTCAAAACACACCAGCCAGTATTTTATCCAAAGTAGAACAGAGATAACATAGCATATGTTAAAACTGAGAAATTTCACAATTTTATCAACAAAATGAGCTCATTTCAAATTTGATGGCTGCTACAGGTCTCAAAAAAGTTAGGACAGGGGCCTGTTTACCATGGTGTAGCATCCCCTCTTCTTTTTAACACAGTGGAGGCATCTGGGCATTGAGGAGACAAGTTTCTTGAGTTTAGCCATTGGAATTTGATCCCACTCTTGTTTAATACAGGCTTCCAGCTGCTGGAGAGTTTTGGGTCTCCTTTGAAGACTTTTCATTTAATTATGTGCCAAATGTTCTCAATCGGTGAAAGATCAGGTCTGCAGGCAGGCCAGTTCAGCACATGGACTCTTCTACTACGAAGCCATGCTGTTGTAATGGCTGCAGTATGTGGTTTTACATTGTCCTGCTGAAATACACAAGGCCTTCCTTGGAATAGATGTCATCTGGAGAAGAACATATGTTCCTCTAAAACCTTTACATACCTTTCAGAATTCATGGTGCTTTTTAAAACATGCACACCATATGCACTAATGCATCCCCATACGATCAGAGATGCTGGCTTTTGAACTAAATGCTGATAACAGGAGGGGTGGTTTTCTCCTCTTTTTCCCAGAGGACACGACGCCCATGATTTCCAACAAGAATGTCAAATTTGTACTCGTCTGACCACAGGACACTTTGCCACAATCCATTTTAAATGAGCCTTGGCCCACAGAACACGGCGGCACTTCAGGATCATGCTGAACAATGGCTTCCTTTTTGCATGATAGAGTTCTAGGTGGCTTCTGAGGATGATACAGTGGACTGTGTTTACAGACAATGGTTTCTTGAAGTATTACTGGGCCCATTTAGTAATGTCAATGACAGAATCATGCCGGTGAGTGATGCAGTGGCGTCTGATGGCCCAAAGATCACAGGTATCCAGTAGAGGTCTTCGGCCTTGTCCCTTACACACAGAGATTTCTCCAGTTTCTCTGAATCTTTTGATGATGTTATGCACTGTTGATGATGAGACCTTCAAAGCCTTTCCAATTTGACGTTGAGGAACATTATTTTTGAAGTATTCCACAATTTTTTTACGCAAGCCTTCACAGATTGGAGATCCTCTGGCCATCTTTACTTCTGAGAGACTCAGCCTCTCGAAGACATCCCTTTATAGCCAATCATGTTACACACCTGATGCCAGTTAACTTAATTATTTGCTAAGTGTTCTTTCAGCTGATTCTCTTATATATTAATTGCTTTTTCAGCCCTTTTTTTTGTGCCTGTGTCCCAACTTTTATAAGACCTGAGCAGCCAGAAAATTTGATTTAAAGCTCATTATGTGGATAAAAATGTAAAACGTCTCAGTTTCAACATTTGAAATGTTATCTTTGTTCTATTGTAAATAACATATTGACTCGTGATCTGAAAGTCATCGCATTTTGATTTTATTCACAATTTACACTTCGTCCCAACTATTTCGGAATTGGGGTTGTACAGCTGAAGACACCATGTGTTTCAGGTGTAATTTTGTCCTGTCTTTCCTGCATACAAGTCTTCATGTGAGTGAGAGCGCAGGGTATTCTTTGACTCATTCGCAGTTGAGGACACTTTGGAATTTTCGGCAGGCCAGTCATTCTTTTTACGTAGCCATGCCTTTGAATTGCGATTCTGCATTGTTTGTAAAGTATGCTTGCCGTTCCTGCAAAACACTTAGTCTCGGAGGCAGCATAGTATATTGCTTCGAAATCTCTGTTCAGCATTAATGATGGCTTCACAGATGACCAAGATACCTTTGCCAAGGGCATTGACAAAATTCCATACCATGACATGGCACAGCTTTTGGAGTTTTTGCTGGTAACATCCATGATGCTTCTTTTCCTCTTTGGTCCGGAGCACAGGACCCCCATTTCTTCCAAAAGAAGACCTAAAATATTTACTCCTCTGACCACAATACATGCTTTCACTGTGTGATAGTTAATCGCAGACACCTCCAAGCCCAGAGAAGTCGACAGCATTTTTGGACACTGTTAACTTGTGGCTTCCTCTATGCGCTGTACAGTAAAACTGTAACTGACATTTGTAGATATGATCATGTATTATAGTACTTTAAAAAGTTTGCCGAAGTATTCCCAAGCTCATTTGAGGATATTATTGATGGATAAATGATGACACCCTCTAAGTGATCAGGAGAACACGGGTATTCAGCATAAGTTTGTGCCTATGCCCTTCACACCCAGAAGTTTCACGATTCCTTCAACCATTTACTTTGGGATGCTCCAATCGGCCTTTTTTAGCCCCAATACTGACACCAAAACCTGGGCTTATGCGATCAGTCAATGCCTAATAATGATCCGATACCAGGGATTAATTAATAAGCCGAATCCTTACTGTATGGAAGAAACTGCTATCATTCTTTTATGAGTATGACAACATAAGTTTTGTCTTAAAAATATCTTCCTCACTTTTTAACGGAAAATTTGACAAAAATACACAGATATAAATGCACTGAATACGTATGTATTAAGATAATGGTCCCTAATACCAAATCCAGCAATTTAAGTCAATATTGGATCAATATCAGCACTGGTCCATCTCTACTGTTAATTATGTCATGCACAGTCAAGGGTGAAATATCCAAATACTTCACTTTCTTTCTTAGAGGCACATCGTCTTCAAAACTTCCAATGATTTTCTCACTAATATGTGGGCAAAATGGTGACCCTGAGACCATCTCTGCTCCTGAAGGACTAAATCTTTTCCTAAAGGATGCTGCTTTAGTGCTAATCCATGAGTACAATCAGCTGCTGACATCATCTGTTTATTCAATCCTTTTCACCGCATTACCAGTCCGAAATTGCCCTCGTCTCAACTTTTTTTTTTTTATGCATTTGCATGCCTGAATAGTAGGAATGCATGCATATTAACAAATGAACTTGAACAAACAAAACATTAAATATCTTGTCTTCATACAATAAAATAGAAGTCAAAGTATATTCATAACTTCACGGCTGTTTTTACACATATTTTCCTTACTGTCCCAACAATCTCAAAGTTCGGGTTGTAATTTGGCATCAGCTGGTTATCCCTTTAGGCAGGAACTTGGTATTCCTTCCGTACTCCAGTGTCGGGAAACATAGGACTAGAGTTATGCTTCTTTGAGGCACAACAAGAGGAATAGATTTTTCTGAAAACAACGGCTTAGAAGATCAAGATGTGTTTACTGACCGACATGTCACACTGCGCACCAATATTGTATCACAACATGCCATTTCTGGGTCTCTGCATGTGTTCAGGCTGAGTGCTTGATTGTATTTTTTTTTTTTTTAATAACAACAAGGAGAAAAAAAGCAAATTTCATTTTTCTTCCTGATGGAACCAAGCCTCAGAAGGAACATATTAACATACGTGGGCACAAGTAACAAGATGTGCACGTACTGACTGTGAATTTAACCTCATAATTCAAAGAGGTCACTATTATTCTATAAATCTGAGCATCAAATTCAATTTCCCATGATTTAAAATGAGCAACTCTCTCAAATAATGTGCAAATTATGATATAATCTCATATGATTTGTCTAGGGTTTCAACCATTCAGTGACTCTTACAAGCTGAATTTGTTCACGGAAGACCACGTCCCAGCTGAGACGTGGCAGACTGCCATGCTAAGAAATTACAGGAGGAGACAAGATGGAGGGAGGGGGGGAGAAAAGAAAAACAGGACTCAAGATGGAGCAGCCATGTGTGAAAGGGTAAGAGATGGGAGAGCCCAGCAGACCGCCGCAGCTGTCAAACTGACAGTCATTTGCGAGTAGCAAGGGGTTACTTTGAACTCTAATGTCGCACATGCAGTGAGCTCCATAATTCCTTGGACAGCGACATGTCTTTTGTTATTTAGGCTCTGTTAGCTCAGTCAATCACCAGAATTTAGTCCTTTTGAACTTGCATTTTACAAGCTGAAGAAGAAATCGGAGGCAAAAAGTCCCTGAAACAAGCAGTGACTGAAGATGGCTGCAGTGCAGACCTGGAAGTGCATCACCAGGGCAGATATGGAACATATGGTGATGCGAATGCCTCACAGACTTGAAGCAGTCATTCCACGCACAGGATATGTGACCAAACAGTAATAATGATTATTACACTATACAGCCAGCTCACAAATAAACTGCCCTTAGCAGTATCAACAAATAGATACAATTATAGTTTGGTGTCTTGGTTTGACCCCGACACACCCCGCAACCCATCGAGTCGGAGAAGAAGAAAGCAGGAAGTAACAAGATACCCCCACCCAAAAATGGGTAATTCAGAGCTCACAGGTGGATGATGGGGATGAGGGGGGATATTAACAAGCAGCAAGCAAGTGAGATCCGGCAGTAGAGAGCAAAGCGGCGCGGCAGCAGACAGAGGCATGTTTTACCATAAAGACGACACAAGACAGCAGCTTAAACGGCCCACCAACCAAATGGTGGAGCAGAATTTGAAATGCATGGGAGTGTTAATGGGAATGTGAGCATGTCTCAAGTTGTCTGCCAGAACTAACTCCGCAAGCTACTCCCCATTTAAAAAACTTAAGAAGGGCACTGAAGAGAAAATTGCCCGACGAAATCAAACCACAGGAAAATATTCCACTGAACAAAAAAGCACAAATCAAATTATTCCCCCCCCCATCAGAGGGTGGCGGACATCCAGAAACCAATGAGATCTCACAATTTTTTCTCAATTTCAGAAACGGCTCAGCCTTAGAATAAGGGCTATCTAAATTTATACCATCTAAATTACATATATTCAGGAGATGGTCCTAAAGTCTATCAATTTCCTTCCAATAAATCGTTTCAACAGTAAAATGTTCACATCAGAATATCATAAGCTACAAAGCCAAAAGATACCAAAAAAAAAAATTGCAGCGCTAGCTATTTTAGCCAGGTCTAACAAGTGTATGAAATTAAGGATGCAGCCATGCAATCTCCATAAACTAACATACGCAGTAGAATGAGCTATACTGCAGAGCTCAGTGACTTCTATCGTGGCTCTCTCATAGGTTACCATCAGCCCCAATGCTCAAGTTTGTAAAAATTCTGCCCCGCTAGAATTGCTTCAGACAACTGTAAGTGTGCTTACTGAAAAAAGTGAGCAACCCAATAGCAAAGAAACTTTAGCACAATCCACAGACTCACATAGAGGGGGACTGGACAGCCAGGTTTCAGTGTGTGGTTGGGTTGAGGCCCTTTAGTTTCACCGAAGGACAATTTTAATGCAGCAGCACACAATAACTTGCTACAGCTTTGCATGCATCAAACTCAGTGGCAACAAGGCCCAAAAGGCCCCTTCTTGTCTCAGCATGGCAATGCAACCAATATACAAAGTGAGGGCTGTTAATTAATGTTTAATAGTTTGACACGGAAGAACTTCACTGGCCGTCACAGAGTCTTAACCCGTCTCACTGACCACCTATGACAAAAACTGTGACTGTGAGCCACACCATATCCTCCAACATCAGTGTCCGACCTTCATAGTGCATTTGTGAGGCTAAATGGCGGTAATTTATGACAACCATGCTCTAAAACCAAGGGTACAGCCATACAGAAGAGTAGAGGACATTTTCGGAAGCAAAGGGGGGACTGACTGCATATTAACGCTCACAATTTTGCTATGACATGTTCAAAAAAAAAAAAAAAAAAAACACATTTTGGCGCAATGTTCAAGTGTCCAAATGAAGCACGTTCAGTGTCTAATGCAATATACATTCTATCACATGAAGAATGCACCATATGGCATTTGCTTTAGTTAATATCTGTGAAATTGAGATCCAGCACCATACACCACAGACTTATTCCCTGGCAAACTCACTGCACAAACTTCTGAGGACTTAGTGTCACAGCATACTATATAGGTCCATATCACACAGTAACACCACAGAAACCTGCCATCGAACTCCTGTTGGATTTTGCGGCTTTCTGGTCCATCTTTCGCTGGCAATTTCTAATAAGTAACGAGATTAAGTGAGTGATGGCACTATTAGACGGGAAGGAATAGTTTGTCCCTCATCTAATGAAATATCTGATGATTGAACACTCGTTGGGCTAAAAACACAAGACAAAGTAGATTTAACTTCATTCTTTAAGAAAAACATTTATTCCGTAATTGAATGTAAACTGAACCATTCACCATACTGAGGGTGACTGAATCAATACTCACACATTATCAATACCATAACCTCCGAGAGATGGTACTGAAGTGCTCACGCCGATTATGAGCGATTACCGCATTTGACATGTTTGTAACTTCATAAATTATTACCAAATGCAGCACATAACATTAATTTGAATATTGTGCGGCCATGATGTAAAAATCAGAAGTCACATGTAAAAATCAAAATCACAAATAGAAAAACTGAAATATGTGCAATTCGATTTGGGTGAGAATAATCAACAGAATGAAATTTCTAAGGAGACTTTCTTCAAATTCTGCTGTAATGTACAACAGTATATGAAAAGTCATTGGCAGTCCATCCAGTGGCACAGATGGTTACTCATTCATACAAAAAAAAAAAAGACGAACAAAAATGGTAATAAAAAAAAGAAATGACTGAGTAGACTGTTTAACACCATAACCTGACCTTTAACCAACACAACACAGCCATAAATCACCCACTCCAATATTCTTTATTGGCTCTGGCTGAATGGAGCATTGTTTCTAGGAGGAATATCTGGAAGAGCTTATGTTTGTACCTATGAACCCTTCTCAGATTAATTACTCGTCGTGACCAAATTTTTGAATGTGATGAGCTGCTCACAGTTCCTGTTTCTTGTTACTGCTCGCTTTGTTCGATTTCTTGTCCCCAGTTTTACTCTTCTTTTGGCTGGTTTCATTCGGCTCCGTGGCCTGGCTGTCCTTCTTTGCAGCCCTCCCCGGGTACACCTGACCCTCCACAGTAACATCGGAGCAGCGCTCCTGTCCTACCAGGAAGTCCTTGATTTCCCAAGCGTAGCTCCCGTCGCGAAGCATGAAGATGACGCGGTTTGAGCCGACCACGAACCTAGGGGAAGAAACAAACTGAACCGTCAATCCATTTCTCCAGCGGAGCCAAAAGTACAGACTCACAGCTTCTTTTGATTTGTTATGATTGTATGGATTGCTTTACAAATATGATAACCAATGCTAAACTGAATTAGAACACAGTGTGAATAGAAAAACTGCAAGAAGTTAACTGCTGACACCTGAGTTTTCTTCCTGTTTGGCTAGTGCCATGGAAAGTGTCATGGTACTGCATGCCATTCAACACATGAAACAGGAGCTGTACCTCTGAACATCAAAGTTGGCATTGAATAAGCTCCCCTGCCACAAACTGGTGATCTCCTCCGTCTCCTTCTCAGTGGGGTCCCCTGACACAGTGGCAAACACCATGAGGGTCTTCCCTTTTTTTGACATTTTAAGGAGCTCTTCTGGCTTCGAAGGGTCTATTTTTGAGAAATCCACCGGTGGTGGGGACCTCCTGTGTTCTGGGAGATCTCCCTCCTCAATGTCATCATCCTTCTGTTGATAATAAGATGGAGAACATTCAAAATCGTGCATCAATGCAACTTAACTGGTACAACTACCTGATTCATAATCTGACCTATTTGGCCTTTTAAAGTGATCAAAAGTGAGGATGTTAATGTTGACTTGTTGACAAAGGTCCTGTACACAGCATTCAAATACACAGCCTGGCCAAAAAAAAAAGTGACCACCATCTTACAAATAGGTAAGAGCCTTCCATTGGATAATTACAGAAGTGATTAATGTGTTTCAGCTGGCAACAAGTTATTTGACTGTAACTGATGCAGCAACTTCACATTTCTTAAGCAATCATGTGGGAGGACATATCCTCTGGTCGTGGAAGAGATGTTAATCTCTTCCAGAAGGGTCAAGCTATTGACCAGGATCAAGGGAAAAAAAACAGCAAAGGAGATTGCTGAAACTACTAAAATTGGGTTAAGAACTGCCCAACACATTATTAAAACCTGGAAGGATAGTGGTGAACTACTATTTTCGAGGAAGAAATGTGTTGGAAAAAAATTTTGAATGAATGATTAGAGATCACTTAACCATCAGGTGAAATCTAATTGTAAGAAATAAACACTAGAATTCACAGCTATGTTTAGTTGTGAAAGTAAGAGCATTTCCACATGCACAATGTGAAGCAGTGACGTGCAGTCGGAGGTTAGTTTGGTGAGGCAGAAACCTCCCCTTTGCTTGATTACCAATCAGACGATTAACTGTTTAAGTAAGACTATTCGGCCGAATGATGGGCCAGTTTAAGTTTCCGCGGCGTTATTACTCAGTACATCGAACGTGAATTCTCAACAGCAGATTTGCGCGTACTTGCTTCCAGGAAGCCAAAGCAATGTCAGCAACAAATATTACAACAGTTCGATTTATGTGGAGTTCAATGCGTGCTTTTACACCTTAACTAAAAGCGGGGGTTTATTTTAAGTCGTCTTTCATAATCCGATTGACAAAATGTTTAAACAATATACAGAATTACCGAGAATTTTTCTTAATTGATTATTCAGATTTCCATCCTTGCAGTCTCGAATTGAAGCGTGAATGAATCTTTTTGTCATTATCTCCTCTGTCAGCATCAGGCTTCCTGTTGGCTTGGTCTTAATTGTTTTGATTGTCAAGCAGGAATAGTGTGGGAACAAGTTCACAAAATCCTGTGATAAAAGTTTGGGTCACTGCCTCACCTCACTGTAAGCAAGTACTCGCAAATCTGCATTTTCGTGAGCATTTCAAGTTCGATGTAGCCAACTGAGTAATAACGCCACGGAAACTTAAAATGACCCGTCATTCTACCAAATAGTCTTACTAAACTAGTTAATCGCCTGATTGGTAATCAAGCAAAGGGGAGATGTCTGCCTCACCAAACTAACCTCCACCGCACGTCACTGATGTGAGGAGCTGTCATGCCTACTGTACAGGCCTGTGGGGGTAGTGTTGTGATCTGGGGTTGCTTCAGTTGGTCAGGTCCAGGTTCAAAAAGTGCCCAAAAAAAGAGGTCAGCTGACTTCCTGAAAATACTGCATGACCAGGTTTTTCCTTCAAAGGATTTTTTTCCTCCTTGATGAAACGGCCATATTCCTTGAGGACTATGCCAGGATACATCAGGCACAAATTGTGAAAGAGTGCTTCAGGGAGCATGAGACATCATTTTCACACACGGATTGACCACCCCGGAGTCAACACCTTAACCCCACCGGGAATCTTTGGGATGTGCTGGAGAAGACTTTACGAGGCAGTTCGACTCTCCCATCATCAACACGAGATCTTGGCGATAGATACATGCAATGCAGGACAGAAATAAATGTTGTGACACTGCATAAGCATATCGTAATGATGCAAAGGCAAATGCATTCCGTCATCAAAGCTAAAGACGGTGCAAAGAAAGTATTTGAGTATGCGACTTTTCTTGGCCAGGCGGTGTATTTCACGTAACTAAGGCGCAATGGGTCAGTAAATATGGAATCAGTCAATCGAAGCACAAAGTAAAACCAGCAAAGCCTCGAAGTTATCTGGCAAGCTTATTGATACCGTTAGTTAACGTCACCAAAAACTAACGGGAGGATTATTGCTGCGGATACTGTAACAGTACTCAACAGGGGTCTGAGCTAAAACGAACAAACTGCAGGAATTACTAAAGCTTCTCAGTTACCATTATACAACAAGCTGGTAAACTGAGTGGTGACATCCAATGCTAAGAGGATAGAAAAGAGCCGGGGCCACGCCAACAAGGAAGCTTGTTACCCAAGTTAACGGCTAATAAAAGCTAATAAAGGAAAATCTACCTCCCATTCTTCCAAGAGCCTAGCCATGTCCGCATCGTTGTAATCCCGGATATCTTTTTTCTTTTTAGGCTTCTTTTCTGTTCCATCATTCGCCGCAAGAACACATACGAGACTCAGGCAGAACAGCATGCACACACATCTCCATTTGCAGGGTAACGCCATCTTTGACAACTGGAGTAATCTGATTGGCTGAAAGAAGTTTCCTCCGTCAGAGCGCGTGAAAGGGGAGTGGTTTCGGTAGTGCTGACACTGACACGACCAACAACTACTAACACTGCTCGCGGATTTCGAAGATATTGCAAGAGAAAAATACGATGGCCAGCCTGAGATGCGTTTCCCGAAATCGCTGATGCTAACTTACATAGTTGGACCCATTCACTGTGATAGACTGATTTTAAAGAATTATGCATGTACGATATATACCGATGAGCCAAAACATTATCACCACTTGCTTGTCTAATATTTTGTTGGTGCTCGCCTCACCGCTAAAACAGCTGTGAACACTCATGCATGAATTCTGCGCGACTTCTGAAAGTTCCCAGTGTTATCTGGCACCAAGACATTGGCAATAAATCCAGATAAGTTCTGTAAATTGCGAGGTGACGCCTCCAAATCTTACAGATGCTCGATCAGATAGATATCTGGGAAATTTAGAGGCCATAGCAACATATTAACCTCTTTGTTATGTTCCTCAAACTATTCCTGGGAAATTTGTGGAATATGACAGGGCTCACCATCCTGCTCGAAGGGACCACTACTACCAGGGAATACTGTTGACACGAACCGGTGTCCCTGCTCAGCAAAAATGTTAAGGTAGGTGGCACAGATCCAACTGACGCCTATATGACTGCCTGGACCCATGGTTTCCCAGCAGAACATCACCCAGAGCATCAAACTTCCCCCATTAGCTTTCAACAGTGCATCCTGGTGTTATCTCATCCTAAAGAGAAGTGTGCACACAAACCCAGCTTTCCACATTACCTTACGCAATCTGGGACTTATAGAACCAAGCAACCTTCTTCCTTTTCTCCAACATTCAATGCTGTTGCTTGCATGCCCTTTGTATGTGCTTTTGACAGTGAAAAGGAGTTAGTATGGGCACTGAGCATCTGCAGCAGCAAAGCCCCATATGCAGCAGGGCGCATGTGTATCCTGACATTACTTCTACAACCATCATGGAACTTTTCTAAGGCCTATTCTCCAGCAGCCATTTTCTTAGTTGAGACCACAGGAGATAGCCTTCACTGGTCTAGTATAGATGAACCTAGGACACCCAATACCTTATCGCCGACTCTCCAGTTTGTGCTTTGTCCCTCCTTCATCCAGTCACCATGAACTCACCACTTTGGACCTGGTGCACCCTAGAAGTATTGCTTCTTCCGAGAAGATCCAATCCAGTTATCTGACCAGAGTGATCCGGCCCAAGTCAAAGTTGCTCAGGTCTTCATGCCTGCCCATTGTGGTTTTATTGCAGGTTTAATCTCTTATTTTAATCTTGGCCCCATGTTATGTTAATTGGCTTCCTGTTTGTTCACATTATTTTGTTATATTCACTGCACTTCTGTACAGTTTTAGGTACAAATAAAGAATATACAGCGTCATCCATAACTATTGGCACCCTTGGTTAAGACGTGTTAAAAGCCTTAAAATAAACTGATTTTTTATTGCTGAAGCATACTCTCAAAATGTAACGTTCAACTCAAGTAAATTTTAAGGAAAAAAAAAATCCCTGACTGAGAAATAATTATTTTTAATAAAATCACCTGTTCCACAATTATTGGATTCCCCTAACAATTCCTGGGAAATAAATGTAATTGAAGTATTTGTCATCTACAGTAGTTTACAAAGTTGATCAGAGTATCTAGGAACATATAATTAGTAATTCATCACTTCCTGTTTCCCTGACACAGAGGCCATTTCTCTTATCCACTCTTCAACATTGGAAAGACAAAGGAACACACCATTCAAGTAAGGCAGATGTGTGTCAACCTTCACAAGTCAGACAACGGCTACAAGAAAATAGCCACTTGCCTTCTCCTGCCCATATCTACTGTCAGAGGAGTCATTAAGAAGTTTAAAACAACTGGAACAGTGGTAAACAAGCCTGGACGAGGACGCAAGGTTATTTTGCCACCATGCACAGTGAGGAGGATGGTAAGAGAAATGAAAAGTTCTCCAAAGCTCACTGTTAAAGAACTGCAACAAATGGTACCATCTTGGGGTCACAAAGTCTCCAAAACAACCATCAGGCCCTATCTACATGCCAACAAGCTGTTTGGGAGGCATGCACAGAAAAAACCTTTTCTCACTCACAATCACAAATGCAAATGTTTGGAGTTCGCTAAGTGGTACTGGGACTTCAACTCGGACTGTGTGCTTTGTTCAGATGAGACCAAGATGGAGCTTTTTGGCAACAAACACTCTAAGTGGGTCTGGTGGTCCACAAAAGATGAGTATGCAGAAAAGCACCTCATGCCCACTGTGAAGTATGGGGGAGGATCGGTGATGCTGTGGGCCTGTTTCTCTTCCAGAGGCACTGGGAACCTTGTTAGGGTGCATAGCATCATGAACACTTTGAAATACCAGGACATTTTAAATCAAAATCTGGTGGCCTCTGCCTGAAAGCTGAGGATGGGTTGTCACTGGGTCTTTCAGCAAGATAATGACCCTAAACATGTGGCCAAATCTGCACAGAAATGGTTCACCAGACAGAATCAAGCTCTTCCCATGGCCATCTCAGTCCCTAGACCTCAAACCCATTGAAAACCTGTGGAGTGAGCTGAAGAGGAGAGTGCAGAGGAGAGGACCCAGGTCGCTGGATGATTTAGAGAGATTGTGCAAAGTGGAATGGTCGAAGATCCCTCTTTCTGTATTCTCCCATTTTGTGAAACATTATAGGAGAAGATTAGGTGCTGTTTTGTTGGCAAAAGGGGGTTGTACAAAGTATTAACATCAAGGCTGCTAATAATTGTGGCACACTTGATTTGATGTAAAAGAATTAATTCTTAATGTGGGATTTTTTTCCCACTGAATAAATGCACTTGAATTAAAGGTTGGATTTTCCTCTTTTTTCATTTTGGTCCTATATTATTTAGAAAAAAAACTGAATTTATTAGAAGCTAAAGAACACATCTTAACCAGGGGTGCCAATAATTATGGAGGGCAGTGTATAATTCTTCCACATCCATAACGTTGACTATAAGAACCGACTGTTCAATTACCATCCAATATATTTCAGTCCTTGACATGTGCCAGTGATGCAAGATGATGAATGACATTTGCTAAACCTGTGGTCGCATTTTGACTCGTCAGTGTAAACACACACACATACACAAACACACCCTCTAGGGCGCGCGCCCTCTCTCTCACTCACACACACACACACACACACACACACACACACACACACACACAGAGTGGATCCAAATACCTTTCTCAATAATACAATGGCAATGAGCCAAATATATTCAGAAACCACGAGTCCTATGAGTGTAATATCTCAAAAATGGATATTGCGGGAGGGCGACATTAATCTATGTCCTTCAAGAATGTCAGAGAGCTGTTTTATTTATTCTGAATTACATGGCAAATGTTTAAGCGAGCATTTATACATTTTGGCACGAGACAACATGACAATCAGATTGTGTTCATAGTCCAAGAGCCATGAATCATATATTTTCATGTTTTTGACCTTATGAGAAGAATAACATTATTAAATACTTGCTGCCAATGGATTTTGGACAGCAGATATTTGCTAATTGTGATCGCACCAGTGTTTTGCTTTGTGTGTGTGTGTGTGTGTGTGTGCGCAAGTGAGAGAGAGAGAATAAGACAAAGTGTGTGAAAGAGAAATCAAGCTTCTTTTTGGCTGTTCTTCATCCTATATTTTTTGAATCAGTAGTTCTTCACATCAATTAATATGAACACACACACACACACACACACACACACACACGCACAGGATAGTGAAGTGAGCAGGTCTCTGAACACAAATGGAGCAGTTTCCTCACAGGACACTCCACCCAATGGCACCATGCCCTGCACAGCTGTGTGACTGACAATTCAGAACTTGTAGCCATGGCAATGCTTGCAGGCTCCCAACCATCTCACACCATTAAAAGTGGACTAGGTGTTAATTAGATGCAGGGAACAAATGGTTTCCTTTTGACTGACAAAGATACATCTGATGCTGGACCATCTTAAAAAAACAAAAAAAACACACACACGCACATAAATATGTCTCATAATACACTGTCATAGTATGTTATGTTTAAATGTAAAGCAAGTTGATCCTTTTAGAATGCTGGAGTTGGTAAGTTGTTCTAACACAGGGCGATTCAACATTATCCTGCAAGGGCCGGTGTGGGCCCAGGCTTTCATTCCAACCAAGCACTTACATACCTGATTCTACTCATCTAACTCTTTAGCAAAGAGTCTTAGGGGTGATTAGCAGTGTCAGGTGTGTGAGTGATTGGTTGGAATGAAAGCCTGCACCCACACCGACCCTTTCTGGGTAAGGTTAAATAGCCCTGTTCAAATATGTAAGGCCAGTTCTTCCTTGATGATCTCAAGTTATACTAAAGCTACGGTTCAAATTTAGTATATTTGTCCGATACTGGACAGAAATATCCAGACACCAGTTTTGATTTCCCACGACAGCCAGCAGACAAACCCATTCACAATGCATTCCAAAATAAATAAATAATAACTGGAAAGGTGATTGGAGACATATCGATACAAAAGGAATCAAATATGATCCCTGTTAAGTTCAGTCATACCGGTACTTCATAAATCAACTTTAGCGGTGACATTTTACTCACATATGATAGATGTAGTAAAGATATTTCTCAGTTTTGAATTTTTTAATCATTATTCGTGTCTTATTTATATTTTGAGCCAACTAGATATACGTCTCCATTTCGCAATCATTTTAATGATGAAGTAACAGAGAAGTTATGGCTCGATAATCCTACGCATTAATAGCATTCACATTCACGTAATTAAGGCTACCCTTCAGTTAGTCTTGAATAGCATTGGTATTGCTAATCCATTGTCTGTTCGTGAGGAGCAACAGCGTCTAAGTTGCAGTCGCGGCTCTGCAGCTAACGTGCTCCAGACAAAACTTTCATTTCTAGGCGTTGGAAACACGCCTACAGGGGGCGTGTTCTGAGAAACAAACCCCAAGTAATGCAACTGGATTGGTTAGTTCACGTCCCCAGCATTCTTTTCACGCAGTGTTGAATCGGTCTATGGAAATGACGTCATATTACAACAGACGGCAGAGACTCAGATTACACGCCCTGTAAATTTTACTGGTTCTCATCCCATATTTCAGGCAACACTTAAGTGGGAGGCCATAAAAATTGTTTGCATCACGGAACAGAGCGCAATATCTGGAACAAAGCACGTTGTTTTTTGTTTGCTCACAGATGGCCAGACATCGATGCATCAATATGAATACAATAGGTCAGCAATGTAATAACGATGAAAAGTGTAGTTTCATCATTTTTCTCAAGAAATTTAAAGGAGTGTAAAAAAAGATAATATTGGAAATATACTTATTACGTCTTGCATCCATCAATCGGTTATATTCTTGAACCATAAATACAAGACATAATTGATGCAACACTATATGAATGTAACAACCTACTCGTACTCACCGAGCACTTAATTAGGAACAAATGTTCATCAGTATAATTATGCAATTATTTTATAAACCAATAAGGTGGCAACAATGCATAAGGCCATACAGATAGTGGCCAGGAGCTTCAGTTAATATTCACATCAACTATCAGTATGGGGGAAATGTGACCTCAATTGCTTTGACAGTGGCATGGATGCTGATGCCAGACATGCAGGTTTAAGTATATCTGAAACAGCTGATCTCCCAGGATTTAACTCACAACAGTACACTGTCTACACAGAATGATATGAAAAATAAGCAACCTCCTGTGAGCAGCAGTTCTGCAGATAGAGAAGTCTTGTGACGACAGAGGTCAGAGGAAAATGGCCAGACCAGTCTGACCTGACAGAATGGCTAGAGTAACTCAGATAACCAGTGATTACTGCTATGGTGAACAGGAAAGCTTCTAAGAATTCCCAACACAACAACGGCAGCGAATGATGTTTGGTTCCACTCCTGTCACACAAGCACAGAAATCAGGCTTCAGTCGGCGCAAGCTCAGCAAAACTGGATTGCGGAAAAACCGGAAAAAAACTTGGAAAAAAATCTGATCAGTCAACTTCAGTTTCTGCTGAGATAGGCAGAGGGAAGGATTTAACTTTGGTATCAGTAGGGTGAATCCACTAACTCAACCTACCTTGAGACAACAATTCAGGCTGGTGGTAGGACTGTAATCCTGTCTATAATGTGGTTTTTTTTTTATGCCATCCTTTGGGCCCATTTATTGTAACCGATTATTGTTTGAATGAATGCCACAGCCTATCTGAGTATTATTGTTGACGATGTGAAACCCTTTAATCCCTGCAATTTAGCCCTTTTCTAATGGCTGCTTCCAGCATTATAGTGCACCATGTCAAAAAAAAAAAAACAAATGTCATCTCAAACTGGCTTCAGGAAGGTGTCCATGAGTTCACGTTCCTCGTCGGCCATCTCAGTCACCAGATCTGAACCCAAAATGTCACTGGCATGTGTCAAAACTGGTGCTACTCAGTACGAGTGAGCAGCTGACGAATCTGCAAAAACTATGTGATGCAAACATGGACCAGAATCTTAAAGTCATGTTTCCAAAATTTAGTAGAACACTTAGAAAAAAGAACTGAAGTTGTTCTGGTTACAAAGGGAGCCCCAACCCACTATTAGTATGATGTTCCCAATAAACCTGATAAATTGCTTGGTGAACTTATTTTGTCTGCATGTTACACTTTATCACTTATGCCACTGTGTTTTTAACTTAACAAATGAGGATAATTGAGCCACATCAACCAAATTTTTATTTTGTGAAAGATTAAAAAAAAAAAAAAAAAAAAAAAAAAAAACAGAAACAAAATATTGTGTCCTTGATGTGTATGAAGAAAACAAGCAATCCAAAAAAAAAAGAATAGCACTCATAATCATGTCATATATAGCTTGTGGAATATGGAGAAATAATCCAGTCACTGTAGTGAAACACACATACTGCTTAATTTTGAATGGCTTGTTTACAATGATAATTTTGTGGTTTCTTCATTTCTATGAATTAGCCATTAAATTCAAGTGAAAAATTGTGACAAATCATATTGTATGCTACAATTCAATGTGATATTATTTCTTTCCTCTAAAAAGGGACGGTGGTAAGCAATAAATGGAAATGAATACAGACTACACCAGTTCTCAACAATCAAATACATTTAAACATCGTTTCCCGATACTCTGGATAGAAAGCCATAAGGCCTTCAGGAAACAACAGAGAAAATAAGTAAGCGGTAATGTACAACATAAAATTAAAGTTGAACTGAGGTTACAGCAAAGGCACTGCTCACTAAGATCTTACAGCTGTGTCCCAGTGAGTGTGAGCACAAAGTACTTCGAACGCCGAATGACGCAAGTTATGAGTTCAATATATGTTTTAATTATAACTGCAATGCTTTAAGAAAGAATTCGGGACACAAATGGACGGCGGACAATCGCCCTCACTTGAGAACGTTACTTCAATGGGTGGAATACAGTAACTTTCCCCAGCTACACCGGTAGTCAAATGCACCCACGTCGGGGCCTCGGTAGGAGAGGGGTTGTGGCTGAGAGATCGGCTTGCTCTAAAATCTGGACAGTGTTGATGAATCGCACGAAAACCACCGACTACCACTTGGGACTACAACTAATATAAAAGCAATATTTGTTCGAGAGGTACGCACTGCTGTTCTGTCTTGGCTCGCGGGGTTACAGCTTCGTAAACACGGCAGAAAGTTGCAGTATTTCGGTGAGGAAACGCTCGAATTTGCCGAGCTCCGTTTCAACCAGGCAGCACAAGCACGGCCACACCCTCCTTTGCTTCCTGATACAGAAGATGTAGCGGGAACACAGAACTGACTCCCTGTCGAGAATCACAGCCACTTCTCTCGTTGAGGAGTTTCAAAGTGGACGTTTGACCTAAAAGTTGTGAACTGTACTTCAAAAACGGCCGCTTTTCGAGGGAAATCTTACCCTTGATATGGATATCAAAACCGAAACCCGACGCCACGAACGCCGGATCAGATCATGGCCAGCTTTTAACTAAAGAGTGCTTATGGCAGTACTAATGTACGGAGACTCGTACCTGGAGGAAGAACTATTTCATATTCCGGGACCCTGCATGAAGAAGAAACGATTGAAAGCCGTGAGAGGTTCGCCGCAGTTGGCTTGTTGCTCTTGCACTGGAGGCTTTTATTTTGGAAGATAAATTGAATGATGGTGCAGGAAAAGCACTGCGATCCTGGTGAGGTCAATCGGAACTGCTCTGGTGGTGGTCGTGTTACAGGAGGCATGAAACGGCCTCAATGTCACTATAGGGTGGTCAAACGGATTTTGAACAGATCAACATATAATACAACGTACCGGAGCCCCGCTGCTCTCGTGCGAGCACGTATTTTATATTCAGATTTGCTCGACACAAAGTAACCGAAGGGACACTTGGATGATTTACTTAAAGGCTGTACCTAACAAACATACTTTACTAAAACAGTTTATTTTAAGTGGTGCATATTTACCATTATTAATTATTGTTCTCTTCGGTCTGCACTTCGCCTAAACAGAGGCAACCCGGTGGCACTGCAGTTTTTTGGTTTTATTTTTTTGTGTTGTTTGGACCAATATACAGCCATTTATAGCTTATTAATACAATAAAATACAACCTGTGAATCTTTAAAGCAGTTTTGGGCTGACTTGGCATATTTTAGAGGAGGCCGTTAGGGCATTTTCCCTGGTTTACATTAGTAAAGTCAAAGCACAGAAGAAATCCAGAGTAATAACGAAGGGAAGTTTAGATGCAGCTGCTGGGTACTTGACCACCCATATATATTTTTTTTTCGTGAAAGACCTTTGTAAAAATATTAAATTGTTTGATTCATGGCTTTCATGCTGACTTAAGATCAGTTGAATTCTTAAGCTTTATTTTGCTCCCCCCCCCCTTTTTTTTTTTTGAATGGTGTAGACAATTTTTGCTCCTTTGATGTTCGCAAGTTGGAACCTTGGAGAACAACTGCATTGTAGTTATCCATACTGAATCAGCTTTAGCAAATGTTTACTTTAAATAATTCCATGGCCTTTGCTTTTTCAATTTTGGAGTTAACGGTGGGTACACTTAAATGCATACTGTGTGAAGGACTATAAGGAAGTCTTTGGCCAGTTTCAATCCTGTGTTTGTTTTTAAGTACATGAGGATTTTGGCACAGTGTGACTTAAGCTACAATCTCTTGCGCGGGAGTGTATGGTTTTATTCTTTTTTTGTGGGGAAAAAAAGACACAACCCCTTTCCCTAATAAAAAGAAAAAAAAAATCAGCTTGACCACCCTACTATGGCTAGTAGTGGCTCGGGGAAATCAGCAAGTGAGGGATCTACAAGTGTTCTAAGTGGCAGTTTGCAGCAAAGGAAAAGGCTTTCATCCATGTGTGACGCTTGCAAGGCCAAGATGCAGCTAGTTGCCGACCTCTTGCTGCTGTCCAGTGAAACCAGGCCGGTGGTAGGCGCTGAAGGGCCACCAGTGGCAGAGACGTTTGAGGCGTGCCGGGACACAGTCATCGCCCGGACTAAGGAGCTGTCCATCCTGACGCACGACATCCAGAGCCAGCTCAACATGGGAAAGTTCACGGAGGTTGGAGACCGGCTCCTGGAAATGGGTGACCTGGTGATCTCATTGACTGAGTACTCGGCACATGCTGCATACCTGGCTGCTGTTGAGACTGCAGGCTCCCAGCCCTCCCTCCCTGGCCTGGTAGATCGCTACAAAGCAACCCGCTGCAGGCACGAGGTAGACCAGAGCTGCAGCGCGCTCAGGGTGACCGCCTTGGCAGATCTGACTCCCCAGCTCCTCCTAGAGGTGTCCCAGAACATCTCCAGGAACCTAAAGACCCTGACCGATGCCTCTGTCCTGGCCAGCGAAAAATCAAAAGACAAGTTTGCCAAGGAGCAGTTCAAGCTCGGTGTTAAGTGCATGAGCACAAGTGCTACCGCTCTTCTGGCCTGTGTGAAGGAGCTGAAGACTTCTCCCAGTGAACTTACGCGAAACAGGTGTGTTCTCTTCAGTGGACCCCTGGTGCAGTCGGTGCATGCCTTGGTGGGCTTTGCCACTGAGCCTCAGTTTTTGGGCAAAGCGGCCACCATTAGCCCTGAGGGGAAGGCAGTGCAGACAGCCATTCTAGGCGGGGCAATGAGCGTGGTCTCTGCCTGTGTTCTCCTGACTCAAGGCCTCAGGGACATTTCCCAACAACCGGAAAACAGCACCAAGATGCCGGACTACCGGGAGCGCTTGCGGAATTCCGCTTGTGCAGTCTCGGACGGATGCTACTTGCTCTCTCAGGCACTAAGGGAAAGATCTTCACCCAGGACTTTGCCGCCAGTCAACTCTCATTCTGTGAATTAAATGCCTTTTTACATGATGAATCTCCCCTGAAGTTTTTTATACCAAAGGAATTGAACTGACACTTTACAGGAGTGAAGCAGGAGCGAAGGGCAACGAAGGAGGGCAGTTTGTGATGAGGGTTAGTTTGCGCTCTACTGAGATCAGACACAAGAGGTCTTCTCACGCTGGATGTGATTGAAGCCTAACCTAAACAGCCAAACTTAGCAACTCAGTCCTAATCAGCACTCGCTGTTAGCCCCCCTCCCCTCTTTGCAAGGAAGTAACAAATTAAATCAGAAAAGTTTACCTCAGTTTTCAGCCGTTTGAAAACAACTGATGGATGTAGCCTCACACGTGTGATGTTTGAGCTTGTGACCTATAGAAGTAAATGAGCTGTGTAAAAGTGGGAAGAGTGGCAGTGTTTGTTTTCCATGTGTGAATTTTAATGGGTAAAAGCTGCTGTGAGTGTGTGTGGTATAGATTTTACACTATTTACCGGACTTACTAGTCATTTCAATGTGTTTTGATCATGCATGTACTGGAGTATTTATTTCAGCTATTAAAATGTTTCTCATAGGTGCAGCTGTCAGATTCCTCTTTGGGTTAACAATTCTGCCAGTTTGACAAATTACTACTAGAATTAAGGAACTATTAAATGAAGCTAATTTCTTCTCAATATGAATAGAAAAGAAAGTGTTGCACAGTGATAATAAACATTTCACACATACCTTGTTTGGTCAATCTATGGTACGTCTAATGACTGCATATACTGGCATCGGTACATTTTTAATATGAAACGGCTCTCAATTGGAATTTCAGTTTATGAAAATTAAAGAGCACGTCCAAAACACAACGTTCACTATCTTTGCGCTTATATTTTTTTCTCATTCAGAATTTGTTTTGCACATTTTGAAATGGGCCTTTGAATATGTGTTTTCCAAGATTCGCCTGAGCTTCACGCTCCAAAATCTAAAGCGCTACTTTTAAAAGTACCTCAACTTGATTATTATCCCTCGCCAACACGAAGTGGGAGGGGGATATAGGTTTGACCTCCGTCCGTCCGTCCGTCCGTGTGTGCGTCTGTCCGTCCGTCCGTCCGTCCGAGATAAAGGGGACAGCTTTACTCAGAAACTACTACAGATACAGCAACCAAATTTGGTGTGTAGCTTCAGACCATAAAGGCCTTGATTGGGTTCGAAAATGAGAAGCGCACGATTGGCGGGGGATGTTGTAGACCATGTCGACTTGTTAATTAATATGACAAAATAAGTTTTTTTTGCCTTTTTTTCCAAATCAAAAAACTGTGCTTGACTCGCATGTAATCAAGGGTCCTACTTGATTGCATGTGAATTATGATGCAAGCAAGCATCCTTACAAGGTCCACTTACATAATATCCATGATTCTAATGTGCTTTTTTCTTTTTTTTATTTGCATGGGCACATATTGGTGTTATTTTAGTGGTGTGGAAGTCGGTGGGTATTTGAAAACAGACTTTTTGTTCAAATCATCCACGTCCAATGACTAATGCTTTGTCAGTGGCCGTGGAACTGGATGGTACTAGATTTACTTGCTTGTGCTGAAGTTCTTTACATAAACGGAAATCTGATTTATTGTTAGGAAAGTTCAACTTGTCAGGCATTTTAGCTTTTTGGATTGCAATATTTTTTAAAGGGATCTTAGCAAAAATTACTTCCTGGAATGGTGTACGCCACAAGAGTGTAGATCACTCTTTTTGATGGTCCTTGTGAGATGGCCTTTGAAGTGGTCGTCCAGAAGCTTTTTTCCAAATGGAGTACCCCTAGTGGTGGCTGCTGTTGGTTTCTGGGTTTTGCTGGGTTCAACCCTTTTTTGTCAGTGTAGGTTTTTTCTTGTAAACATGGCAGTCAAGCCTCACTTTTTTGTTGGCTAGTAGTGTCCAATCAAGCTCTTTCACTCAGTTTGCACAGTTGATATGAAGGCTTCTGGTGCCCTTGAAGTAGTAAGGAGTTCTTGTGTAGTTCAGGCCAAAAGTGATGGTGTCCTTAGTTACAAATACATCCTTAGGAATAAGAAGAGAGTCAAAAAATACACTCTATAAGCTACTGGTTCATTGTAATCAAATAATATAATCATTTCTATACTGCTCACATATGAATTGCTGGGTTTTACTGTGAACTATGCCAGTTTATGAAACTAGGGAAAATGAAAATATCAATTGGTTCTCATGAAAACCGAGAGTGCGACTTATGCACATTTCCTGATTGGCATTTCCTATATGATATTTTCATTCTAAAATGTTGACTGGAAATTTAATGCAAAAGTGGCATGCAGAAAATCGGTGTTTTTCAGTCCCCAGCTAAGGGACTTGATGATAATATAAGAATAGGCTGAAATTTGTACAACCTCAAATAAAAAGTTGGTACTATATGTAGAAATTAATATCGAAAGCTATGATATATGAAGTATCTTTGACCTAAATTATATTAAAAACAATACAGCAGCACTTTATTTGATGTCTCACCTCATTAATTTTATTGATTTTTCTTGACTAAATAAACACATTTAAATTTTGGGTCTTGCAACAGATTTCAAAAAAGTTGCTGCAGTTAAGCATTTTACTCTTTCTAATGTCTTTTTCACCACACTTAAACATTTAGGGACTGTAGATGTCAAACAATTTAGTGTTTCAGGAGTAATTTTGTCTGATCCTTCTGGAATACATGCGTTAATGTGTGCAACGGTTCGGGGTCTTAGTAGCATTTTGTTTCAAAATTTATGCGCATTCTCTTTTGGGGAAGAGTTGGAACTACAGGTTAGCTAGTCCCGCACCCAGCCATTGTATTGGGTAAAACGTGTTTTTGTGTCGTTACGTTGAAATCTGCATGTGCTTCGATATGCTGTCTTAACCCATTATGACTGGAGGCAACATTTGCGGGTATATCCCTTTAAGACCGGGAGTGACATCTGGGTGCTCTTTTCTTTTAGACCGAATGAGACGTTTGCATGTTTTAGATGATATCATTGTTTACAAGAAACATGACTGATGAAATACATCACAATTCACATACAATCATGTGGAGAAGGCATTTTCCAATATGGGATTTCTATTGAAAGGGTTTCCCAAGTAGCATTTCAGACAGTGTCAAGAGCTGATGACCTTAAGGAGGGGGCGACATTGATGACGAGTACAGCAGTTATTTGACAAAACAATAAATAAGAACGTTCAGACCCAGATTATGGTGTAACTGCTGAGGAGTTTGGCGACATTGCTGGATTTCAAGATGACTGGAAAATGGGAAAGTATCACCTCACCATAAGAGCGATTATCTATTTTTAATGGTCTGGAGACATAGTAATAATAATAATAATAATAATAATATGGAAATACCGTGCTGTGAAAAAGTATTTGTCCCCTTCCTGATTTCTTAGTTTCTTGCATATTTATCAAACTTAAATGTTTCAGATCATCAAACAAATTTTAATATTAGACAAAGATAATTTGAGTAAATACAAAATGCAGTTTTATTAAATGATGGTTTCATTTATTAAGGGGGAAAAGCTATCCAAAATTACATGGCCCTATGTGAAGAAGTAATTGCCCCAAAAACTTAATAACTGGTTGCTCCACCCTCGGTGACAACAACTGCAATCAAACATTTGCAATGAGTCTTTCACATCACTGTGGAAGAATTTTGGCCCACTCTTCTTTGCAGAATTGTTTTAATTCAACCGCATTGGAGGGTTTTCGAACATGAACAGTCTGTTTAAGGTCATGTCACAGTATCTCAATCGTATTTAAGTCTGGACTTTGACTAGGCCATTCCAAGATCTTCATTTCGTTTTTTAAGCCATTCAGGTGGACTTGCTGGCGTGTTTCGGATCATTGGCCTGCTGCATAACCTAAGTGCGCTTGAGCTTGAGGTCATAAACTGATGGTTGGACATTCTCCTTCAGGATTTTCTGGTAGAGATAAGAATTCATGGTTCCATCAATTATGGCAAGTTGTCCAGGTCCTGAGGCAGCAAAGCAGCCCCAAATCATCACACCACCACCACCATGTTTGAGTTTTGGTATGATGTTCTTTTTATGAAATGCTGTGTTGGTTTTACACCTGATGTAACGGGATGCACACCTTCCAAAAAGTTCAACTTTTTTCATGTCAGTCCACAGAATATTTTTCCAAAAGTCTTTGGGATCATCAAGATGTATTTTGACAAACATGAGATGAGACTTTGTGTTCATTTTGGTCAGCAGTGGTTTTCGCCTTGGAACTCTCCGATGGATACCATTTTTGCCCAGTCTCTTTCTTATTGTTGAATCATGAACACTGACTTTAACTGAGACAATTGAGGCCTGCAGTTCTTTAGGTGTTGTTCTGGGTTCTTTTGGGACCACCTGGATGAGTCATCGATGCACTTATTTTGGTAGGCCTGCCACTCCTAGGAAGGCTCACCACTGTTCCAAGTTTTCTCCATTTGTGGATTATGGCTCTCATTGTGATTTGCTGGTGTCCAAAAGCCTTACAAATGGCTTTGTAACCCTTTCCAAGCTGATAGATGTCAATTACTTTGTTTCTTATCTGTTCTTGAATTTCTTTAGTTCCCAGCATGATGTGTTGCTTTTTGAGATCTTTTAGCCTACTTCACTTTGTCTGATGTTCTGTTTAAGTGATTTCTTGATTCAACAGGTCTGGCAGTAATCAGGCCTGGGTGTGGCTAGTTAAAAAAATTTGCTTAATCACAGTTCATTCATGATTTAACAAGGTGTACAATTACTTTTTCGCATAAAACGTTCCAGGTATTCCAGGTAGGTATGGATAGAATTCCCCCTTAATAAATGAAATCATCATTTAAAAACTGCATTTCGTATTTACTTGGACTATCTTTGTCTCATATTATAATTTGTTTGATGATCTGAAACATTTAATTGTGAGAAATATGCAAAAAAAAAAAGAAAAGAAATCAGGAAGGGGGCAAATACTTTTTCATGGCACTGTACATGGTTATGATGGTAATTATAATGATGATAATCATAAGAAGTTATGATTAAAGATCATGATTGTAATAATTATAATAAGAAATTAAGTAAAAATTTGTTTTGTTTATTGATTTACTAAAGATGTTTGTGAACTGAAGCACGAAGGCAAAAATTCCTAGTGAAAGCCAAATAAGCTGCCATTTTTTAAAATTATTTTTAATTTTTTTTTATTTTCAGGTTTCTATCTGCTCCATAGGCTGTGTATTTAAGGTTTTAGTTTTGTCAGGGTTTTCAGAAGACCCTCAGGTTTTAGGACGTTGTCATTTAAACAATGCCTTAGGTTTCAGAAGGCGCCTCAGGTCCTAATGGGTTAAAAGCAGCATATGTTTCTCCAAAATCTCAGCGTACTTTGCAGGATTAATGGTGCCTTCATAGTCATGTAAATTATCCTTGCCACAGGCACTGACACACCCCCATACATGACAGAGCATGGCCTCTGGACTTGTTGCGAGTGAGCTGTCAGAAGAGGTGAGCCCTGAAGACTTTAGGAAGTCAGGTGACATAGTATAAAGAGCCAGAGCAAGCAAGTTTTGATGAATGAATGAGGTTACGCAAATGCGTTCCCATGCTGATGAACAAGGTTTGATTCCCATGTGAAACAATATATTGATTTATTACTATTTGACTAGATTGACATTGTTCTTAGTTTTATTTTTAATGCTGAGTTCTCAGCTGCATTTCGGAGAACTTAAGGCAACTAAATTATTTGATTTGGTTTAGGAAAAGCTCATGATTTGAGATAGTCTAGACCAGGGGTGGGCAATCCTGGTCCTGCAGGGCTGGTGTGTATGCGGGTTTTTATTTCTACCAATTACCCTGACTAATTGAGCTAATTGGTTGTAAATGCAAATATTGATTTGTGCAAAGATTCGATCAAAGAAAAATGTTTTATTAAGGGAGACAAGAACAGTCTTTGATTATTCATGATAATTTAAAGAAATGCACCTGAAATGTCAGATTTCATAAATAGTTTGGTTAATTTAGATAATCAACAGATTAAAGGCCAGTTGGTGCGTAAACTAGGGACAGATACGGCCCTCATTGCCCTTCTCTGATCTAGACCCTTTCACGATGTTAACCCCAGGTGCATAAGGCTTCTTAATAGAAAGCTTTCTTGGAGAAAGCCTTCAGGGCTACCTTCTCTCGTGCTGCAGGTGGCAGTCTGGATGGTCCTTTTCTTCTTTGGTATAGGGAGATATGGTGTCCATACTTCCAAAAAACCCGAAATCATGATTCATCTGATCCACAATACCTGTTTCCATGGTGTGAGGCTCCATCACAGGTGCCTCTGAGCCTGGAGAAGTTGATGGTATTTCCGGAGACTGTGAATATAGGGCTTTCTTTTTGCTCAGTAAATTTTTAACAGCCATTTGTGTATGTAAATATGTGTTGTAACACGTGACAAAGGTTTGTCAGAGTAATCCTGCACTGATGCAGGTATATCACTTACAGATAAGTGACACTTCTTGATTCAGTGCCATCTCAGTGATCAGAGGTCAGGGGTCATCAGCTTAGACTTGCGCCCTTTCTCTTTACACACACAAATTCTGCCAGATTCTTTTAATCTTCGCAGGCACTTTAGAGGATGAATTATCCAAAACTCCCCTTATCTTTCTTTCAGGTCATTGTTTTTAAATGTTTTGATTTTTCCTCACTCATTTGTTAGTAAATTGGGGATACTTTGGCGATCATTTGCCCATCTTTGCTGCTGAAGGACAAGGCCTTTCCTTATTCTGCTTTTGTACCAAATCATCATTATAATTACCTGCTGACATCAGTCATTTCAAATCACATCATTATTCAAAATTTTCCCTTCATTACTTGTGGTTGATTGCTGTAGTCCCAACTTTTTTTTTTTTTGAAATGCATTGCAGGCCTGAATAGCTGGAATTGATTACAAATAAAATAAAGCTGACCAGAAAAAACATTAAATGTCTTGGCATCTTGCTGTATGCAATAAAATACAAGGTAAACTGAGTAATCACTATTTTTGTTTTTATGTGCATTTTCCATAATGATCCAGCTTTTACAGAGATGGGGCTTTAGAGAACATGATGATGATAGTGAGTAATAAATATTTCAATTTCATTGATATGTTGCATTGGTTCAGTTTATTTTCGACTTCATCGACGTGGATTGTTTTGAACTGAGTTAGTATTAATCTTTGAACAGCTTTGAATGTTTATTTTAGAGTCCAAAGGGTACTGAAACCAAGAGAGAGTTTTAGTTTCAAGGCATCAGATAATTGTAGTCACCTCTTAACCTATTGCAACAAATATACATTTGGTGAAGTTTCTAATATTGGTACAAAGTTTTTTTTTTTGCTCAATATAGTTTCAAAATTTCTGAACATTTGTAATTCAGTTACATAAAATATTGCATCAAAAAATCAAAGCTTAAAATTTTTACTTTACAGCCCAATTTCCCCCCCCAAAAAAAGGGGGGTCGGCAGGTAAAATGCAAATAAACAAGAAAACGGATTTGTAAATCTCCTTGACCTATATTAACCCTTAACATGGTTAGGTTTTACTCGCCCTATCCCTTCAAAGGTAAATAATTCATTGTTATAGTTGAAAAATGACCTTCAGAAGACTCCGGTATCTGTGTGCCCTTCAGTAAGTCATTGCCGACTAATTTGCTGACTAAAAATGGAAAAAATTGTAGACCTTTTGAAAGCTGAAATGTGAAATTTTATTTCATATATTTTGTGCCTTTTGTGACTATAGCAGTGATTAGCACTTTAGGGGTTAAATTGAGAAAACAAGATATTCAATGTTTTATTTCTCTGTTTTTTTTATTTTAATTTATTTTTTTAGTTTAATTTAATTATTCCATGCTTTCTGACTGCAACACCTACCAGTTTGGACTGATGTATGTTTGCCCATTTGTTACATCACCTTGTTTTTTAACAGCACTCCAACTAATTTTTCCAGTTTTGAAGGATTCCCGCCTCCCCCATTCTTCCTCCTCAGCTGCTCCGACATACAGGATCTTCGTTGCTGTATTTTTCATGAATTAGTTCACCACATTATTTCGACAGGAGATGGTTCTGGATTTCAGGCAGGGCAGTCTAGCAGCTGCTCCCTCTGATTAGAAAACCACACTGTTGTAACATGTGCAATATGGCTTGCCATTGTCTTGTTGAAATAAGTAGTGGCGTCCCTGAAAAGACATCATCTAAAAGTGCATATTTGTTGCTCCAAACTGCACATACACATGCCCTTCAACATCTATGATTCCTATGCTATGGGTACTAATACAGTGCCATACCATCATAGATGCTGACTTTTGAACATTAGGTAACCACTGTTATAGTGCTTTTCCTCTCTAACCTGATGACCACAGCATCTATTTTACCATAAAAAATTATAATGGTTGACTGGTCCGAGGACAGCTCTGCTGTGCATTAGTTCATTTCAGATGAGGTGAAGCCCAGAGACGATGAGAGTATCTTCTTGACATTTTTGACATATGGCTTCCTCTGAGCATAATACCATGATCACTTGCATTCGTGGTGCGAGGATGAATGGTTTTTATTGGCAAAGTTTTTCCAAAGTTGTCCTTGCCCATGTAGTTTAGTAGAGATTTTTCCAGATTCCCTAAATATTTCAATGTTATTATGCACTGTTAAGGGTGTTTTTTTTTTTTTTTTTTTTTTTTTTTTACTGTTGTATTATTCAATGTTGCAGTCTTTTGCAAATTGGCAAGCCCGGACATTTTTGTGGGAGCTCCTTTTATGTATTAGCATGATGGCGTCATAAGTTTGACACTTGCGTATCTGTTATTTAGCATTCAAACACTTTCCAAGTCTCATTATGCTCAGTCTCATCTTTTTCAGAACGTGTCACAATATCAGATTCCGAATTATTGTGTATTTTCAGAAAAACTTTCCAAGGTAAAACGTGAACTATTCCGGTTTAATTGAGGTCAAAGATTTATTTATTTATTTATTTATTTATTACCACATTTTGTGAAGTGTTAGTGAAATGGTTTGATTTTACATAATAAGTACTTTATGACATATGCAAACAACTGGATAACACAGTCCATTCACTTTGTTTATTTCATCATGTATTATTAATTTGGAAAGAAACACACGTGGGAAAAGTAATATGAAGATGTGAAGATGAAATGCTGAGAACGGTGAATTAAGAACACATAATTTGCTTAATGATTTATTTGTTAATTAATGTGCATAAAAAACAAGACTTTTGGGAAGAACGGGAATGTGCCACACTAGGAGAAATCATGTTTCCAGTTTCAGTTTTGAATAATTCTAATTTCATATTTGGGCACCATGGTGGCACTGTGGGTAGCACTGCTGCCTCACAGCAAGAAGGTTGTAGTTTCTAATCTGGTCAGGGGTCTCTTGGTATGAATTTTGTTTGTTCTTCCTGTGTTGACGTGGTTTCCACCTGGTCCTCCAGTGTCAGCTCACAGTCAAAAACATGCATGTTAAGCTAATTAGAGAATGTTACTTGGGACTGGTGTATGTGCTGTGGGATGCACCAAGGTGTGTCCCTACTTCTTGCCCATAGTCAGCTAGGATAGGCTTCAGCTCAGTCTGATCCCTCAGACATCACCATCTAGAAGAACCATTGTGCGGCTGGACTGTAATAATATCATGACATCAGCTTGAAAATAGCTTGGCGAGCCTGTGTTAGGCAAGATCATTTGCCACAGTTTCTGCTGATGCAAATAAAAGTATGCCTTACTATCCAAAGCCGAAGCCATAAGTCAACTTCCCGGAAGCGCTGCCGACTTCTCTGGGCTTGGTGTAATCTGAGATGGACAGTAGTGCAGTGAAAGCATGTTTTGTGGTCTGAAGAGTGAACATTTACAATTTAGTTAATCCGTGGCCACGAGTTCTAACGCGTTCCCTCAATTTAATTAACTCCTTCCCACAAATTAGCTAATTTGTGTCCAAGAAATACAATTCCTTCGCAGGATTTAGTTGACTCGTGGCGATGACATATAGCTCGTTCCCTCAATTTCGTTGATTGAAATTGAGGGAACAACTTGTAGGCTATCTCATGGCCACGAAATAGCTAAATTGTGGGGACGAGATGGCTAAATCGAGGGAAAGACCAATATCTCGTAGCCACATCATATTTTTTTGTGAACAAACTGCTGGGATTAAACGGAGCCTGAGCTTTGTTCAATTAAAACCGAATTTAAAGCGCCTAAATCGAATGTATGGATGGGATTTTGGCCTGGAGATAGGTAAGCTGTTCATCAGCTGTACGTAGTAAGACTGAGAAGGCGGGAAAAAATCAGAACGCTAGCTTTTCAGGTTTTTCAACTGCGCTCGCCGCATGCATACAGGAAAATCCTCATGAATTCTAGTCTTACCATCCTCGTTCATGACATGGCCACATATCAGATTTTGTATTTCATGTTGGATCACTTATGGAAGTGGCTCAATTCTGATTTGAAGTTCGAATATAAGATCAGATTTCTGTGTCCGCGTAGCCCTGAAAACATCAGAACTGTGTCACATTAAGGCAAATAAATAAATAAATAAATAAATATAGTTTGAGTCTTTTCAGCCTGGTAATTTGAACATGGCAGGAGAGAACAACTTTGCAACTTTTTGTTTCAACCAAAATTTCTATCCCAGAATTGTGTTAATATTGTCAAATAGAAGCTCATTAATTCTTCAATTTACAAAAATTTCCCCTCTTTATACCCAATAAAAAAAAATCATTCCCAATGCAACACATTTTGAAATCTGTATTTATTTCTTTGTGGCATGCATGAATGTTTCTGACATGTAGCCTGAAGGATAAATATAGCCAAATAATAATAAATAGTATGATTAAAAACAATTAACAACTCAACTTAAAATTCTGATATTGCAATTGTGGTTGGAACAAAACCAGAATATGCAATGGCCCCCCAGAACTGAGTTCTGGAACCACTAGTCTTTATCATGCCATCGTGGTACTTTAGATCAAGGTCTTGTGCCTGTTTGCAGTATTCTGACCTAGAAATAGGATATATTATGTTCATGAATTGTTATATTATGATGGAAAACATATTGGTGTGTCCTTTAACCCAGTTTATTATATTGTTTCATTTACGTACCATATGTTATAAATAAATAGACATGTTGACAAAAATTCTGTAACTCCAGCAACGTACTCTTGGCAAGCAATGTGTGCAATACCTAAGTCATAGAATCATAGTATTGTTATTAAGTGTTGTTATATCCCAGCTGAAGCCATATTCATTATGCTGCTGTTGCCTTTGAAGAAGGCAGCCCAACCAGACAGGGCACTGACCTGTTCCATTTGTTTCCATGGTTTGAGATAAGCTTAAACTGCTTCAAAGTCCAGTCCTGTCTATATTTGATCTCTCTGTTGCAACCTTTTCCATGGCCAAGTGGCTATCGCACTGCCAGGACCAACAGCCCAATCACCGCTTATTTTTAAAACAATGCCGTCGTTGTCTACCTCTTAAGAAGCCTAACTGTTTTTAAAATGAAATGTTATTATGGAAAAATATTGAGTTTACACTCTCTGTCATGGCTTCTCCATCTTTGCAGTGAAAGCAAAACTCATTCTATGTGATACCTGGTATGGCCTCTGATGACTCAAATTTCATCAGAGTATCTCACTTAAATTCCAAAGAGTTTCTGAGGTTTGAACACATCAAGTAGAGGAGGTGGTCCTGGTTATATAGCTAGGAGTGTAGTGATAATACAGGTTATTAGAGCAGTGTTATGGGTGATGGAAATTTTCTTTGTCCTTTACAGACAAGGGGGAAATGCAGTGACCTATTGAGTTTGAGTGAGAACTAGTCAGACACTTGTTATCATTGAACTGTAATTTTGCTGCAGCAGTTCTTCTTCTTCTTCTTTTTTTTTAAACTGGAATTGTTCTGAGACCATGGCCTGGACCATGTGCCCTTCCTGTCAATGCCAGGGTAAAGCAAGAACTGTTAGTTCACAACAGGAAACCAACAGCTTGTGCTATCAGGAGACATTTCCTTCACAGCACAAAATGTCTGAGTAATAACGTGAAGCTAGGTTTCGCCCATTTCCTGCGTAAGGGGGGAAGTACTGCCTTTCCCGGTGTCTTGGAACTGACAGTTCCCATCCTACCCAGATGTAGTGTTTAACCTTACAGTGGACGCGGAGCCATGTTTTTCCTGAATGGAATTCATTATACTGTTTCAGTACAAAGTCAGAACTGTAAGGAGATTTGAGCCTATTTCTCATGGCCGGAAGGGAGATGGGCAAGAATAGAGCCGAACTCACACCTTGGAACTGCCAAGGAGATGGGAAGATCCTGCCTTTTGGATTGACTCATTATGAATGTAACAACTGCTAATATTATTGGGATATGCAATGTGTGAGAGTGTGTGCGCATGGATATACTGCATGTCTGTGGTGAATTGGCAAATACTTTTGCTAATTTGAAATGCATGTAGGATGGAAGCAGTAACAGAGGAAGAAAAAGACAGATCCTTGTTTCATTATTGATGGCTGTGGCTGATCAAGTGACAAGGATTATCTGAGGATAATGTTGCCTGGCTGTTGATAAATCAAGGGTTATATTACAAATGACTCAGATGGTAAGCCTTTCATCGGCCATCTCAACCAAATATTTATTTATTTATTTGGCTGCATCCATCTCTTTCTTTGCCAATGTGTTTAGAAAGTCAAGAACGGGGAATAAGCGTTGCGCCTTATAAAAATAGTTTTCGAACAAAGTCTGGCCTAATTTATTTAGCTCAATTTCCCAAATCCCTGGGAATATAGAATCAAGGTTAAAATTCATGTGATATTTCAAAATTTACTATTCTCTGAATTGTCCAACTTTAACTTTTTCCAAGTTTAAATAGGAAAAAAAGATTAACATATATCACTTAACACAGATCACTGAAAAGATGCATTCGAGCTTATTCACGAACTGTATGGGTGTGCCCATAATGACGTTAGGTGGATTCCTCGAGTACACATCTGACATCACCTTGGGAAGAAAATGTTCACACCCTATTTGAATTCAGCCACGGGGAAAGGAAAATCTTTATAGTTTTAACTCTATTCAGCTAAAAGTGGTCATACCTCATATATTTTTTATAATAAACAATAGTAGAATGGTTAGACATGGTTAGACTAATGTGTTTTTTTCTTTCTAGGACCTTCCTGATGGACTCAAGGTAAAACTGTTCTATATTTATCAAGGATATCTCATCCTATGGTTGATTATATGTAATTAATTTATGGTTGGGTGTGGGGGCTCAGTGGGGAATATGGCCTTGACTCTTTTTGTCTTTTATTTAGGATGGTGGGTGGGTTTGGTTACTTCAGTAACCACTATGCCACGAAGGGTTAAATATTCAAAATCTGAAGAAGCACGAAGCACAAATGAATTTGTATTTATAGTTCAATGAAATTGCAACATCACACATATGCTGCCCCAAAGGGATTAATTTCCAACACCATACCTCCAAGCCTAGTTAAGCCCTTAAAGTGCAGTCCTTTTTGAGCAAATTTCCTTCCAAACTAAAATGCTTACCGTTCTTGAACCACTTTGACTATAGGCATAGTCATGGTCTCATTTGAAAGCTGACACTCAGTAGATTGCTCTTAAATAGTCCAAATTGTTGAGAATAGTACCAGAATTAAGTAAAAACACTTGAAATATAAGCTTTTGTCTGACAGAAAAAGGTTTTCTTCTGCTAATTTTGTGCTTTGACCAAGCCTCATCTGCCTAGGAAAATTAAATGCCCGCAGCCAGACGCCTTAAGAACTGCAAATTCAAATATTAAGAATATTTTCTGGATTTTTTTTTCTTGGTTATATTCAAACATGTTTCAACAAACAATTTTCTAGAGTTGAAATTTGTCAGCGTTCCTAGTCTGGGTAGTGTTCCCTTTTACAATAGTTTTACAATTTCCTTCTTTTAGGACTAATGCCCCATCTAAAACTAAGTTTTCACTCCAACATAGCTTTCCATTTCCCAGAACTGGTGTATCATAGTACAACTATATGCAAATAAAGTTGCTTCCTAAACTACTGACCCCTTGTCAGATACCATTTGAAACAATCCCTTGGCTACCATTCATGTCCACCATTTGGAGGTTTCAGACCTCTGGCAGGCTACGTAAACTAAAAGCATTAGATTTTCCTGTTGTTATGGCCCCAATTTGTTATGAGATATCGGACAGCAAGGGATGACAGACAAAATGTTAAAACTTTAACCGATTTAATTAAAACAAAGAACTGACCAATATATATGGAATATATTTAAAAAATGAGATGGGGTTGCTATCTTGTGATGTCCTGGGACAGGGAAATGCTCCAACACAGGCAAAAATCCATAAAACGATCTTCACAGGTCTTGTAAAGAGTGACAGGTCTGGTCAAATGTATCTTGCAATTTCTTTTACTGCTTTACTTTCTCAATTGAAGCACCTATTACTAAAACCCCATAAGTCACACTTGACTTGACTTGTGGGTTTTTAGTAATCAGTGCTTCAATTTTTCTCCTTATATACTCTTATCCAGCCCCCTCCCACCTTCCAGACTTTTTTTCAATTCTCTGGGACTTTCCCCTCTGAGGCATGCCCAAGACATGCCCATAAACCTAGCTCTAGACTGGGCTTAACAAAAAATGTCAATACTGCCATCTAGTGGCCCCCCCCCCCCCCCCCCCCCATTACACTGTTATATTGGCTGAGGGCTGACAGGCTAAAACACTTACCGGTCTGTTGTTATGTGGATTAACTCTTTGAGCGCTGAATACATTTTCAAGGAATTAAAAATGTAGCTATCCTGAGCTGTTGAAAACCTATCATGTGGCAACTTGCTTAAAAGAGCTTCCCCGCGGGAGCTCTTTTAAACAAGTTGCCACATGATAGGTTTTCAGCAGCGTCTGACTTTGATATTTTACATCATTGGGCAACTGTAGTTGCCCACGGCGCTGAAAGGGTTAAAATCTATCAAAGGTTCTTATCTTTGGACAGCTGTAAGAGTATTGTTTTCAACTTATTTTGACAAATCTTAACAATGCTAAACAATTTAACCAATGAGACGGCATCGCCAGGCTTGGGGTTGTATGCGTTAAAAGTAAGCCTACATTTTGCTGGGAGTCCTACATAATTAACCATAAGTTACCCTGACTGCCAGGGTTAAATTGGTAGAATATTCCCAATCTTAATATCAGAAGTTGGAAATCCAGAATTTTTTTTTTCAGAAAAAAAAAGAAAAACCTGCCATGTGTTCCATTCTCCCATGGACTCCTCAAACCGACCTAAATCAGCAGCTTCACCTCCGGACAGAAGATCAAATTCTGATGGCAAGACAATTCTGGGGTGGACATCCACCCTCTGAACTAGAATGTTCAACCTCTGCTTATTCCCCAGTGATGACTGTGCTGTTTCCTGTACCTGTCCTCCACAGACCTCCAGAACAGTCACAATAACCATCGAGCTTGGCTAATGAACAGAGTGAATAAACAGAGTGAAAATAAGCAGCAGTTGGCTGAATGTTTTATATGATGTGAATTTTTACGAATGGGATAGCAGCCAATCGAACAGTTTGGACTGGATTCCCCCAACCAGATGAAAACAGACGCATGGGAATTTTAAAAGGAAAAAAAAAATCTCACAATAGATTTAAATGTTGCAAAAAAAAAATGGAAGCTCATTTTGGTGATTTACCAGTCTACAAAAATGTATTTACACAAGTTTAGTATATATTGTACCAACCCAAGTGCCTGCGTGACCTTCAATGTTCCATCTGGGTGGAATTATTCTCAAGAACTTATGTTACCTTCCATATTTAAACCCTATTGACCGAGACGGCATGCCGTTATTCACGTCCTCTGGCAATCTGAGTGTTTTTCAGGTGTCTAAGACCAATGTTGATGTTTTTATTTCTCCAGAAATGTTCTTCTTGAGTTCTGATTGCACATCTGATTAAATTTTCACAGACTGTGTGGAAATCTGGAAGTCACCCAAGCACACGATTTATTTCTGTCCTTTCCCATTTTGGCATGCCTGAATAAAGATTCATTTTGCCCTTTCACCCTTTCTTAATTGGAGCTGGATTGTTCGTGGATATTCTTATCCCTCAAAAACTCCCTTGCACACGCTCAACAGCAGCGTCTTTGTAATGACGGGACCACGCCTGCCGGCTGTGTAGCCCCTGTGAGCCATAATCACCGGTGTCCGTGTGTTTTGAGAGAATCCTCAGCGGGACCACAAACAGGGTGTTTTCCCACCCCTCCTCGCTGCCTCTCTGGACAATCTCCGGTCACGGATAGCCACACCTGCCTCCCATTGTCTCAGAGGGTCATAAAAGGTAAGACAATGAAGAACGCCGCAGTCGGTTGCATAACTTTTAGTCCCATTGTCTGGAATAAGAACACTGAAGGCCCATCAGCTTTGGGGACTTGCAGTAAGAGGAGCTCCCATTATTACACTAAATGCCATCTCAAAATCTAATTAACTGTGGGAGAAATTGTTGCCTGGCAACAGCCTGTACTGTTCTGTGTCTTTGTTACCTTATGGTCCATCAGAGTTTAGTGCTACTCTTCAGGTTAACAATATCCTGGTGACATAATGGAGACTGTCATGCAATATCAACCAGGATAGTCAATGTCTACCTGGCTGACAATGTGACCTAGTGCACAATTTCTATGCCTCTGGATACTGATGCATAATTAAACATCATGAGGAGGGTCAGGTTATTAACCAAGCTTGTATTTGAAAAAAATGTTTGATCCTTGTTTTTGATAAAAAAATATGTTTTCTTACCACCTCTGAAATCACGTGATAATATCTCCACATAATAAATCAATCTAAAATGATAGAATGATAATAGTATCTACCATTAAAAAAAAAAAAAAAAATTACTGCCCCCAGTAAGCCAACGCATTGCATAATGGAGGCGTTGGTACTCTGTCAATAATCAGTGTCTGATTAATAACATTTGCTAGCAAATATTGTGCATGGATTATTTTTAGAAGGGCTTCAGCCATTGATGTTTTGACATAGTAATTAAATCCTTAAAATGTGAGGAAACCTTTAAACTTGCTCCAAAATATTGCCTCAGTCGGACTAGTTCATGCTACATACTGTCCGGCATAATAAAAACCAAAAGTATTCTCCTTTGGGAACATCCTCTGTGTGTGATGTCATCTGTTTCAGTGAAGTTTGAGGCCTCCTCAAACCAAATAAATAAAAACCAAACTGTGCCATACAAGAGCATGAGCTGAGAACCAGAAATAGCGGTGCCTTAAACAAAATCTATGAATTTTCTGGTGGTGAATTCAGAGTAGGGAAATTCAATGCAAACTCCAAGAGTTTGCACCACTCCTGTGCTATGTCTTGGATGTTGATTATTTTCTGCTCGTTGGGAAGTTCTACAACAGGTCCACAACTTATAAAAAAATTATCAAGGCTTAAAATTTAATTTAAAAAATTCTCTTGTAGCAATTTTGTGTTTTAAAGTCATATATGATACATAATATTTTTTACAGTGTTGTCAAAAAGTATTTACCCCTTCCCGATTTCCTGTGTTTTTGTATATTTATCACACTTACGAAAATGTTTCAGATCATCACATTTATTTTGACATACACAAAGTGAACACAAATTTCGTTTTTTTTAATGACAGTTTCTTTTAATCAAGGAAAAAGACATCCAACCCTACCTGGCTCATTGTGAAGAAGTCATTGCCCCTTTAGTTACTAAATTAACCACTGAACCTCCTAAAGCCCAATGTACCCCCTAGTGGTAATGTCGCTGTTTCAGGATTTTCAATGATGTGCCGTGAGCCTCTGACCCTTAGACTCATAATTTCTTTCAAGCTGTTTCTGTTTAAGATGGCTTTATAAAAAATCACACAATTTAAAAAAGAAATAATTGAGTAATCCAATGCTTTCTCTGAATTCCATTTCCTGGTTTAACAAGTTTTTACATTCGTGCCACCAAATTTATTTTAAGATTGCACTTAAGCAAAATGTTTTCAGCGTTCAAAAGAGTAGGCTACATTAGCGTGGAAAGCACAGCTGTACATTGGTTGCCTCAATGTGATAATAATTAGTTTTTTTAAATTACCGACGCTTCTAACATCGAAGTGTTGGTAATTGAATAATTTAGTAAATTGGTTATCAGGGCATCATTAAAGTTTGGCATATGGAATACATTTAAAAACATTTAAAATGCACGCCATGCATTAAATTTTCATGGTGGCAAAATCATTAATAAGGTCTTTATAGTCCAGCTTCCGGGAAAGTCGTAGGACCACTATAATATTAGATTGTATGAACGGCAATTATCTCATTAATTAATTAGTAACTAAATCTAAACCTTATCAACCTAAATACCTCCGGCAGCATTTACTTCATGACATTGTACTTCAAGATGGAAATTAGAGAAATTTCAGTTAATTTCCATCCATGCAATCTCATATTGTAGCCTTCCTCTTTAATGCAAAGCTATAAGTCGTTATCATTAATGGTATCACGGCTTGTTGGTAGCCTATTTGCTCTGCAAATTCATGCAATTAATTCTGTGATTCTTAATCGGAAACAGGTTGAGCGTTAACCTGCATTATAGTAATGTCATGGGTTGTTGGCAGTTTTATTTTTACAAAAGCAAACTTAACACGAGGACATAATTAAAACATTTTCTTTGGCATTGAAGCTGATCTGACACAGAGAAAAAAAATATTATACAGTTTTGTGAGCTACAGGAATTCAGCAGCTTTGGAAGACATCGACGTTTCATGTCACTATTAATGAAGTTACATCAGAATTCAACTTTTATAGTAAGACTTCGCTTTAGTAGGGTTTTTTTTTTCTTGTTTTCAAAGCACTATTATAACATCATGTAACTTTCCATACGTGAAGGCTGCCTTTACTCCCTACAATCAAAGATGGAATTGAAAGATTTAAATAACCAGCATAGAAACTGTGAATTACTCCATTTTTAAGTGATTTGAATCTATTGGTTCATGTCCTTAACTTTTTGGGCGACCAAAAACAAAAACCTTGATTGTTTCACACTGTAACACTTGCAGAATAATAATTTAATTTTAAATTTTCTAATTTTCATTGAAAAGCCCTTGAACTTCAAATTTCTCTGATGACAAAAAAGGATACATTTTTTAAATTTTACATCATTATTATTTACCACCATAAAAAAGCAAGAGAGTAAGGAAATATGAGTTGCTGTGGTACTACCTCCTGACTTAGCCCCTGACATTTAATGGTTTTAAGATCACATAACAAACCATATAAACAAACCATACACTGCTGGGCATGTCATATTTCATATACGATAACCAATTATTCCTAGTTTTGGGGATTCCATTGGTGCCTCCCTATATTTGGATATTTAAAAACAAAATCATGTTATTCATGACTTCATTATAGACAATACACCGCATCACTTAATGCAGGGGTGTCAAACTGACCCGTAAACAGGCCAAGAGGCTGCAGGTTTTCACTCCAACAATGCAGAAGCTCACCTGATACAACAAATCAGTTGTGCAGGCCTAGATCAGTTGATTAAATCAGTGCTTTCAGGTGAGCTTCTGCTTGGTAGGATTGAAGACCTGCAGCCTCTTGGCCCGTTTACGGGTCAGTTTGACACCTCTGACTTAATGCATATGCAGTTTATTTGGAGAGGTCACAGCAGGTGGACAGTGAGAGGAATAATAGGCTTTTCTGTGATAGTTTTGTCTCTGTAGGGAGGACTGAGGCTGACAAAAAAAACAAGAGCACTCAGAGAGTGCATATCTCCACCACGGCCCAGCAGTCCCCCACAAGTCTGGGACACGTATGAGTAGCGTTATTACGCAACACCACACCAATCTGATACTTTGGATCCAGACCAAGTTAAAATATCTGGTAGCCTCATCAATGAGGGTTCCCCTGAAAGTTAATGCCGTAGAACTATGGGCATTTCTGAAGTTAGAAGCAAACATGTCAAAAAATGGCCCTCTCTCTCAATGGTAAAGAATCCTTTAGAAAATTCCTGGATCCAAAATTTCATCTGAATCAATCCTGAAATGACTTAACTTCTAATTTTGGTCAAGACACACCTCAGGTAAAAATTTTATATAAATCTGTCCACAACTTTTTCCAAAATGTTGCTAACAAACAAGCGGACTTGCCCAAAAACCAAAGGTAAAACATAACCTCCTCGGCCGAGATAATAATAAAAAGCCTCAAACAACAATGGAAGTGGGAGGGCTCTGGGTTCCGGTGCTTCACGGGCCAGACACAGCACTGCATGGTTTCCTTAGCAAGGCTGCCTGTTTACTGGGCATGCTTCACATGTTTTAGCAGAGGTGTGGCTCACTTCCTGAACAGATACATGATGCAATATCCTGACTGGTCACTAAGACAAAGAAATGAAGGATTGGACCTGGCAGATCTCATTATTCTTTGCAACTTTCCAGAAAGTATTATGACATGGAAGCAGATCAACAGAGCAGAATGAATTGAGTTGAATCGGCAGTAACTGCTTTAAGGGGACAAGTGAAACGCTGCTGCTTCTTTTGTATCCAACCATTCAACGAGCCTTGTGACGAAAATAAAGATTTTCATCAAAGAAATTGTTTGCTAGCTTGTTTTGCCAATATTATGACCACTATATATCTGGTGAACTGCCTGTACAGTCTTGCTGACTGGATTAACACTGAAAGTAGATGGCGTTCTGGGTTGTGGCAGAAATTGGGCATTGGGGTGTATTTATAACCCACTGAAACCAACTGACCTAGTCCATCACTTGCCACAATTACCAACTTGTTAGACTATACTTCCCACCAATGATATATGGATACTAGAGCATTTTTTATATTCCTTAAGATGCTAACCCTGCAAACAATTGTGCTGGCTTGCAATTGGCTTGACTCAACTCCCATGAAACTAATATGAAAGCTGTCTAAATATTTTTGCAGGTGTTAATATTATGTATGTTGGTGTGTCTGTTTGTGGATAATTCTTGCGAACACGATTCAACGCAACCTTTTAAGATGCAGTCACGATACGTTACAGTAGAGTAGTTGATGGAAAAAGTGAAAGTCTGATTTCGAAGATGGGTGCAGTCTGAATACGCACTCACTGAAAGCATTATCATGAGGACAGCCACACTCAAAACCATCATGGATCATGAATGAAAATAAGAGGACAACTGCAAGTCAGATCAAAACATTCCCAAATCACACCATCACCACCATCACAATGTTTCTTAAGTGAGAAGCACAGGGGAATTTCTCTTGGCCTCTGCACTTTCCTCTTGCCGTCATCTTGCCACAAGTGAATCTTGGTCTCATTGGTTCATATTCTGCCAGTCTTTTTTCCTAAACTCTACAGATTCCTTCAGTTACTTAGCCAACTGTAACCAAGCTACCTGTTTTTTTTTTCATAATCACAAAGACACCGTCCAATTTTAATGTTAGCAGCCCACCAAAGCCAGTGTGTGTCATTTGCTAAGCCACACTTAGCAATGTGGAAATTAAGGTGTCAAAATAGCACAGACATATGCAGACAAGGCATGTCCATATAAAAGATAAATTCAATTACTTTTTAAAAGAGAGAGATTAATCTGGTAATTAAAGTAAAGCAGTCAAAAATAGATTGACTGACAATGACATTCATTTTACATCACCAACCACCACATTTCCATGTCATGCTACTTTCACTAACAGGGAGAAGTAAATCATGCCCTTGGACATTGCTCTGTGCTGTAAGGTTTCAGGGCCAGTGACTGCTGCCAATGTTCGCAAAAGTCCAATAATACTGTCTCTTGTGGGGTCCAGGACATGACCATTGATATAGAATCCCAAATATCTGCGCAAAAAAGGGCACCGTGATGTAGAATAAGAGTGTGGATGATGTTCAAAATGCAGCCACACTCCTATTTCTACAGCCTCTGCCCCCAAACTGCGCTTCCAGGGAAATCTTCAGTGTCCTGTACAAGAACGTAGTAGGCAGTGGGCCATTGAGAATAGGAACAGTGTGCCAGGGTATGCAGTACGCACTGATGTGACCTTCGCAATGGCTGGTAGCCACGCAGGCAGCTGAATTAAAGTGGTCTCTAAAACTGCTGACAATGAGTAGTTTAATTCATTGAGACGTCTTGGCTTCAAAATGTTTGCCATCCTGAGCTGAGTGAGGTCCTCAACATGCTGGTAAAAATAATAAATTTCAAGAAAAAAAAAAGCTACCAAATCTTGCATATTCATATCCTTTTGCTTTGAGGATGAAAAGGAGACACAGTCACGTGCCTCTGCCATTTGATGTTTGTTCGCTGTCACGGGGAAGGGCTGTCGGCAGGGTTTATGAACTGAGCAACAAGATCTGAACCTCTTTAGCCCATAAGCAGTCACCTATTGCAGTGCAGTTGCTTGATGGACTAATGGATGGCTAAAGTAGTCGACGTGTCTGCCTTTCTGGACCATTTTAACATTTGTCATTGCTTTCTTTTGCACGCAACACTACAATGTGTTTATCAATAAATAAGTAATAAAAGCAATAAAATAAAATGAAAATTTTTTATATAGATCAATGGCCAATGAAATCGACCGTGCTGTTTGATCAGTGACCTTGAACATTTGTAAATGGTTCAGTAGTTCGAAAGCACGGAACCATTTGTTGGGTTTTAGGAGGGGGGCATGGACACTAATGGCCCTTCAGTGGGCTACATCACTACTCCCTTTGACAAAAAAATATAGAGAAACCCTTATTTAGATGACACATACCAATGTTAAACTCTTTGAAAAACGCAGTAAATTCTCCTGCCCGAGATCGCCATCTATTGGAAATGCAAACTCAGCGACTTCAAAGGCGTTACCTTGGAGATATATAAACAAAACCTGTGGAAACCTTCGGTCGCATGCTTACCCACGCCTCGGACCTCACTAAATCAAGATCCAATCCAGTGAATTTGGCAGTTTTTGAGTAAGCTGCACGTTTTGGCAGGACAGAGAGGTAGTCAGTAGAATTTTTGTTAATATAAAAAACAGACCTCATCCATCCTGAGTAGCAGCATCAATGGCACACATCAGGACTTACAGCTCACGTGTTCGTATTGGAAACTGGACTGAAGATGTTGTACTTGAGGAGGTACCGTGACGAAAATCTTTTATCCGACTTTTAAGAAGCTTGTTGTAAGTTAGTCTAATTAATGGAGGATGATCTGAGTGCGTGAAGCAGATAACCAGCTAGCAGGTTAAGTTGACGAACTGAACGTTTACTGTAGTAATTTGTGCGCTGCCAGTTGAAAGTGAAGATATGCGCTACCTGGCTATCACTAGAAAACGAGGCACAGAGGTTGATACAAAGGACTTCTATTTCGTTAAGCATGTGTGTTGGTTACGTTAGTCTTGCCACTAACTAATGTCATCCTTTGTCACCGCTCGTCCTTTCCGAAATCATGAAATGCTGTGGTGAACTAAAAGTTACTGTTCTGTGTATGAACGTTAGATGGCACTGAAAGCAGACACCATGCAATTCGCAAGGTGCATGAAAAAGACCCTCCTTGCTAGATATCGCCAATGTTATTACCGGGGACAGGATCCGGTGTTTCACCGAAATTTGTGACCCATCCGACCCATGGCAATCTGTGACCGCAGGGCTCTCGGTCCATCAGCAAGCCAATCCGCTGTACTGTGGAAGGCGCCATAGGTTCAGAGAGGGTGATGAGGCAAGAGGTGCAAAGCACTCCAAATACCTCAAAAAAAGCAAAGCAACAATTGAGTTATTTCCAAATACAGAGCAGAGCCCTACCCGAATGATTTTTTTTTTTAGAATCGGGCAATCGATTGTTCTTCAAATTTTTTATGCGTAGTAGCGAGTGACGGAACGATACATGCGGAGATACCACCGCTGAGTCTAAAATAATCACGACATAAGAGAAATCAAGCAGCGGACCACTGCGAGTTAACCTCACTAGCTCATTGAAATTGTTCACTGGACATGCGAATTTATAAAGGCATTTGCGGCAGTTTGTGCCGAGTTCAGCATTTAGCTGGAGAAACTGAAGAAGCTGCGCCCCATCCCAAATTAGCCTCATAATTAGTTCCTATTTAAACAAATTTTTTAATAGGTTAGACGTGCCTGTGGCCTCGGACCAATACGGCGACCCTCAGGCCAATACCAAGGCAATACGGAAATAAGCAATTAGTAACATATAATATTTGATCTTCATGATAAATGTATGCATGGCGTCAGTACTTAGGCATTTTTGTAGCATTATTCTGTAAGAAGGCAACGTGGACATATTTTTGCCCTACAGTTGCTCCATTTAATTTCTCTAAAAGTGAAGTGAACACGCTATGAAGTCTCACAAGCATCATAATGATCTGAATCATGTTATGGAAATGTTTAATTAATGTTGTTTGAATGGTGAATATTGTTACATTTTTCATGTTCACTAAGAGACATATGTTAAATCTTTATATTAAAAAAAAGCTGAATCTGGAAAAAATACTGAAATACCAAAAAATTTGAAAATGGGGGAAAAAAATAAAATGGAATTTGAGAAAAAATGATCTGAAAATTTGCGAGGCCATTGGATATTTTTTAAATGTATTTATTCATTTTGTGCAGTTGACTATATTTTAAAAGCTTGTTTATGTCACTTCAGGAGACATTAAAAGACTTCTTGGGAAGGCGAGAGAGGGGAGAACTAACCATCCAGAAAATCAGTCTTCTCAAACAAAATATGCTAAAAAAGGTAAGCTTCTTTTAGTTCTTCTTTGACTTATTATCCTTCTTGTGATTGTGGTCAGTCATTTGAAATTGCCAATAATTTCTGAGAGGCTTCCTGGGGGGAAACAAAATCACAGCGAGAATAAATGGTGGAGTGTTGGATCTTTTGTGTCCCGTGATGTCACATTAGCTACGTTAACATGTCCATCTGGCTATCCGTGGAAGCCACTGTCAAAACTTTTTTTCATTGGGATTGAAATTACTCAGATGCATGAATTTAAATCCATTGTTGACAAAAGAGCGATCGGATGGATTGAGTGCATTTATAGGTCCTCAATGTTTGCTATGATCAGAATAGATCTGTGATCCACCTCGTTTTGCATTCATCAACTGGTGTTGCGGTGTTTCATCAGGATGAGATCATACTGGTGGTTCAACTAATTCTCTGAAAACATTTAAAAGAGACATGGGATGCATCCATAAACAGCTGGAACTTTATCTCTCTTCAGCACTTTTCCTTGACCTCGATAGAAACTGTCTCACAGGCCAAGAAGAAGTTATTGGGAGAGGAGTAAAGCCTAATTTATAGTCGTCCAACTCTGTCAATGCGCAGAGACGCAGTTGTATCGACGGAGATGTGGACCTTCCAGACTTTGTTGCTTAATGGGTGTTGCATAGCAATTCATCGCTAGGACAATAGGGGGCGTAGCGTTTTTTTTTTTTCCGGGGATCCGCCTACCATTTTATGACGTCTGAGCAGTATTCCGGGAATGATGTAGTTAGCTGACCAATCACAGGCTTGCGCTATCTGTGGGCTCTCCGTCGTTTTGACGGATAGTTAGAAAATTTAGGAGGTGTCCGTCATGCGTCTGAGGGCATGTCGGAGAGGGTTTGTGACGTCGGAGAGGGGCTCTGCGTGTCTGCGCTTTGACGGTGTAGGACGACTATAAATTAGGCTTAAGTAACCTTGGGACATGTTTGAAAAAAATCTGATGTCATTTTTTTCATGATGTCAGGAGCTTGATGGCGAAAGTAGCCTTCACATTCTTTAAAAAATTTAGGGAAATAAATAACATATCCGGTCACTACAGCTGCAAATGGTTGTGGTCCATAATCAATCTCTTCTCTTTCCCATGTTGGAAGGCAGGAATAAAGGAGCCAATTGACTGCAAAGGATGTGATGGCATAGATTATACCATAGAAGAATTTAAAAAAAGGAAAGATATCAGTTGAGGTGTGATGAAAAAATGACCAAATAAGGTATCCCAATGTATATAATGCATAATTCATTGAGCTTAAATGTATTTACTTATTTCCAGACACTGATGTTAATGTTTTTGGTTGGGGGTTGCACCTACAGCAGTGAGCGAGGCCTGAAGTCCAGTCCCATTCGCGCAGTTAAGCTCGCAGCCCTGTGGTCTTGTAGTCGTCATAGAATGATACAGAGTAGTTCAGTCTATGTCACTGTACTTAGGATAGAAGTCTGTGAGGGCTCAGTCCTTGAGCCTGGACTTCGGACATTTGGATTGGGCCATAGTCTCAGTTGGGAACCAGTTTTTGATGGATGCCGTCACGTTTGTCCACATGCATGAGTAAAAACTTGTGGTGTCATCACTGTGCAAGGGCCTAGTGCCTTTAATCGTGTACCGAATTGATTATTAAAAGGAAAGGACTACATCCCTTCAAAATTCAGATATTCAGATGTATCAGGGTATTTCATTCAGATCGAGGAGTTTACACGAGGACGTCTCATTTTGATTGAGCTTCACTGTGATTACAAGTGCTTCATACAAATGTGGTGAATGCCTCCTAGCTGCCTCTCCGTCTGAGATTCTAGCTGTTCGAATGACTTGGCAGGTGACTTACATATCTGTTTGGAAACGGTCGCCTTCTGCTGCACAATTTTAACAGAATAGCCGATAGCTGACAAAACTTTGAGTTCAAGTTGCAAAGATGGTTAAAAGTGGTTAAAAACTGTTGGGCTATGGAGGAAATGGTTAAAAAGCTGTTGTTGCTTGTCTGTAGTCTATTAGCTGTAGAGTTTGATCACCTGTCAACTGCATTTCTGAGGTGAAAATCAAAAAGGAAAAAAAAATGACATCAGTTGTTCCAAATAAAAATAAGGGAGAAGTGTGAATGACTCTGGCCCTCTCTCTGTAAGCATGTCTGTTGGAAAAACAGTGGTAATTAGGCTAGTGCTGTGTTTTTCAATTGTCTGAGTTTGAAGCAATGAACACATCAAATTGGGCTGTCCTATTTGAAGAGAACACTGGCGTATGAAAATAAATAAAATTAATCATGGAGATGACCTTACAGGTTGATTTGTCAGCGTCGACTGATGGATGCCTGCACTTTGGGGACACAGTTATGCTGGTGAACCCTGGTACAGACGGACAGCACCTCCATTCTCAGCAGCTGAAGACACTGAGAGATCCTGCTGCCATTGGGATAAATGCTAATGTAAACAACCTCAGTGCGAGCTCTTCCATAGGGGTTCCTTGTGACGTCTGTGGCACCAGAACCTTGGAACCATCTGCAAGGACTGCCTTTGTAATTATAAGGTACCAGAAGCCTAATTCTTCATTCAGATATATTGTGATAGATGGTGATGGTTCTGGAAACCTGGTGTTGCCATGTGCGGTGTTACAACCTGGTGTAAGTCAGGCTGTCATAAGGTAAAGGATGAGGGGAATAGATAATGGAGATGAAAATTGCTGGAGAAAAATAAATTCCTGTCCTGGTTTTATCCCAAAAGTAAATAACCTTCAATTATTTACTGGGCACAAGCTGCTTTAAACACCAAACTCCAGAATACATAATCTACATGCTCCAATGAAGAGAGGATAGTGTTTCCCCAACAGGGATTTAGATATGTGTCCTGGGTCCCCCACAAAAATCACAAATAACAAGTAACACGGCAAATAAACATAGATATGTCTCGATGGAAAGAATTTATTGCCATTGAGGAACATTTTTTACTTACCGGAGTCTCACACGCCTTGCGAAGGGCAAGAAAAACAAGGTCTGTGGATGTTCCAGGGTCTGGTAAGCCGACACAGGGAAGTTCATCAGAGCAAACAAATCCATGTTCAGAGGCAAGAATCAAAGTCAAGTAAAACGAAGCAAGGATCGATTGATCAAAATCTAATCAAAAAACAAATCTAAGTGACTGCTAGGTGAAAACCACAGTCAAAACAAGCTATACTGTGGAATCATGAAACAAATATGAGAAATTTGCTGAGCCACGCGTCCAAAGCTGGTGTCTTACTGGTGCAGTGTGCGAAGTGGCCTGTTCGTTGTGCAAGATATGGATATGTCCTATCACTGGCAAAGCAGAATCAAATCAAAGTTGGTAGCCCTCACAGCTGAGATATCAAAATGCAGCTGTGAAATAGGTGGTATCGGGATAAAACAGCAAAATACTACAACTAAACATAAATAGCACATTTCATTGCAATGTTGATGCTATTCTGTGATTGTTAATAATTCAGTCCATTTTCATTATAGACAGTAAATGGATGATCATGCTTGAGACAGCTTTTCATCTGCATTGGATGAGTGATTCCTCATTTTTCATGTCCATGTTCTGTTGTTGTGCCGTTTTATTTGTTGTCAGGTCTTGTATTTTTCAGAATTTAACAATGGAAGATTGCTGTATGTTGATTAAGCTGAGGGTAAAATTTGCCCTTGCCGACCACGACATTTTTTTCAGTCTCAGCCCTATGTTGCCTTCTGGTTTTTTGCCATTTACCTTGTCCCTCAGGAACACAGGATTAGTCTCAATTCAAATTTAGGAGCATCACCAATGTGCATTATAATATTATTAACAAAATTGAATATTTTTATTCACCAGTGTAGATGGGAGTCCTGTGGGTGAGACTGTGAAGTACAACCAACATTTTGCTCTACGTACAACAGAGGGGTTTGCAGGAGGGGTAAGTGATGAACTGAAGGTTATTTTAAAAGTTCAACAAATTGAAGTGAAAGACTACTTTCCTACAAAGCCAGCATTAAATAAAAGAAGTACCCACATGGAGTCCAGAAATTATGACTGAACTTTTGCGAAGTTGCTGTTGCTGTCACAAATCGGAAAACACGACAAAACAATAAAAAACTGGAGGGCTGCAGTCTTTCCTTCCCAATTCATCAGGTCAGCAAACGTAGCCCCTCCCCTTTTGGGGGGAAAACAAACCATACTCCCCATTGACTTTCATGTAAAATTGTTGTACAAAATGACATGAATACAAGACCATCGAAGGTAAATCAGCCGAGAAATTATCTGCAGACACCATGTCTAATTCAAATACATCCACTTTATCGGATAGAGAACGTACGAGATATTTCGAAAAGATAAATTTAAACAATCATGAAGCATGTCCCTTCAGTCTCCCGGTATCTAGCTGGTGCAATGGCCCCACCTAGTGGCCAGACTGTATCACACACCGGCATCTGTTTTTATCTGACTGAGTCTCCAGGTAAGCAAAATAGAGTGTGGGGCCGAGGGCTAATATCGCGACCCAAAGGACAATTCTAAGGCAATGCGAAAATAAGCAATTTATCATATTTTTATTAATTGGTTAAGTATGTTGTACAATTATGACAATATTATGACTATGACTTCTGAAGTACGCGACTTCAAGAGCTAAATGCTAGGTCCGTGACTGCTTGCACACCTGCTGAACTCGGCCAATACAGTATATATCGGCAGTCCGTTTTCACTGTATGCGAGCAATAACATACTTAACCAGTTAAGAAAAATGAAATATTTCACCTTTCAGTCCTGCTATTTGAATAGTATGCTAGTTAACAGCGGCACTGTGCTCTGACCAGATGGTGGCAACGGTCTTAGCTAGGTACATAAGTTAGCCTGTCCATTTGTCTCGTCCCGGCATAAGCACATTCCTCCCTCCGTATGGCTTCGAGCCATAAAGCCCTTCTCTCCGGATATTTTTTAGGGCATGTTAGAGGGCCGAATGAACCAAAGATCCTTGTCTTTTGTTTTATTGTTGGTGCTGCCAACAACACAGCAACTCATTGGCATGTTAGATTCAAGTTAGATCAGCTTGTTTTAAGGCTTCGGGCTTGATTGTCTTCCTCCTAAACGGGGCGTGGCGATCAGGGCCCACTATGGATGACGTATTGCCGACCTGATGAATGAAAGGCTGAGGAACACTTCGGCAGTCACATGTCAGTGTCATCGACTCAGCATAGCTAAACCAAAGTCTGTATGGGGTTAACTCATTTTGTATTACATTCCCACTCGTTTCAAGCTGTTCTGTCCTGTCAGCTTAAATTGGTTAATGCACGGGCTTGTGCTCACGCTCCATTTCTGAGTCGGTTGTTTAGCAACGGGAGATTTGTTTATGATCTGTTTTTTTCAGTCCTTGTTTGTTTCTGTTCTACAAAGTATGCGTGAGTGAAACGCAAAATGACTTTCAAAGTCAGTATGTCAAGCAGATATTGACATTAGCGCAGGTATTACTGTTACTAGCTGAATGACGCTCCTTATATAGTCCCGGGATCTGGGAAGTTTGCCGCAGATTTGTTTACTCCACACTGCTAGCATGTTTAGCGAGCTAATTTATGTTTTAGCTTATATGGTTAGCCTAGCTGACAACATTGTGTAATGCGAAAAAAATGCCACCAGATGGCTGTATTGACCTTTTTTTTTTGTTAAGCCCAGTCTGGAGCTAGGTTTTGGGCATGACCTGGGCATGTCTGAGAGGGGAAGACCCAGAGAATAAAAAAAAGCCTAAAAGGTGGGAGGGGGCTGCAAAAGAGTATATAAGGAGAAAAATTGAGAGAGTAAAGTAGTAGGAGAAATTGCAAGGAGAAGGGTACATTTGACCAGACCTGTCACTCTTTTCAAGATCTGTGTTTTTTTTGTGGATTTTTGTCTGTGTTGGAGCATTTTCCTCACCCAGGACATCACCAAGCAAACTCCATCTCAAGGGACTGTAAATATTTTTTTTCTTGTATATATCAATCTTGGTCAGTCGTATGATAGTAGGTTAGTTGTCAGTCTTTGTTTAATTAAATGTGTTTAAGTTTTAAAATTTTGTCTGTCATCCCTTGCTGTCATATATGTCATAACGAATTGGGGCCATAATAAGGCTAGATTATTATCCATGTGCAATAGGTTACTTAACACTACAGTCGGGGTTGTGTGGTAATATACCAGAGCATTTTCTATATTGAAAAACCATCCCAAGCCCTTTACATTGAAATCAATCCACAGACTGTTATAGGTAGATGAGAAAGCAGGATAAGGTCTCGGTTTTTAAGTTGCATAACTGTATATTCACACATTGCGAATACAAAGTGAATAATACAGTATGTTGTAACTAGAAAAGCACTCAGAGAGCGCAGACCTCCGCCCAGGTGGCAGCAAAACCCAAAAGCACGGCTATCGGAACCCCGGCCCATTGGAAAGACTTGAAATCTTGAACTTTGGCATATATTTCAGCTGTACTTTGGCCTAGATATACCAAAATTCAATCACCTGTTTCTTGTCCTAATACCCAACTTCAAAATTTCATCAAAATCTGTGCATTACTTTTTGAGTTATCTTGCAAACAAACAAACACACAAACAAACTAATGCCGACGATCACATAACCTCCTGCCAACTTCGTTTGGCGGAGGTAAATATTCCATATAGTGCCTAAAAAAATCTTGAATTAACAAAATGACAGTTGACCAGTTCCCTGGAGATCTTTCTTTTTTCATTATTTGTACCTTACAGTTGTTCCTGGAGAGTGATATTAAGACTCCTCAGAAGTTTGCCAAGATGTCACGTCACCAGGAGGTCAGCCTGATAGACGACCCCTCCTTCCTGACCTGCTGGCATGTTGTTTACTTTGATCCACAGGAGCGCCTTGAGTTCGAGGGTCTGCCTGTGCCTGTGAGCTCCTTCTCCGTCTGTTACCTCGCCTGTTCATCTTCTTTTCAACACATGCTTGTTTCAGGAGTTTTGCTTGCTGGAACCTTCTGAGATGAATAAAAATAATGGTACTGAAGCAGATTATTCTTTTTGATATTAAAACATCTTCTCTGAACTTAGGTCAACACAAAAGTGCTCATTGCTCACAGCAAGACAAACCAGTGCTTGGGCATCCTAGGAAGTCATGTTTTATGGTGAGGAACCTTGTCTAAATTTTTTTTTTTTTTTTGAGACACTGTATTAATTGTAGTTATGATTTTATACTTTGCGGCACTTAACTGTCATCTGATTTGAACACATCAATACATGTTATGACCAGAAACTTTAAGCACAGTAAGTGAATTATGTTAATTCAACCTGTCCCTAATTTTTTTCATATGCAGGACTTCATTTGGAAGGGAATATGAAGTGGTGGCTCACACTCACCTGGATTCCCATAAGGCTGAATGTGACGTCAATCACTGGCAATTTGTCACTGCCAATCCCGGAATGGAGAGCCAGTCTATGCTTGACAGGCCTGCCCCAATGGCTAACATCACACCCACTGAGAACCCAGAGAACCAATGTACTGCACCTGATGATAATAGATCAGATGATGAAAAACAGGATGATCAATTTCAGGAACCGTATGAAGCCTAGTTATTCTTAATTATCTCAATGCCAGTGATGAATGTCTTTGTTTTTCATGAAACACATTGCTGTTTTTCCCTAAGTTATAAATGCACAACTCTACATAACAACTTTGTGTTCATTTTCAAGCCACTTCATTAATACACATCTGATTTATGCTCACATATTTGAATAAAGGTCATGTTCTTCAGCATCACTTGTTGCTTTCCTCTTGAAGGAAAACTGGACTGGTCATGAAATTAAATTGCAATGATTTATGTAACCACTAGAGGCTGACAAAAGCTTACCTTTCAAAAAAGATAGCTAGCGTGGCTTTTTATCTGAGAGGTGAGGTACTTACTGGAACATTGGGCTGGACTGGATTTTTTCATTTTTAATCACGGAGGGCTTACCGTTTATCAAAGGTAGACTATGCGTTGTGTCAAAACGCAAAATTATGGCTTCCCCATTTCAGTTTGCGTCTGTCATGGGGCTCATCTTGTTTCTTTGCATAGAAAGATGAAACAACTGAAGAAGTCATCGGTGCGGTGGTCCCCAAACCAGTTATTTACCCTCTGAAGCCATGGTTTGACAGGAATACCTATGCATGCTATGAAGAACTGCATAAAAAAAGAAACGTACCTGACCAAATCTAATCGAGAGGCTCAAAATTGGTGAAACGATGTACACAGCTGCAAAAATTTTTTATTAGCAAATGATAAGAGTCAAATCTGTCTGGTGTCATGTTTTTGTTATTACGTTCAAGCAAATTGATTTCAGAGAACTTACAATATTTGCCTTCTGCAACCTCATTTGGAGCTCACTGATTTTCTCAGTGTCCAGTTTGATCTGTTAAATATGCTGTGACCCAGCGTTCCCAACAGAGGGAGTGGGACTGTTTGAGAACCCCTGCATTATAGTGCACTGTGAATCTGACAGGAAAAACTGAGCATTAAGTCTACTTAAGAGACTTACTACATGAGGCATGTGCTAGTCAAATATGCAAATGTTCATGCTGAAAAACATATCAGTGAAATCACTAAAAGGTTATCATACAATAGGTTCTGCTGTACATGTAGTTCTGGATCTTTGCCATCCCAAATTTACAGGGATCCTCTCAGTTTCGATTTATCCACAGTGAATATGACGGCACTTCAATTATGCTTTTTGGGGAGAGGGTATGCTTACAGGGAATTAGTGCTTCAAACATACAGATGGAGAAATTCACAAATCGAGGCTAAGTTTATGTTTTCATCCAAACGGGCTCTTGTGGCTATAAAACACTTCATCAGGAGGAAAGAGGCTCGTGTTTATCGGAGTCTCTTCTCTGGAAGTAAGTGCATTCACAGAGTGAGTGAGTCCTGGAGGAGGAAGCCCAGCCCTTGCTGCAGTGCCCCAGAGTAGGCGTGTGTGTGAAGGCCTCTCCTCTTCCGCTTGCACGGCACCGCTGCCTGAATCCAGCCTCTGTCCTGCTTTTGTTTGTTTTGGGATTCCTGTGCACAGAGTGATTCATAGGGCTCTGTGGTCCACACTAGCTACTTTCAGGGCCTTGAGTTTTTATCATCACTGAGTGCTCTTTTTGCTGAGTGCACTTGGGATAACGGGGAGGGGGGATCCGCCCTGGAACGGCTTTCATGCTGTCCTGTGGGTGTGAAGGCCTGCATCTACTCTGGCTGCATAAACAGACTCGGGGGCTTGGTGCTTGGAAACACTGGAGCTCTTTATGAATGGAGGTCCTTGTACATACATGCATAATTGTAATGCCAGTAGCAGGCCGCATTTGATCAAATGCATTTATTGTGAGTCTACTTTGCTGCAGCTTTGAACAAAGGAGAATTTTCTATTCCGGGCAGTCACAGAGGACTTCAGAGCATTTAGTGCCTTTCAAATGAATACTTTTTTCCCCGCAGATTATATCGTGAACAGTGCCGATATTGGTTTATTTATTCAGCCTTAAAATGTTGTGTGCGTGTGTGTGTGTGTGTGTGTGTGTTTGTGAGTAAAACAGTTTACACATAGTTATGATATTAGCACACTTTTTTTTTAGAACATTGCATGCTGCACATCTCATGTAATTTATGCTGTACATAAAGTGCAGTGTTGCGATTTTGTTATGTCCTTATGACTGCATCCCATATTTCACAGCACCGTTCCTTTCCATGTTATGAGAAATATCATTATGCAGCTATCCTGGATTTAACTGCATGGAAGCCACATGCTTTAATGTTACAAGAACATAAATTGGGACCAGATAAACCTTCCAAAAAGCCAAAAAAAAAAAAAGATGGAATTCATTCCCAGGAAGGCACACTCCAACAAATTTTGGTTAGCAGAGTATGACAGTCGCAGACAGAGTCGCATTATAAGCTAAAAGTATGTGTAAGGTCAGGAAGTCTCAAGGAAAGTTAAGAACTTTCTCTTTTTTCCCCCAAATTACCTAGACCGGAAAAAGGCTGCAGTTTGGCTTTTCGCTTGTAAAACGTCTTCTGTGCTCCCAGCTGCCTAAAAAAGAGGGAGGCGGTAGTTACAAGTTGCCCAATCTAAATCACGGAATAATTCTGGCACAGAGTGCAGAGCAGACTACAGAACAGCTAAGCTAGTGGAAGAAATGCACCTTCAGTTCTTCAAGCAGCACAACATCCATGCTTATCTGGGAAATATTCTCAAGAATCACACTAACTGCAGCAAGTCAGACTTAAGCATTAAAAAGGATGATCAACTTTGGTGAGTCATTTCACAACCACATTTTTACTTCTGAAAGTTTTTGAAAATAATTCAATAATCACAACCTTTGGAACTGTCAACATGAGTGCAAGTGTGTGTTTTTGTATGTGCGTAGTGAGTGATGGGTTATTGAAGGGTCCAAGGAGAGCTCTGTTTTTCAAAATGAAGAGGCCTAAAACAACTTTTCAGCCACTCAGAAGGCTATTTGTAATTCATTATGTATACCTCGTGTGATTTAGTGTGATGACAAATTAATTTCTCCAGTATATCTTTGGGCTGCTTGAATTCATCTTGATTAAGCAAACTTCAGTGAAGTACAGAGTTCACTCACAGTTTTGATGCAGTATATTCTTCAGTTATATAACTGTCTGAATATTTAAAACATACAAAATAGGCAGTGACTCATTTTAATCACCCTGGCAACTGAGCGACTCAGCTAAAGACTGAATTGTTCTGGAAATCAAAATAATGGGCCCAGACTATTTAAGTGGATGGGACTGTATGCTATTAAACTGCACACAAGAAGACTATGACTGTCTTGGAGCCTTCATACAATATCCAATTTGGCCTTGTTGAATTTATATTTGTCCATGAAAAGATTTATGCAACAGGCTAAACCCCCCCCCCCCCCCCAAAAAAATGAAGCTGTAATAAATTCATTAACCCTTTCTCTGATTCCGGAATTCTAAATTTCTAAGAATTTCATTACTGGAATATTGTACCTGACAATGCAACACCATAGCTGTGATGTGTACCTCATTGGCAGACTTACTCATGAATTATTGACTGTACTATGTATTAAAAACAGATGATAAGTCCAGGAGTCAGAAAGTAGAAGTCTGGTCATGTGTTTCTTCTGCCTGTGAGCTCATTTTTCATATCCTGACAGGAGAACTGTACTAATGAATAAAACCAGGTGATCAGGATAAAATACTGGGGTGGAATTTCGTCAATTGAACCTGGATTTTAAACTTCTGATTAATAATGATGCAGTGACCTCTAACATTGATTTAAAGAATGCAATATGATAAAGATCTCAGGCTTCTAACAACTGTTAGTTTTCAGTACCAATTTTACGCCAGTAGGATGGAATGAATATCAGCCCCTTGGCTGAAAACTCCCCAGTGAAGCATTTGGGTTCATATTTCACCTGTAGCATTTGTTTTGCTTAGTCTCTCAGGAGCCCTAAATGAAGTTTCAAGCTTCTCATATGTTTAAATTTCGAACCATATTTATCATTTTATATTGCCTGTATGTAAGACTAACTATGAGTCATGGTACGATGAGGCATCTTGATTAAGGGTGCAAAAACAGGATTTCCACCTTGAAATACCAACCAGCGAATTTCTGGTTACAATGAATTACTCTACTTTTTACCGCGTCCCCCCTGTTTTTTGCAGCCATCTATGTCCAAACTAAAAAATATTCAAACTTTGACCTTTCAATTTTTACGGTGGGTGTAGGGCTGTCAAGTGAAAAAAGTATGTAGGTGGAACAACTAGTTGGCAAACATAAGCATATTAAATGAGGGGAATGAGGAAATATATAAACTCCAGTTTGGACAGTGGTCAGTCTGACTGCAAAAATATATGGCTTCAGACAGATGTTTATTGCATTCTTGGCTCATCATCAGTCATAGCCTGTACAACTGAAAACAGACATTTACTGTGCTGTATTTCAATATTCACTGTTTTCTACACCTTGAAGTTGGACACAATGGGCACAATGGGCAAAGACACGTCCCTTTTTGACAACAATGAGTCCTGGCTAGTTCTCAATCATTTTCATTTATTGACACGCTGTCTAATTATCGTAATTGGCAACTGAAGACACGGTTTCTCTTCATATGCATTCTAGCAGTGATTAAATTGTGGGTTAAATTCAGTATAGTTGGGGAACCAGATCAGAGAATTGGGTTGCACAAAACATCCGTTTAAAACAATTATAAATCCTGACCTGCTCTCACTCATTTTCATAATTAACAGAAGGTTCACTCCGAGAGCACTCCACACTTAACAGGTGCTGCTTGTTCTCCCCGATTAGGTAAGACGACAATCATTCATCTGGACGCGTATTTGCTGTATTTAGATCAACGTTATTCAAAATTGCATGGCCTACCTGTCGACTCTCATGCAAATGGCTTGAGCTGCACGATTTTTATAACCTATTTAACTGCCAAGTGCCACTTTTTATTTTTTTAATCAACCCACGAAATACCAAGAGTGAAAGTCCGGGTTTCATCGGAAAGCAAAGCATTGGCCAATTAATAAGTAAATTATTTTTCTGCACTGAATTTTGCCCATAATTTCAACGCTGTTAGATTGCATGTGGAGAGAAATTGGGAATTTCTAAATTGAGATTGAGAATTAGCCAGAATTAGCCAGGACTTAAATGGATGTGTATTCGAGTCTTTGCATTGACTTTGAGTGTAATCTGTCGTGCAAAATATTTGTTTCGCGTCTAGTGTGAAAGCAGCTGAAGGGCACATACCCAGATAGCCTACACACGCACTCACGCGCCCACATGTACACACCTCTCTCTCTCTCTCTGATCTGACATCAGGACAATCGATATAGATACTATAATTTATGTGCTGATTCAGATAGTTACATAAATAGTGGTTGCTGTAATTATTTATTGCATTGAAATATGCCTGACATTCTGGAAGCCTGCCTGTGAGGTTTCAGTGACGTGTGCGCACTGTTCGCCGGTCAGCCAAATTACCACTGCACAGAATGTAAACCAAGTTGGAGCCGGCGAGCTTTCTGCGCAACTTCAGCGGAGGGCTTTGTCACAAAATTATCTCTGCGTCTTGATGAATATGTGACACCTCCCCCTACTACGCCACCACACCCATCTTGGCGCGCGTCCGTCTACCAGATTGCCAAAGTGGCTGCGAACGGTGTTGCACTGCATCGGACAAAAATCACCACTGCGTGGGCTGTACCACGCTGCGCCACCCTGTGCTGCGCCAAGAAATTAGAGCCCAAAATTTTAATTTCTCTTTGCAGGGTTTAGGTGGGATATTGTATGCTCTGTCGCTGTGAACTATTAGATAAAAGGGCTAGCCAACTGTGACGTCAGGGGCAGTACGGTGGGGCAGTAGGAAGCACTGCTGCTTCACAGCAAGAAAGTTGTGGGTTTGTATCTGGCCCTGGGGCCTTTCTGTATGGAGTCTGTGTGTTCTCCCTTCATTCATGTGGGTTTCCTCCCGGTACTCCGGTTTCCTCTCACAGTCCAAAGACATCCATGTCAAGCTGATTGGAGACTCCAAATTGCCTATTGGAATGAATGAATTGTATTTTGACATGAAATAGTTGAAAAATTGCCAAAAGCATTGTTAAACAACAAAGAACCGATCAATACGTCAAGGCGTCAAGGACTGTCAGAAATGCACATGGATTCTGAATAGAAGACTGCATTTTTTTCAGCATCAAGTACAAGACTGTGTCCTTTCAACATTAATGTTGAACATCAAAGTTCTTGCAAAAAACAGAAAATGTTAGGCAGTACTCCCTCAGTCTGGTGGCTGTAGCTGTAGGGAAACAATTCTGTTTTGAGCTGGTATTATATCTGTGGACCTACAGGCAAAAAATGTGTTTTCTGTGTTCTTTCTTCCTGAGTCTTGGCTGCAGTTTTAAAGCAAAACATCACTGCTGTGTGCCATTCCAGCTGTTTTAAAGCAGTTCCTTTCGGTAGAAAGTCACACTGCAATGAACCTGCATCTCATTCTGTCATAAGTGGTCAATTATGAGCTTGAATGGCCACTGGGGCTTCTCAAATGGCAGAGAAGGGGCTTTGTTGTTTTTTATGCCAGACAGTTGTAAATTGAAATCTGGAAACAGTTATATCGGCAGAGATGGGGGGGAAAAATTCATAAACATCCATTTTGAGGCAAGTACATAATGTAAATGTTACAACCCTTCTGTGCCCCCTCCCATTCAGCGACTTGCGTGTCCATTAGAAGTAACGTTTCCTTTGATTGGCTTGTAATTTGCATGCCCCCTAATCCCTAATCTGTGTCTTGTATTGTAGTTACCCCATCGCTTGTGTGTGTGACGTATTTATACCCCTTCTTTTGAGTTGCATGTTGCTGGATTGTAATTTCATTTGTTACAAGCTCTCAGAACCAGTTAGCATTTACTCCTCTTCATCTTTTGAAAGTAAAATGTAATCTTTAGGGCCTGTGTCCACAGGCAGCGTTTTTTGAGCTGGAAGCACCCGTAACCTCATTTTCAGAGCACTCTTCTCCAATACTTATTGTTGCTAAGTTACTATAACTGTCTAAGCACTTCTGCAATCCATCGTTTCTAACATCAAGTCTCTGTAATTTAATGTTACGTTTCCCTAGAAAGGTTTGTTAAAAAAATGAAAAGAAATCACATGTAGTCTTAGCAAATGAGCTAATGAATGCTCATTTCTTAAAGTGTGACTGGAACTGTATATAGTCATATATGGTTCAAATAAATCATTTCATGCAAAATCATCAATATAAACTATAAAATTCTGCTACTAAACTATATAAAAACAGTCCAATAATACACATTCCCTGGGGAGGATTTGAGATCAGTGGTCTACAAACCTCCACTCTAATGACTGTTGTGGCTCAGTGATAGTCAGCATGGCAAAGAAGTAATATTACCCATAATTTGACATACTTTCAGTCACTTTTAAATGACAGTTGTCACTACACTTAATAAATTTGGTTTTCAGAATATTAAAAATGGGTCAATTATCACATTTACCATTTACCAATCACATTGCTGACTACTTGCTGACAACAGGTAAGTTCAGTTTGCAGTCCAGGTAGTGCTGTTTAAGAGGGATTTAAGCCAGTGTTCTATCAGTTATTATGACCAATTTGGGTTCATTTTTGTGGATGAGTGGCAAAACATTGCAGTATTCACAGAATAACTAAAGATATTTTGTAGGATTTTTTACAATGCAGAAATGGAGACTTCAAAAATATTAAGATTCACTGTAGGGCCCTACGTGTGAGCCTATTACAAAAACTACTGGTATAAGAGCTACTTCCTATTCCTGCTTGTTAAATATCTCTATAACTACATAGTCATCCCACCCAGGGTTTCATATACTGGGCTATTTCTCAGAGTTTACGAAGACTGGCTTAATTCTTATATAATACATTTGATATAACTTGGACACATGAGCTGGCTAGAGAGTATTGCATCACACCAGTGATACAAGGTACTGATAACAAAAACCAAAGGCTACAGAATGATGGTATGAGAAATTTATTTATTGGAAGACAGTGGTCAGGCTGTTCCACAAACCTTTAAAAGACCAGGTAAAATATCAGACTCTGTTTTCAGGTTTTTCAAAACATGTCTCTTATTAAAAAAATCACCAGAGCTAGAAAAAAAAATGCAGGCCTCTGTACAGAAACTCACCTGCGGGCATGAGCAAAGGATAGTATGCCATTTCAATCCGATGATGATTTTAATTTAATTTCGGCTCGATTGGACTCAAATGCAATGTGCTGCAGTATTAAATTTTTTGACTGATGCTCATAATTAACCAATGTGTATGTTTTCAGTAGATATAACTGTGAAAAGAGGGATGTAAGTGTGCAGAAGGTTGCACTGTCTTCTCGTAGCAGAAGAATTGTCAAGCTGAATTCAGCCTCAGTCTTTCGGCATATGCTTCCCTCCTGTTCACTTGAATTTTCAGCAGTTTCAATAGTTTTCTTTCACTGTCCATAGATGTGATTTTTTGGCTTTGGAACTCTAATTTACCCATAGACATGAATGTGTGAGAGAACATGTGTTCTCTGTGTTACATTTAAGAAAGCTACAGCCTGTCGCCCAGTGAATGATGGGATAGGGCCAAGCCCACTGATGAGAATAAGCAAGTCAGATGATTGATAAATAAGCTACAGTTCCTCTATTTTTCTTTTATTTGTTAATTAATCTGAACTTTCTATGGACTTCTGCAGGTGGTGAATTATGCAACATTTGGAGGAATGTGAGATTGTTGATCCAAGGCCAGTTTGAGTGCCTGGTTCACATTGCTACACACATCAGAAGAAACAGATTTACTAGTGAACGTATTAAATGTTTGCTTTACAATCTTTGACGGGTGTTCACTTAGTGGCTTTGCTGAAGACTGTAATATATTTATAGTTTGTGCACTCATCGTACAAAATAGACCCCGTTACATTACATATCTGCATTTGTAGGAACAGTTCCACTGATAAAGAATTTCAAATTCCAAGAATGCATGCAAAGCATTATTTCTTACTTACAGTGCAAACATAATTACATATATCAGAATGTAAAGCATATTTGACCCAAACAGCATGATGAACTATCAGATATTCAGCTTTTTTTTGAGGGCATTTTGATGTACAAATTCACTCCTCATTTTGAAGAATTGTTGCTCTTTCTTAATGTTTAACCACCACCCCACCTCCTCTTTTTATAACTCAATTAATTTCAAATGGCTCTTTAGGAAAGAATCTACCAGTACTACAAAATCCTAACCATAAAATGGATTCAAATTGCAATACTCTCAAATGTAAGCTGAATGGCAGTCCTGTCGGCTAATACTGACCAAATAATTCCCTATTAAATTAAAATATGAGATATTTAGAATTTTATTTGCGCCAGTTGTCTATGAACATCAATGGTGTTTCAGTGAAGTGTCCACTCACTATTGGCTATATAGCATACATACTATGAGCATCTGGCACTTTACATTGAAATGTGTGGTTTCTTGTTAATGATGCATAAAGCGCCACATGCTCTCGCTAGCAACAATACGCTTTCATGTTTGAAGACAGAGGATGAGTCGCTGTGGTCAAAGGGCCAGTTTGGGTCCGTCTGTACAACATCTATAATGCATCTGCGACAGCCTAGAAGGCTTTTAAGCTATTGAGCCTGTCAGAGATCATATGAGACAGGCTGTACTAATCACCGCTTCATAGCCGTGTTCTGCAGTGACAAGCATTAAACTGATTTTTTTCAGGCTGAAATTCTTTTACCAGGGTCGCCAGATCAGAAACATATTTTGACGTCAAGGATGTGCGACTTAAGCCTTGCGTGAACGAACAGGGGAGGAATTAAGCAGGAATCATGAGGCAACATGTGCTTTCCAATGACCGCCAAGGGGGAAGAATGAAGCTTTTATCTGCTCTCTGTCTCAGCAGTTTCTCAGAACACTTACGAAACAGGATTCCTAACTGAATTTTCTAATTGCCCTGCAGAGCGTCCCCCTCCATTAGCCGGCCAAGCCGAGTGGAGTCCATCAGCGGACATGCCTCACAGATACACCCACCACAGAAGGAAGGCGAATGGCGCGACCGGCAGGAGGATGGAGCGGCGCAGCAACGCGGCGGGCAAAGCCAACCACAGGTCCAGGAAGCTGGCGGCCATCTCGCGCTCCCTGATCCTCTGCAGCTCCAGCGCCAGCGATGACTGCTCCAGCCCCGAGGAGCACCATGGAGGCTGCTGGGATTCGGAGAGAGCCTGGGAGCTGGAAGAAGCGTGGAGAAAGCCAGACGAGGCGCCAAACTCTGCAGCCTCCTCGACTGTGCCTCGGCAGTGTCCCCCAGAGGACCTGAAGAAAAGTATGAGGAGGACTTTCTCCTTTAAGGTACGACCACTGCTGCACAGAGTCGCTGCAGCTCAGCAAGTCGTCATTTTTCAATGCCTTTCACACTCACAGTGCAGCACATACTTGACTACAGCAGAAGTAGAACAAGAAGTCAAAATACAGTATTATACTTTATTCATGTGGTAACAGTATATCATGGTCAGTATTTATTTACTGCAGCGGTGAAATCTATTCTGTTCTTGTAAGTTTTAATGGGAGGCTGTAATGGAAATGTGCTTTTTCGCGTTCAAACAACACTTATGATCCAAGTGAGGGATTTTAATTAAAAATGGATGAAGTAAAAGTGCTTTTGCGCAATGACAGCATGGCCAGACTGGCAAATGGCAAACAGATTTTGTTTCTGCGTAATTTTCTTCAAGCCTCCTGTTAACTCTATCATTCTTGGTTCAGATGCGATAGAAAAACGGCACAATTTAATATCTTTGTTTCCATTTTTCATGGATTCATTGTGTGTTTAGAAGTATGATTTCTGCAATATCCATATAATCATCCAATATAATCATCCATATAATATTATGTTTCTCTGATCTGTGTTAGTCTATTTCACCCCTGTAATGGACTAATTCTACCCTCATTTAACTACCAACGCTATGCCATTAAGTGTATGATTAATATAACAAAGGTAATATGTGATAATGTAAAAATGCTTCTATTGAACTAAATGATTGAAATAAGCATGTTCAATCCTACAGTAGTAGGATTACTAAAAAAGACCTTGTGACTTTTTCATGCACAGTTTGCTTCATGAAAAACTACTAGTTAATTGTGAAGTCTATCTGAAATCTGCTGCTAGACTAATATGTTCCATTAATGGAAACATATACACACAAATGTGCATATTTTACTTAAAAAGTATTTGTTCCAGGGATTATATGTTTCCATGAACTGTATAGTGTTTATGACTCATAGATTTTCAATTAGATACAGTATATATGACAAGTATAATACTAATTATTGAAGGCCGTAAAATTTTTGAAGGCTTGGTAAAAAAAAAAATACTACTAATAATAAAAATCATCCTATATGTTTAGGAATAAAAAAACAGGACGTATTTTGTTTTATTTTTGTATCTGAAACATTAAAATTTTCTCCCCCTTAGCGGAATATACTTGTTTCTCCTCTGTAAATTCAGTAATAATCACATGCTCTCTGAGTTTGGAAAACTCCAGTGCTAAGGACTGCTGTACTGAGTAGTTGATACAAAAGAGGTTTTGTTGTGACACCCAAGGGAGGGGTAACCCGCGCAAGTCTTATAAGACATTCCAGTGATGTCATGGCTGTATGCCCCCACTAAACAACAGAAGTCTCCACAGTGCTCATGCATAGGCCTGCTATTTATGATGCTGTGACAAAAGTACCAGCCAGGTTGTGCATTAAAAATGGTGAGGGATGAGGAAAGGTAAAGAAACAGAATCATTGGTTTTGAAGTTTGGATCAAACATTGTCCCTTAAGACTGTGCAGAGAAGTGTTTATGATTTAATTTTTCAATTTTAGATTCAGCTTGTTTGAATGCAAATGCTCATCGCGAACACAAGTTTATGAATGCAAATTACTGTGTAGTTTTTGAGCAGGTTGGTGCTTTGGTCATGTGACTGTTCATTCATAAAGAAATCTAACCGCTGAAGATGTAAGCCTTTCAAGGCAAGGATGGTTCCTGGGGAAATGTCTGCCACAACAGAATAACCTTGAACAGAGAGCGTTTTGAATGAACACTGTAATGTCCTTATTTGAACAGGAGAACAGTATCTGGAGAATGTGTGTTGCGACTGGTGAAGACAGCCTCGGGCCCCAAATCTCCGATAATAACACTGAACGAGGTGTCAGAGGCTTCACTTCTGGCCATGTAAAAAATGGAGGGACAACACTAAGGTAATGCCTGCAGGCTGGTTTTATATTTCATAGCACCGCCTTCCAGGTTTCTAATGACAAATTCATCTGTGCCCTTCAAGAAACACCCAACGTCTATTTTTTGATTTTGAAATAAGTGCGTTTTTGTCTTCAACGCCAGAAACAGCTATATTCAGCCAGGAGATGAACCCCACCCACTCACTGGAAAGCTTTTAAATGGGCATTCACAGATGGGGGCTGAACCATCGATGCAGTCAGCAATGGATACAATGGCTTACGCTGATGTAAGGCATGTTCATTCCCTCCCACATACAACTCCAATTCTGAAGTGCAAATTGTGAATAAAATCAAAATGCAATGACTTTCAGATCACATGAGCCAATATGTTATTTACAATAGAACACAGATAAAATTTCAAATGTTGAAACTGATACATTTTACATTTTTATCCACAAAATGAGCTTACGGCAAATTTTCTGGCTGCAACAGGTCTCAAAAAAGTCAGGACAGAGACAAAAAAGGGCTGAAAAAACAAGTAATATATAAGATGTGTAAGGTGTGTAACATGATTGGCTATAAAAGGGAAGTCTTAGAGAGGCTGAGTCTCTCAGAAGTAAAGATGGCCCGAGGCTCTCCAATTTGTGAAGAGATCTCATCATCGACAGAGCATAACATCATCAAAAGATTCAGAGAAACTGGAAAAATCTCTGTGCGTAAGGGACTAGGCCGAAGACCTTTACTGGATGCCCGTGATCTTCGGGCCCTCAAACGCCACTGCATCACTCACTGGCATGATTCTGTCATTGACATTACTAAATGGGCCCAGGAATACTTCAAGAAACCACTGTCCATAAACACAGTCCGCTGTGCCATCCAACACTGTAACATGCAAAACAGAAGCCATTGTGGAGTATGATCCAGAAGTGCAGCCATGTTCTGTGGGCCAAGGCTCATTTAAAATGGACCATAGCAAAGTGTCCTGTGGTCATACGAGTCCAAATTTGACATTCTTGTTGGAAATCATGGGCACCGTGTCCTCTGGGCTAAATAGAAGAAAGACCACCCTTGAATACTGAAAGGTATATAAAGGTTTAAGAGCAACATATGCTCCCCTCCAGACGACATCTATTCCAGGGAAGGCCTTGTGTATTCCAGCAGGACAATGCAAAACAACATACTGCAGATATTACAACAGCACGGCTTCATACTAGAAGATTCCATGTGCTGAACTGGCCTGCCTGCAGTCCTGATCTTTCACCGATTGAGAACATTTGGCGCATAATTAAACAAAAAGTCTGTCAAAGGAGACCCAAAACTCTCCAGCAGCTGGAGGCTGGTATTAAACAAGAGTGGAATCAAATTCCAATGGCTAAATTCGAGAAACATGTCTCCTCAATGCACAGACGCCTCCACTCAGTGTTAAAAAGAAGACAGGATGCTACACCATGGTAAACAGGCCTCTAACCCAACTTTTTTAAGACCTGTAGCAGCCATCAAATTTGAAATGAGCTCATTTTGTGGATAAAATTGTTAAATTTCTCAGTTTCAACATTTGCTTATGTTATCTCTATTCTATTGTGAATAAAATGCTGGCTGGTGTGATTTGAAAGTCATTGCGTTTTAATTTTATCCACAATTTACACTTTGTCCCAACTATTTCAGAATTTGGGTTGTACAAAATCCTGCTTTTTGTGTTTTTTTTTTTCCCCCCAGTTCTCAAGCATTTTAGGCTCTGAACACTAAGTCAGGAAAGTTTTCTTGTCAAAACGGTTTTCCTGTAAACTGATTATGTTAATTGCAAGCAAGTGCTTCATTATTAAGCCAATGGAGACCGGCAATGCTACAGCATGCAACTGTGATTATTTCACTGATTTGCCTCACTTCACCCCAGCTGTTCCAACCATTGCAATTCTTTTTCCAAACGCAAATATTTTTTAAATCTAAGCATTAGACGAGCAGACAAATTACCACTGACAGTCGTTTGGGAGATGCTACCTTCATATCTGTTTTCCCCTGCATGTAATTTGAGATTGCATGGAATATTTGATACTCCTGGATATTCAAGAGGACTTATGTCTGACATTTTACATGGGATTTTTGCATTCTTCATTTCGCTGACCTTTAGCAAGGTGACATATTCTCGTGTAATGTTATCCTAAACCTTGTCTCGCAGTGGAGAGTGAGACTAACATTGTATAGAATGCCCAGAAGTGTTTTATTTATTCTGATTTCATCAGATCACTTTAAACCCTTATAAGTTTTGCAGCGTTGCTTTGATCAAAGTGGGATAATTACTTCACATACCCTTCCACAAAAGAGGCTCAGTTGTTGATTGAATTTATTCCTCCCTGAAGAGGAAAGACGGCTTCAGATGAAAAGCCCAAACCAAAGAAAGTCCCTTCATCTGAACAGGTGTCCTCTGTGTCATGCTCAGAATTAATATATGAATCCCATTCAGGATTAACTAATTCAGGTCCAACCAGGAGGTGACTGGGCTTAGTGCAGGAGAGGGAGTTTGTGCATCTGGGCCCCACACCTACAGCTGGCATCAATCCCCTTTTCTTAGACTAAGTCCTGTCATGGTGAAATTCATAAGTTTGGCCATAATTCTGTGAATCCAGAACACTGACTACTGAATCAAGCGTACTGGATGCAAATTTGGCTTGGATATGATTACCCAGTAATGGTTTTCAATTAGCAAATGTCCATCTGTTTTGATAGGATTCTCCGTCTTGGGAAAGCAGCATACCATTCACGGCTCTCACTGCTCCAGCAGTGCCACTCTCTGGCAGCCAGGACCCGCAGTTCCTGATTAAATGTGGAGATAAGGGACACAAGGACCTAGATGTCAGCCATAAGGTACGCCGACACGTCTGTTCAGCATCAAGAGCATCCGGATAAAAAATGTTGCGCAGGAAGTAGTAATACAGTCTGCCACATCTGCTTTGTTTCACGTCTGGAAGGAGCCTATTATAGAGGTGGCTGGGGAGAATGGAGGATGCTGGGAGAGAGAGAGGGAGAGGGCTGAGCAAAGCTCTAAGAGCTGCAAAAGGACCAGATCCAACTCCACCAGTGAGTGATGCGTATACACTGCCAAACTGCTCTTGCTAAGACCCTGTTTACTGCTGCACACTCATTTCATATTTACAAGCACCTTTTTTTTTAATCATTTCAATTTTAATTTTGGCTTGAATTTCCCCTTAAACAGGTTAAAAAATAGAAGAAAAAAAAATCCATATTTTAGGACAATGTGACATACATACTCTGTGTTTGTGGGTTACAGAACTTCATTGAAACTACATCACACTTTTATTGAGTGAAATATTCAAACCCAGCATGCCTGTTTTTATGGTTGTGACATTACATTTCATAGATTTCATTATCTAGATCTTGTGCATCATTTTAGCCATTTTTCCCTAATTCAATAGGAACTATTTGGGATCTTTGAAAACCTTTGGATCTCCACTAGAATTTGAAATAGGCCTGAGGTCCCACAAGCTTGAGTAAAACACCTTAATTTGAGGGACCACATTTGAGATTTCAGAGATGATGAGCGTAAGACTCAACCCTACTCATTGGTAAAAAGTAAAATTGAAATGAAAATTTGAGCAAAAATACGGGCACAGTAAAACATTCAGAGTTAAACAAACTCTTAAAGAGTCTATTTAATTCCACTCTGGAAAGAGTGAGCCCACAAGGACACAATAAGCATTAATTTGACTCATTAATTTGAGTTTTTTACGATGAGTAACTTGTGCAAAATCCCTGGGTATCTTACGCAATGTTATACTTTGAGTGTGTTTTTGCTCCCACACTTGGAGCTTGTTATATCGCTCATGCAACCCTTTCCCAGAACTTCCAGTCATCAGTGTGAGAAACATCGTCTGACGCCATCATTTCATTGCATCGTTGCAGGTGTCAACCCCTACTGGATTGGAGACTTGGATGCGCTCATTCTGAAAGCTCCTGAGATGTATGGAAGCCACATTCAGGGTAATGCAGGCTTTTATGGGAACAGGAAGTCGCTCTCACAGCAACTAGAGTATCCTCATGGAATCCCTCAGGTGAACTTGAGCATGTGTTAATCAAGGAGACTCGTTACCCACAATCTTCATCTCGTCACATTATTCAATCGCAGGCCAATTTTAAAGCATGCGAAAAGCAGGTGTTCTCCTCCGAGATGTTTCATTTACAGAGCAAAGCTCCAGATAGAAATCGAAAGAAATGGATCTCTTTTTTTCTGCTCATTTGGGCAAAATCATTTGCGCTTTAATTAAATGAACATTGCGTTAGACCTGGTGTGGGAGACACATGCAGTGAGGTTTGTAAGTAGTCGGATAGAGACTCAGCAGAATCAGAGATATAATTTCTACAAGGTTCAAGCAATTTGGAGGTAATTAACACCAAATTCAAATGAACCGTTTCTGCCTTAACAACATATATCGTTACAGCCTCATATTTAACCTCATATTTTCATATCGAATGCACTGAAGTATACAGCGTGAAAGGGCGACAGAATGCGTCAGCCTATGCACTGACGAACATTACGGTATGTTGATTTATTGCAATAGATGCTTGTACAACTTTGTGGCACGTACTGAAAGTGAAAGATTTTTGCAAAAAAATATTTAATTTGCATCTTACTTAGATGTTTGAATGCACTCTTAAGTATTGGCACTTTGTGTCTGCAGGTGGCTCCTAGACCCTCTCGATCTCTGAGCACGGCGCAACTGGTGCACACCAGCAGCCCCGTACAGGCCTTCATTATCTGCAACATCGTGCTAATGAAGGGCCAAGGCAGGGTAAAGCCCCTTTTCGCTCCAACTCACACACCTGTTTGTATGCAGCATTTTTTGGACATACTATAGGTATTTTTGTCCAAGTTGTTTCAAGTAATGAGTTTAAAAATTGACAGGGCACTATAAGCTATGGCATAATAACATTTTGTTGGCTTCTGTCGTACCCACCTCTATGTTGATAACATTATGGCCCACCCAGTGCAGGTCCTCACGGCTCTCCTTGGTTCTCAGGGCTTAGGATTCAGTATTGTTGGGGGAGAGGACAGCATGTATGGTCCTATGGGAATCTACGTCAAGACCATCTTCCCCGGTGGGGCGGCAGCTGCTGATGGAAGACTGCAGGAAGGTAGCGGTAGCCACTCTCCAGTAAAATCTTGCGGCTTTCCTTCCTGTACGCATGACCTTAACCCTCACTTTGTCACATTGATATCACACAGGAGATGAGATCCTGGAGCTCAATGGGGAGTCTATGCATGGCCTAACCCATGAAGACGCCCTGCAGAAGTTCAAAGTAAGTGTTGCCACTAGGAAAGGCTGCTAACCACTTTTCTCACATCTGTGCATTGCAAGATAGATCAGCATAGCAACGTTTTTGAATTGTGCACTGTTGAATAAAAGGAGAGGAAGGGAATGGATGAGAAGGGAGAAAAAGTTAAATATGTTGCAGTAACATAAGTCATAGCACATATTAATTATGGTATATGCTATTGAATTAATCAACAAGGTTGGGTTGTTATACTGTGTTGTTATGGAGTGAGCAGTGTCACCAAATACCGTTACCCGGTGATAAGTGAAAAAGTATATAATTCATTCATTCAATTTTTAATTCCTGGATACCTTGTTTTGTTTTCACTGGTGCTGGCCTACCTTTTTCTGTATGCCCTCTGGCCAAATCTTTATTTACTTCAAATCTTTGTGAACATTCTCTGCCTGACAGACCCAGTCCAACCCCTCCAGTTGCTACATTCTCTTGCCGACATCTATTTTAAGTCATCCGTCATACTATTGTCTACAGCACATTGTAGAACATACTTTCACACCAGAAGCTTTCCTCTCCTGCTCGATCACCCCTTGAGCCCTGTTTTCCAGCACCACTCGCCAACACCTGCCACCTCCACAGCTCTTTACTGCCCCCTGCCACTTCAGTCCTACCCCTACACCCACGAGAAGTTCAGCGTGAATGTTGTTCTTCTCAGGATTGTGGGCCACTTCACAGATTTCAACCCATAACTAGATAGGTCAGTCGCCCGCGACCAATGGGTGTAGCCTCCGATTGGCCACATTTTTCATTTTGGCTTATTTTTGACACAATTCAGTGAATTATCTTACCATGGGAACCAAAATTAATAGGCGCCATGTCCTAGCCACTGCCCATATACATACTAAATATAAAAGAAATAGCTTTAAATCTGTGGCCTGTTGAGTGTCCACAAGGGAATCCCTGCGGTGGCAGCAGTGGTGGTGGATGCGTGACGAGGCCAAATCCATTGTAGCCTCGACTTTGACTGGAGGTTACAATTAATCATATTGCAAGGCACTTGGAATCTTTAAAAGCAGATACGTGATGAGTTGCTGGTGCTCTTAGCTGCTAAAAAGAAGACATATGACAGCTATTTTGTGACTGAGGAGTCACCCCTGCTTGACACCTGAAATACGAAGAGACGTCCGTATGAAGATTCTATGCACGATTAGTGCTGATTGTACGCTTATCCATGAAGCATAATGTCAGGGTGGGCAGTGACTCCATCTTCATCGGAGGAGTACTCTCAACCTGTCCCCATGCATATTGCTTGAATAGCAATCAAGTACTTATTCAACAAATTATCAAGGCTGAAATTTTGCCGGAAATTATTAAAGCTGCAGTCGGTAACGTTGGAGAGATGAGAGAAGTCATGAGTTCAGTTCAGGAGTAGTTATACAGAAATACATTAGGAGGCTCCAGTCTTATTGTGAAGTAAGAAACACTTCATTACGCATTCACAGGTTACTCACAGACACTTGCCACATCATCTCAAAGTCACAATAATTGTACTTGGTAATCGAAAGATGATAGAGAAACAAGACTGTATATCAGCCAAGCAAGTCAGCATTACTACGGACCTACACTACATTGGTAATAGTTACTGAACCTTGTAAGTAGCCGTATATGTATTACAAAAGCTACCTAGCAATTAAACATAAATGTGTAAACCTTTTTTTTTCACATTATTAGACTGTACAAGATGAGAGCCTTGGCTCCAGTGATAACTGCACTCCAAGTTCAACCCTAGTACAACAGAAGCAGAGAACAAGCAGAAAAGCTAGTTTGCATCCCTGTGCACTTGAGTAAAGTATGCTCTACAGCTGTTAGGTGACTGCTTACTGATCTGGAACTATGTGGACTATTATTTTTACTGCCTCGTCAGGCCAGGCTGCGCAAAGCTTCAATGTTATGATAGGCTGTCAAACACAAGTGGCGTAATCATGTGTTAAAAGGTGAGTAATCTGCCGCACCTAATTCTTTTCCGAGCAGGTCTCCTGATTGATTACAGCATAGCCATGAATGATGATTTAACACTTAGCTACTGAACTATTTTCACCTATAAGAGACTGCTTTTGACTGTGTGTCTCGCTATTGCTCTGCAGCACATAAAGAAGGGTCTCCTGACACTGGTGGTCCGGACCAGCCTGCGGATGGGGGCGCTATCAAGCCAGTCCCAGATATCCCAGCTCTGCCGCTCGCGATCTCTCAGCTCCAGCACCAGCATCTCCAGAATCAGTGCCGACATGGGCGACTACAACTTTCTGGCCAACCCCGCCAAGCCCAAAGACCGCATCGTGATGGGGGTAACGCTGCAGAAAGGTCAGTTGGGACCTACAGTAACACACCCCTGAGACCTCCACCTTACTTTAACTGCTGCTCACCAAAGCACTAGAAGAGAAATTTCTGATTGCACGTAACCAAGCCCATTCTGCAATAACTGCACAGAGGTTCACATTCTGCCAATACAGATTAATTCAGTCCATTGTTTTCTCATTAACTTCTTCCATGATCAGCCGTCCAGTAATAAATTACCATTATGTTTCTAGTTGTTTTTCTTAGTAGTCTTACAGCTGTTTAATTATGTTTGTTAAAGTATTATATAAATGTTTGACAACTATAAATACAAACTGTTCGGTCACGCTTTTTTAAAAATGTATTCATGTAAACACAGAGACAGTGACAAGGACAATGTGGCACTGCACTCAAGTGGTACAACTTATTTTAACAGCGCCACATACACAAAGCAAAAGAAAGTTAATAATAATAAATAAACATCATTATAACATAATACTTACGTTGAAATAATACAAATACAATAGAATAACAAAATAGTGTGCTGAAAACCCAGCCACCCAAGATGTGAAACAATGCTAGGCTAAATAGATATAGCACAAGGGATCTACTTCTATATCTGCTAGACGAAAGGATGTCCCAGTCAAGCAGACCTAGAAACGCTAGGATAAAGTTATTAAGAATGTGATACCTTCTACATGTATATCTGCTTGACGGGAAAATATCAGTTAAGCAGATTCAGTCATGCAGATCTAGAAGCGTTTAGTGTCTTCAATGTAAGTTTGAGTGAGTTGCATTATTTTGAAATTGGAGCCTCTGAGTACAAGATGCAGTTTAGCATTGTCTGACAGATTGGTCAAGTTAATAAAATAACCAAGTAAATCTGCAAGGTTGCCGAAAAAGTTTGATCTCTGTTGACTTTATGAAGAGTTTTAATGCAAAAGCAGACGAACGCCATTCAGATGAAAATCTAACTATTCATACCAGCAGACAGGTCACAGTGCAATCTATTGACGGTGCACATTCGTTTTCTTACAAAAACCAACAAGTCCCTTGTAAATCGCATCCAAAATAGTAGTTTGATAGCAAAAACCGACAACTGCCTATACCATCTCACAGCAAACAGTTACAACTCCATTGCAGCCAATCACGCGCCAGATTGCGGTGATGTTATCGTCATCATGGCGTGCCCATGGTTTCTCACCTCCTATAAAATGTCAAGCAAAAACTGGCTAGGTTTTGTGCCAAATACACAAAAAATGATGGAAACTTTTGATGAATTAGAAGAAGAGGTAGTTGTGTCACCTAGAGGCTGTAAGCAAAAGGCCAGTAAAGCAAACACTGCACGGGAAAAGGCCAAGAAAGCCCGTCATGACGATTCCGAAAAAAGGCCTACAATAGCATGTACACACAATGCACGTAAACAGTGCCTGGCCAGTTCTTTGACCGCTGAACACCTGACATACACACAGAATCAGCTCTATCAGACTGCAGATAAAGTAAAGCAGGATGCTATTATTTATTCAGCATGTGATACCAGATATCATATAACTGACAATGTCACTTAGCTAGTGGCTAAATACTACATTGTATAAAGGGTGACATTATCAGCTAAGTGACATTGTCATTCTCACATCTGGCATCACATGCTGAATGAGCATGTGTTATTTCACCCTTTACAAAGCATGACATTTGCTTACGTACGATTTATGAAGACATTACGTCTCATTTATGAAGGCATTATAGATGCTGTAGAAAGCCTTTATGAAAAATGATCAGAGAACCTGTTTGAATCTCTACCTCTTTCTCCTCACTCTCTCTGTACTGACCCTGGATCTGATTGTCCTGTAGAGGTGGGCGTAGGCCTGGGCATTGGCCTGTGCTGTGTGCCCTCTGGAGAAGGCTGCCCTGGCATCTACATCCACACACTGTCCCCGGGCTCAGTGGCACACATGGACGGCCGTCTCAGGTGAGGAACCCCCAGCTGCGAGCTCTCTGCATGGCTTAGCACAGCCTCTCTAAAATATTATATTTCATATATGAGAACTTACATTTATGGACATAAAAAATGAAAACACAAATTTGAAAAGAACACACACACACACACACACACGCACAAAGCATGTACACAGCGCTGTCATTGCGCATGAAAAAAACTGATTTCTCTTTTCTTTTCAATTTATCTTAGTTCATTTTGTTTACTTGTAAGTTCTGATATTATGCAATAAAAAATAAGCAAAAAATAGAGAGAAAATTTACTGAAACAAAGAAAGGATACAGTATTTACTTTGGCGCTTGCATATCTATCCACATATTCTTGCTCTCATACCCTGAATCCCAGTGGCTCGGCTCACCTTAACACCTCTCTGAGGTTCTGGGAGTGTTGAACTAACGTTACAGCCTTACATGCTGCTACCTCATTCTTTTCCCCTGGTCTCAAACCCACACACTCGTCAGGTGTGGGGATGAGATCATCGAGATCAACGCCACGGTGGTCTACAACATGACGCTGAACGAGGTCTACAACGTTCTGAGTCAGTGCAGCCCGGGCCCAGTCCAGGTCATCATCAGTCGACATCCGGACCCAAAAGTGAGTGGGGCTGCACTCCGCAGGTCAGACCCTCCCTCCCCCTGTGCTTACACAGCTGTGCAACACCTGAACCCCTGCCCCCGTCACCACCACTCATTCTGCTTACGTCCCGACTCTCCAGGTGTCCGAGCAGCAGCTGAACGAGGCCATAGCTCAAGCTGTGGAGAGCAGCAGGCTGAAGAAAGACAAGCACCTGTGGTCTATGGAAGGTGTGTCCCCCTAAGCTCTATTTCAATGATGAGCCTCGGCCAGAGAACGTAGTCACCTGGGGAAACGTCAACACTTAGCATTAGCAGCGCCAAAGTGCATAAATATACTTGGTTCAGTCATATGCAGGAAACCAAGACTGACCGAGGAAGCTGCAAAAAAACCCACAGGGCAACCATGAAGCCTTTTTACTAAAATATTTCTCCGTAGCATAGTTGCTATTGTAATTGGATGTTGGTGTTTAATGCTTTATGCGTTTTGATTTTTTTTTTGCATTATTCACTATTCGACTAAAAATTTTGCTTTTCACAAATGAAGGGTTCAGTGCAATAACTTGATGTTTTATGTTATTAAAGAGAATATACTTTTACCGCGTACTAATGTTGTGTACTAGTCAGGGTAACATTGTAAACTGCATGTATTGTCATTGCACAAATAAAGTAAAGCGATACTGAAAACCGTTCAAATCTTGACCTCTGTAAAATTGGCACATATAACATTATTATATTGAACTTCTTAAATGCACATTAGAATGGAATCAGATACATGGTTTGTGTCATTTGTTCATCTGCACATTATTTATAATGTGTAATAGATTTGTTACAGATGTCAGTCCTCTGCTGCTGACAACACCATGACCCCGTGACATCATTCTCCTGTCTGTTCTCACGTGTGCATGCTCAGGCTTGCGGAGGTCAGAGCCCTGCTCACACGGAAAGCAGAAGTGTGAACTTTGTGTGGAGAGGAGTTTCAGTCAGCCGAACACGGGGCGACGGGCACAGAAGATGATGACGCGCTCCTGCAGCGACAGCACCTACAACCAGCACCCTGTCGGTGGTCTTATTGGCCCTCTGCACGGGCCCTACCATCCTGGCCTCAAGGGCCGGGTCCACAGTGTGGATGTCTCCATGCAGTTACCCCACATGCTAGGGCCCGAGGGCTGGCCTGACGAGGACTACAACATCCCCTACAACTGCTCTGAATCAGGCTCCACTCAATTCCTTTTAGAACTGGATGGCCAAGCCCCCAAACTGAAGCCCCTAACCATGCCCAGGAAGTGCTATACGCAACAGGAAGAGACCAGCGAAGAGCCCCTCCGAGACTCAGAGGGATCCAGCAGAGGTTCGCCTGTTAAAGAGGATCCCTGGCAATCTTCCCGTTCCAACTGCCGGGTAGACCTTTTTTCTCCAAGCGTTTAGCATGTACTGCGGTCAGACAATAATTGTGACCTGTGTCTGTTATTTCAGGCTTTATGTCAGAACGTATGTGATAATAAACATGATTTAGAAAGTAATTTGAATAAAAAAATCATAAAGACAGCCTTCATCACATTGTCAAAAATATACATTACTACGAAAAAGGGGTGCCAACACTTTTTACTACCGTCATTTTGAGAAATAAAATTGTTCCTACCCAATTTATTTTCCCATATGCAGTTCTGTTTTTTGAGTATACAACACAGCTCATTCCTTGAATCACTCATTTTATTATGTCTCATTTACTGAGTGCTGTGCCTTTAAAAATAAATTAGTATGAAAAACTGCTGATTGGCTTGCAAGTTGAGAGACAATATTGACCTCAGCCCTTACCTGGCCCAGTAATATTTAATGATCTTTACTGGTGCTTTAGTGGTCCCTTAACAAATGTGCGGCAGGACAGGAAGCCTCACAGTATTTCCTCGCACAAACGCAGACCGCAGGGAGCTGTTAAAGTGTTTGTTCACACAGTCGGTGCAGCTGCAGTAATATCTCTCACCCCTGGATTGCAGCTTTTAAATTGACTGGAATAGACAAGAGGTGTCCTTGAGCTTTTTAACTCTTAACTGTATGTTTCTCTCCTTACATGCCTCAAATGTAGCTTTTCTGCGGTTTGTACATGGCTCTGAGACAGATCCCAGGTTTATTCTTTAAAAATGTACGTTGCATTTCTCAACATTTTATGTGGTGGTTTGTGTTGTGAATCAGCGGAAATAGAGCACTGGGGCAACACTGGACTAAAACATATTTTCTGTATTTTGCATCTTTTGGAAGGAATTTGCTGCACATACTCTACAAATAAACAGTATAATAAAACGAGGTCAAAAGCAAAAAAAAAAGTGGGAAGTGACGTGGAACATTCAAAACAAGATTGGTTTGGTGTTTTTAAAGTGCTGTGGGTATCATTGAAACAGCAGTCCAAGTGTTTCCCCAGTCCGGCCGAAATCCTTGCATGCCTGGCATGAAGACTGCTTCAGTTCAATTTAATTAGTGGTGATCGATGGAAACAAATGCTCTCTCTTGGCAGTAATGCATGTCAAGTGGAAACCCAGCGGGTGTGTTGCTGTACCTTTTGCGGTCAGTGAAAATGGTGGTGTCTTACTTCCTGTTTGTGCAACAGGAAGCAGCTAGCAGTCTTTCTGAGGGAACTAAAGCAGCTCTTACCAGTTCTGTCGCTGGCAGTTGTGACTCAACAGATCATTTCTCCAGGAGACATAAAGGTAGGACAGAGAGCAATTTATAGATGAACCTTTGATCAGCTTTAGTTCCATTTCATTTCCATTTCTGATCATTTTTATAGTTGCCCACGTTGTAAAAACTCTGACCCAGAGAAATTTTCTAGTAATAATTGGTCAATGGGCATATTGTCTCTTTGGAAAGAACAATGTCTACGGATAGGAATGCTAGCTATGTTTGGCAGAGTAGGTTGCTTAATCAGAATATAAGTAGCCTTCTGTTAGAAGAGGATAATAAATGTGTTTATGATCTGCTTCATTGTCAGTCCGCTCCCTACAACCAGGTCCAGCCATCGTCGTCTGCTCTAAGAGCAAGAAGCCTGCACTGAGGAGGCAGGCCCAGGTGGAACTGATTCAGGAGCAGCTGCATGACCCCTGGGTGAGGCTCTCTGACAGCACAGAGGCCCAGTGCATTTCACCGACCATGAGCGAGGAGAACGGGACAGCTGACCTCAGTGACCTCGTCACGAAAGAGGGCACCCACATGGTCCCAGTCACTTCTGAATCAAAACAAGAGGAGCCGCTCGTTGCAAAGAAAGGACCTCCAGTTGCACCCAAGCCTAACTGGGTCCGGCAGAGTCTGAGAAGTGGGAAGGGTGTAGGGCAGCTGCTGGAGCCGGCTAAATCTCCGGGCAAAAGAGCACAAGATGCGGGCAGAACCTTCGGAGTGAGTCTGAGAGCAACCTCGTCCACGGCCAACATGTCCTTCAAACAGAAGATCCATTCATTCGAGAATTTCTCTGCTGCAGAGACACCCGAGAGGGGAAACCGGAGACTGGGCCCTTCCACGTCATTCCCGTTAACGAATAAGACACCTGGCCGAACCGAGGTTGCTCGCACCCCCGCCGATGTCAGCCACGGGATGAACGGGAAGCCTGCGATCAACGGGACACCTGCTGCTACTTGTGGCGCTGCAGAAAGACCTTCTCCTGACCCTGCGACTGAAAGCATGGCTGACGTGACCCCAGACAAGAGTACCATCACAGAGTCCTGCAGTTCGCAAGAGGAACTGGCCAGCCAAAGCAGGCCCAATGCAGAGGTACCTGAGGAGGCAACTCAAAGGCTCGTTGAAGACCAGGAGGTTATTCAGAGAACTTCTCCTCCACTTTTGAGGCCCACTTGGCATGAGACACCTGTCACCACCCCAAAAGGCCTCGCTGCTGAAGAACCGCTGCTGCTCGGGAAAGACCTAGAATCTGTCAAACGGGCAAGCCTGAGGACCAGGAGTCTCCCCCTGAATGCCTCCCTCACTCCAGAGAGCCCTGGTCTCCGATTGCTGGATGCCGAGAGCCTGGGGAAGATTCTGGCTTTCAGCAATCAGGTGTCCCACGCTCTCATTCGCTCCATGCGCTCTTTGCCTCAGTCTCCCTGCTTGGGGCTCAGTAACCCCTGGACCCCCCCACCGGGGTCCCCGCTGCTCAGATCTGATGAGGACAACCCCTTAGCCGAAAAGGTCCCCCTAAGTCCAGGAGCTGACAGCACTGAACCTGGCTTCTCTGTCAGGTGAGTGTTTGCAAGCAAAATGCTACTATCAGTGTTCTTAGTCAAGCAACCCATTCGTTCTGAGAGCAAGGCAACATACAAATAATGTGTGGGCTTCTGTGATGCCAGAGAGGTATTAAAACCTGCTGTGACAGCTATGTGTCAGTGGCATCACAGAAAGGAAGTGTTTGCGGGTGAGCAATTTTGCATCTAGTTCTGCTTTTGAGAGGAAACTCACTTTTTTCACTGTGATAGTGTTATTTCTATAGATGGCCTCCTTTTCAAGATGTTAATCGTCTAAATGATCAAACGTGTAGTCTTTTCCTTGCAAATTTGGTAGAAAATGGGTGAGTGCATAGCGGTCATTGTTGCTGACGAAGGCGGTATGGGAATGAGAGGAGACAGTGAGTGAACAATGGAGGCATGCGTCTGACTGTGCATCTCGCCTGTGGGCGGCAGCCTGGCCGAGCTGAGGGAGTGCACCATCGAGAGGGGGGAGGAGAGTGGCGAAGAGCGTCCTGCCCAGGCCACGCCCTCCTCCACCAGTGCCCAGTCTGTCATCTCTGCCATTCCATCCGAAGAGATCGACAGAATGATCCAGGAGGTCCGAGCACTGGACGAGGAGACGCTGAAAGTAAGCCTGCTGCTTTTCCAACAATCTCCATTCCAGCTGCTTTCAATGGGTCACTAATGCAGAGAGTGGTTACCCAGCCCAGCCGACCAAAACAGTGGAGCTGGATGAATTATGAAGTGCACGCATGGACAAGAGATGCGCTTTGCTAATGCCTCATGGGCCCTTACTCAGTGAGCTGAGACGGGGACTTTGAAGCACAATGTTTCTCTCCATGTTAGTGCTGGAATCACTGTTGCTCCTACCATTTGCACCGCAAAACGACTTGGTTGAAAAAGGTGTTTTACCCATGTAAGGTGACTTACTACTCAATCTTTTTGACTCAAGTACAAAATACTAGCGTTTTTTAAATTTCTGTCTACTTGACTGCTTACTGTTTGAAATGTGCCAAACTATCCCACCGCATTGGTAATATTTTTGCTATATTTAGCAATAAGGCAACAGAAATAAGACTCAGTCAAAAATTCTACTCTCCAGATTAAAAAGGTTAGGAAGGTATGTTTAACTAAGATGAAAACTTCAAGCAGTGATTTTTAAAATCATCTTTGACCAGCATTGCCTTGAAAACAATGCAATATAAAACTAGATGATGCGCTCTCTATAGAGATGCAAACCCACGCCTCTTGTGGACCTTGACCTTTGACCTTTCGACCTCAAAATGCAAATTTGGAAAGGGTACCCTAGGATCATCTTCCTCACAAAGTTTGTTCATGCTAGCTTCAGTGGTGGCTGAGCAGTCGCGCGGACAGACATGCATGCACGCGCGCGCGCACACACACACACACACACACACACACACACAGATGGTGCTAAACTTTATACCCATGCCTCCTTGTGGTAATTATTTGATGTTTCACCCCATGAATTATATTCATTTTTCAAAATGAACACTCATTAATTTTGATTCTTGCAACATACTTAAAGAAGTTGGGTCAGGAAAGTATTTACCAATTTTTACTGTTACAATTCCTTTTCACAACACGCAATAGGTGAATAGGCACTGAGGACCACAGTGATTTCAGGTGTAATTCTGTCTCTTTCTCACAGTAAACAAGTCTTAATGCGTGCAGCATTACGGGGTTTCTGTTGTCTATTTTACATCTCAAAATGCGCCGCTCATTCGGTATTGGTGACAAGTTGAGATTGCTGGGATACCCATCCCCTCTTCATATGCAGCTGTGCCTTTATGATGTGTGCAGACTGTATTTTGCATAATGCATGGGCGTCCCTGGAAAAACTGTCATCTTGAGGTCAGCAAATGTTGCATCAAAATCATAGTGTGCATTTCAGCATTAATGGCTCCTTCACAGAGCTGCAAGTTACCCTTGCCAGGGGCACTGACAGATGATGGCATTTGGACTTGTTGCTGGTCACACTCAGGATGGTCATTTTCTTCTTTAGTTCCAGAGCATATAACATTAATTTGTTCGTTAAAATATTGATTCCTTGACCACAATACATTTCCACTCTGTGATGGTCTATTACAGATGTCTGAGTGCCCTGAGAGGTTGACGACTCTTCTGAACACTGTTAATACTGTTAATATATGGCTTCCTTTTTGCTCAGTAAAATTTGACTGGCATTTATGGACGTAATACACATAGCAGTATTTGACAAATGTTTGCCAACGTAATCCTGAGTCCATATGGTCATGTCCCTTACAAATAAATGAAAGTTCTTGATGCAGTGCTGTCTGAGTGATTGGAAATCATGGGTATTCATCTCAGCAGACTTTGGCACTTTATCTTCTAAGCTCAACCCAGTTGTGAGGAATCTGGGGGTGATTTTTGATAATAAGATGTTATTTGATAAACAGATCAACAGTGTGGTCAGGACCAGTTTTTTCCAGTTGCGTCTACTGACCAAAGTTAAAATGTTTTTAAGGCGCAAGGACCTTGAGATTGCCATCCATGCTCTGATCAGCTCCAGATTAGACTATTGTAATGCACTTTATGTTGGGCTTTCTAAGGCTTCTCTTGGTCGCCTGCAGCTTGTTCAAAATGCTGCTGCTCGTCTTTTAACTAACACTAACAGACGAGAGCACATCACTCCTGTTTTATCCTCACTGCACTGGCTTCCTGTCCCTCAGAGAATTGATTTTAAACTTTTAATGTTTGTTTTTAAAGCTCTTAACGGCTTTGCCCCAGCTTATTTATCTGAGCTTTTAACTGTCCGGCAGCCTGATAGGGCTCTGAGGTCGGCAAACCAGCGTCTGTTGGAAGTGCCCAGGTCACGTTATAAACACTGGGGTGACAGAGCCTTTTCTGTAGCTGCCCCCAGGCTCTGGAATAAACTCCCCACAAAAATGCGCCTGATCTCTGACCTGAGCCTTTTTAAACCTAATTTGAAAACATATTTATTTAGGATGGCTTTTAATACCCAGTGATATGATGACACTTTAGCTTATTTTCTACTTGATTTTATTTGATTTTTTTTCATTGCAATTTTTTTTTTTTTTTTTTTTTTTAATTGCTTTTATTTATTATTCTATTGTAAAGCACTTTGGTTCAACGAACGGTTGTTGTAAAGTGCTGTATAAATAAAGTACAATTACAATTACAAAAAAATTAGCGTGGGGCCCTTCGCCTTCAGGCACAGAAATTTCTCCAGATTTCCTGAATTTATTAATCATGTTGCTGCACCATAGAGGGTTGAATTTGAAAAGTTTGTTTCCAAAACGCAATATATCCATTTTACTCATGTTGAGCAAATCAAGCTTTTTTAGGTTGGCGCATATTGCATTTTATAGAAAAATACAATCTTTGACCATGAAAAAATACACCTATTGTATGAATTGCAAAAAACTGATATTTATTGAAAAAAAATAATTTTGGCACTTACTGAATTTTGGAATCTCTTCATGTCCAAACCCCTAAAAACTTTTTAATGATTTCCTCATGCATTTGTTGGCAAATTGGCAACCCTCAGCTCATCTTTGCTCTTGAGGGACGAGGCCTTTCCTAGAAGCTGCTTTTGTGCCAGAACACAATCACAAGCATGTGCTGAAATCAGCTACAGTACTGTGCAAAAGTCTTAGGGGTTCTACATCTTCAAAAATTTAAATCTGGCTTTAGAGGATTACTTTTGGTTTTCCCCAGAATTCCCGGAGCAATTTTTAGGCAAAACATAGTCACACCAAATACTGGTAAATCAGACCAATATTTGGTGTGACTATGCTTTGCCTAAATATTTGGGACACTGTCCTGCTGTGCTACAGTATTATAAGATGATGGGCTCTTTGCTTGTTCCAAGCTGAGTGGAAAACCTGCCAGAGTTATTCTGCAGACTGACTGACTCTCTTGCATCTCTCCCTCCAAGAAATTGCAGACAGCAATAATGATGTTGACATCAGGGCTCTGTCAAGACTGTATCTGAATCAACTGTTTTATTTTTTTAGATGAAATACAAACATTTATTTAAACAACTATTTTTTACATTAGCATTTGGAATTTCAAATATACATTTAATCTTCAGCAACATCAATGTGGAAAACAAAAGTAAACATCTATAGCTGGATTAAAATTTTTTTAAATGTTGGGTGCCTAAAACCTTGCATTTCAAATCATATCATTATTCAATTTTTTTATATCTCATTACTAGTCCTAAATTTCCCTTGTTCCTGTTTTTTTTTTTTTTTTTGGAATTCATTGCAGGTCTATATGACAAGAATGGATGCATATTCACAAAGAAAATGAAGTTGAGGTTGAATAGCTTATCTTCATCCTGTCTATAACGTAATACAATCGAAGTGAATATACAAATTACTACTTTTCTGTTTTTAAGCGCATCCATACTCTCCCAACTTATTCTGAGTTGAGGTTGGAGTGGAGCTTGACTATTTTTTACATTTTTGCTGCAATGCCTTCCCTATCCTTGGAGGATAGCGTGGCCCGCCAAGCCTGAACACATCTGCTGACGCTTCCTCTCCATATGCTATTGTTTGTGTCCTTGCGCCAGCTATCGCTGTTACAGCCGCTACCCGTTCCCAGTGTGATTAACAGCCAACAAGGCTGGGGTTACGGTAACCTGTAACTTCTGATCCTCCCCACAACAGCTGTTTGACATGAAAAGGCAGTGGGGGTCAACCACAGCATACAGATGAATCGCAGTACATTCTGACTCCCTGAAATGATACTGAATCTTTGGGGGATGGAGGTGGGTGTGGTCTGCCCTGTGTTAACAGTGGCTCTGTTACGGTGCAGATGGAGCCATCTGGAAATGCAGACTGTATCAGCTGGAGCTCATTGACGACTCAAACTGTGATCTTATGTGAATTTCATTTCATCCTTGCAGACAAACATCACTGCTGCAAAGATTACAAACCCCAAGCAAATAATAGGACAAAAAGTTACACTGTTCCAAAGGGCATCTTTAAATGAAACTTCAGAAAAAAAATCGTGGTGGTGACTAATATTAGTCTGTAACGGGTTCAAGGAAATGTTTCCCGTGAACGAAATGCCGACGGAAATCCAGCAATGAAAGAGAGCTTGTTTCATTTTTTCCCTGCAGCAATTTGAGGACATTCATGTTGTCATCTTGCACAAAGAGGAGGGTGCTGGCCTTGGATTCAGCATTGCCGGAGGGATTGACCTCGAGAACAAAGCAACCACTGTATGTAATAATTCACAAAAATAGAGAGAAAAAAAGAAACTTTAAAAACTGATTTACTGTATGTCAGCATATTTGAAACTTCAGTGTCCTTGCAGGATTCTGTAAATATGGTGAAACTTAAAAATGAACCTAAAAAACTCAAAAACCAAGAAATACTGAAGACATTTTATGAAGTTAAGTGTAAAGCAAATAGGTCACACTAGGAAATTAATAAGAGATTTACCTTCTGGTGGGTCTTTCCTGCTGATATTGATTGTTTATCGATTCCTGCATGAAGCTGACAAGACTTCAGAGCATGTAGGGGCTTTTCAATTGCATGTCTTCCTCTGTGGTTTTCCAGGTTCATCGGGTGTTTCCCAATGGGCTGGCAGCGCAGGAGGGCACCATAGAAAAGGGAGATGAGGTGCTGTCCATCAATGGGCATACACTGAAGAACGTGACGCACAGCGACGCCACTGCCACCCTCCGGCAGGCTAAAGCCATGAGGCAGGCGGTTGTGGTGGTGTGCAAAATCAAAGAAGAAGAGAATAGCGACAGTACCAAAGACCTGCTCCACAGCAACACTGAGCAGGACCTCACAGGTAACTACCGCTGCCATACTACTGGACTGATGCTCATGTGCACAGCAGTTATTATCAGGAGAACATGCTTGGCTTTTATGTTTCTAATTCACCCTCCTTTAATGGAAAAAGTAATAGAAACACTATATAACCTTGCATCCATATAAACATCGCAAGCTAGACCTCGGGTTGTGTCAGTGATTTATGGGAAGCGTAAAGCAGTGATTTACACTCTCATGTTACTGGTGTTTCGGTGCCCCCGGGTCACACATAATTCAAAATGACATAAACAATAAAAGGAAAAATAATATTAATATCAGTTTCATTAAACATGTTTACCATTACACTGAGGATTATTTTCAGTAGTTCTGGAAAAACAGTAATATTTAAACAAAGTATTACAAATAGGAATTAGCAGAGCCACAGTCAGGTCATAAATTGCTACAAAATACAGATTTGTTTGACAGAATGTGCTTAATGGTAGTTTAAATCAGCTCCAGGGCCTTGTGGGTCAGGCTGTATAATGACTGTATTTTCACTCAGCCTGTATGAAGTGTTGGCTGCTTGATCTTGCTCTCTCATTCAGGCCAATGTATTTAAGTTCCACTTTTAAAGTGATGTGATTCTTTGAATAAAAACCTTAAGGAGAGGGCTGTGGTTTGGCTCACTTGTCTGTGAGCAGTGAAGGCCACTTGAGGGGTCTTACTGAATTCTCTCTTTTGCTAGAGGGTGCTACTCTGACCTTGGATTTGGAGAAGACAGCAGGCGGAGTGGGCTTTAGTTTAGAGGGAGGCAAAGGCTCCATCCATGGAGATATGGCCATTGTCATCAACAGGGTTTTTAAAGGTATGTGGCTGCTCCATTTTGAAATGTAATGTTGTTATCAAAAACTGAAGCCCCGATGCACTGTCTTCCACTCGCTCAAGATTTACAAAACAAACAATGTTTCGGTCATAGACCTTCATCAGGTATAATTCTGCACGTACAAACCTGTCATTAGGACTTTTTATTCAGGAGTGAAAGAGACTTTATTGAGTGGAATATAAATCTGCAGCAGCATGCAAGTTTATGTACCATAAGAGAGTTACATTACTAACAAACCCTTCCTCTCTAATTCTCCTCTCATTAGACTCCCTTATTTTTTTCTTCTTGTGTGTCTTGCCAATTTTTCTTCTGGCAAAAGTGACAGTGATGTCTCCATTTCCTAACATAATAAAAAATGTTGAGCAGTGTAACGTTCTTCCTATTATTTTAGTTCAGTGCACTTCCTCTAACATTAAACCGTAGCGCTGTAGCTTGTGGTCTGTTTTTATCAGCCACGACTGTAAAATATGTTCAGTCCGCAGCTGTAGGATACTTATGTGCTATAGATTCACTAAAAACATGTGCAGCCATTTCCGTTCTGTAACTAAGTGCATATGGAGTGCTGAGAGATGATTTCAGTCTGGGCTCTTGACTTTCGGCCTTGTCAATTTGCACTTCCCCTTTCCATCCACAGGTGGTGCTGCAGAGCAGGGTGGGATCCAATCTGGGGATGAGCTGGTTCAGGTTCAGGACTCTGTGTTACAGGGCCTTACACGCTTTGAGGCCTGGAACATTATCAAGGCTCTCCCCGAGGGGCCTTACAAAGCCATTATCAAGAGGAAGTAGGCGGAGCTGATCTGAATTAAGGCTGCACTGTGGGAAGACTGTACAGTACTGTAGAAGATCAGAGGGGGCATGTCAGGGGTTCTGTTGCACTCTGGATGCCAGTACTGTAATATCCAATTGTGTTACAGACGGTCACTGTTATTTTTCATGTTTTGCACTCCAGATACGACGCTTATACTGTGCTTTTTAATCCACAGAAATACTTAATCAGGGAATCCAGTGAATACATACTGTAATTGTTCACTCATTTCAATATTTGGCATTGCTAGGAATCGGAAGGTCTGGTAGCATGTCACATTTCTCCAAAGCAGAAGAGAAGAGGATTTACTGCACTTTTAACAAGTGACTTTGAAAGCACAACTCAGAGGATGTAATTCAAATATGTATGTTTCTTTTCATAAAGACGCAGCCTTGTTGCAAGAAGGTATATGACAGCATTGCATAAAGCTTCAGTTTTTCAGTCATTAAATGCATCTTGGTTTATATGAAAGAGAGTCAGAAATTAATATTAATTTCTTAAAATTACTGCATAGATTTGTAGATCTATGCTGTAGTCGGCAATGCAGGTTATGTGCACTTTTCAGGGCTCTTTCTGATGAGAACAAGTTCTATTCAGGCAACAGATGTTTTGGTAAATGTTTTAGGAATATTATAAAAAATGTATTTTACTTATTTTGTAAAGACTAAAAAAGTTATGATAAATATGGCTTATAATGTGCAGAGATCATTGTGTGTGAATTTTGTTTGGAGTGGATTTAATTTTTAAAAGTAAAGGTATAATTTGCAAAAAATAGTGTCTGTGGTGCATTTGTCAGTTATTAATTTTCATTGTATCTTTCCACTCCACGCTGAAGCACGCTTTTCCTTACAAAAGCTGTATTATTATTCATTGCAAGTCTGACAGTTACCCTCATGTTAGTCTATTTCTGGAAATATACCACAACATACTTCAATAAAATAAAAACAGAGGGATGTCCTTCTCACAAAGTGTAATATAAATTTCAAATATGAAGTGATTTTGAAGAATTTTTTTTCCCTCCACATAATAGCGGCTCTTGTTGTACATTCTGTGGTAATTGAAATGAGTTAGACTCAGCTTGAATCGTGTTTCTTTGGCTCTCTGCTGCCCACATGTGTCTGCTTACAGTAACTACAACATTTACACGCATTGCACATGATTGGAAGTCACTGATTTGCCAGATACAGAAACGGCAGAAAGACGGATGTATTTCACGGAGGTCCCAGAAAAAAAATGTATATATATATATATATATATATATATATATATATATATATATATATATATATCACGGTTGCTGTCATTGGAAGTTAGCACGAGCAAATAACTCAGGAAGATAAATTGATTTGGATAACTAGCATTTAAAGCACTGATTTCATTCAAAATGTCTCCCTAAAATATCACGAAACATTTAGTATTACTCAAACAAGCAATGCAGGAACTATTTCAAAGTAATTTTTTATATATGTTACCAGACATATTAATGAAATCCCAAGATATCATATTTTTCTTATCAGCCTTTTTGTACGCTGTATACACAGCGCAACATGGAAACACATGCAATTCCATGTAATACATGATATGACAATGATACCGTTACGTACTGGCGCAAATTGTTTTTTTTTTTCAAACATTTGAGCAGAATAGTTCGCCTGGCCTGGATGTATGTAACTGAGCGCTAGGTTTAGGCTCCTGAGTTATTGGTTTGCCTCTGGATTTTGGGCATTTCTCCTTGTAATGGATGACCTGGATATACTGGTCAGTGCTGCTGTTCTGTTGGTCACTGCTGGATGCCATGGACTCAGAGTCAGACTCCGTCATGGATGGTGCAGCCTTGAGCCTGGTTTTGGGCTTGACCGGCGGCTCGGTGTACCTCACCGGGCGCTCGACCATCTCAACGTTGGTCTGAGAGCGATACCGCAATGGATTGTCCTCCTGGTTCCTCTCGTAGTCGTGCCGCATTTCCTGTCGGCCCTGGGCTGTGCCCCTGTTGACCGATGGGCTGCTGTCCGCCCTGTGGGGTCGAGCGGGATGACGGAGGTCGGACAGAGAGCGCGGGCGGTGAGACGGGGAGAACAGGCCCCTCCTCTCTCTCGCCCACCCCTCCCCCTCCTCCTCCTCCTCCTCCTCCTCCGCCTCCGCCTCTTCATCATGATGAGACTTGTAATACCGCTGAGGAGGATGGGCAGGGAATCTCCTGATGTTCCTGGGACACAGCTCCAGGATGTCCACCAGTTCGTCGGCGCAGTAGCGTCGAGATGCCCGAGCGGAGGGGCGCAGCACTCTCTTGTGGCCCTCGTGCTCGTTGACAATCACATAGTGCCTCGTGTGGACTCGGCACCCGCCCTGGCTCTGCCCAGGGCCTATTCCAGAAGATTCCCTGTGTGGGGGCCAAATCCTCTTCCTGAACAAAGGATCCGACTGGATGTTCTCCATGTGTTGGCAAAGAGGACTGTACACCATCCTGTGATAGGACTTCAATCTGCAGGATCCACTGGCTGCTCCCTGATATCCTGGATGCCTTAAAATAAGAAGGAAAACTAAAATGATCAGGGTGGGTTTTCCAAAATCACTGATGCTAACTTACATGGCTGGAACCATTGACTGTGAATGCACAAACTATGCAAGTTGCTAACTTAGTTAGCGACTATGCTTTTGGGAAACGCACCCCTGCCTGTCCATCCCTCAGTAAAATGAATGACCTTAAAATGAAAAGATTCTCAGTTTGCTAAAGAACCAGCTAACATATTGCTGAATTCCATTACGTATTCATTTTATTTTTATTTACCCAGGGAAGTCCCACTGAGATTGACGTCTCTTTTTCAAGGGAGCCCTGGGGGTTGAGGTGGGGGGGGAGAAGACAAGTTACATAGCCAATTAGATCAGGGGATGATTCAGTGGCAGGTCGAAAGAGCCAGGTAAGGAGTTTAGCCATGACACCAGGGAACCCCCTAATCTTATCAAAGGGTGTCATAAGATCTTTAATGGCCACAGTGAGTCAGGACTTCTGTTTAACCTCTCATCCGAAAGACATTAAGACAGAAAAGCTGAGATTGCTGGAATATGTTCGGTCATGGTCTGTCGTTACGGTCAAACAGCTGCCCGTATGCTCTTGTATCGAATGGGTCAAAATTTAATGCTGAAACACATACTCCAACATCTGGAGATTCCGCCGGTTTTTTTAACAGCAACTGTAAAGCCAGCTACCTGTTTGGTGAGTGTGGCCCTCGATTCGTCTGCATTACGTGGGGAGAGGAGCTCCTCGACACGCCAAATGACCGGTTTGGCCCTGGGCGCGGGGCGGCTTGGGAGACAGTGCAAACGCCGCTAGCCTGCCTTTCGGGAGACGCGACGCTGCTGACGTTTCCGTCGTGCTTGGGAGAGAGGGAGCCCACGGAGGACTCCAGGCCAGAGATGTGGCCCTCCTGCTCAGGCTTTTTATCACCACCATCGCTGTCCTGCAGCCGCGCTGGAGAAAGGTCACAAACAAGGTGTCAGTGACACCATAACCGCAGCAAGGGGAACACAACTGCAGTGATTTATTGGCTTTGTAAATACTCGCAAGCCAATAATTTGACACAGGTAATCTGAGGTTGAGTGGGCTCTTTCCACAATAAACGGCGCAAGGTAGAAGCCTATGCTCTTTGGCATTGTAAAATGTCAAGGTTACCTGCAGCCATCTGAAATACCTTCTTCTTATCTTCTGCTCTTTCCTAAATAGAAACAAAGCTTTTGAAATGGCAGAACCAAGCAAAGAATTGGCCTCTAGTATTACATTCTGTTAACAACTGAGGGGGAATCAACATCTCATTATTACAAGTACATGAAAACATGATATTATCATGTAATTAATGTGAGGATGGAAAAGTGGTGCAAGTTAGAGATCTCTCACACCATATAATCTCAGAAATCTGCTTTCTGTCTGAAAATCACAATGCTGTGTGCTTTTATGGTCAGATCTTAACTCCATATAATTGCTTGCTAACCCATGATCAGTGAAACTTACAGTCTGAAGCTGCATTCTCAGCTGATTGTTGGTGACTTTTAATGATCTTGCTATTGCCTGTAAATAATATATCAGCATACTGAAAGAGAAAGAGACGCAGCATTGGGAAATAATACAGTTGTGTTTCAGGGAAGTCAAACATCAATGAACAAATTAGGGATGGAAACATTTGCTACTTTTTGCTTCTCATTCACAAAGCATTAATGCATACTAACAATATGATTGCTAAGATCCAGACCAGGAATTGAGTGTGGAGGCAGAGCACAGTCCAGAAATATGTTGTAGTGATAGTAATAAGGTACAATGGGATGAAATCTAGAAGATGATAGCAAAGTGAGGAGGCATTGCCAATCGTTGGCCAGAGGTATCATGGGATGACAGCCAGATGGAGTGAGCGCTTAGCAAGAGCCTAACCGCCCCAGGCATGCAGGAGTAGCATAGGAGGAGCCAATCCTGATGACTGTAGAAGGATTGGGAGCTTCTTCCTAATAAACTGGATAGAGGAGCAGCTTGACTGGAATTGACAAGGCTGCGGCCCTGAGCCCAGGACCCAGAGAGAGCCTCAGGTGCTTGGTCTTATTAACTAAATAAGTCAGATAGCTTCCGCAAATTACGATCATTAAAGCTACCTTTTACGCTCAAACGGTGAAGAGTTAAGATAGGAAATACTGATTGGGTTTAAGCAAAATTACAATCCAGGAACTTGCAACTCAATGGAGGCGGTTTAAATACGCATCACGGGTACAAAGGCCGAGCACTAGGAAATGAGACGCTGCCAGGAATAAGGCAACACACAAGATGCAAAACAATCTAAAGGACACATTACTTCTAATAGGGGTGCGAGTTATCGAATGGGAGGAGAAACAGAACGCATTCACATGAGGGTCAAGACAACAATATTGTTAGTGTCAAATGAACGCCTAGCAAGAGTGTAAAATAAATTTTGATCATGCTTCAATACTTATGTTACTTTAACAATATATGAAACAGCCATCTGCCGAGAAAATGTCTTCACCCGTTGAATCTGACAGCCATGCTTACAATAATAAGAGGAGAGCAGGGAGCACCACCACAGGGCTGGTGACATAGCTCATCACTTTGTTAAACCAAGCCGGGAAATCCGCAGAAATCGTCTCTGAGATTATGTCGTAAATTTTCTCTTGACCCCTGGAGCATAAAAATCAAAACCCACAGAGCAAAAATGAATCCAGTGCAGATCAAATCAAATCAAATCATCAAAACATTTTCAGGCAAAATCCAGCCTGTAAACCACACAATTTATACAATGTTTATGGAATTTTGAATGTTAATAGCAGGCTTGACCTGATTGGTGCTAATTTTTTTTATTTTTATTTTTTTTAATAAAAGGTGATGCGCTATACCTGAAAGGTCCACAGTGCTGCGATGGTCTGTATCTCACAATTGCAAAGATGGTGGGCAGCATACAGAGAAACAGCATAAACAAGAGCATTGCCAGGTAAAAGTTGTTAGACCTGGGGAAAAAAAAAAGTTAATGACTGGATACAGTAAAAAAAAATGTCTATGGCTTATAAATGTTTAAGTGAGCAAAGGCATTAAGCAATTCAATTAAGGTGAACTGCAAAAAAATGAATAAAATTAATTCCAAATGATTTCCCTTTAGGGCTGTCGTGCTCTGGTGAAAATGTTTTCACGGTGCGAGTAATTTTGGACGAGGCACAAATGAAGAGATGACATTTTGAGATCGTCTGACTCGCATTGTAATCACAGGAATTGCAGCGGTGCGACACGGAGGGCATCAGTGCGCACTATTGTGCCTGGGAGGAACAGATAAGGTGCAAATGTGGCAAATGATTAAGCTATTACATAAATCAGAGACGCCACTTCTGTGGCTGAGAGTCAGAATGAGGCTATCAGCTCGGCTCCCACCCCACACTGCTAAGAAAATACTTCAGCCAGAGGTAAAAGAGAATGTGGACAGGAAGCAGCTGACTGGTCGGTCATGCCCAGTCGAGCATCCTGTGCCCAGGCCAGGGTCACATCTTTTCCGCTGCAGACCATGGCATCCATCGCTGTGTCACACTAGTGCCCATATTACCGCCCAGGATGGAAGGGTTTCAGTCAAAGGGGCATTCCTGATCCTGACACATAATTTGACTACATTTCCTCGGTTGAATGGGTGTCACTGATTTGCCTGAGTCAGCAGCATACTTCTCTAGTGTAGCGATTATTTATGTGGCAAATAGCAGAGGGAAAAGTAAAAGACCAGCCAGCTTTTCACTCCTCAGATGATGTACACCCTAGTCCTTGCCCTCAGAGGACATTGATGGATATGGATTCGGTCAAGTCAAATTGGCAAATAAAACAGGATGATTACACTGACGGTCATAGGATAGAGTATAGCATGGGTTTGCATTTGTGGTCAGCAGGAGCTTTTCTCTATGTTCTGAAGCCGACCATTTCAAGGGTCACGCTAATGATACTCGTTCCAGTGAGGCATACCATTACATGGGTGAAGCTCACTGACCTGGAGGCTCTAAAAACTTGTTGGTGCGGCACGTTGCAGGTCAGCACCGCCCAGCTGCGTAGGTACATTAGCCCAATTAGCTTTAGCACGTTGAAGGCTGGCAAGCACGGGGAGAAAAATGCACCCATCCTGGGGTTCAGAGGTCAAATAGAGGAGGTCACAAACTGGTTTCCCACTTTCTCCATTTTGCACATGACAGAGCTGCCACAGACTTTAAAAATGAATTAAGCATATACGCAATGAGCACATTTGCCATCTGAAAAAATGTCTTCAGCCTCAAAATACATGAATTAACCTTTACACCAAAGACCAGTGCAGTAAATGTAATTTGCAATTTGCCCTGGAACGTATATCACAGTGTTTCGCTTTAAATAGATGATTATAAATTAATTAAATAGCAAGATACAAGCACCTACATAAATGCATGAGATTGGGAGCACTCTTGGGTTCAGCATTGCAAAGAGTTATTATGCCCTGTAGAAATGTCCTTTACGGCACCAAGATCCAATCTTGTACTTTCATCAATAATTCAGACACTAAGTCCTTACTTACCATATCATTCCCTGGTTGTATATCAAATGGAGGACATTTTCAGCAATTTTAAATTCACCATACTCTGGCTGCAAATACACACACATACATACACGCACATGGACACGCGTGCGCACACACACACACACACACACACACACACATGAATAAGCAGGTAACATAATTAAAGTTGGAAATGATTTGATGGTTATAAGCATTTGGAGACCATGGGCTGTACTTACAAACTTGCTCTCTAGATCCCAGCACCAGCAGTCACTCAAGTATCGAACAAAAAGTCCTCGAATAAAATCAATCAGTAAGATACTCAGCACTGTGAAGATCATGTCAATTATGGAAAGTTTCAGCATTTCCTGTCGTAAAAATGGATTGAGATGGTGGCATTAAATAGGACATCATTTCCGATATACTGAAATTCAGCAAAGTATTACAAGTGACTGCTCGGTCAAAAAATCGATCACACATTTTGCTGAAGCATTAGGATTGTCTTTTGACAGCATTTAACTTGAGATCACACTGACATGGAGTGACTCGTGAAAACTATTCACAACAGGATGATACATTTTCTAATTTGCTGGCAGGATTTAAGTCTTTGAAATACATTATACAGTGAGCATTAAGGTTGAGTACTCTTTATCAGTGGACCACAGGGAGAATAATCCAAATATTAATTGGTATGGAGATGTCCTCTGAATTTTCAGCTCATAATGCCCTCTGTAAAATTCAAAAGCAGAGACAAATCAAAAGAACATACTGCTGTGACCGAAACAGCTCGAGATCACTTTGCCTGTGAGTTTTTTATTATCCTGAGCCATGAATGGCAAAACATTATTTATGCTTGTAACAATCAGTCACTTAGGGAATAAGTAAGTGATGATAATCTACCATAAAGTATAACACTAATGGCTCTTTTACTTCACCTGCCCAACATAAGTTTCCCAGCACTGGTCCGGAGGGGTCCTCACATTATACCCGTACAGCGCAGTGTGGTTTAGGAGAACCTGTGTGCCATCGGTCTTGGTCCGGTTGACCGCCGACCCCAAGCCAAAGGTGCTGTTCTGCTTGTCCGGGGCTACTGGCAAGATGGTGGACATGTTTTCCTCGTCAGGCAGAGCAATGGTGGCCAGGAAGGCAGTGGAGTCTGTCCAGTTCCCATTATTGACTGGATTCTAAAACAAATGCTTGGACTATTGATTGTGCCCGACTTCATTCAATTACACTTATAGCGCTAAACGAGCTAATGGCTCCCTTACAGTCGTGACACACTGAACGCACTTTTCATGATGAAATACCCAATGGTCAGGATCATGACTGCATGAAATCCGCACAAACACCATTTGTTCTTCTTGCTCTTACTGTGCAATCTTTAACAAGTAAAACAGAAATGTGAAAAAAATATCTAGTCATAGTACAGATAGCAAAGCCTGCAATATTGCTTTTTGTCCCATAAATGATTAAAAACAATACAACCCATGAGATACAGATTTGGTATCACACACGTGATTCAGCTTTCTTGCGTTGCAACTGGTCAGATTTTCTTCATTAACAAACGTCAACTAATATGTTCGCAAAGGTAACTTTACCAATTCTGATGGTAACCATTCACCATCCTTGGTATTAGCTTCTAGTTGACAGTTTATTCAAGTCAATGGGATGAGCAATTCGTTAGCTAGCATGCAAAAGCTTTTGGCCAGTAAAGAAAATAAGTTACGCATGTAACTATTGTCACAGACGCTTGAATTTATAAATTTAGCTAATGACAAAAAGCGTTAGCATGCTAACTAGCGAATTATTCATCCCATTGACTTGAATAGACTGCCAACCGTAGGCTTATGTTGACACCATTTTCCTATTTTCCAAATAATACAACATAGACATTTATGGGATAAACAGGATCTCAAAATTTGTGAGCCCGGGATATCAAATTTATTAAACTCAGTGGTAATTTTCATTTACTCATAGCCAAAGGCTCAGAATAAATGAAAATTACTACTCTCATTGCATTAATTTGCTATCTAGTGTTCACTCATTGGAGGACACACGTATAAAACTAAATCAACGTACAGTACAGCAGGTATAGGAATTAACTAAAACTAAAATAAATTTCATAAATGTTTTCCATTTCAAGAGCTTCACACATCGTTTTGCTAGTTGTCCTTGAAAATTTACTGAAGCAATGCAAAGCAGACACCAACACCAGGCAAAAAGAGTACTTACAGCTGAACTCATGCTGTTGACCTTGTCCAGCAAAGCAATGATTAAGCTGTAGAGATTCCCCAGGTACAAGACCAAGACCCTGGAAATTGAAAAGCAGTCTCAGCCGCATCCACCGGCACACACTCCAGATTTCACCAGTCCCATAACGTTTGCCGCTAATTACTGTGAATGATTACCTTGGGGCCTCTTCCAAGGAAATAAAAGCGATGTAATGAAATTACAATGCATTTAATGGTCATCTAAGAAACTGATGACATAAAGTTGCAACACAGTGGTCACTTATAGCTCTTTTGCCCATCCCCCATGGTCAAAATGAACAGCATGCATGTTACATCCAGAGACCTGGCGAGCTGAAAGCGAAGGCTGGTCCTCGGGTGGTACATCTCCAGCTGGGATACCAGTTCAAAGGCAGACGGGGCAATCATGGTGATGAGCGATACCACTACACTCACCTGAGGACACACAGAGAAACATAGCACAGCGCAGTCTGTTTTACAAAACCTTTTATGCTTTAGTTGCAGGTAGCAGAAATCCATGACAATTACAAAAGTGAGGAAATAAACAAAAGTACGATCCAAGATCGCAAATCGCCACCAAGGCTGAACGATGCCCCACTTGCTATCACTATCAGTTTATGATATTTTCTTGACATCATTTCACTAATGCCCCCCAATTTTTCTCAGTAAAAATCATCACGTATTGGTGGAGATGGGACTAAAAATGTCAAATCTCGCAATGATGAAGAATCCTTAAAAAAAAAAAAATTCTGTATCCAGTTCCAAATCACTCCCAATATCCAATTACCTCAAAATCGGGCCAGGGTCCAGCTCCTGTGAAATTCTCATGCAAATCAGTCAATTAGTTTTTGCAAACTGACCGACACACAAACAAACAAATCAACAACAAGACCAATCACATTACCTCCTTAGTGGAGGTAACTATTAGTCAAATTTAGAACATTTTCCCTTTTTTTCATCCTTTTTGGAGCGGTCAATATAAATCCGTTTGACTGTCTTATCCCTGCATCATCTTCAGTCAGTCCAGGGTGATTTGCCAGAAAGAACCCAAGGCAGTCAGCTGACCGCATCATTTAAACTGAGCTGACAGCAAAGGGGAAATAAAGCAGCCAGGACTAGAGGTTTGCAGGGGCTCAAACTAATTGAGGAGTCATAAGGGTGAACTAAAACCAGGCTAAACTTATCAGCTGAAACATAGACAGTTGGGTGGATTTCAGCCAGCATAACCGTGGTCAATATTTTTGCATATTTATTCATGAACAGCATACTGGTGAACTGTAACCCCATTGCAACTTCTTCTTCAAATATTAAATTGCATTCGAGTTGCAACAGACTTTCTCTAAGCCTGGATTTTGACCAAAAATTATGTTTAGCAGGTCACATGTGGCTTTGGGGCTTGTGTTCCTTTGCTGGGCTTACTGCTGGCATTTCACTGATCAGATCAAGTGAGAGGAAAAGAACATTTATTTTCTAAAATGATTAATGACATGTTAATCAGACTGGCTGGCAGGATTTTTCTGTCATCACCTCTTGAAACATACAGCCATCTGTGATTGAACTAACCTCTCCAGAACTAATATAAACAATCACTTAATCAGACTGTGGAGCATCATATCAAAGTTTTTGCATGGTCATTGCTTTGCAAGCGATTCTCTGCAATGTCAACCACAATTAAAAAAAAAACAAATGCATTCCTACAAAGAGAGACATAATAAAATGTTATCACCGACCAGTTTTGATTCAAAGCCAGTGATCGTATAATTTGCGGCTCATTTTTCTGATGGAGTAGCACATTTGCTGAAATGATAGGTTTCACCCAGAAAGGCCAGGAATACTTCGATAAGATACTGAAGGGGGTGTTATGTGTTTTAAAATATTTCTCCGTACACAGCTGCCTCTCCCACCTCATTCTTCTCCCACAGAGTCAGCTCTGCCTTCTCTTGCTCCAGCCGCTGCGAGCGGTCAACTACAAAATAGATGATGTAAATACTCCCAGCCAGAGACAGCAGCACCAGGATGTTTGCAAGGATCCTCAGGCTGACCAGAACAGCTCTGTGAAGTGAAACAGAGGAGGAGAGAAAATCATTTACCTTCAATTTGGTCAGCTGAAAAAAGCTAAATTGCAAACTAACTGCCAAAGAGTGAAATTACCTGACTGGATGGATAAATATTCAAAGCAGGTCATCGACTTGTATTAACGGAATCATAAAGAGAAGTCTAATACAGGGGGGCCCAAACTCGGTCCTGGGGCCTCCCTGTGCGTGCTGATTTTTGTCCCAATAATTGCCTTCATAGGACTTTAACAAGCTGTTAATTTGTCCAAATTGGGTGTATTTTGTGTTTAAATATGTTATTTGCTGTTATATTGTGCCATGGAGAATATAAGACCCTTGCATATAAAGTCTTTTTTTTCTGTGTGCCAAGTAATTTCAGGTAATAAAATGATTAAACAGTTCAAATCAGGTTCTGTGAAAATCAGAAACCTCCAAATTAGGTTGCTGAAGACCAGTGATCAGAATTCTTTCAAAATAATTTGAAACATAACATAAAACAGGTTTGACTCTGTCATTTGCTTGTTGAATAAATTTTGTTTTTGCAACCATCTACCCACAGTTTCACCAAGTAGGAACCCATTGATTTTTTTCCTTTTATTGGGTACATTTTTTTCCCTCTTTTTATGCAGTTGTTACTCATATATTGCAATGTGGATGCAGAATTTATTCCTCAATGTTTGTATGTATATCTGTCAAAATACTGTTTGTCAAGAGAGGATAAATTGCTGGTCTGAACAAAAATGCACCTAATTAAGAGGTATTAACAGCTTGCAAAAATCCTATGATTGCAAACCAGGGTGGAGCAAAAACCAGCATCCACAGGGTGGGCCCACGACCGAGTTTGGGAACCCCTGTTCTAATATATACAGCTTGAATAAAACTTAAATGATTCCTATTCCTTATTTAAAAAAAGGATTAGCGAACCAGGTGAGGTGAATATATTACATTCTCCATCACAACTGCAGTCAAAGAGGCTTCAGTGAAAGAATATACTGCAGAATATAAAATATAATAATGTCAAATTCAATCCATTTCACTGCATTTCAGTCACATGCTGTAAACAAGGATGTGTTAAATTCACTTTCATTTGTATTTATTCATGCAATTTGAGTTGTGTAAACAAATATATTTAATTCAATTTCTTGTTAAAATGATTTTACAACGGAAATGGCGTGTGTCATTATTTCAGCAAAACATCGTTTGAAGTGAGTGATCAAAAAAGAAAAACAAACCTTGTCATGCAGGAAGTGTGGAACAGTCACAGTGCAGGCTGACACAGACTCTGGCCTTTATAAATGACCGTACATGCGGAGGATTAATCCATGAGTTAGTGGACCTGTGTGCAGGCCTTACATTGATTTAGATGCAGTCATCAGGCCACAGTAAAAGATTGTTCGTGTGAAATATGACATGGTATTTTCTGCGGCATATGAGTGCGCAGGTCTGGGTTTATAAATCACGACGGGTTCGAGCTGGTTCTCAGAACACGGAGTGAACACAGGAAGGAGAGGGGATGCAATAGCACACTGATTAAGGTTGGGATCCAATTCTTTTACTTCAGGGAAATAACGTTGGGAAATTGCCTAATTTTTCCTTCCCAGACACGCGGCAGTTAGTGAAGAATTTCGATTTGGACCCTGTGACCTGCATTCTAAATTTGTCAGACACAGTTCAGAACTGTCCTTCACAAACCAAGGGCAGAGAGCCTCTTGCATTCTGCTTGTGAAATAGAGTTGACTGCAGTTTCAATGCCTTATTAGAGTATGGCCCATCAATTAAGACCCATTAAGCATATAACATCCATTTAAATGAGCACAGCAGTCAGCAGAGGACCACCTACAGGCTTGTGTCTTTTTCCTTCTCTTGTTCTTCCACAATAGCCTCCTTAAAAAGGAACAAAAAAATTACATGAGCTGGCAAATGACGTAGATGCACACAGATTATATCAGGCGGGCAGGAAGACTGCGAGCACAATCCAGATTGAGTCAAAAGAGGCACTTAGCCATTAATGTAGCACACCACTTAGCATAGCACCACAATTAAAATCCACCACTTGGAGGGCTCAGCATAGCATGGATCAGGGATAAGTATTTATCACTATGGAAACCCTCCGCGGCACAATGGACCATATCCTCTCCCTTTGAGATACAGTAATGCTCCGCAGAATTAAAACCGGGTTAAATTATTTCAGGAGAAAAATAGCCGGTCTGCAGTCCCACCCTGATGTTGTTGACTATGGCCGCTCCTTTGCTCTCCGCAGCCTCTGGGTTTCCAATCAAATAGTCCCAGGCGCAAAACACACGCCAGCAGAAGGTATAGTTCTCATCAGAGGCGCTTGCTAAGCTGAGACGAGAGTTTCTGGCCATCCTGGAATCGTAAAATAACGAAAAATCATCTGTCCCTAGCAGTTAATGGTAATAAAAACATTTAAATACATTATGGGATCAATGAAAATAACTGTGTGGGACATGCGCGGCATGCATGGTGAAATTTTCCTTTATATCATCTCACTAACGACCATCGCAGTTAATTTTGCCATGCAGTTGTGAAACAAACAAGCATTCTGTGCATTATATTAGTAATACATTGCACCATATTGTAGATTATTTTATATATTCCTGTGCAAGGTACTGTGGGGAAACTAAAACACAAATAAAATATAAGTTTGAAGAATTATTTTCCATTTTTATCAGGGTGTACTTCATGACAGCCTCAAAATTTTTGACACAACAAGAACTGACATTTTCTCGCTAATGAATAAATTCAGTTTTTCCTCAAATTAGAATATGAAGTTGAAAAATTCAAGCCACTGAAGATTACTTCCTTAGCAGAGTGATGAAGCTGTAAGCGAAAACAGCCATCCCAACCAGGAAGTAAGCCAAAGGGAGCCGGTAACCAGCGCTCCCGATCTTCCGCACCCTGCCGTAGTATCCATAAAACAGGACAGAATACTTAAGGTAGCCCTGTGAAAAGGACGAAATGGCGACATGAAACAAAGTTGAAGGAAGAACAGTTAGCATGATTAAAAAAAGAACTTGAGCAACCTGCGAAACTAAATGTACTGAAAACAGAGCTTGGCCTTGCCCCTAAAGACCAGATAGTGTCCAGGTCCTGAGCGGAGCCAAGCTGATCTTTGGGAATGGTCTTGCTCCTGGTGGTCCCAAATGGTGCCCCAGCCATCAACTGAAAGGGAACCCAAAGGTGAAATAGAGTGTGAATGGTGCTTCAGACCCTGCATATGTTCATGGTTTTTGAAAAATGTTGGAGTATTTGCAAAACACAACTCTCCACTACTGACAGAATATGGGTCCTCTGCATTATTCTCCTTGACAAAGGGAGAAGAGAAGTCACCTCAGGCAGCACAATAAATGATCCGGTCATGATGGCCAGGACGATGTTCACTCCAAACAACCATCTCAGGAAGATGAAATAAGAGGCCACTCCTGATCCAAAATGACCTTCAAAATAGTAGCAAACATATCTAAATGAAGTCAATTATTCACGTTATTATGAAACATTTGTCTCAACAAGTGCCATTTAAGGGCATCTGCACCCACTCTAACGTTTGAGCAATCGATCCAAGCTCTAAAATGTAGTTAGAAATGAATATGATCATTCATAAGAAAGCATTTGCATGCTATTTGCTATGCTACAAAGCAAGCCTGCAAACTGTTAGCACCCCCCCAACAACAACAAACAAAAAAAAAAATTCTCAGCAGGGTACATTTCGATAAACAGGAGCCTTCTTGGGCCTGTCGATGGAAATGTATCCTACTGAGAATTTATTTATTTATTATATACATTTTTTTTTGAGCATTACAGTGCACCGAATTTAATATTTTTTTGTCATGCACCCCTCTGTCTTTGCCTGGATCTCAGCACATTTGATTCCTCTTCAATCATACATACATGTCCACCAATCATCTTTCAAGACAGTGAATTCTACATGCAGTGTGAAATATTGCATATTATGCACGACTGGATGAACAACCTGAACAAACACATTTGAAGACTCCACAGGGGCAACAAGTGTTGTTATATTTTGAGATTATATTGAATTATCCCCTTGCTGCATTGCTTGTCTATTTAAATACCTACTGCAGTAACAATGGTGAGTAAAAATGATTATAGTCACTCTTCAGAGACCGATGTAAAAAGCAAGTCCTGTGGAAGAATGAGTGACGTCTAGTGACGTTAGTATGAAAAAATGTGTAATGTCCATACATGAAACATCATCAGATATCACCTGACCATAACAAACCAATCAATGACTGTCCTTTGCAACAAGTATTTTCCTGACACAGTATCCTTTTTGCTGTGATGTACACAGGTAAATGCGTATGACAACATAAAATGTTAGTCTTTCAGACAGTGAGTAGAACAGCTTTTTAAGAGAAATGGGGTGTGTATATACAAATCTGTGATTTTCTTTTGCATATTAGCTGTTGCTTAAAAAAACACAACTGAATTTTTAAGTTGCTCATAAATTCTATTTTACATTAAACTAAAGTTGACACACCAGGACCTGAAATTAACACCTGCAAATGACTATGAAATTGTACCATAGTTAAGAGACTATCAACTTATCTTCAAGTCTCCATCTGTACAACAGCATTCTATTTTACAACTAAAGTATGACTTTCAGCTTACATCATTCAGCTCACACAGCTTTTTTAAAGATTCCTACGAAAAAGTGAGGGATGCCAGTTAGGGGGTATGTTTCCAGAGAAGGTTATTAGGTGAACTAAAATGATCCAAGTAATCATAGAAATTGGTCATCTTATAGCCAATTGAGTCACATTTATGATGTAAAAGTGGGCAGTGTATCAACTCAGTAAGAACAATGGTGATAGGGTTTCAAAGTTAAAAATTCTCCTCAAAACGTGTCATGTGACTACACTTCATTTAGATTCCACTTTTCTGAAATATTTTACATCTGACGCAGAAACACTTTAAACTTCGATGCTTACTCTCAATCTTCTTTATCCTCATCTCCCACGGAATGAACAGGACAAGGATGTTATACAGCAAGCGAGAAAGTTTCTTCAGCAGCTGTGAGTGATAGCGACAGTTACTGTTGCCTGTTCAAGCAACGTTATGATTTACATTTCTCAGTCATCGCATTTGTCTTTTTTAACAGAGGGGCTGCTACACATGTTCCACTGCTGGCAGATCAGTAATCCATCAGTAAAGCCAGTCAGGAGATCAAAGATTTGGAGCACTACAAGCAATACTTGTATGGCATTAACAGTCTTAAAGGAAATTGAAAATAACAATAAAAACAGAATGCGCTGATTGGCAATAAAACAGATGATGTCAATAAAAGCATATGACCTGTAATTCGGATTTACCAAAAGACTACAGATTCAAGCTGGCAAGGAGCTATAAAAAGCCATCATCCATCAACTGGCCAAAAATCAATTCATTTCAGCAGCCCAGGGAGAGCTTCAGCGAAGGCCTTTGACACATTTTAATTAAACTCGGCAATAACAATCAGCCATAAATTTTAGCAGTATGCCAATGCCTGTTGGCTCTATGTGTGACAGAGAGGCGCCAAACGAGACGAGCACCTGTCGGATGAAGAGAGACGAGCAATGCCAAACTGTGCTGGGATAACCTCACACCAGCATCTGCACAGGAGTTGTGCAATAACAACTGGGTGAGGAAATGAATATAATAATATTCGCTTGGAGCTAGTTTTTCTGAAGCACTTTACTACTGTGTAATTGCAATTGTATTGTAACCCAGTGTAATTCTGTGGTCCGTAGTCCTCCCACTCCTGACCACACAAATGCCCAGCTATTCAAAAACTAAGGGTTTAGCTTTCTCAAACCCATAAACGTACTCCTGGGAAGTCAATATCCCATCAGAAATACTCCAACCAAGATTAGCTGAAGGACTTTCTGTTTACCCGTTCGAATGTAGAGTATGAATGTCTTTTATTGACTCATTTTATTTAAACATTGTCAAAATTCAAACATCCTAACTTCAGATTTATGATTAGTATTGTTTTACCTTGTTCCTGAAAGGTTTTTTTGCATTCACATGCAATGTGTAGTCGACCCTGATGGCCAGTAGCATCATAGTTTTTTAGTGTAATCTTGACACTGCTTACATCAGCACCTGCAGTCTGGTATCCGCGTGTCCGTGTCAGTCGGCCTTCATACTTCAGAACAATGTCTTTGGCATGCCTGGAATTACATACATAAACAGCAGGAGCTTAATCATGGTGGTTTGTGCTTGAAAAACACTTTCCGTACCTAAGCCACAAGATTACTGCAGATGTTCTGCTATCGCCATCAATATTTTGCTACAGTGATACCTAAAATACTATTCGGCTAGTGCTGAGAATCGCCTTTACCACTGGTTTCTTGTCCCTGCAGATTGATTTCACGCCTGAGGAATTATATAGCGACATTAGGGCAGAAGCCTTGGGCTTCAGTATAGAAATGGACAAGGAGAACTTTCACATCAGTTTTGAATACCATAGGTATCCCCATAGACTTCACTACAAAATAGACAGCGTCAGCATTTGACGACAATGGCAAACATATCAAAGATGTGTCAAGCAGGGCTCGACCCCATGACAGCGAGCTTACAAGATGGTCCCACTAACCAGAGCACTAACACTGACACTGATGAAGATCCCAGTCTTTTCTATTGCGAGCCTTAACTGTAACTCAAACTTTATCCATAACACTATCACCAACCCCAAATTTGACCCTAGTCATAACCAAGTAGTATTGGTGCCTAAACCTTACCAAGTAGTTTGCATACCTAAACCTAACCATAATCCTGACCCCAACCCTAAATATGACCAAGTTATTTTGGTGCCTAAACCTAACCAAGTTGTTTCAGTAACTAAGCATAAACATTCAGCGACTGTTTAGCAATGGCAGTAAATTAAGACGCCAAAAGGGTTCCATTCTCGCCGTAAATCGACATTTGGTTAGGAGTGCAACTACAGGTATATAACAAGTCTGAATGATACCACCTTGGTTCCTGAAGGTCAACAGTCCAGCAGTTTTTCAATTAAACCCCAACAAATCAAATTCAACAACAACATATCTTGTTGAGCAGCTATTCACTATTACATATGTTATGACCCAGACCAGTGACAAAATACGGAGTTAGAGTACAATCCAGTAGTAAGGATTTTACAGATTGTACTACTGCAGGGCTATTCAACATTATCCAGAAAGGGCAGGTGTGGGTGCAGACTCTCATTCAAACCAAGCAGTTACACACCTGATTCTGCTAATCAAGCTCTTTAGCAAAGACTCTTGGGGTTGATTAGTAGAATCAGGTGTGTAACTGCTCGTTTGGAATGAAAGCCTGCACCCATCCCGGCCCAGAGCAGAACGACACAGTTCAGTTCAGACGGTACCAGCTAGGGAGCCAGCATGTATCCCTTCCCAGCAAGTGGCTACCCGGGTCAGCTGCCAGATGGAGTACACATTTTGCCAGAGCCAAACTGTCAGATGGCAGGACTCACTGCATAAAACTGACAGGTAAAGTCAATTCACTAGGAGTCACTTTCAATCATTTTCAACATTACAAATGAAAGTAGACAGTCAGTCGCACACTGGTCAACGTGTATCCCCCGACCCCATAAAGCAATCACTTCCAAAATTTGTGACCTTACCGCACACAAAGGCCCATGCCAAATATGAAAAGAGGCAGTGGAAATTTGCGGCCTGCGGAGCACTCACGAACAAATCTCGATGAACGTGGTGGATGCGGCGTAGGCATCAGTGATCCATAGTGTCCCCAACTTGCTGTCTGGGATTACAATGATTTTATTGGGGCAAAGTTGTCCTTTTTACTTCCATGGATAAAACAAGCTTGCAGCTTGTGTGGCTTGAGAGGAGCAAATATCAAATATCAAAACGATGTCAAACTTATCATCAAAAACACAGCGACCCTTATCGGGAGATCATCTCTTTTTGATAGCGGATCCCAAGCAGAGAAGGTTTGTATCGGCATTTATGTGTACTTGCGCTCCTCCTCAGGGTGACCAACGGTCATGCTCTGTGCGCATATTAAGAATTATGGTGGGATTAAGGTCCAGCCCTTCTCCATACTTTATACCCCGTGCTCCAGAATACAAGATAAAAAGAGTATGCCGAATCAGGTAATTACTTAATATATTTTCTTTCAGGGATGCACCATTAGGGAAGAAAACTCTTGGCTACAGACAGTGATTTGTTTTTCTATACTATTTACATTAGGTCTCAATTTTCACAATGAATGGACTCTAAGTAAAATGAAGAGCAGCAAGTTTATTGTCTTTCCAAACAAGTTTATGTCCCTGGCACTGGACAAAAAAAAGAAAAATAGACTGCAGTATGTAATCTTTTCATGCTGAAGGAGCACTTCAGCGCATCATTCAACAGTGTTTAAAATGACAGTCCTATGTAAGATAAAACTAATTCAATTGAGCTGTAGTAATAACATTCACGCATCCGTCCATCCATCATTTACGCTGCTTAGTCCTGGTCAGGGTGACAGTGGAGCCAGATCCCACCCCAGTATCCAACCTGGCAGGAGGCAAAAATAGTTAGCTGATCCATACCAGGGCACATGCATCATTCACTCAAAGTCATACCTTTGGGCTGTCTGGAGTGTCTAATTAGCCAAAAGTACTTTTCAGTGTGGGAGGAAACTAGAGCACCTGGTGGAAAACTGCACGAACACTGTGCGACCATGTTATCGCCACATGGAAAGGCCCAGGTTCGACTCAGTCTTCTTGCTGTGAGATAGCAGTGCTGCATAAAGCAACATTCTGCTACCCTCAAATAGCTCATAGCATATAGCACTCAAAATAGGGCTGTATACCTTCCAGATTGATAGGTTCTTACTTGAGGGCTTTGAGTTTGCGTCTCATTGGCCACGGTCGGGTGCGAATGTTAGCGACAATCTCCTTTTGGAGCTGAATGTTCTGGAACATTTCCTCTGGGTCGCTACTGTCAACTCGGTCATCCTCTCTATCCTCTTCATCAGATTGGCTGAAAGAAAAAGTGGTTCTGGATGCAATATGATCAGCAAACTTCAAAACACCCAAACAGAGGCAATATAGTTAGCAGTTGTTTTACAGTTTTCTGACTATCTGAGATAAGAAGTGGGAACTTCGGCAAAGGTGGGAAATTACCAGCGCTTCTCCGGCTTTATCTGAGTCATACGGAATTTTAACATACATCTGGCCAGTTGTTCTGTTGTTTGAGGAAGAAGAAAATTATTTTATGTTTGAATGATAATTTATTTGGCATGTAGAACCTAATCAACATGCCAAATAACCTAAACACAGCATGTTAATAAGAAAAAAATATTAATGTTACAGGCATTTCCCAGTTGCAGTTATCAGAAGTATAATCCCCTTTAAAGTCATCATACACCTCAGGGTTTTAATTAAAAATTAAATTATTGGAAAGCTCGCCATCTATTTCAAGCCCCAAAATATCCTGAAAATTGTTACTCGCTGTAATTATGGTTGGGCCAATGCCCTCATTAAACCAGCCTGGGCAGAATATATTTGCCATGGGCTAGTAAAGACATATAGAGGAGATATAAAGGAACTGACTGAGTGAGCTGATGGTCTGTTTGTGGTCACAAATGAGTTATTTGATGGCTGAGACGAATGAACACTTTTTTGCAAGCTCATGTTGTTTTCAAGGACAATCAATTAAATCAGATGTGAACGCAGCCCAGCCCTTGCTGCCACAGTGTCCCTTTCTGCAGTAAATTCCTTTCCTGTCTTTGAGTTGAATTCCATCAATGTGACTGCATTTATCCTGGACAATACACATCACGCACTGAAACAAGAAAGCCATTAAGGTGTGACCGATGGCTTACTAGAAAATACAATTAAGAGATTTCAGAGATACTAGTACAACTCTCACCTGATGCATCCGACAAAAGGTGGGAGAGTTGTGATTCTGCTGTAGGTACCACTCCCAGCGCCACAAATTCTACTTCAAATTAGTGGAAATGGAGATGAGCATTTCAGCAAATACTGCTGTGCTGGCTTAGAGACTTGTCATGTGACAAGGGTCTAAAAGCAGTTAACTACGATCACCAAACATTGACAAAGCTTCCATCAAATGTACCATAATTTACACTCCTGAAAAATTGGTAAAATACACCATTTTATACTTGGGGAAGTGGGAGCCACAATGAATTGCAGACCTCTGGGATGCACACTCCATAACTCCTCACAGACATGGCAAAAATACTTCTGAACGGCAGTCCCTGCCAATACCAACGCTCAATGGCCACGAGCAGTTTCAGATTGATTGGTTGACTGATTGAAGGACAGAATTATATAGTGCGATGTACTGCACGATGAGACTTGTCAACTAAAAAAGTCATATCAAAACATCGGCGACTCATCGTCAAAATGATTTTGACCGATTAATGGGTCAAGTTACATTTAAGTAAACCTAAAGCACACACACGTACAGACACGCACACCCATACACGCATGCACGTACACACACTGACAAAGACACACACATAAATACACTTATATGGTGCGTACTGCGTACTGGGGTAATACAAGATTTTGGTTGCTTTGCTCTACACCACATTGGATTTGAATTTAAACAATGAGGATTAGATATTTTACAAAAAGATTTTGCACTCAGCATAATTTTTTTTCAAGCACGAACAAATAAAATAAGCTGCGACGATTCAAGGCAGGTCCAGATTTGAGGTTTATTACTGGATTATGCACAGCAATAGCATATTTCGGGACCATGTCAGAATGAGACATTTTAAATATTTCACACCTTAATCTCAGATGTTGGACTAAAATTAATAATCTCAAAATAGCAAGGTTCAGGTAAATTTAGGATTCATTCAGGTTTCAACAGAATTTTTGTTCTGCCAATTCATTTCTGGAATGAATAGAATTGAAATGGGATTTACCGTGATCCTGGTAATCATGGATTTATCTGCAATTTATATCATCATTGTGATGAACAAACACAGTATGGAATTTTTTATGTTTAATCTGATCTAAAATTAATTTCATTACATAATTTCATTTGTAAAGAGACAAATGTGTGAAAGGAATATACAGAGTAATAGAATCCAACTGTATGCAGTTCATAAGTGTTATGTGTATACAGCTTGCAGGCATGCAAATGTGAAATTAGACAAGTCAATGAATAATAATGGCTGAGAGACTGGCAGATTGTGTATTATGTTTTGAATATATATGATGAGGAAGAGACAGGACACTCACTTGCTGTGGTGGCTCTGGTGTTGGTACAGTGTGTGGATTCTGGAGTTCCTCCTGAGGCTCCTGTGCCGTCTTGCCGAGCGCAGAGTCCGGGTGACAGTGACAGGCTGGGTGTGGGCGCTCATTTTGGTCGCAAACTTTCAGTACTGCGGAGCCGCAGCGCTTTTCCCCTCCACAACCCCTGCAGCTCCCTCCAGAATGAGGAGTTGACGGAGGGGAGCGGGAGTCACTTTGCTATCTGCCAATTCCTTGCCTCCCTCCAGAGATCTGTGGAGACCCCCAGTGGGAAGAATTTCAGCTGACATGATCACTCCAATCGCAGCCTCATTGACCTCTTAAAGAAACAGGGTGAGTGTATATCCAGCTACATCCCCACACATCAATGAACAAATGACCAGGATGATTTCAGCATCAATCCAGGAGAGAAGGCATAAATTGCCAAACATAAATGCCATGGATATATCTCACGACAGAACATTTTCAAAAATTCAGCATTATTATTTTTAATATTATTATTATTACAACCTCACTTTCCAAAATGTAGAGACACAGTGTAAAATATGAATAAAAACGGAATGCAATGATCTGCAAATCATTTAAACCGTATATTTAATTGAAACTAGTGCAAAGACGACACATCGAATGTTGAAACAGAGAAATTTTACTGTTTTTTGAAAAATATTCATTCATTCAGAATTTCGCGCTTACAACACATTTCAGAAAGGTTGGGACAAAGGCAACACAAAAATAGACTCAGAGGAACATCTCACAGCTAGATTAGATTCATTGGCAACAGGTCAGTCACATGATAAAGTTTAAAAAGAGCATCCCAGACAGGCTGAGGTTTTCAGAGGTTAAGAGGTCATGAGACTGTAAGAGACTGTTTGAACAAACAGTACAACAATTTAAAGACAGCATTTCTCAACATAAAACTGAGAATTTTGGGGATTTAATATGGTACCTGGTGTCATTAAAAGACTGAAAGAATCCAAAAAAAATCTCTGAACGCAACGGACAAGGCCGAAAACCAATATTGAATGGCTGTGATTTTAACGCCCTCAGGCAGTACTGCATTGAAAACAGGCAAGATTCAGTCATCAAAAACACTGCATGGACTCAGGAACACTTCTGACTGTTATTGTCAGCAAACAAAATTCATCACTGCGTCCAAAAATGCATGTAAAAACTCTAACATGTAAAGATAAAACCACCTAAAACAACATCCAGAAATGCAGTTGCTTTCTCTGGGTCTGAGCTCATTTAAGATGGAATAAGCCATAGTAGAAAACTGTCCAGTGGTCCGACCAATCAGAATGTGAAATTCTTTTTGTAAATCATGGACACTGCGTCCTCTGAGCTAATAAGGACAGGAACCATCCGGCTTGCTATCAGCGCACATTCCAAAAACCAACATCCATGATGGTATTGGCGGGCATTGGTGCACATGGCATGCACTTGCACGTGTCTGAAGACACCATTAATGCCTAATGATATGTGCAACTTTTGGAGCAACATATGCTGCCATCCAAACAATGTTTTTTTCAGGGAAAGCCTTGCTTATTTCGACAAGACAATCCCAAACCACATTCTAGACATATCAAAACAACATAGGTCAGTAGTAAATGAGTACAGGTGCTGACCTAGTCAACCTGCAGTGCAGACCAGTCAACCAGTGAAAACTGGCACATTATGACATGAAAAATATGATAAAGGATGTTGTGTTATGTTGTGTTGTGTTGAGCAGCTGAAATCTTACATTAAGCAATGGAAAACATTTGCTTTCAGAACTACAGCAGTTGGTCTTCTCAGTTTCCATGCTCTACCGCAGTGCTGTTGAAACAAGAGGTGATTGCAAACACAAAAATATACCCCAGTCCCAGATTTTTTAAAAGGTGTTGCTTGCATCAAATTCAAAATTATACATATAAAAATTCTCAGTTTTAACATCTGAGGTGTAGTCTTTGTACTATTTTCAATTAAATACAGAGTTTTAAATGATTTGCAAATCATTGCATTCAGCTTTTATTTACATTTTAAACAGCATTCCAATGTTTTGGAATTATGGATTGTATTATCATCATTATTATTATTATTATTATCACCACTGTAGCAACCGTGTATCCTACTGAGGAGGAACAAAAAAAGAGCGTATTTGTTAATAGAATATTTTAGTTAACCACTACTGAATGAGCACATTTTTTGAAACCAGAACTAAAAAAATATAAAACTTTGAGTTGTGTTTCTTGTCACATTTCCAGGATGTCTCAAAGTAAATGGTCCATGACCTCCATCTGACTTATTTCCACTGGCTCTGAATTATTTCTCATGCAATTTATTTTGCAGTTTAATAGGTCAAACACAAACTAAACATGCCAAAAGAAACAGATGAATGAGATCACTTATTCCACAAAAATAAGCCAAATGTTTGCTTGGCTAATGTCTTTACTTTGCAAAATAAAAAAAACAACAGAAGGACAACCAAAGCCGAGCCTGAGATAATTTCATAGCCACAAGACATTATCACTCTTTAAAAAGTTGAACTGCATTATTGAAAATGTTTCCATCTTCACAAGTTAAATATAATTCTGGGATTTTTTAGACAATGCAGGCACAATGACAACATCCAATTAAGATTCCATGTTGGAGAGAGGCAATGTAATCCAACCTATTCCTTTGCCAAATGCCAAGTGAGTTGTCAGAACTTAGAAACTTATGAAAATCTGGGCATTTTCAGTCAAGATAACACTTTTAAATTTGCAGTCACAGAAATCGAGCGAAGTAGTTATTACCTGCGTAGAGATAAAATCGTCACCAAGGAAAATATTGATGCATTATCTGGGAGAATAAGTGTTTTACAATTACTGACCTTGGAGCAGAATTAAGACATGCTCGGCCGAAGCTTTGAAACCAAGCACATGAGAATTTTAGTCCTACATGGAAATCAAATTTGTTAAAAATGAATCACTGACTTGTGGCTCCACATGTATTCGTTTCTGGCAAAGTGCAATTTTGCAGGATACTCTGGAACCTTCAAAATACCAATATTAGAGCCTATGCTGTTTTCAAACATAAGCAATTTTTTAACGTAAATCCTTTTATTTAAAAATCAGGAATTATATGAGTGAGCATGTCAAAATAATTGGAAGTTTCAGAAAGTATGGCATTATTTTACAACATGATTCCACACCCTGTGGTAGGGTGTTTGAATCCCAGCCAAGTCATTTCTGGCTACAGCTGGACTTCCGCATTGGCACGGCAACAATTGGCCCAGCCTCGCCGGGGATAATGGGGGTTCAGCCATTGCGTTAGTCACATCGAAATGTATTAGTCTCAGCGCATTTTAGCGGTTACTCCTGGTCAAACAGGTGCACGTATGAGCTTACTGCGTCATCCTCTGATGGCATAGGTAGTGTGTAGCTGTAACTGTTGTCTTGCGAGTCAGTAGAATCACATACGTGCCACAGCTACCTCATGTTGAGTCGATGGGAGCAGGTCATGTGGTGGACTAAACAGTTTTGCTTAGTTCAGGATCAGAGATAAAAAGAGGAAAAAAAGAATTCACACAATCACTGATGAAACTGGTAAGAAATCAGAAAAATATTTGAGGGGCCAATGTTTTTGAAACTCAACAGGCTTACATGCATCATGCCACCAGGAGGTCAAAATGTGCTGCGCTATGGAATGCTCATGCCACACTATCCAGCAAACCTTTATGCAAGACTATTCTTAATGGTCGAGCCACTGGAGAAATAAACGCTTACCTCATGGAATATGTATCGAGTCCAAGAAAGCAAACTTGATGATTGATTCAGTGAACTCTTATCACAAAAAAATATATCCAGGCCTATAATTGCCCTGCTCAATGAGTATCCTGCATTTAAACAGGAAAGATGCATCTCCTCTTCTCATTAAAGGCCACAATTTATTGACTCCTTTGAAGTGAGCTAAACAGATGAAAATACAGGCTGTATTCTGGTGCATGTCTGCTGGTGCACAGCAGTGCTCTGAGGCTTCTAGCCTTTAAGAGCTATGAAATGCAGAAGGACTATGACAGTCAATCAACAGTTTCTTCTGGGAAGATGGACCTCGCAAAATCACCCTTCCTTATTCACAACTTCTTCCAATTGCCTAGATCTTTGAAGACAGGACAGAATTAGCTCTAAGGAGCTCTTATGCGAAAAAGGTTTCATAAGGTAGCACCAATGCACATCTCTCAGTTGCTAACCACTAGTACCATACTAGTACTTACACCAAAACTAGCACGTTATGTGGGTTTTTAGATGTGTTTAAACCCACTACAGTAAGCAATTGACACCTCTCTCATTTCCAATAGTTTGCCTCTGTTTTATTTTTATTTTTCTTTTTTCATAACCACAGCGGGAAAAGAGTAAACAGTAGAAAACAACATGGAGGCCTGGTCAATGTTACTGTGGTGACTTTTTATTTCTCTTCAGTCTCTCTTTCAAACTCAAAATCAATCAGCTTTGCTCTTGCATAATACAAGAAACAAAAGCACGATTTTACATTGATTCCATGAATTGTAAAAAAAAAAACAATAAACTATAATCATGAAAATTAGCATGTCCCCCAGACGTCAGGTTTCCCTCAGCGCTGATCAGACCAATAAATACCAGCAACTACTGAGAGCCATTTCACCTGGGAATAAATAAGGATCGTATCCTTTCCCACAAAAGCCAAATGTTAATGCGTTTTAGGGTGTATTTTGTTTAGCATAAACGGTGTTTAGGTCTGCGTTGTTTGTCACTGAAAGGGAGTTATTTCCTTATTTTTAGTTATTTGTTTATTTGTAAAGTAACAATGCATATTAATTAAGGTTCAATAAATGTAAATGTGCCAGGTGTTAGCCAGACATGGCCAATTTTTGTCTGCGGTCCCTCGCCAGATTGTAAAACAGCAACCTCTGTGCTACAGCAACTGAAATATTTCAACATTTTATGAGTCACTTTGAGGCAGTAATAAGGGCACAATTCATGGTTATCACCAAAAAATGCTTCAGGCCTGACAACTCAACCACATCACAAACGAACATCCTAATATGAAAAAGTGATCACAGTACATTACAATATAACATTCATCACTAAGGTCAGTGCTTAAATGCTTAATAACACCTGGTTTGAAACAGCCCCCTGATCTGACCTTCCTTTCCATGAGTGATATAACCACACTGGCTCAGTTTAACATGGTTAAACCTTTATCAAGTACTAAAATATGTAGTTACATCACAAATGCCAGTTAAAACCTGTGCATTAAGGAAGCTTTATGTCAACAGTTTCCAGAAGCGCCATTGACTTCTTTGGGCTAAGAGGCATCTGCAATGGTTCCCCACACAGAATAAACATGCACTGCCACTGTGATCAGACAAATTAATGAATCAGGTCTTCTTTGGAAGGAGTGGACATTGTGTGCTCGAGACCACAGCAGAAAAGAACCATCCAGACTGTTATCAACAACATGTCCAAAAATCATGCTCTGTCTTTGTATGGAGTTGTGTCAGTGCCCTTGACAAAGATTATCTGCGCTACTGTGATGGCACCATTTCACTAGCAAGGACCACACCATCAACACGATGTGATTAACAGAATATGGTAGAGAATACAGTTGATATAGGTGAGGGGAACTCATGGAGCTCTTCTGCTTTGTCGGCTGCCAGTTTGGGGAAGCTACTATATGGAATTTGTCATAACATCCCAGCACGAAAAATCCCCCTTGGATCCCACAGAAAGGAAAGAGAGAGACAGGAGAAGGGTTAGAAGACAGGAGCGAGATGGAAAAGAGGGCCATATAATATGAAAGTGGGACAGGAGAGGTGCGTTAGATGTGTATGTATACGAAGTTCACAATGTGATAGTGTAAAGATGTGGTCTTGCCCCTAAAACTCAGCAAGATAGCTTCAATTAATGCAGAGAAGTACACCGAGTCTTTTGAGCGATATACATCACCTTTTAAGACAACATTTTTTTCCAGGGTTTCCCAAGTGTACTTCAAGAAGACAACTGAACACCGCAGGCAGGTGTAACACTTTCAGTGCGAGTAGGGTTAGTGCTGTGAGCTGGAAAAGGCAGCAGGATTCAAGGGCGAAGACTAAGGTTGTTTATTCTGTGGCTGAGGCTGAGCTTCAGACACAAACACAATTACACATATGAAAACAGGGAATACAATCCCCAATAAAGATACAAAATATACTGCAAGATTAACAATAAGTTTGCTATTACAACGTTTAGGTAGAATGCTATGTGTACACTGGCTGAATATGAATGCAGAAATGAGACTTTGCACCGAGTTAAGGGAGGTGCGAGTTTAAATAAGCTCAATTGGGCAATTGTATCCAATTAAGCGGCAGATGAACGGAGTGGAGTGTGGGAGCTGGAGTGTGGCTTGGAACTAGACGGAAAGGATTGGCGACATAAAAAAAAGTGGTATATAATTTATGGCCCTAAAATTTTTGTAATATGTTGTGTTGACAAAGAAAAATCAATACAGCGAATGTAGTTTAACATGAAGTACTGCACGGTTGTATTGTTTTTGATATGATACAGGTCATAGACAATTTACAAATGACATTCCACAAACTCACAACATTTTCCAATCTTAGATTGTATTGATTGGTTTATATTAGAGACGTCATTTACGTAGAAGTTATCTCAATGATCAACTTTGAATAGATGATGAGACTTATTTGGACATACTACTGCTCTAGGTGCCATCGTCAGTCCGACCCTCGGCCACTCATGACGACTTGAAACGAAGCACTCAATTTCTAGCAGCATCCCAGATGGCTCGCGTTGTCTTTAATCTGGTGTATTCTTTGAGTTGATTGAGGAACGGCGAGAATGTCTACCGCGCGCCTTCTTTCCATTGATCCGGCCAGCGAGACACAGTTCTTCCAGTTCACCTTTCCTGATGACAGGAAAGGACATATTTGAACGGAGAGAATGTGAATGATGAGGCTATTAGACACCATATCATAATGTACTATGACCACTGCACAATGATGCCCGGAAAACAGGCACCACAAACCAGACACAGTGAATGGGAACGGGCAGCTTAAGTTCAGAAACGAGCACAAACATGCTGCATACTGGGAACAAAACATCACTGCTAAGGATGACTGAAAGTGATCTTGGCAGTGCAAGTGAAATATCAGTGGCTAAGATTTATATATAAGTCAGGGGATCAGTTGCCAGCCTTCGTCCAGCCGTGTTAGCAAAACAGACCGAGTGCAGCTCTGGTCCCCTGGGTGTCTGACGGACTTCCTCTGAGAAAATGTCTGCAATGTGAAGCTACCATCTACCAGCTCAGCGGCTAGTAGCTCAGTGTGGGTGCAATGATTGCTGAACCAATTAAAAGCACAAGCACTCTCTCAACGGGAGTGCATCTGGACGGTGGTTATGACCAGCCATTTAGTAAGTGCTAAATTACCCCAGAGTAATATGAATCACTACTGGGTCCCCAATGCCCCAGTGCAGAAATTCAGTGCACGCCTGCACACATGTACACACACACACTGGTGTTCCAGACCCCTGCTCCAGCTAGAAATGCCTGTAGGCATGTGTACGTCTTGCAAATAGGTTCCAGAAATGAAGATTAACCCTATAATGCCCGCTGTGTCATGTATGATGCACCAAATTTGAAGGATTATGTCCACCTGGTAAGATGCAACACAACCACGACTGCTCACTGTGTCATATCTGATACTTCTTCCTTCCAGGTGGCAGCACTGTGTAAGATTACAGGAGTCTCTCCCCTAGTCACTCACTTCAAGGTAGTAAGTCCCATGTAAATGGGAATTCATGAATTTCCTTGGACTTTGGCAGTGAAGTTCGGAATTCCACGGTAAATAAATATTACACAAAAACTTATACTTAAACATATATTCTTATACATGTTAAGGGATAGCTATAGATAGTAGAGAGCATATAAATAATTTGAAATTTCGAGTGTTCAGTTCTGGAGGGCTGATAATTTTTGGCTGTATCAGATATGATACTCCTGGAATTAGAAGTTGTTCTGTTCAGCAATGTATATTTTGCTGTCACAAAACCTAATGATGAACAGTGGATCTGAATACTACCCTTCAGTACTTCAAAAATATTACTGGGTCATATTTTTCCTATAATGATGTCTGTGTCTGGGCATTATAAGGTCAAGTATGATGCCTGTTGAAAAATCAGCAGACACATAATCCAGTCGACTGCTACTAGATCCGTACTGAATACATTTCGAGACATGGCTATGTATCCTCAATTAACACTGACAATGGCTATAAAATGTTCCTCAAGGAAGCTGAATATCAGGCGGTTCTTGCAGCTCATAGAGATTGCGAATATTACTGGGGAATACCGGTCAGAATATACCAGTAAAAATTGTGGGCCTGTGACGGGCAGCAGGTGGCAGCAGAGAGCTTCCCAATTACACTGCGTGATGTAGGATTCACGCCTACACAGATGAAAAAACAGCATCATTCAGGATGTACACAAAATTTTAATCAGCTTTAGCGGCCGCACACATTGATGCACACAGAAAATAGTCAGAATACGTCGCCTCCACAAGATAAACACATTTATACAGAGACATCTATATTTAGTCCTCACATGTTCAATGTAAATTATCATCAACAATTTTGCTCTTATGTCTTGCACAGGCTTCAATAAATGGGAGGATCATGTAAGGGATTTTCCTACAGTGTGACAAAGGCATATTAATTGTTCAGCCTCCACTGTAGAGACATTGTTGAATACATTAATAATAAGAAAGCTTATGAGTATTACAATTCTGCCAGAATTCCATTTGTTTCAAACAACTGTGAGGACAGATATCCCATACTGGATTATCATTCTCTTCACTAAGCTTGATGTGTTCAAACAGAATATACTTAAAGCATCATTGAAGCCATTAAAGCCATGTTATATGAAAGGCAGACAGATGTGAACTTTTCCTGAACTATGCGACTTCACACAGCATTCTTTAAATAGCATTCTTATTACTCTATTCACAGCTGGGCCATCTACTTGTACTTCAAGGCTGCCTACAATAAACATTATATAGGCTCAAAAGAAGCATTTGAGTATCTCCTTTGTAGAAAGTGCCCTAGCACTTATTGAACGTCCAATTATTCAATCAACAGAAGCACTGTATAATTGACACCAGAGGAATGCTAGCAAAGTTAATGCATTTTAATGCAGATACAAGTAGATTTACAGAGAGGTACAGCCAGCCATATCAAAAGGGATCACATCAAACTTAACAAAACTTTCACTGACGTGAGACAAAAATTACTTGGTTAACTTGCATTAATAGTCAATAAAGTATCATCTGTGGAGGTTAGGGGATTGGAGTGTGTCTAGCGCAGTTGGAAGCTGTTCAGTAACCCCTAATTTTTTTTTCTTCCATCTGCTGAGCAGAATAGATATAAGCTCATTTTAAACTCCCTTTAAACTCCACATTGGAGAACTGAAAAATGGCTTAAAAGTAAAAATGGTTTTCAAACAGAGAGGAAGGCACATCTGCTGAGTGAATGACATGATCTCACATTGGCGAGACTGTGACTGATTAGTAAATGAGACATGTGGATTGTGCGTGTTTTTTTAGCCAGGATGCTGTCATAATGTTGTCATCGTGCAACGCCACGCAATGGTCTTTACAGTACTAATCAGCATGGGAGTTGGCAGTGTAAAGCTAGTTCTACCTTGGTCTTTATATTCCAAATTCGAATCAGCACTGTATTATGTTCCATGCAATTGGTGAATCATTTTTAAACCATATCGCTGAAGAGGGTGGCCTATGTAGCTCTTTGAGTCATCGTTAGACAACATTTTTCCCAAGAGCTGATGAACTTACATGTGCTGTTGCTAAAACCATCACTGTTTGCATCAGCGGACACTGGAGAGGTCTTGTGTGGTCGTCTGGATTTGAGGAAGTGACGGTGCAGCTGCCTACTCACTGCCAAAGTGATGGAAGATGTTGATATCTTGATCACTGAGCATTATTGTAGCTCATAGGCTGCAGAACAGCTGACTTTAATTGGCAGAACTGTTCGGTTTAGAAACTGCCAACCAGCTTCAAACATACAATGGGAAAATATATTGTTTTCACATCATAGTTATACTTATAATCTCCTCTGCTAAATTAAATTCTGCTGCTTTACCATGACTAAAATGTTGTATAAATCACCAAAGATAAATGAATAAATTAAATAACTCAATATAGAGATAGATATAGTGTGTGCAATCTGACTGATGAGGTAATGTGTGGCTGGATTTTTGGCCAGGCAAACAACCAAAATGAAGCGCTAAGCTTGATATTAAAGAAAGAACTGTAGATGTAGGTCATACATGAATTACGACTTGCTCTTCCAGTGTCTTATCATTGAAACAGCTTGAGATAATGTAAACACAACCTTATAGAACCCTAAACAAGTCAGAATTAAATATATACTGCGCTTGTACAACTCAATGGTAAATATAGGCCTTTTGCCTGAAGTCATGGCAAAGCAACCAGCATTCTGAACCAAAAAACATGTTTTTCATTTATCCTTTGATCAAACGCATATGCAAGATGATGAATGGTTGCAATATTCTTTCCTTATAAATGCAGAGAATATTCTTTCATGAACCAGGATCACAAAACACTGAGAAATATCACGGCAGCTTGGGAAATGGAACTGACTTTAATAAGGATTAAGACACAAGGCTGTGCCAGATATGCACCAAGCTTGACTGTTTAAGTGTTACAAGCTTACAGCCAATCTTCACAACCAGACGGTTCATCCTTTCGGAAGACTGCATCAGTAAATTAGGTTTGCCGGGAAGTAATAATATTTAGCCACAACCAGAGATTGAATTTTATCAGGTTTTCCTGCAGATTTTGTTGAGAATGAGATTTTCAATGGGTCGGATAAAAAAGATGATTGTTTTTGAACATGCGTGTTTCCTAACCAAAAAATATGGCAACTGTAGTTTAAGCTTGCTGAAACTAGTCCTGACCCATTTTGCTCCATTGCCGTATTGCCACAATTTTGCAAAACATGCCAACAAATGCCATGTCATGGTTCACTGACACATGCTAAGGCTATGTTTAAAAATATATATAAAATTTCAATATGTGACAGTTAATGAAAGGAGCTTTTTTATTAAAGAGTAGATTCATCCTGACTTAAAGTTCTCATTGCATTCTCATTCTCAAAGTGATTGCATGAGCAACATTGTGACATTCTCGTGTTTGTTCTAGAGTCAATTCCTAATACCCACAAACCCCCTCTCAGGAACACTCTGAGTCCCGTCTCTCTTCACTGCGAGGAAGTGCTAAGCACCAGTGGCTCCACTGGGAGGTCTGCATGGAGACAAAACAGTGCGAGACAGACAGGACCCCGTGCTGCCAAACATTCAGCGTTTGCTTCGGAGAACAGAGAGCATCTTACTTCTGCTGACTTGTGCCTGAAACTGTCTTGAACTATGGTGTTGGGGGGGGGTAATTATTTGCTCCAGACAAAATTGGCCCCTCCGAGGCACATTTAACGTAGGCAAAGCCCGCTATACAGCCCTCAGGACCTTGTGTCTTGACTTTCTGTCTATATAGCCCTCACATCTTGAGAATGTATGTGTACGTGACTCTCTTTGTGCTCACTGACACCTGAAAATCCCTCCATCACCCAAGGACCCCGCCTTGTCGTAGAAAACGGTCTGAAAAGTATCAACTTCAAAACAAGCAGCATCCTTATGACAGCCCTTGAGCTGCATTTCCACTGCTCAGCTCCAGGTCTGACCCTTGACCCCAGCCACACAATGTCAGCCTGTGTGACCCTCTGTCTGGATAATGACACTATCACAATCTTTGTTATTTCTCCTCTCAAAAGACCGCTGTCAGAATAACCACTTCAGACATGCTGCTGCCGCAGAAATGTGCCCATAGTTTCCCATGTGAAAACTGTGGTTCTCCATTAGTCAAAAAGGAACTGAATGTTTATTTACTTTTTAGCTGGAACTTGTCAATTTTCCTGTAGACGATTTCTGTGTTCATGGCATCTGCTGTGTTAGTTTTGGGACTGCAACGGCCTAATCCATCCAGCTTACAAAGAGTCTTTGTGATGAATAAAATGATCATGGGAACCAGCAAAATTTATGAGCTGCCTTTCTCAACAAAAGAGAAAATGATGCCTTAGCTGGTAACATATAAAAAAAAAACTCAAAAAGGGAAATGATTTAGCAATTCTTTTTCTAAACTATCGACTCGCAGTCACAGACATACAAACAAATGCACGCACGCACGCGCGCGCGCACACACACACACACACACATATTAGCCCAGATTATTTATTGAACAGTGGTCCAATCCTTCAGTTTGTAGGATGCCCGTAGATGCAAGATCACAGTCCTCATACGATGGGTTGGCACCTGAGACTGCTCCACCCATCATTATTTATTTACCAACAAGACTGTATTGGCGACATTCGTCTTTTCATTCACAGGGTTGATGACAATTTTTGCACCTATTTACAATAAAAAAAAAGAAGCATTCGCACACTCAAATCTGTGCCAAATTTTTTAAATTAACAAGCTTTCAGTCAGAGACCTTATTCGGGGCAATAAATGCAATTGATTGGATTGCCTAACATGGTATGCATTTGGTTATACCCTAAACGAATAAATAATACAAACATTAAAAAAAAAATCATTGAATTTAATGCTCAGATACTGAACAATGTCACAAAATAGACATTTACACAGAAAATTACACAGAAAAAAAAAAGAATGGAAATGGAAATGGAAAATTCTTTTATATATCTATAATGCTGCCACCAAGCCTACAAAAATAGTGACAAAGATGTTCTCAATCTAGGCGAGAGCATAGAGTAGAAGTACAGTGTAATGGTGTCACGGAGTTTATCATTTCTCCACTAGGTGGTGGTGTCAATACAGGTTGCTGCTTAGATAAAAGCATTGAGGTAGCTTTGTTCTTCACAGATCTAAGAAAAACAGTATTCCGTATTGCCTTCCATCAGGTTTTAATTGCATTTCAGGGAAGTAAATATGCCATGGGGCGCACTTATCATCATGTTTTAATAAGAGGGAACCTTTGAAAAAAGAAGTATCTTAAGCATAATGATGTTATGTAATGATTGTACATTACATAAAGTTGACCTGATTGTGCATTCCAGTTCAATTTCTGGGTTGAACTGCAAGGGATTTGTGTGAGCAATTCGGTTACTTTTCTGTAATATTACTATTCTAGTAAGCTACAGTAACTCACTTGGAGAGAGATATATGCACAGATAAATCTTGTACTTTTTACATTAACATCCTGTTTCATAACTTAAACCACAAACCTATTACCTGAATCCACTGTCAGACACAATTAGAGGCCAGTGTAACTTGTTTGCTTGCCATCTTCATGAATGTATAGTTAATGAGTTGGTCTGTTGATTACCCAGGAGAGAAGCAATGACCTGAATTGTGCAATGTACAGTATACAAGTCTCATGCAGATCATTCGAGGCACAGCTACAGATACTTCTGATTACACTCCACCGCTGGCAAGGTTTGGAGAGTTTGAGGATCTTTAATAGCGATTCAAGTCAAAAGCCGAAGCAATGATTTATAAGCATAATAAATTGAATTGGAATCTACTTCAGGCTCAGGAACCTTTCCTGACTAATATCATCAAGCCTTCAGCAAGCCTATCTTATTAAGTGCCTAGATACCTTGTATGTATATATTCATAAAACAGCCTGTAATGTTGATGGCAATTAATGTGAAGTTAAATCCACTGCCAGCCAACAGTTGCGCTATTAGCTAGTCAATGTTCTACCTAATAAGCAAATGAGTATATTAGTATCTCTGATGTACAGCTTACTAGCATGCTGCAAGGCACTGAAGTTCACACTATAACTCAGCCTAAATGGCTTTATCCCTTATGATATGATGTGGTGTTACATCATCTGCAGCGCCAGCCAAATGAATTGATTCTTAGATTGTATTACTTGAGGCAATGAAACAGAAGTTGCTGAAAAAAGGGGCTCAGGTCCAGCTCATACTCTAGCACATGTATTTATTTGTTCATTTATAATTCATTCATTCACTTTTTTCTCAGCACTTTTTTCTCTTTCTCTTTGCAAAACCACTGAATTTTGCAAACAATTATGGTTTCAAACACATATAAGTGATTAGTCTCTGTTGTACTGGTGGTCAGTTTCTTGCTCTGATACATCTTTCCTGAACAACTTCATCACAGCCTGCAGTTATATTTTATGACCTGTTATTCTCTATTCACTGTGGTCTTTTTATAATTTATGCACTCATCCTGCACATGGGTATGATTGGGTCTCCTTTGTCACAGCTCTACACTGATTGGGACTGTTGCTGCTGTGTGGTGAGAGGTGTACGTCAGACATAAGTTTCGAAGGACCCTCTTGAGTTGTCTTCAGTCTCTCACACCTGCAGCACTTACAGGGTCTGTGAATATTCCTATACATAGTCCACAAACTCGTTCTCATGAATGAATGAAAAAAAAATAATTAAATTCCATGCCGTACAAAAACTGTCTTCCAGCTGCAATTACCCTAAAATGAAAATCTTGTTGATTGTGCACACCATATTTTGACATATCCAATCACATTACAGTGTTACAGTGAAGGGGCATATGTGATGAGAAACAAGGAGCTGAGGGTTCAAATGTTTGACACTGGCGTTCCCAACCTAATCTTGAATAAACCGGTGCAGGTGCAGGTTCTCAATACAACTAAGTAATGACACCTCTGATTCTGCCGATCAAAGTCTTTTGCAAAACCTCTTCAGGTTGATTATGGCCAACTCAGCCCCAAAACTAATCCTGCCTGGATAAGGCTAAGAACCTCCTGGTGTAACACATACAGTACGAGTCAGCGACTAAATGCCAAGGCCCCAGTGGATGTGGATTGGACCCACTTCCTTCAGTGCACTTATTGGTGGAATGAGGGGGTTTGCCTGTGTAGACAGACAAAAAGTAGTGCTTGTAGACAGACATGGGCATTCAGGGAATGATTTGTGCGATGGCATTTTGGGGTAGAAAAACTGCGCCACCATCAATAATCAGAGCAATCAAATGAAGGTGGCCATTTAAATGTAATATTATAAATCTGTAGAGATGGATTCACTCAAAGTATGGGAGGATAAGCACACAGACCTGAAAATCATCTGACAGGTTATACATTTTGATTTGGAAGAGGTCATGAGGCTGATATGAGGTGTTTAACCAGACTAAAAAACAAAGTATAAAAAGAAAAATAGGCACGTTATTTTAATTAGTGGAAATGATGGTGGATTTATATGAAATGGAAAAACAGCATTCCTATTTTCTTTTTTAATAATAATTTTTGAGAGGACGCTATGTACAGTAAATTTATTCAAAAGTCCAGACTCACTCAGAATAATTTTGAGGGTCAGACGGCCTCTTTGCAGAATGTATTTCTGTTGATGCAAACGCTGGCTCTTTACGCACTTCCATTTGAATTGTTAATGAGGAAAATGTGCGAACAAGAGGCATTCAGAGATGACAGGGTAGGAGGTGGTTGAATGGGTGTTTCATTTTCATCCTGTTAAAAAAATAGACTGCTCGAGAGCCTCGCCAAGCACTCATGCACAATTTCAAAAGGCTGATAACAACATGCTTTGCCACCAAAAAAGTAAAAAAAAAAAAAAAAAGAATTGGATGGAGGCCAAGTGCAGTTATGTTGTCAGACAGTAATCACACAGCCATCCAGACAAAACTCAGAATTGGTTTAAAAAATACACAAATTTACTGAATACTGAAACCCAGGTCCAATAAGATTATTACAGCAATCTCACAGCCACCCAGACAATGCTCAGAATTGGTTTAAAAAAATACGTAAATTTACTGAATATTGAAACCCACATTCATTGACGGGCATTTTTAAATGCAACACTGATATGACACAATTTGCCAGTGAAACGCAGGCTCTTGGTCAAGCACCGAAATCAAACTGACTTGAATATCAAGCTTATCATACCCTATTATTTCCTCCCAAATATTTTCTTAGTCAGAATGTACAGCGGGAGCAGTCATAATAAACATAAATGGCTGGCAGGAAAAGTCCTCGGCAGTAACACTGTTCTTCAAACTAAAAAAGGTGAACAGTGGGCGTTAAATTATTGTTCACCTGTGGCCAGCTCTGTTGTTAAGAATCTTGTGCATGGAGTATACAATACCTATTAAGGACACAGAATTTCAGACAAAAGCAGAACAAAGTTGCTGCCAATGAGGCAGAGGGGGTAATGTAATGGAGGTGGCGCAGTGTTTTGGGCCTCCTGTGGTTTTTCACTCCTCCGCGGAAATAATTTGCATTTGTTTTAAATGCCTCTCTCTTTCAAATCCTGCGTGAGTCCGGCAAATCCTCCCCAGAACACATTCATCAAGCCTCATTAACAAAGGATGCACAGCATCGCACTCATTTTCCTATGGACTCTCCGTATTCTGAGCTGGTAGGATTGCTAGCCGGACAATCACACCTGTTAGCTTACGGCACTCATCCTTCCACATATACCACTGCAGTCATTTTGCAAGCTCAGCTTCAAACAAGTGTTTGCCACTAACATGGTAATATCCCCCGCCACCTCAATTTTATGTGTCCGTATGGATGGACGAAGCCCAATGCTATATCCCCCGCTTCAAGCTAATCACGTGGCGGGGGATAAAAGATATCCAGCAAACAGAGGCAGATGAGACAGCCAATTCAATTCAAATTGTGCAAGAAATTAAGTAAGTGGAAATCAGGTAACTCCCCTTGTAAAGGAGGGGGGGGGAAAAAATCTCAATTAGCTTTTTTTTTAACAAAACAAGAGCTGAGTCAGACATGAAGAGCCTGACCTGCCTCTCGCCTCTCTCTAAAACGGAAAGATTAAGTACGCGTGATTAGGAATGAGGCTTTGTGTAAACAATGTTTCTTCTTCGTCCCTGGAGAAAAGAAAAGCCTTATTCAAGTTAGTTTTAAGGGTAATTAGTCAATGCTGTATCAGTCAAAAGACAAAGTTGCAATTAAAAGTACCACTTGAATAATGAAAAATCAATTATTTTGCAGAAAAAACAAACAAACAAACATAAATGTGCATTATCAATCCATTGAGCATAGCGTTTTAAAGTCCTTTCATGCCTTATGACTCCCAAGAGACAGCTGACGACTTCATTATTTAATTCTGAAATATACAGCTGATGGTTGGAACCATTTGAACTGCATTGTGAGGATGTTAACATTACAGAGAGGAAGCATGGTTGGATTAGCGATCTTCCGAAAAAGTCTGAACATCTTTTCACTTTTTCAGTAATGCAGGTATATGAACAGAATATTAGAACCAGATGCCAAAAAGGCAATCTTATTCAGTCTTCATTTGTAGCTGAAAGGTCATACTGACATTATCAAATGTTTTTGGTAATGCCTTCAAAATCCATCTCAAGCAGAAATCCAATGACACCAGCCAAGAGAAAATCTAAGTCTTGCGTATCCAAAACACATGCAGTTCATGTCAACTATTAATGAACAACACTATACGCAACTGATGTGATATATACTCAAAAAAATAAAGGCAAAAATGCAGACATTCCTCTTGAAAATATCCATTTGCACTTCATGTGACTCTCTTGTTTGACTCTAAACCCATTATCCAGAGAATTCACTGTTCTAACCTGGCACCTTTTTTTGCCAGTCATTTTAACTGGCACCTTTTTTGCCTGTCATTTTAAGAGTAATTTTACAATCAGTTTATAGCAGAGTGCAAATGCCGATGCAAATCCTCATGCTCCTGTGTATCACTTGTTTGACTAGAGAGGGGTCAAAACTGCATAAACTGTCGGTCAAGTCTGGTGTGGCCGTACCCCACCAACCTCAGCTGAGTGCAAAGCCTGGACTGCTACAGTGACCCTTGCCAATTTTGTGGTTCCATGTACGTTAACCGTAAACCACAGTTATGTGCACGCAGGACTACTTACAGTATAAATAACAAAAAAACTCTATGTTAAATTGACTGCTAAATTCACACAACTTATAACAGTGTTGGTCTTCCTGTACTTAGAATAATGCAGAAAAAAAGAGATTCCTTTGACTTTGCAAATACAGAGGGCCTCAAAACTACAGAATGATGAATTACACATTAGAATGAGGGAATATTTTGAATATGTAAATCCCCAATTCTTAAATAGTTGGGACAAAGTTTAAATTGTGAATTAAATCAAAATGCAATGACTTTCAGATCATATGAGCCAATATGTTATTTACAATAGAACATAGATAACATTTCAAATGTTGAAACGGAGACATTTTACATTTTTATCCACAAAATGAGTTTATTTCAAATTTTCTGGCTATAACAGGTCTCAAAAAAGTTGGGAAACAGGCAAAAACGGGCTGAAAAAGCAATTAATATATGAGAGAATCCACTGGAATAAATTTTAGCAAGTGATAAAGCTAACTGGCATCAAGTGTGGAACATGATTGTCTAAGAGAGGCTGAGTCTCTGAGACGTAAAGATGGCCAGAGGCTCTCCAACCTGTGAAGGTTTGTAAAAAAAATTGTGGAATACTTTAAAAATTATGTTCTTCAATGTCAAATTGCAAAGGCCTTGAAGGTCCCATCATTGACAGTGCATAACATCAAAAGATAAAAAAATGGAAAGATCTCTGTGCGTAAGGAACAAGGCTGAAGACCTTTACTGGATGCCCGTGATCTTTGGGCCCTCAGACGCCACTGCATCACTCACCGGTATGATTCTGTCATTGACATTACTGAATGGGCCCAGGAATACTTCAAGAAACCAGTATGTAAACACAGTCCGCCGTGCCATCCACAGATGCCACCTAAACCTCCCTCATGCAAAAAGGAAGCCATTGTTGAGCACAATCCAGAAGCGCTGCCGTGTTCTGTGGGCCAATTGGCTCATTTAAAATGGTCTGTAGCAAAGTGACAAAGTATCCTGTGGTCAGAAGAATCCAAATTTGACATTCTTGTTGGAAATCATGGGCGTTGTGTCCTCCGGGCTAAAGAGGAGAAAGACCACCCCTCCTGTTATCAGTGCTCAGTTCAAAAGCCAGCAACTCTGATGGTATGGGGATACATTAGTACATATTGTGTGGGATACCTGCATGTTTTAAAAAGCACCATGAATGCTACAAGGTATATAAAGGTTTTAGAGCAAAATATGCTCCCCTCCAGACGACATTAATTCCAGGGAAGGCCTGGTGTATTTCAGCAGGACAATGCAAAACCACATACTGCAGCTATTACAACAGCATGGCTTCGTAGTAGAAGAGTCCGTGTGCTGAACTGTTCTGCCTGCAGTCCTGATCTTTCATCGATCGAGAAATTTTGGCGCATAATTAAACGAAAAGTCCATCAAAGGAGACCCAAAACTCTCCAGCAGTTGAAAGCCTGTATTAGTCAAGAGAGGGATCAAACTCCAATGGCTAAACTCAAGAAACTTGTCTCCTCAATGCCCAGACACCTCCACTCCGTGTTAAAAAGAAGAGGGGATGCTACACCATGGTAAACAGGCCCCTGTCCCAACTTTTGAAAGACATGTAGCAGCCATCAAATTTGAAATTAGCTCATTTTGTGGATAAAATTGTTAAATTTTTCAGTTTCAACATTTGCTATGCTATCTCTGTTCTATGGTGAATAAAATACTGGCTGGTGTGATTTGAAAGTCATTGCATTTTGATTTTATTCACAATTTACACTTTTTCCCAACTATTCCGGAATTCGGGTTGTACATTTCTAATTTTTCAAGTGGAAAAGGTTGAGGTTGTTTATGGCATAATGCTAGCTACCCAAATCAGGAAATGTGTAAATTACAACATAATGGTAGATAGTACATTTGATAGTACATTACAAGTCATGCGCTGAAGCCACCGACACAGTGATGTTATACGTAAAACCTGTTCCTATTCATAAGCTATGTACAGTACATATTTAACATATAGCCGTAATATTATTTTAACAATAATACCAGCATTAATTGCCTATTCAGGAAACTAAAGCTGAGTAAATATGCATGGACTACTTACTATTCTACAAAACGTATACTGGAAATATTAACATGAGGAATGTTATCTTGCCATCTGAAGGGCCAATTGAAAGGAAAGGGAAATAAAATCAGTACAACAAGGTAACATCACTTAGCTGAATGGTGTCATCAGTGGATTCTGAGTGCAAATCACTGGACATTCTGAGCTGGGCTGATTTATGTGCCACACAGTGTGCCTAGACAAAACAGCCAGAGACAGCCCAACAACATTGTGACAGTGTCAAGAAATAAAGCACTTTTTTAAAATGGGTGAATAAAAGAAATGATAAAAGTATTCAGAAGATAGGATGACTATTATGGTTGATGGTAGTGTGGGTAAACATTAAAACTGATGTTTTTCCATCGGCACTTGGCTGCACTGTGTCAAATCGCGCCAAGCTGATTCGAATTTCACCACTCTTAAGTCTGCCGAGTTGTACACAGGATGGATTACTTCTGTATTAGGGTTAAAACACGCTGTACACCCGCAACCGGGCGAGGCATTGGTTTGACATATGTTAGGTGGGAGGGGCTGGACTTGAGACCTTTCCCTGCACAAAATGAGGGTGTGGGAACCCCATCTTCAGAAAATGGGGCAATATTTGACTCAAACTCTGCATTCTGCTTCATTTAGACAATTGACATTAGATTGCTATATTTCTTATACCATAAATGTTGTATTGCGATCAGGAACCAGATGCGAGAACCAGGAAGTGCAGTAGAGCTTGTTTTATTGGTAAAGGGGGTGACCCCCGCAGAGCAAAAGGCAACAGTACAAAGTCCACAATCCAAAAGTCGAAATCCAGTTGGGCAAAAATAGTAAAACCAGGGCAGCAATCACAGTAATCGTAGTTGGACAGAAATGGGTCTGGTACACAGGAATAGTACTATCAGAGAGACAATCCAGAATCCACAGGACGTAATCAGAATCGTTGCCAGGGCAGCAAACAGATCTCGTAGTCGGGCAGAAAAATGGTCAAAACACACAGATGCAACAGTAATCCAAAATCACAAAGGCAAAAATCAAAAGTCGGGCAATCCAGTCAGAAAGATAAACACTGAGAAATCAAGGCGAGAAACATGGCACGAGAAAACTAGTGAGAACGATCTGACAAGAAAGTGAACCAAACAGACATCTTATATACACACCCGGGTTAAACACATGACCAGGGAGAACAGGTGCAATCAATGGTAACAATGATCAGGGAGAGACACATGAGGAATAAACTAATTACATGAGTTTGGCTGTAGCCAAAATGCAGACAGGGATCACAAGACAAACCTAAGTACAAAACAACAGCTCCGGTTAAGGAGTACTAAAGTGCCAAGATAAAAGAAAAGGAAAGCACAAAGTATAAGTGGAAATCCACAGAAACTTGCAGCAGAGATAATTAGGGATAAGCAAGTAGGCGGAGATTAGAATTGAGCGACTGCTGAGAGATCATTAGTCAATTAGTATGTGCAGCTATACAATCCCGAGTGCATGTTAGAAAGTTAGTAAAAATATACAAGATTAGTGTGGTTAGTAATTAGCAAAAACAATAAACTGTTAGTATGTGTTAGTAAGACAGTAAAAGAGAGAGGAAGGAAGAACACGAGATAATGAAAGAAGATTGAAACCCAGAAACCAATAAATCACCCAAATGAATGGCACGCAAGACAAGGGACCGTGAGCAAAGATACACACATGACAAGACAAGGGAGACAAAGTGCAAAGCATGGAAATGAAAACATGGCATGGAAAACTGAATGATCTAAACATGAAAAATAATAACAACAAGAAATCTAAATACCAGGAACACAATACACAATCCTAAGAATGGTCAGACAGGCAGAGGTCACTTAAACACAAGAATCCTAAACATGGCTGAGCCAGGCACAGAACTTAAACATGACAAGCAGAAAGCAGAATCACTACAATAAAACTGAACAGCCCCGGCCTATATTTTGGACAGGCATCTAAATGGGAAAGGTCTTTAATTCCTTTTGCTCAGAACTCAAGCTCAAGAAAGATGGAAAATGCTATCACATTGTTTATTTAACACCGTATAGCCCAATGTCCCCCTAGCGCACTAACCCCTGCGTTATAGGATTTTCAATGGCGTGCTATGAGCCTCTAACCCTTAAAACACATTAAACCCTTAAACTCTCAAGTTGTTCCTGCTTATAATCGCTTGATACATAATCAGACTATTTATTTATTGAACCATAAAGGCCAATATATAAGCATATTATTAAGATATTACGAAGATATGACCATTCACCGTTTGGCTACATTGACAATGTACTTAGATATTGTAGGTATGGTAAAAAATTTATCCGATATATTTTCTGGATTCGTGGATTCGATCTCCTGTTTTAGCAATTTTCTTTTCAGCAGTTTAACCTAATTTATTTTAAGATTGTGCTTAATCAAAATGTTTTCAGCATTCAAAAGAATAGTCCACATTTGCGGGAAGCGCAGCTGCACACTGGCTGCCGCGATGCGATAATGATTAGTTTTTTAAATTGCCGCTTCTTAAGGCAAAGTGCTAGTGACTTTGGTGAATTTAGTAAACTGGTTTTTAGTGCATTGTGAAAGTTCAACGCATGGCACACATTTAAAATGCATGCCATGGATTGTACCTTTTGGGCAGTAGGTTATTGATTAAGTCTTTATAGGTCTTCTTGGGGAAGTTGTCAGAAAACTACAGTATGAGATTGTATGAATGGTGAAAATCTAATTAATTAATCAGAAATTAAATCTAAACCTTATATAAATATACCATCTTCAGCAGCATTTACTACATTACGGTGAACTACAAGATGGAATTTCAAGAAATTTCAGTCAATTTAGCCTATTAATTTAGTCTATTTAGGTTATTGATTAATTTTACTAATAAGAGCGATAACAGCATGACGTCCGCATCACTGCATATCGTTTATTACTCATTTTGACAGCTGTACTCGTTCCTCCGTGTTGTTCGCTGGTTTCAAATTTGCGTACACCTGGTCAGACCTGGCATGAGATTTTTGCGGACCGCTCGCTCACGTTCAGATTGATAAATGCTGATTCTTGCGGGAGATTTGGCGTACACCCATTTTTTTGGTGTACGCACGTTTGATAAATGAGGGCCAATGGGTCGAACAATGTAAGTTAGCATCTGTGATTTCGGGAGACGCACCCCTGGACGGCTAGAGAAACAAGACTAACAAGATTACGTGGTAATTACCGAATCACGCGCCATCGTCTAAGATAACACGATACTTGTTGTGCAATACACCTACAAATAGGCAACAGTCCTTACTAAAGGGGTTGAAGAACGATTGATTTGCATCGATTTGTTTCTTTTTCGAGATTTTTGTGCTTCTACCATGGATAAGTAGCCGATTTATGAATAAATGCTCATAATTTCCTGTTTGCATTGGATTCATTATTTGTTTTGAAAGTGTTCTGTTGATAAAGTTTACGTTTTCTTACTTCAGCTGCTGTCCTAGCCTACAATACAAACCAGCGCCAATACGAAGTGTTTTATTATGAAAATTAACCAGATGTTTTAATGTTGTCTGTGTTCTGATCAATCTACTCCGTGCTGTGCTGTGTTTGTGCTCCGGCATCTGCCAAAAATAGAAGTCTTGTGTATCCGCTGTGCAGGGCTCCGGTTTGCCGTCGCAGGGACAGAAGAGAAATGCAATGTGCCAGATCCAGCGTAAGCACACATTAACCAAAGTGAGACCTATCGGCTGCACTGCTGTGGCACAGTGGAGACGGACTGAACCCGCATCTGGTGTAACTTAGGGGTTAGGGTTAAGTTCATCGGTTTGGGTAATATGTTTGACTATTTGTTTGTTAATGTTAGTCACACCCTTACCTGCCCTTTATCTTGCAGTGATCATCTTCATTCTTATGTCCTTTGTGTGATCCTATCATCAAGGCCAAGGCCAAAGTCAAGGTAATCAAAAAGGTCAAAACCACACTTTGGGCGATAACTTAGCTTCTGTTCAAGCTAGAGATTTCAAACTAAAACCAATCTGTTAATTAAGTCAATGCAGTCCTACACTCCGTTTACATGTGGCCGGCTATTTTCATAAATGAACATTTCACCGTCTCCTTTTTCAAAAATAATATCATGCACACCGTATCAGTTTTCAGAAAAGTTTTTGTTTACACGTACCCGTGTATGTATGCCGTCAAGAGCATATCAAACCTGTAGGTGGCAGTGTAGCGATAAGCTCAAGCCCACGTTAGCCAATCAGAATCCAGAAAATGGCAACAACAAAAACGAATCACGATCATCCATGATCACCACAGCTAAATGAAAATTTAAACATAGGTCGCACTTTTGGCGCAGGTGCAAGTTCTGGAGCACTGTGACGTCGGCTGCCTAAAACTCTGTTTTTTTCTCAGTTCTCATGCAAACTTGCAACCGACATTTCCCAAAATCTCCACTCTGAGTTTTTAGAAAGAATCATTTTCAGAGGCGAACTCTCTGTTTGCGTGTAAACGAAGGGCACAAACGTAGGGAAATGTCTCCGTTTGTCAAAATACCCGTATACGTGTAAATGGGGGCCTAGCTTACAGGTCGCGATGATGTCACTCACGTTAAGTGGGGGAATTTTGGCGAGTCATCGTTCTATGGCTGATCTTTCGTTTGTGTGTTTGTTAATCTATTAGTCACGCCCCTAACTGCCGTTAATCATGCAGTGATCGTCTTTGTTTTTATCTCATCGAGTCGCATAGTGTATCGGCTAGAAGCCTACAGTTTGTGTGATCCAATCATTGAGGCCAAGATCAGGGTCATCAAAAAGGTCAAAAAAACATTTTCATTGCTAACTTTGCTCCTGTTCAAGCTAGAGACTTCAAACTAAGGCCATTCTGTGCATTAAGTCGTTGCGGTCTTAGCTGTTACTGGTCATGATGACGTTACTCTGACATCAGTGGGTGGAATTTTGGCAAGTCACTGTTCTATGATCTTTCTACAATCTTTCATTTCTTTGTTAATTTGTTGTTCACACCCTTTTCTTGCAGTGACCAACTTTGTTTTTATGCCGTGGCCTCTGAAGGTGTCTCTGCTAGAAGCCTATACTTTTGTGATCCTATCATCAAGGTCAAGGTCAAGGTCATCAAAAAGGTCAAAAACACATTTCAGTTGATAATCGTTCCACAAACAATCTTTCATTTTTTTTTTGGACGAAATACATTTCATATCTCAATTAATTTATCCAGCTTGCGCATTTAATTTCATGCCATTACTAATTGGCTATACAGTCAAGATGCCAAGTCATTCAGCTTTTAATTACCACACTGTGTGGGGTCATGCTTAGAGCTCTCAATATTCCAATCTGATGATGTATTTTTGGGGGTTAATTAACAAATTTACTTCATGTCTTTCAGGCTATTTAATGTTTACTTGGTTCTTTGAATGATTAAATTTCCATTAAATGCTGGTACTTCCATTTTTCTTTCAGATATTACATCAGAAATTACAAGGGAAAATTCCCTTGGATTGCATGCATATTTACAGCATAATCTATCATTTAACACATTTGTTTAAATAATGTTGACCTAAGAACAGTATAGCACATTTCCTTAGTGGTTGGAAATTATTTCGAGTAAATGAAATAGAGGTTAAGTCTTCACAGACTGCAGCAGGCTACGGTCTTTTGATTAAAGTAAACATGTATTAAGAAATTAGAAAATGGGCAAACTATACTTCTACAGAAAGCTAAGGCCTTGAAGATGGTAAATAAAACATTTTGTGGACTCTCACTCAAATAGGAAGAGAATAAAAGAGGCATTTTAAACACCCTTTCAACTCGCAAATATTCCTCAAAAGATCAAATGAAAATTGTCCCTTTGATGACGTAATTCGTGGGAGACAGGGACACATGGTAAGGAAGTCGAGTGCATCAACTATCGTCTACCTGTCGTAATTTATTCATTTCTGGTCTCGTTTTATTTTATATTTTGAGCAGATTAGATTTATGCGTATACAAAAGTATGTTATTATTGCTGATGCAAAGCATGTCCCTGCAATATCATTTTCAAATTTTTAGCCATGTCACGAGCCAGAGGTCACGTTACACTTTCTGACTGTTCGTCATTGTGACGGAAAGGGGCATAAAAATTCTGTCATAATCAAGTATTATCCGTCATTGTAATTTTATTTTTTAAAATGATAATCGTTCATTTTTTTATAAAATAAACAGAATAATTTATTGATTAGGCATTAGCTGATGCCGACAGTGATTCATGTAGACACACATTGCGCACTGTGTTAAATACAGCACTGCGTGGATTTTCGAACTTACTACTGTATGTAATTTATAAAACATCACAAATGATTCTCCTCCCACACAGTAACAGTGCGCAAATTAACAATGCTTTCAGTTATCGCTGGGCTTCACTAAGCCTAACAACCGCAGTGTCGCTAAGCGGTCCTACGAAGTTGCTTATCAACTCGTTATGTCAACCGCGGCTTTCCCTACCTAGATATCTGCGTGTTCACATAAAAGAGGCGGCGTTTGTAGCATATGACCAATCGTCGAAGACCAGCAGAGCAGCATATTTCACAAATGAAGAGCAAATGATCATATTACAAAAATATGAGGAATACTGGATCATACCAGAGATGCCAAGTCTGACACATTCGGCTTGAGTCTCTCGCTGAATTCATGTCCCTGTGCCGTAGTCAGCAATTATTCAATCAACGCAAACTGAAGAAATTCACTTGTGGAATTCAAATCATTGCACATTAAATTAATCAGTTCCACGCGCATTATGGTGAATTTCCCCACTATAGTGACATGGAAATTGATTATGACTCATTAATTCTCACGCTTGTCTTTATTGAAGAATTGAAAGCAATGGAATTGCATAAAGACATTTCAAATGGTCTTATTTCATTGAAACAAATTAAACGATCATGAAACACATTCATTGTTTCCAATCCCTGAGTAAAGAGAAGCACGAGACGTCCGGAGTCATAATCACTTTCCATGGTGAGGTCCACCTTCACGCAAGTGAAACAGTAACTTCAATGCACAATGATTTTAATTCAGTGTGAGAATCTCATTAGTAAGTGTTCATTGAATAATTGCGGACTACAGTGAATAAGCCTAAAAAATGCATGAGACCTACGCCGAATGCGTGAGACTTGGCATCTCTGTCATACAGATCCAAGATAATGCTCGAGACAGTAAGACACCCACCACCAATTGGACGGGGGTGTGAATTACATTCTGTCAATTTTGACGGACAGCCTTCAAAATATTTTGTCATTATTAAAAAATCCATCAATGACAGAAAATATCTGTCACGAGCAGAAATGTAACAAATTACTTGATGAAGTTCTGGGTCGTTAAAGTTTGCCTTACTTCAACTCATGGAAACTAGAAAGTCCTTAAAACCTATACTTTAGTGATCCTTCTTGTAATTATCAACATATCTAAAGTTTTATGCGCATTGGACGATTCCCAAAGTACTTTATTCGAATGCCAAACTCAGACAGGGGAACTGGTGAGCGGCTATTTTGCATCACAATTGCCTGGATTTGAGCTCGCTATCTGTCCAAAATATTGCTTTTTATATTCCATGTCCAAGTGAAGCAGGGATTGAAAAAAACTCTGACATTTTTAGTGGATTTTGATTCATTGCATGCAATAGCCACATTCAACCGGTGGTTTCACAAAGTAATTGTTTTCCATAAATGTTTCTGAATTATTCACTTGGCATCAGAAGCGTAGAAATGTGATTACTTTACTCACCAGCGACAAACTTGCGTGAAGTTTGTGAATTGGCAGCAAACATTGCGGAAGCACGTGAATGGCAAATTACTATTGGATGGTATCGTGGGTAGTCTGGGTAGTTTGGGGAAGAAAAAATACTCAAGTACCTGTACCCTGGTTTGGTGATTGTGCTGCTTCAAAAGATTTTCTAAATTGATTGAAATGTTATGATTAGCAATAATGTGTGTGATTCACATTAGGATTTCCTGCAAGCTGTGGTAAACCAGAAAAATACACAAACTACCCCCTTCTCTTTGCTTCTTAATCTGTTACAGCCCAACGGCATATTTTTCTCTGCTTCCTCTTTCTTGGGAAATTCCTCCTTTGTAGGAGCACCACTGTCTACATCTCAAAAACCCGTTCGAGTGGCAGACTTGCTAACAATCTGTCTCTGTGCATGTGGGCAGAGAACATTTTTCATTTCCTGGCAACTACCAGTCGAATACGGCCAATGTAAAATACGCAAACGATGGCTTATGTGTCACAGTTGCTCCCACGAGTGACGTCACAGCTCTTGGCCTGATTCACAGTGCTTTTCAAAGATGATATTGAGGGTTGCTAGAAGCCATTTTAGATCCATGATTACGCTATTCCATTATCACCTCCAGGTGGAAAGTTTCACACATACGCTACCGATGAGGGTAACAGAGCTGCAAAACCTATTTGTAGTCAGCTGCTGTCAGCAGTAATCGCTGAGACCTTTGATTATTATGCATTCTTTTCTCTGGTTCTTATAAGTAATATTAGTTATACTATTAAGTACTAAAGTTAGCAAGCAACATTACCTTACTCTAACTCACCCTTTGACAATTATATGAACATTAACACAATAATTACGTTGTATATTGTGTTTGTAAATTATATTTATTATTTTCCAGCCGATAACTGCGACAGATGTCATGAGTATAGTCAAGTGAAAAATCTACTACCATCAATTGGCTGGGCGAATGCCATAAAGTGGCTCCTGGTGCATGACAATACGAATAGAAACAAAAACATGTTTTACTACTCTTGAAAACCAGTGAAAAATCTTATGAACGATGTCCATTTTCCCAACCCCCTTTATTAAAAACATGATTACCACCAGAAAAAAATTTTATCGCCCATAAATGTACCATTTTTGGGGCAAAAGCTCCATAGGCTTTCATTCATTCAGGAGAATCGTGTGAGTGCCATCTATAAAACAGGAGGTTCTAAGACTGGGAGTCCTCCCTATTTGCAGATTCTCTTGTACAATGCTTTGCACTGAGAAATCCCAAGCAACCCATGACTTCTGTAGCTTAATTTGCTGAAGCATGCACAGTACAATAGTGGATAGCCCTTAATTAGGCTCTGATTTTAAGTGTCACTGACTCAAAACAACTCTGTCATCACTTAAAGACACCTTCAAGCAGGTATCCCAGATGTGATGGACTCATAAGTCGCAGCCACGCTGGATTGATGCGTCAAGTCATATCGAGTAAAGTCGGGCCAGCACTTACGGTCTATAGAAATAAGCCATATGCAGTCTCTTATATGACTGAAAGTAATCCATCGCTACTGCAGCTGAGGCCATATTGCTCTAATTACGCTCTCTTTTCCTCAGCAGCCTGAAGAGGGGAGAGATCGGGGCTCTGCCTTCTTTTGCTCCAACACTCTTAAATTCAACAGAAAACAAATTCACGTCTCTTTCTCCGAGAGTATTGTGCTTTTCGCTGTCTGAAGGACATCACACAGGCTACTCACTGCCAGGAAAAATAAAAAAGCTGGCCACTTTTGGAATGTGGGAAAATCAGACTTCAACAGCACAAAAAAAGAGCTTCACTGAATAACATCTGCTTTCAGCAATGGGAGGTGCATCTGAGGATCAACCTTCCGAGCACTGAACACGAGAACTACCTCACACGTATTAGGACCAGTTGTACGAAGTGGGGATGTAGCACAAAAAAATAATATGTCTGTTCACATGCAGTAAAGGGCTTTGGATTATGTTATTAATTATGTTATCTGGGAGTGTCTCAGGGAACGAATGAAAAAAAAAATTATGATTGGGGGTCTTGCAGTCTGTTTCATATATTAATCGCATATCACCCATTATTTCTGTTAGACATCGCTGTTGCTCAAAAACGCCTCAGTAGATGCCAACAATCTTCTTCAATGTAGCTCATATGCTATGCTATATGCTATACTTCTCATTTCCCTTCGCAAATAGGCTCATAGCTCTCTGCTGGGGAAACAAATACAAAGTGATACAATTTGTTAATCAAAATTTCCAACAAGGCAGAGTGTGACACCAAAATAAAGAAATCAAAACACTTATCATAATTTAAATTGAATGCTAACACATTTAGGCTTTTGCCTTCGTCAGAGGTTAGCAAGATTGATATTTCTTGCACTGGTATGGCTTAGTAATCCATACTTTTTTGTGGGTAGAAAACAGTAGAAGAACAGGATGCTAAATTGATTTGATCTAGCATTGGATCTACAACCCCAATTCCGAAATTGTTGGGACAGTGTAAATTATGAATAAAATCAAAACACAATGACTTTAAAATCACACCAGCCAGAATTTTATTCACAAAAGAACAGAGATAACATAGCAAATTTTGAAACTGAGAAATTTTATCCACAAAATGATTTCATTTCAAATTTGATGGCTGCAACAGTTCTCAAAAAAGTTGGGACAGGGGCCTGTTTACCATGGTGTAGCATCCCCTCTTCTTTTTAACACAGAGTGGAAGTGTCTGGGTATTGAGAAGAACAAGTTTCTTGAGTTTAGCCATTGGAATTTTATCCCACTCTTAATACAGACTCCCAGCTGCTGGAGAATTTTGGGTCTCCTTTGACAGACTTCATTTAATTATGCGCAAAATGTTCTCAATTGGTGAAAGATCAGGACTGCAGGCAGGCCAATTCGGCACACGGACTCTTCTATTACGAAGCCATGCTGTTGCAATAGCTGCAGTATGTGGTTTTGTATTGTCCTGCTGAAATACACAAGGCCTTCCTTGGAATAGATGTCGTCTGGAAGGGAGCATATGTTGCTCTAAAACCTTTATATACCTTTCATCATTCATGGTGCTTTTTAAAACATGCAAGTGTCCCACACCATATGCAATAATGCATCCCCATACCATCAGGCTTTTGAACTGAACGCTGATAACAGGAGGGGTGTGTGACGGTGCATTCAGGAACCACAAGCAAGAGAGGGAACTCCAAAAAACGTATGCCTTTAAGGAAGTCTGAGTCAAAACCAAAAAACACAAGAATTGCCAAGCCACAATACGGAATCCAAAAACAGTGTCGATAAGACAGGCAGGGGTCAGAACCAGGAAGACAGATGAGCAAAAGTATGTAAACAGTAGGCAAAGTGTCTTGGTCGATGAACAAAGCCAAGGGTCATACACAGGGCATCCAAACACAGAAATCGTGGTCATACAAAAATGGGTCGAAAGACAAAAACAATACAAAAAGGGCAATGGCAAGAATCAAACTTGGACAAACCAGTAGAGGAAGAAGTAGAAGAAGTAGTAGAAGAAAAACAATACGCAATGGCATTCAAGGCGCTCTGCACAATGAAATATTGATCAACATTCTGACAAGGAGCTGGCTGTGAAAAGACTGCTTAGATAGACGAGAGGGAAGTCACATGCCATGCAGGAAGCAGGTGAAATGGTTCAGACTAATTACAATGGGAGAATCACATGAGGGAAACCCTAACCATGAAAATTGGTGAAAGCCAAGACATGGACGGGAATCACACAAACAGCCTATGACATTTAAACAGCTCCGGTCAAGGAGTTCTAAGTGCACAGATAACGAGCGCAGGAAAGTAATTAAACACGTGCGAGAGATCTCGCTGAAACTCAGGAGAAGACAGGAACAGCTGAGCAAGAGGCGGAGATTAGAACAGGGCGATTGCTGAGAGGGAATTAGTCTAAATTAGTAGCGGTGCAACTTTACAGATTTAACTAGAGTGCTCGTTAGTAAGTTAGCAATCTATATACAAGGATTAGTTGTGTTAGTAGACTATGATACAAAATACAAATGTCAGTTTTGTTAGTAATCAGAACAGTAAGAAGGAAGTAAACAAGAATCGAAGGAATATATTAAACACCGGAATTCGTTTAAATCACCCGAAGTAAGTGAGCACGCAAACAGGGAAGACTGACCGAACCAACTAGATCACAAGACAGGGGAGACAAGTGCAATGGAACTGAGAAATGGAATGAACTAAAAACCTGAGTATTACAAAAACCAAAAAGAATAAATAAAAGACAAAATCATGAACACAGAACATGAACATAAACATGGCCAAAAACCATAACCACGACAGTGTGGTCTTTCTCCTCTTTAGCCCAGAGGACACAACACCCATGATTTCCAACAAGAATGTTAAATTTGGACTCGTCTGACCACAGGACACTTTGCCACTTTGCTACCGTTCATTTTAAATGAGCCTTGGCCAACAGAACACAGCGGCGCTTCTGGATCATGCTTAACAATGGCTTCCTTTTTGCATGATACAGTTTTAGGTGGCATCTGTGGATGGCACGGCGGACTGTGATTACATACAGTGGTTTCTTGAAGTATTCCTAGGCCCATTCAGTAATGTCAATGACAGAATCATGCCGGTGAGTGATGCAGTGGCGTCTTAGGGCCCAAAGATCACGGGCATCCAGTGAAGGTCTTCGGTCTTGTCCCTCACGCAATCTTTTGATGATGTTATTCACTGTCAATGATGAGACCTTCAAAGCCTTTGCAATTTGACGTTGAGGAACATTGTTTTTAAAATATTTAAAACTTTTTATCCCCCTGGCGTGTAATGCGGGGGGATATAGCGATAGCCATGTCCGTCCGTCCGTATGTCCGTACGCCCGTAATCATTTCGTTTCCGGATTTCTTCATGAAATTTGGTGCGTAGATCTGATATGCCATGTAGATGTGCCTTTTAGTATTTAGGAATTTCTTGACCCGTTAATCCATGAATGTGGGGGGCCGGGGGATACGCCATTGCCAGATGGCTCTTATTTTACAAAAGGCCTTCACAGGTTGGAGAGCCTCTGGCCATCTTTACTTCTGAGAGACTCAGCCTCTCTAAGACATCCCTTTTATAGCCAATCATGTTACACACCTGATGCCAGTTACTTGCTGAATGTTCTTTCAGCTGATTCTCTTATATATTAATAGCTTTTTCAGCCCTTATTTGCCTGTATCCCAACTTTTTTGAGACCTGTTGCAGCCAGAAAATTTGAAATGAGCTCATTTTGTGGATAAAAATGTAAAATGTCTCAATTTCAACACTTGAAATGCTCTCTATGTTCTATTGTAAATAACATATTGGCTCGTGATCTGAAAGTCATTACATTTTGATTTTATTCACAATTTACACTTCGTACCAGCTATTTCGGAATTGAGGTTGTAGTCACACAGGAAACATAGGCATGCTATTTTTGTTTCCTATTTGACTAGATTAATGGTAGATATAACCTATGCAAATTTTGCTGTTCCCTCACAACAAAAAGGTTGTAGGTCCAGCCTGGGGCTTGTCTGGAGTTCATGTTCTCCTCCTGTTTGCATGGGTTTCCTCAGGGTATTCCGTTTTCCTCGGACAGCCCAAAAACATGCATGCTAGGTTAATAAGAGGCTCTAAATTGCCTATGGGCATGATTATGGGTGAATGGTGTGTGTGCCCTGCGATGGATTGGCGCACTGCCCGGGGTCGTGTTCCTTCCTTTCGCTCATATTCGGCTGGGATATGCCCCAGCTCCCCCGTGGCTCTGATGAGGAAAAAGCAGTTTATATAATGGATAGATGGATGGACGGATGGAGTGTAGCGCAGAGGGCGCAGACTGGAGGAGTGACAGGGAAGCCCATATTTGTGATCCTCCTTTTGATTGAGTGCTTGAGCTGTAGAATAACAGAAGTGACCCTGCTGATGTGAGCCGAGGCTGACACGGTCCCTGCAGATCACTCATAACCATGTGAGAACAGTAAATCAACCACTGAGTCAGGCAAACACACACTTCATAAAACTAATGTCGACCACCGGGAAAAAATACTGCATTTTGACCTGCATCGATCTGTTAGAAAATACCATTTTACTCATTTGTGAGTATTGAATCTCCATGTTTTTGTCTTTTAAATGACTTTGGGTTTTGCTGAGCACCACAGTAGCTAGTGACAAACAATCCTTGAAGCAGGGATAGGAAATGTCTTTCAAAGCTAAGTTAGCAGTTGCAACCAAAACATATATTCTTGGGGAAATATAAGTTCATTCAAACAGACAAACATCAGTGTCAAAAAAAAAAAAAAAGAATACTGCTGTTCAGTCATATCATTTAACCTAAAATTTATGTGACAGTTTTCAGCTCACCCGCTCAGGTGTAGCAAATACCGGTAAAACTGGCATTTTGGTCTGCGCTTTATTTTGTTCTGTTTGCCTTAATCCTGCCCCCAATTTTAGGACAATCAAAGCCTTCTTTATCCAAACTAACGATGCTGTTAGGTTTTCAGTAGCTATACCTAATTATTTATTTGTTGTTCTTTCTGCTTTTTGAATCAAGGGAGACATGTATTCACTGTAGATGTGCCGCTGCCTGCTTATAAATACAGTGGCAGGCTTAAATTATGTTGATAAATTGAGTGTACAAAAACAGCATATTGGAGTAGACTGAGTGTCAGCGAGTCGGAGGCCACCAGAGCTGTAGAGATTAGTGGAGTGGGGCTCTGACTTTGAGCTTGGTCCAACATCATTTGTAAGCAGTGAGAGGTTTTTCAGACACCCCTCACCCTGTCGTCTTGGCAGACTCGGGCGCTAGCGCAAACTCATGACCTTCAGGATGTGAAACACTTTCATTACACTTGGCCAATGACACAAAGAGACACATTTAATTTCCCCACCTATGAAAAGACTATCTGTAAATTCATGAGAATGGATTCAGTGTGGTGTGGATGCTGAATGTTGCTGAAAATATTTGCCAATAACAAATCCTTGCCACTACATTGTGAACTATGGGGTTTGGGGGGGGGAATGCAGTGTTTGGACAACAACTGGTTGCCTGGAATCCATGCATATCAAGTGCTGGTCGCTCCCAACAGTCACTCACTGATATGTCTGGCCTCAGTCGGTAGACCAGCGTTTGACTTTCAAATATTCGCACAAAATCAATGCGAGATCTGTGATTGGCTCAGAGTCGCAAGGGTGCCCCACCCCTTTAGACGGACTTGCGGCGGGTCCTGAATGAATTGATTCCAACTTGATATAGATGGATTCCAGGCAAAACAACTGAGGCTGTCACAGTTGATGGAGTCCCTCTGTGGCTGGTAGATGACAAGCCAATCTGAACTGACAAAGGAAATACACATACAATCAGTTTGCCACCCTTGAAACCCAGGAAAAAACATATGACTCATTGAAGAGTCAGTTATCTGCTGTTAAGAAGCGATAAGTATAAATGGATTTGGATGGATCAGCTCAAAAGTCATCGCAAGTGCAATGTCTAAAGGGCCCGACCCATCTGAGAGTCCAATGACCTTAACCTTTTCCTGCAGATGCAGTTTTCTACCCGGAGATCTGACGTCAACGACTCCAGTGGGAGTAAAATGAGTTTGGTTCTGGAATATTCCATAGATTTGCACAGTGAGCCGGGCCTTGTTGGGGCAGCCTGCCTCTTCCACAGAGGCTCTGCCAGGCCCCAGATGGAGTGCTCCACAAGAATGGCGCACAGTCTCCGAGACACTGTTTGCCAAGCCTATGAGGTCAAATGAACATCAGATTGAGCCTATATTGGATGTGAGCACTACATTCACCCACTCAGCAACAACTATGTCTAGTTCTACCCCTTAAAAGAAGAAATGGTCTTAAAAGTATTTGAGAGGATCGTGAGTTCTACAAAGTGTTGGCTCAGTCTGTTGTCTTGCATTCTGCTGAAATATTAGCAGAAATATAACCATCTCCAAGAGTATTTTATGCCTTGAACTTTAAGTTATTTGTTGTGTATAGTTTAGTAGTTTGTTACATTTTCTGAAATATAGATGCTATGTTATATGACCTGATTTAATTCAAATAAGTATTAGAAGATTTATTAATTTATTTTTTTCTTTCATTCATTTATCATTTATCCTGTCTCAGCCCAGATCATATTCTCTCTGATCCATTATTGCTTCTGGTGCAATGCAGAGTCATGCACACTACATACATGAAAGTTTGCGGAAAGTCGTTAGCTCAGGATTGTTTTTAATTGAATGGGTTGCTTAAATTTATATTCCTGGTGATTTTGTACTTCTGTGCGTTAGCCTATATCTGTTGACCAAACCCCCCTGTACACGGTGGGGTCAATAATTGGTTTGTCAAGATCTGTATGAAGGAACTTGACTGACCTGCACCGGGCCATTAACCTCAAGGGGACAACTTTTCTCAGAAACTATTACAGATAGGACAACCAAATTTGATGTGTAGCTTCAGACCATAAAGGTCTTGATGGAGTTCGAAAATAAGAAGCACACGATTGGCGGGGGATGTTGCAGACCATGTCGACTTGTTATCACTCATGGTTCTGCAGACGTTGAATAAGCAAGTATCTAAGTATCTGACGGAGTTATTATGATCATCAACTTATATTGTTTTAGGCAACTTATTCAATATACTGTGCATTGCCTTACCTTTCAAACACGGTTTTGCTTATTCACCAAAGCTGCTACATTCAAGAAATGCGTTTCTCTTTGTCTATGACCCCGTTCGTGGCGGAATTGAGTGACGGTGTTGTGTTCAGTTCTGTTCTGCTCTGCTAAGCAATTCCCCTTAAGAAAGTTATGTGATGCCACCCCTGTTTTAAAAAAATCACACAGAAAAACAGATTTACTGGTGTTGATGAATCATTTTTCTCTTAAATTTATCGCAGATGAGATGAGGCTTCATAAAGCAATGAATTCTGATTCTTTGCCATCTCCTGCGATTTGCTCATTTGCAACATGGAAGTCTGCTCTGCAATGATCACTTAAATATCCCATGCTTTAACAACCTCTTTGTTTGCCGTCAAATTCAGCATGTAGTGTACATTAGCTCTCCATACCTTTTACGGATATCAATGCTTTGAGTTGTCAGGTGGTACACAATTTAATGTGCAACTGAATCGGACAAGACAATGTCAAACAGAAAATACAAGTCAACAATCGTCGGACTTTAGTGGCCTAACATGGTGACGATAGTGCGCGTGCTCTGATTTGAACGCATAAATCTTTAACATAATTGACGGAACAAATGTAAACTTGATATAACTGCAGCTACGTTGTGTGTCGTTGAGGATGACGTCGCGGAAGTTTTGTGCTGCGCTGCTATGACGACCAGCTACACTGAGGCTAATGGCTAATGAGGCTCCTTAAAAAAGTACCCTGTACTAAGGCGGGTGGAGTAGAGTAGAGTAGAGCAGTGAAAAGCACCAGAATGGAACCATTCATCATTTCAAAAAGGCATAGGCTATAATGTGGGATATTATGAAGGCTACCCTGCATTGCAGGGTATGCGGCTACGAGGAAACCGTCATGACATTGCTTTTATAATCCTAAAGATTGAAGAGAGCATAGTTTTGGGAATTGTGTGAAGTTATTCGGTACTAGCTGGTACTGTATGCAGTTCTGGCACTTTTTAGAATACTTTTTTGCTTTTTGCTTCTTTGAATCACGACTTTAATCTTGTTCAGCAAAACTGTTTCGAAACTCTCTGTACTCCATTCTGCGCCAGTTCAATCATATTCCCGCCCATCTAAAGAGTAGCAGTAAGTGGCACCAGACATTTTCTTCCATTCCCATTCTGGCTTTTGGAAAACTGTCCAAGGATAATACTGGTGAAATCCAAACCTTTGTTTTCAGAAACAATGAAATAATTTTACACCATGGCAAAAGCAAAGGAAATAAAGACTGGAGCCCACATCTTTTCCTTTTTACATGATTGTACCTGCCATCTGCTATCCAGAAATAGATAATAGTGAGGCATAATGTACTGTGGTAGAGAAGGCCAAACACTACGGAGCATGCTGGCTCAATCTGCCTCGCCTGTGTTGGAACCGCAGACTCAGCAGACAATCGGAAAAATCTGCTAATGATTGTGTTGTGCAAGATGTGAAAATTTTCAGGCAAGTCTGTTCAATTGCATTCATAGTGAGGGCATTACAGTATCTGGCATCTAGGTTTGATTCTGGGCTTTTGATTGCTTTTGGCTTGTTTGTTGTTAGCCTTTGCCAACATGAGAATCAAAGCAGTGACAATGAACTCAAGAGCCATTATAAGGCTAATCAACATGAAAAAAAAAAAAAACCAGCAGGACACATAAGCCAAACCTTAGCCTTACAGTTGTTTAGAACATAATTAAAAGCCCTGGTGAGGTCACTAATCATAAACTGCCTCACAGTTTAAGGAAGAACTACAGTATATGGTTGATGATAGATGATTGAAGAATTGTCACCACTGTTAAGAAAAATCTCTTAATACCCTGCTGAATGAACGTAAATTCTTCAGCAGGATGGTTCTTCAGCTGTTCTTTCATGGAAGTAATATCATGCCATATTTTGAAACTTATCAATACCCTCTTTTTAGAGATTCACCCTCACTGTTGCGGGCTAGCGAACCTGGAAGTGTTCTCTTGCAGATCTAAATACTATGAAAATGGCAACTCTTCACTCCGAAACCGACAGTCTGGAAAAAAAATGTCTGGATTATACTTTAAGTTGACGGCCATTTTGGTGTATTACTACTACCTATTGAACGTATTACTTTAAAAATACAGTATGTACTTACATGGGCTTACATGGCACTATTGGGGAAAAAATGAAAGGAACTTCGGTGGCAACGCTTACAGAATTTGGAATTATTTTTTTAGTTAAAAAAGCTTGGAGCTCTTGGGCCACTATGTGAGATGAAGGGCAGGAGTGGAAGAACTGGAGTCATCGAAAGAAACAACGGGGCAAAGAAAAGCGGTTAAAAGGGTTGTAAAAGGAAAGAGAAATTGCAGTGTAGAGGAACATCAAAGAGCAAGAGTGGATAGAGGTACAATTGAGAGAAGGAAGAGATTTAATGTTTTAGTGAGATGAAAAAACAAAAGCAATAAATAAAACAGTTTAGAGGAAAAGATAGACAAAAGAAATGGAAGAATCCAAGCTGAAGATGGGTCATCAAATGGGACAAAAACCGAAATACTTGTATGGGATTTACAAAAGGCAAGAAAGAAGAAGCACAAGTAATGAAACCATGAGAAAGGAGAATTTTACGGCGAAGAGGGTGGTATTTCCAGAAATGGCTAAAATGTCTAAAGAGGAGGAACACACAAACATAAAAAGAGGTGTATTTTGTGAGAGAGGGAGAGAGAGAGAGAGAGAGAGAGAGGAGGTACAGAGTGGGGAAATACACTGCCAGTCAAAAAAAAAAAAGTTGCATACTTTAATACAAGGGCCACCTTTAGCTTTAACCAGAGCGCACATTCGTCATGGTCTTGTTTTGACAATCTTAAACAATGTTACAATGTTCATTTCTGACCAGATTTCCATTCATTTTTGGCTGAGATATAGTGTTAATGATGGGTGAGTCAAACCACTCCATTAAGCCATCTCCAGCACATCCCACAGACTTTCGATTGGTTAAGGTCCGGACTCTGAGATGGCCCATTCATGAGTAAACCGGACTCCTCATGTTCACAGAGTCACTTTTTCACAATTTGAGCTAAATGTATCCAAGCATTTGTCATCCTGGAATATGCCTGTGCCATCAGGGATTAAAATATCCATTGAAGGATTACTGGTCAATCAGTATATTCAGGAAATCTGCTGAATTCATTTTACTGCTGCAGTACAGTGCTGAGCCTAGACTTGACCAAATAAAGCAACCCCAGATCATAACGCTGCCTCCAGAGGCTCGTACACTAGGCACTATGCATGACGGGTACATCGGTTCATGGGCTTCCATTCTTAGCCTGATGTGCCTACCACTCTGGAATGGGATAAATCTGGACTATTATACCACATGACCTTTCCATTACTCCTCAGTCCAATCTTCATGCTCCTTCGCAAATTGAACTAATTTTTCTCCCCAATTAGCCTCACAAACAAGCAGCTTTCTTGTGACCATGCAGCTGTTTAGCCTCAGTCCTCCAAGTTCTTACTGCATCATGCCAGTGGAAATGCTTTGCTCTTCATAATTAAAGATAGCCATGAGTTCTAACGTTGATTTTTTTTAAAGATGATACTTAACCAAGCATTTTAGCGATCTCCAATCAGGTTCTGTCATGGTTTTTCTCCAACCCGTTTCTTCCATGAAGTTGATAGATCACCACTATCCTTCCAGGTTTATGTAAATAGCTGGACAGTTCATGACCGAATTCTAGTGATTTCAGCCATCACCGTTGTTTTCTTTGCTTGATGCTGGCCAATAATTTCCCCCTCTTGAAAGACAGTAACATCCTTTCAACGACCATGAGATACATCGTCCGACATGGTTGTTCAAGAAATGAGAAGTTATGCATTGATTGAGTCGGGATGAAAAGAATTATTGCCAGCTGAAACATATTCATCACAGCAATTATGATCATTCATCGGCTGTCAAGTGGTTCTCAAGTATATGCTTAATTAAATCCAAATGTACAGGCAGTGTATAGTTTTGCGCCAGGTAAAGTGGACAAAGATTGAGTGATAGATGAGAGAGATATTTGACCGTGATGAATCTCTAGGAGGAGATTTTTCTTGTTCCTGCGGACTGGCTGAGAACTAAATATGAATAGAGGAGAGGGGGAGGAATATTGGTCAAGGAGATGAAACGGGCCGGAAGGCGGGAATGTGCAAAGAGAGGAGAGGTGGATGCATTATAGCATTATAGCTGTATATTGAGGGCTATCAAGAGTAGAGCAGTGACATCTGAGTGTTCGTTCTGTCTGTGATTACAGCTCACCAATGCATATCATTACTGAACAAGTGGTGCCAGGTACAACAAACCCAGCCCCTCACACATACTTTCACCTACTTGTACGAAATTCAGAAGGGGTCTATTCTGGGTCAGTGGCAATCCCTATGCCGAATTTGCGGTGAATCTGGCCATTAGTTTTGCCGCTAGTCTGAACAAACAAACACACGAACAAACTGAACCGAAAACAATACTCCTTTCCGCACTTTTCGGGTGGGGCGGGGTAATAAGCCGGTAAAATCTCGACACAGAAAGCACACCTGCTGTAGCAGAATCTTCTGCATAAAATCAGCACCAATGAGAAGGAGTAGCCTCCTCATGGAAAGCTGAGGTCATTATTTTTTGTCATTTTTAAACAAAAAGATCAAGTGAAGTACCATTATTTCCTGCAAAAGTTCTCAGTTGCAGTACTTCAAAAATAAAAAAAACCTCAGTCAGATTTAAGAATATCAGATGTGGATAATTGGTGCGTCAAACAAAAAAAAAAAAAGATAACTTCAAAAATGTGTGTTTGCCGGAAAAAAAAATTATTCGGTCAAAAAGCTAACTCAGAAAAGTCTTCATCATCTGAGCCAGCTGTAATTATGGGGAGAAATGAACACAAAGACGGCCAGTAATGCCTCTTGAGACCCAGTGATTGGCCGAGTTACTGTTCCCAGCAGGGAGAGGGCAAGTTAATATAGCAGGAACCTGATTACTTCCAGAATGAAAACCAGCTTTACATTGCTACCTCTCATCATTTCAGACAGGTCTCATTGCAGGTACTTGAGAAAAATCTATGCAGTTAATGGCTCCAAATCTGCTGTTTTCTCACCAAGAAGAATTAAGAACCTTTCTTCAACCAATGCCTGTGCCATCTTTTATTCCCCAAACAGGAGAAGCAGCATAGGGTGGACAGACACATTATATAATGACCATGAAATTGCAGATGACTTCTTCATTGTCTCACTTCAGTTATGGCCCATTTACTCTCACAAGAATCGATGGCTAAAAGGGCGGGTGCGCTACTTTAACGTAGTCTCATGAAACAGCAGGCTATCCAGAGCATGAGCTCTCATTCAGCTGATTCTCTCATTGTACATTAATTCGCAAATTTATGTGCTCTTTCCTTGACTCAAAAAATGCGTAAAAACAGAAAGCAGAGACTTTACTTTGACTTGTACTTCATCCCGGACAGTATGAACACAAGATATTTAATATTTTTTCTTTTCACTTTTTATTTGTAAATATACAACTGTGTGCAGTGATGATTATACACTTGACAAAATGAAGATAAATCAGAAACAAAGTACTATTCAAGTATTTATTTCATGTAATATTGAGTCATATTGATGAAAATAAGTAAACAGAGAAAATTATTGATAAAAACAATAGTGCTTTTGTTTTCTGAGAGAAAAAGTCAGAATCTAGTGTGGCCACCCTTTGGTTTGATTACAGCATTTACCCTTCATCCTACCGGCCAATATTACATACACACACTACCGGCGGGGTCCGTACGGACCCCAGGAGGGAATACCTTGAAATCAATGCAGTGAGAACAAATTCAATGCAGCAAACACACATAACTTAATTGAAGAACACAATCCACTACTGCTGAATATCAATGATGTATTATAAATGCAATAACATTGCAATAATATTGCAATAACTAGCATAGCATTTGGCGAATTACAGCACCACAAAAGAAATTTTGGCATTATATACATGATACATTATATACATGATACATGATACATATACATGTATTTTCATTGTTTCCGGTCAGAATCTGCATTAAGGCCTCTGCTGCTGTCTATCTAGCTTGTCTTTGTCTGTTGGCCATTATGAATCAGAAACAACCAAAAAGAGGTTAACTTTCAGTGTGCTATTCAATTATAAAATGAAAGACAATTAAGTTTTACTCTGAGGTCCGGTTGAACCCCAGTAACAAATTAATTATACCTTCACAGTGCAAAAAATCTGGTGCTTTAGTGTTTTAAGATATAAATTCTGACAAATTCATAAAACGATGAGGCAGTATGTCACATATTTTTAAAATAGCAAACAAATATATAGGTGCCCCGCGTGGTAGGATGAATTTTAATATTTCAGGCATAGTTTTCACATAGTTTTGATCTCCTCACTCGCTAAATAATTCCTTATGGTTTGAAGTCCGTTCCAAAGAGATTCTTTCAATGTTACAACAGATTTGCTCAATGGGACTGAGGTCTAGACTTTGAGCAAGCCAAGTCATACCTTTTATTTTGATTCTTGCACAACTCAGAAGTGTGCTTAGGGTCATCTTATTGAAAATAAAATACCAGACCAATCAGTCTCTTTCCAGATGGCAGTGCATGCCCCACAAGGATGCAGTGATACTTCTTTGGATCCATGATTCCCTTGATTTTAAGGTAGGTAGACACTCCAAAAATAGGCTTTTTTTAAACTTCAGTAAACTTCAGTATGTTCATAGTGTGTGTACTTGACAGGACTGTCGAAAATATGGACATCTGTTGTTTTTTGTCCATTTCTCAAAAAGTTGATTTTGACCTGCCAAGCATTGCTTCAAACACCACCTCTCCTCTTTCTCTCATGCTATCATTGTGAAACTTGGAATAGAAGTTCAGCAGATGCATGTCTATGGATTGATCAGGGATTTTGAAGAAATCATTGGTATAACTCTCGATTTTGTGGTAATTAGGTACCCAATAAAGTAAAAAAAAAAAAACACTAAAATGCTCATATTTTTTCTCAGAAATATTATTTCCGAAAACCCTCCGAAACATGCAATATATAGTCATAAATGACCTGTGAAAATTTGAGAGTTACTTGATCAAGTTCCAGACTGCAGTGGCCATCTCTGGACCTAATTAGCATAATTTATATAAATGAGCCATCTTTTTAATTCTGTATTTACTAGTTGTTCTATGATGTTGGTACTAAATTGTTATGAATGAAAGCGAAATAAATGTATTTGGGAGTGTCTGCCTACCTTAATGAGATCACCAACTCCTTTCGAGCAGACAGAACCCCAAACCATAATATTACCACTTCCATGTTTTACTGAAGGGGTTAAACAGTCATTTTTGAAATGTTCTCCAGCTCTAGAGCGCATGTAAGTTCTGCGGCTGGGTGAGAAAACTTATAATTTTGATTCATTGGTCCAAAAGCCTTATTCCCTGTGTCCAGTTATTGAATTTTCAGGCAAACTCAAGCCTTTTTTTTGATGTATCTAGTTTTTGGCAGCAACATGGCCAATCACAACATTTTCACACAGACATTTGGAAATAGTAGACCTTGGAACTCTCATCTGGTCAGTTCTGGCGCAATTAATATCATCAAGGAGTTGCTATGCTGTCAACTGCCATTTTTTTGACTTGTTATACACAGATAGCGAACATCAGAGGCACTTAACTTTTGATTTGCTCCTCTGTTGCCACTAATTTTCAGCAGACCTGTCTCTTTACAAGGCTTGGAGGTGTTCCTTACAGAGACATGGCAGCATTTACAACCCCAATTCCGAAATAATTGGGACGAATACATTTTTTTATTGTTAATAAAATCAAAAAGCAATGATTTTCGGATCACACGAGCCAATATGTTATTTACAATAGAACATAGACAACATTTCAAATGTCAAAACAGACATTTTACATTTTTATCCACAAAATAAGCTCTTTTCAAGTTTTCTGGCTGCAACAGGTCTCAAAAAAGTTGGGACACAGCCAAAAAGGGCTGAAAAAGCAATTCATATACAAGAGAATCAGCTGACAGAACATTTAGCAAGTAATGAAGTTAACAGGCATCAGGTGCATAACATGATTGGCTATTATAGGGATGTCCTAGAGAAGCTGAGTCTCTCAGAAGATGGCCAGAGGCTCTCCAACCTGTGAAGGCTTGGTTAAAAAAATGTGGAAAACTTTAAAAACAATGTTCCTGAATCTCAAATTGCAATGGCTTTGAAGGTCTCATCGTCAGTGCATAACATCATCCAAAGATTCAGAGAAACTGGAAAAATCTCTATGCCTAAGGGACAAGGCCGAAGACCTTTACTGGATGCCCGTGACCTTCGTGCCCTAAGATGCCACTGCATCACTCACCGGCATGATTCTGTCTTTATCATTACGAAATGGGCCCAGGAATACTTCAAGAAACCAATGTCTGTAAACACAGTCCGCCGTGCCATCCGCAGATGCCACTTAAAACTCCATCATGCAAAAAGGAAGCCATTGTTGAGTATGATCCAGAAGTGCCACCGTGTTCTGTTAGCCAAAGTTCATTTAAAATGGACTGTACCAAAGTGGCAAAGTGTCCTGTGGTCAGAAGCGTCGAAATTTAACATTCTTATTGGAAATCATGGGCGTTGTGTCCTCCGGGCTAGAGAGGAGAAAGACCACCCCTCCTGTTATCAGTGTTCAGTTCAAAAGCCGGCATCTCTTATAGAATGGGGATGCATTAGTGCATATGGTGTCGGACACTTGCATGTTTTAAAAAGCACCGTGAATGCTGAAAGGTATATAAAGGTTTTAGAGAAACATATGCTCCCCTCAAGACGACATCTATTCCAGGGAAGGCCTTGTGTATTTCAGCAGAACAATGTAAAACCATACACTGCAGCTGTTATAACAGCATGGCTTCGTAGTAGAAGAGTCCGTTTGCTGAATTGGCCTGCCAGTAGTCCTGATCTTTCACCAATTGAGAACATTTGGTGCATAATTAAATGAGAAGTCTGTAAAAAGGAGACCCAAAACTCTCCAGCAGCTGGAAGCCAGAATTAACCAAGAGTGGGATCAAATTTTAATGGCTAAACTCAAGAAACTTCTGTCCTCAATGCCCAAACACCTCCACTCTGTGTTAAGTAGAGGGTGGGATACTTCACCATGGTCAACAGGCCCCTCTCCCAACCTTTTTGAGAACTGTAGCAGCCATCAAATATTAAATTAGCTCATTTTGTGGATAAAATTGTAACATTTTTTAGTTACATTTGCTATGTTATCGCTGTTCTATTATGAATAAAATACAAAAAAATGAAAGTCATCGCGTTTTGATTTTATTCACAATTTACACTTTATCCCAACTATTTTGGAATTGGGATTGTAACATCTTCAGCATCATGTAAGGCCACAATGCAGCTACAATTTCAGAGAGCTCCTTCTGTTGTGCCATCCTGTTTAACACTGTGACACTGCTGGAAGTTCATGTCAGCTTATATACTGGAACAACTGACCATCAGAGGTAATTTTGCTGAAAAATGTTGCCTCAAACCAGTTTAATCAATTTTTTTTTGCATCAATAATCATAGACTGAGCCTTCATATATGCATTCAGGCTATGTAAGCGTAAAAAAAAAATTGTGACACCTTTCAATTGTAATAAAAAAATTGACATTTTCAATATTATCCACATTTTTGCCTCTATGTACTCATGGGAATTTTTTTTTCATTGCCTACTATAGTATTTTTCAATACATTTCCCCCCAAAAATTATACAGTAGTAATATAATAGGACCGCTTTCAGACAAAAGTGGTGGTGTATAATCATCACTGCACACTACTGTACATTGATTCCTGCCATTACGGTCTGCAGTTGGTAACCCTTTCATAACACATAGGTTTATGTTAGTAACACCTTTACTTACATGCCTATAAGTCTCTCCAATTTGAGCCAATATTTTTTTTCCTCACTACTTCTGTAAAGATGACAAAATGTTGATCTATATTGTGCCAGGATAGCGGAGGACTTCTTAATGGCCTTTTAGCTTTGTGCTTCTTTTCGTTCTGTTGAACTACAGCTGACAGAGTAAAATATTTACCCAATGCCGGACGTCTATTTTCTAGCATAACTGGCATATTCAATTTCTAGGTTCAAGTGCTAGAATAAAACTTCCTCTTTATATTGCCATTAAAACAAAATATGTACACTTAACTGTCTTAATGGGGCTTGTTAAGTTAGCTGGTGAAGCCAAAATGTGGGCGTTTGCTTGGTTTATGCCCCTGGTTTCTTGGCAAGCAATAAAGTGTGTGATTAAAATGCAAGTGTTTCTGCGTGTCTGTTGTAGCACTGATAAAATTGCGACATGAGAGTGTCTGTAACTCCTGCTGATTCTTAAAAATTGGCCCACACAAAAATAACAAATAAAAATGTATCGAAAAAATGTAATTATCTTTGTAATAAATGACCATTTTTGTGGTGCATTACTCCAGTACAAGACTACAAAATCAGTCAAAATAATGGCATCTCACCACTTCAAATTACAGCAATGACGACTAACAGCAGTTTTAGTATTGAGGCGGTTTAGCAGTTATCACAGCCGCAGTCTGAATCACTGTCATTGCAAATTTATACTCTGTACAGTTATCTGTGTGTAAAAAAGACAGAGTCAAAGGCAATCCATGCCATGGCATATGGAAACTCTCACCTAAACATCTCCAGCAGATTAGAATGCCCTAGTTTGACCAGTGGCGCAACCGCACAAACCTGTTTTTAAGGAAAACCTGTTATTATTTGTGCTATAATTCGATGTGCTTGGTATGTAGCACTATTTGTTTTACGGTAGCTAAGTTGCCTGCAAACCTTCATTTACGTTAATCTGTCTCTGCGGCCAAATACATATGCCCTTGACGTTATTTTCCTCTCTTTTCGGCAAAACAGTTGTGATCTCATCACAAACTCATCACTAAAACCACAGCCTTGTATATATTGTCATTATGACTGTACCACACATACAGATCTAACATTCCTCCCCTGCGCCAAGGGTAATTTTAAAAAAGCAATGACTCTGGGCTGGCCAAATAGGAGTGAGAAACTGGCAACTATGTCATAACAGTGTCATGATGTATTTCCCCCACGGTGGTATTGTTCTTGAATCATCATGAACCTGTTTGGAAAACAGTTAGGAAAATATGAAGTGATAATATTAGAAGGATAAACAGCCCAGAGAAAGCTTCCTTCTGGGCAGATGAGAAATCCTGCTTCTGGACAGATGACTTTGCCAGCCCGAGATCAGTGCACTGAATTTGAAAAAGCTGCTGACAGCGAATGTTACCGTTTGATGGAAGCCACTGAGGGAAAAACACAGCCACGCTTTATGAATGTGCTGACAGGATTTTAATTCCGCAGATGATTTATTTTGTAATGAAAATAATTTTGAACCAAAATTGCTAGTTGATTGAAAAAAGTGGGTTGCAAACAAAAATTATGCCGCCTATGTCCCTATCGATCGTTCGCCCCCATCATCAGATTTAACCAACTATACTTCTTTTTTCTTCTATACTTCTTTTTTAAGAACAAAAAACAAGTTTTCCACACAAGTGATGGCAGTCACAGGCTTCAAAAAATGTACAAAAACAGAGTTTTATCCTCATACAACATATTAATTATACATTCTTGAAGGTGTGTTTCCTCGTAGGTCTCTGAATAACTTACATGGATCCATCTGTTTCACTCGTGCAGTGGCTGTATTTCCTATTTTTTGGTCACCATTTCAAAGTAACCATGCCAAGAATTATGTATTTTACAACATTTCTCAAAAGTGAATTCCACAACACATCAATATCCATGTAAATGCACATTATACTCGAAGCCCAATCATCCAGATGGTGAGGTCAGATTAAAAGTAAAGTAGTGTTTTTCGTGCATAGATGCACATGGTTCCCAATAGAACCCTTTGAGTCTCTTGCAGACTGTTTTAAAGATGCAGGGTAAATCCCCCTGACACCCCCAGCTCTAATGCTGAATAGCTCTCTCCCCCATCAAACAGCCTTTGTTCAGCATGACTCAGAGCACTGCCCCCTTGATAATAGCAAGGAAAGCACATAGACAGGGATCACAGGCTTCATGTCCCCGCTGGAGGCATTGTGTCCCTCCACGCTTGGCCTACTAATTTTAAGATTCTGGGAATGCAAGTGACTGAAGCAAATTAGACAACCTGCTGGGGCTGCATCCTTATGCACAGATTCTCATAACCCCAAGGGTAGCATAATTTATATATAGTGCAGAACAAAGAGAAAGATGTGATTGCGCAATTCTGATCGAAAAATCACTTGACTTGTAAAAGATTTGGGATGATATGTGCAGTATCATATAATCACAGTTTGAAAAATCCAGATTCTACGAATAAAATCTTATTCCATACCTGGGTTAGCACAGTTCTTTCTGGCTGTATGAAAAATTCATGAAATCAGCCAGCTGAGGTCATGGGTTGAAGATAAACAGGGCATGACTTCTACTTTCATAATTTTCCACTGCAAATGAAATGCTGTAGGCTTACAGTGGCGATGTTTTACAACGCGTCAAGAACATAAAATTCTTTATGTGCCTTGGTAACAGGGGTCAATCTTTTAACAGTGGCAGATTTTAAAAGAGAAAAACTTGAGCTAGTGTCATGATCCCACAACAATACACCTCAGGTACACCTTTAAAGTACAGCTCTTTATTTGGCTTTAGTATTATAAATTAAAGACGACAGAAGCATGTAGGCTGCCATCGGTGGACCTGTTTTCCATGCTTGGATTGCTCCAAATCGATGAAAGGAAAAAAATTCTAATGTATGATTACATAACATGTTATTCACGGAAAAACGTGCTTCACATATTTCTACGTGCCTGTGACTGTTATCAATGCCCACTATAAGCATTGCTCTTGATTACACATTTTACACATTTCAAATCATTGTAGAACCTGGAGAAAAATGCATTGCAATGAACAATTGAAATCCCTTAGCATAAAGTATGTGGCATCATGGACAAAATGTTACTATTTTTTAAGTGACCCTGGCTGTAAAAAAGGTCAAACAGCAACCTTGTAATTGTAGACTTCTGAATAAAGAACCAGGCAAAGTGTCAGACGAGATCCGAGTGGGGAAAGCATTATGTAGAGCTATCACTGTAAAATGGAGCCTGTTTCCTTTTTTCCTAATACAAAAGAGTACAGTAACATTATTGTAAAAGCAAGAAGTTAAATGCAAAAGTATTGACAAGATACACAAATTTTGTTACTTTGGCTCTCTAACGCACAGGATATTACAGAAGCAATGACTATGAGGTCACGTGTGCACTGTCAGCTCTATTTTGAGAGTATTGTGTATATTTTATTATCAGGGAATCTGTGCAGGTCAGGGGAAGGAAACCCTCGTCCTGGATACCAGAGCTGTCTCTGGTTCTTCTTCCATCTCAGGTTGGCCTCTTAAGTTTGGTGGATGATTAAAAGACTGAGCATGAGTGGCCGAATATTCTGGGAGCTCTCCAGCTCATGGTCAACAGCATTCATGATGCGGAGTAATCAAAATTAATCCAGATATTCAGCTACAGGGCCAGTATTCGATTCAATGCTTAGTCTAAGTAAAACTTAAACTTAGTTTTTTACTTGGCTAAGAAAAATGCTTAAGTGGTATTCAAGATGCGTCTAAGACGTTAACTTAGTCAGACGATACTGAAATAAATTACTTTATTAAGACTTGTCTCCATCTGTGCGCTGAAAGCATCCCATGGCATAGAAATGCAGGGCTGTGCACAGCCTATCCACGGGTGCGATTGGATGGTTGGTATTGCCCCTGGGGGCGATGTCGTCCTCTATCAACTGAGTTAGGCGCAGAATCCCTTCCCTGTTGAAACAATATCTTTTGATAAGTTCTGTACCATTGTACGCGTCGATTGGATATAAACGTTGGTTAGCCATATGCTGAGAAAGCTTGCGTTGATGGTTGAATTGAAGATGGAGGAGAGCAGCCATGATGATGCGTCTTGTCCTGACGAATGATTTTTTTGAGAATGATATTGTACTTAAGCGTCCAACCTGGACAAGACAAAATACCTACTTTGTTGTAAGCACTTGAATACCAAAAAACCAAAGTATTTACTTAGATTTTCACTTAATATGACTGAGAATTTAACTTAGAATAAATAAAATTCTCAGTCAAAAACTTAATAAAATACTTAGCCAAAAGTCCGCTTGAATACCACCTTTGACCAATTTTTACTTACGTGCAGCACTAAGTACAAAATACTTAAGTATTGAATTGAATACCAGCCCAGGTTTGTTTGGCACAGAAACACAAAATGGCTCTGGCACTCCAGGAACACGGTTGCCGTCCCCTGGCGTAGGCATGACTAGCAGCCTTCCCCTATTTCACAGGAGCAAAATTTGGTCGACTAGCGGCTCAGCTGTGGACGTGAGGTTGAGGTGTTGACTCTCAGCATTAAGTTCTAAGTTGACAGTATTTACATCCATTTGATATATTTGGAGGTTGCCACATCTTTCATGAATAGTGACGTGTATAACAGGCAAACGTAAATGGACCTTTGCTTATTGGCTCATTTATGTTCATAGTGCAAAGTGAAACCAGGCATGCAGCTAAAACAAACAAGAATTATTTCAAGGTCAGAAAGGAGGAAATTTCTGGACCAAGGCAGTCATCCATTCCAAATTCAACTTAACTTGTGTTCACCCACTGGAGACTAGACTGAAGACAAAATGCCCCCGAAACAAGCAGGAACTGACGTTGGCTGCAGTGCAGGGCTGGAAACGTATGACCTGGTAACATAACTGGTGTTTGTTCATGTTAATGCAGTAGGTTGCAGACTTGGGATAGTCATCAAATGCAAAGGATTTGAAATCAGGTTATAATTATGCCTATTTAAAATCTGAATAATTACTTCTACTTTTGCACCCCGGCTGCTTCAAACACCTGCCGCTTCTTATATGATGTCAGAATGCAGAGTCGTTTGCTCTGATAATAACTGAACATTTTTTTCCAGAATACTTTAATTTATTTGGATGGACAATAACGGATGTGTATGTAAGTACTTTTACAGCTGAGTTCAGTGACATTAAAGAGGTGAAAATGTTCTCCATTTGATATGCAGCAGAGGGACAGATCTGTGTACAAGGGGTCATCAGTGCGCTCCGTGCTGTTAACATACTGCTAAAGAGGTGTTAGTCATCCCCTCGCACAGAAAATTGGAGGTCCCAAAAAAGCATTTACATCACACTGCTATGGTCTTTGTACTTAGAGGTTTTATATCCACACGTCCGTTCTCCAAACTGACCCCTTAGACATTGAATGTCCATGTCACATTTTGAAAGAAATGCTGATGGCCAATGGATGGAGTGCAGTGAATTTTAATTTAAAGAATGGCTCTTCTTCGGAACTACATGTCTTCTCTTGGCAATTTGAATTTATAAGGAGGTGGGTGCCAGTTGAGTTGGGGTATGGAAGAGAACACATAATAGATGAAGCTTTAAATGAATAAAATTTGCATATTTGTCCTGTGGTTAACTTCGAGCTCTGAGAAGGTATAGGCAAGTTTTAGAATGATCTAGTAGTCTAGTATGAGACCCTACTTCAGATGTCAGTTGGCAGCAGTCATTTGCCTTCAACAGTAACAGCACAATGGAAACTTGGCCAGAGTTGGAACTCAGTTATATAGTGCAGTACTTTGAACACACCCAAATAAAAATGCCTGCACTCACTGAAAGAAACACCATTTGGCACTATATAAGTCAGAGGTGGGCAACGAGGGCCATATCTGTCCCTGGTTTTCACACCAACTTCTGGCCTTTAATTAGTTGATCACCTAAATTAGCCAAACTATTTCTGAAATCTGTCATTTCAGGTGCATTTCTTTAAATTATCATGAATGGCCAACAAAGACTGTTCTTATCACCCTGCATAAAAGTTTTTTCTTTGATCTAATCTTTGCACCAATCTATATTTGTATATGCAATCAATTAACTCAATTAGTCAGGGTAATTGATAGAAATAAAAACCTGCATAAACACCAGCCCTGCAGGACCAGAATTGCCCACCCCTGATATAAGTGTTTATTAGGCAATGTCAGGGATGGGCAACGGGGGCCGTATCTGTCCCTGGTTTACACACCAACTTCTGGCCTTTAATTAGTTGATAATGTAAATTAGCCAAACTATTCATGAAATCTAAGATTTCAGACATATTTCTTTAAATTATCGTGAATGACCACCAAAGACTGTTCTTGTCTCCCTACATAAAACATTTTTCTTTGATCTAACCTTTGCGCAAATCTTTATTTGTGTATGCAACCAATTAAGTCAATTAGTAAGGGTAATTGATAGAAATAAAAACCTGCATACACACCGGCCCTCCAGGACCGGAGTTGCCCATCCCCGGGCTATGTTGTATTACCCAAGCAAAACAGCACACCTGTTTGGAAATTAATGAGACAGTGCTGTCACTCCCCGCATGTCTACTTAATTGGTTCTACCAGTGTTGTGGCTTGTTCCTGGTAATTGGTTGACTGGGTCATTAGCTCCTTGATTCAATCAGCTGTAACCACTCACTGAACTGTGCTTATATGTGTATATGCTGCAGGTGGGGCTTGATCATTGTTCTGGCTGGGCTTATGCTAACCTCTTATGCAAAATTCTAGTGTTTCTCACTAATTTCCCTTCCAGAGAGCTAAATTATTAGTGAGATAGTGAGCAAATTATTTGGTACTGCAGGTTCTCCAATCAGTCTTCCATTTTTTCCTCGTTATTTACGTGCCCTTGTGGTTCCTTGTTGATTCTGCAATTGGCTCCTGATCTGCTCAGTTCATAACCACTGCATCCTTTGAGCTGCTGTCATAAGGAAGTATGGCTCAGTATGTCATGCTGTTATCAAGTTGAAATGATATACATCAAACACCTAACCCTGGTGAAGCACACATTTTTTTTAGCCTGGAATGGTTTATGTAAGTCAGTGCTACCCCCATTGAACAATGCATTTTGAAAATCTTTGCTCCCTTTGGTTAAGATACTTAAATCCATTAGATAAGTTTACTGTATATAGTCCTCGCCACTGTTCAGCAGGCAAAGCCATTTATTTAATTTAGAGAGCGGTAAGAGGGCCAGAAAGGCTGGAGCCAAAGTTTCTTGTGCAATTCTCTGAGAACAAATCTGACAAGAAAGGTAACAAGACTGTTCTGGGTGCACAGCATTCCCCGCCGAAGTCGCGACTGCGATATTCGCATCGTCAGTCTATCTGCAGCATTTGTGCAAAGTTTCAGAGATGTCCCCTGAAAATTCTGGGAGTTGATTTCACCAGCCAAGTACATTCTGATATGGGCATACGGACGGACAGACTGCGCCATGACACAATCCCCCTTTTTGGGATTTCTTCCGGCAGGGGATGAAAAGTCAGGATGATAATTAATCATTTACTTGTCCTTCAGGTTACATACGCCGCACTAGGTTTGTCATAGCATTTCAAAAAGCTGATTAATCACTGAAGATTAATGCGTCTTTTAATTTATATTCCAGTACAAAATGGGGAAAACCCATGGCATCCATGGGATCAGATAATTTGCCAATTTATAGCTAATATGATGTGAAATGATAGATGGCAAAAACATCAGTGGAAATATTGGGAGAAATTGCTTTATTTCTCACGTTAATTTCCTCAACAGGGCTTTGTATTACACCTTTTTTTTTGAGATTTTCAGTCGACCATTTGCTATGCAATAGTTTGTTTTAATATTTCCATGAACCATTTGACAATTGCAATATAAGCATAGGGAAAACGATCCTCAATTAATATTTCCAGTAGATTTGGGATACAAAGGGTGGGGTTAGATGGGTAAATCACATTTGGTGAACAAAGAAAATGAAAAAGATTAATATCATAATGAAACTGAACATAAGGAGATCAAATTGTTATGACTTATGATTTATAGAACAGGCAAAAACAATGATTGGTCCTTTTAACAAAAAGGCAGCCCCTGCCCAATTTATCAGTCTCACTGACAAATCATCTTGTTTATCCATGAGTTCTATAATTGAATCTGTTTCAGTAAAGGTGAATATTTGATCAATTTCCATGTGAAAAGGAATCAAATGTTACCCGTGTGATCTTTCACAGTAGGACATTTCCTGAGGTATTGCATTGACTGCTAACAGATCAATATCATGACAGGAAAACAAAGATTGAACTTTGCAGCAGAAATTTTTCAAAAGCAATGCACTGTAATTAAAGGTACAAAACTGCAGAAAAATTCATTTTGACTCATTTTGAAACATTCTGATTTCATGTCAACAGTAAAAATGATTGACTCACAATAGTAATAACTGAATTTTATGATATCTGTTCTACACTGAACAAAAATATAAACGCCCCGTGTCAAAAATTGATGCTTGATGGAGTTAACAACTCTAAGTGAGCATATGCTGACTTTTACTTTTGCTCAGTGATGCAGTGATTTCACTCAGTACACGGGTGTGGCATTTCCAGACGGTGATCAGACAGAATGAGCAGTACCCAGACGCTCCTTATAGAGGGGACAATAAAAGGCCACCCCAAAATGTCAAATATTGTGAAAAATCATCATTCCTCAGATGTCTCAGGTCATGCTGGAACGTGCCATTGGCATGGATGTCCACCAGAGCGGTCGCTGTGCAGCTGAATGTTAACTATCGGACAATAGGCCGTTTGAGAGTTCGTTTCCGACAGACGGGCAGTACTGAAAATCAACCTCATCCACGTTGGCTACGTGTAACCGCACCAGCACAAGATCGCTACATCCAGCTTCTCCACCAGCAGAATCGGCTCAAATCAGTGGCACACACAGCGGATGAGACCAATGGTCTGAATCACAGACGCATCACACCACAGACAGTCCGTAACCACCTTCGAGAAGCCAACTTGCACGCTCGGCGTCCTCACCGCTGTCTGGCGTCGGAACCGACTCGCATGGGCAAACGCACTCGTTCGATGGCCCTTGGCACACTGGAGAAGAGTGCTATCCACAGACGAATCCCAGTTCCAGTTTTTTGTTAATGAAAACTCACAAATTTGACATAGGGAGTTCATATTTTTGTTCAGTGTAATTTAAAGGGAATTAAATGGAACTGGATCGGAGATGAATGGAATGGTGTAAAATCAGAGCTTCATCTGACCAAGCAGCATTAAATCATTGCATTTTTTTGTTTCATTCTCCCGCATTATACTGATGATGTCAAAAAGGAATATCAAATCTTCAGATAGGGAAAGGTTAATCACACCATATCATAATAAAATCCCATCCATTTGTACAAGGAGTTTGCCTTGTTCAGCAGAGGTAGCACAGATGTACCAGTACTCATCACTTCAGTATAATGGCTCTTTGTGAACTGGTTCATAATGAAAACATTTTTCCTCTTGACCTTTGCTTTTTTCCCCCACTAGCAATATCTAAGTACAAACATCTTGCCGACTTAAAATCTACCGTGTAATCCACATGCAACCTGAGCTGGAGGAAGTGTGCCTGTTTATTTTTGTTAGCTTTTGAATTCACGGCAGGTACAGACCTGGTTTATATAATAAAGTTTGAACAGTCTACGATGTATCCCTGTATTGGTGCCAAAATAGAAGAACAAACTTCCTTATGCAAATTAATATAGCAGCACAAGTATGGTTTGGAACTAATAAGTAAGTGGGCAAGTCACACTTTTAGAAACTGTATTAATAATTTCGGTAAAAAGTAGGCAACCTAAGTATGCGGGTAACCATCATTGTCTGTCAGCATGGACCGGGGTCTACTTGTGTTAGTCTTGGTCAGTCCAGTCAAAGAACAGGAGTTTACACAGCCATGTGCTATGCTAGTTACATACACCACATAAAAGCTGGTTTGTGTGCAGACATGAATGCCCCATTTCTTCTCTCTTCCTTGCCTCCGCAGGCGCTGACCTTCTCTGTGGTGAGTCTCTGCACAGGTTGAGGTAGACCATGTCCTGCACAGGGGGTCTCAAAGGATAGCATTAGCAAACAAGCATTCCTTTGAATACTAGGGGGAACATCATGGTGAGAACATGCAACCACTTGACAGGTTGACATGAGCTGAAAGTGTTTACTATATGTTCCAATAAATCATGGAAAAGCTTGTTGAAGTGACAGCAAACTGTTTGATTTCTTTATATAAATAATTAAATCATATACTGCCTTGATTGCAGCTACTCTGTAAAAAAAAAAAAAAATCAAATGTTGGCTGAGCTTAAAAAAGTAAGGAAACCAGTCGCAAAGCACTTGAGTAAACTTACCTTCAAGTTCTGTCTTCTCTCTAAAATTAATTTGTGCAGACTCAAAGACAAGTTGAGCGAACTCCAAAATGCTTTGGAGGTGGTTGCCTTACAATTTTGAGTAATTTTTTTTTTTTTTTTTTTTTTACAAGGCTGGAACTTCAGGGATTTTATTATCACAATACAAGTTTCCACTGGTTCTATTTATCAAGGCACCAGCAGTGGCTTGATCAGGTCATGACTGAGAGTATAAGATGCTGTTTATCACATAACTGCGCAATTTAATAGAAAACCAATGTAATTTCAGAAAGCGCCAGAAAAGTAATGGGTCATTCCATGTCAAATGTCTGAATTTCAGAGGTTATATAATATAATTCAGAGGGTTATAATTCAAGTGTAAGTTAACATTTATGAAACTAGAAGAGCACTCAGAGAGCGCAGAACCTCCGCCGCCAGGGGGCAGCAAAGCCAAAAGCACGGCGATTGGAACTCCGGCCCAGTGGAAAGACTTGAAATCTTGAACTTTGGAGTATATCTCAGCAGTACTTTGGCCTAGATATGCCAAAATTGAATCACCTCTTCCTTGACTTAATACCCACCTACCCTGAAAATTTCATCAAAATCCGGCCATTAGTTTTTGAGTTATCTTGTACACAAACAAACAAACAAACCAACAAACAAACGGCACCGAAAACATAAACCTCCTCGGTGGAGGTTAATAAAACACTGAGTTAAGGATAGAAAGCTTAAAGGGGACCCAACATGCTGATCCTTCTTTTGATACATATTAGCAATGTTATAATGTTTTTTGCCCATGCTCAACCTCGGAAAAGTTTCTAAACATAAGACACAGGGATTTTGCCGTAATCCAAGAACGTGATTTTGTGAGCGTGATTTCCTCTCTGTATAGCTCCTCCTGAGATCTTCATGAGATCTGGGTAAAATCTGACGTCAGGTTGTGCCGTCCAGTTAGTACAGACCTAACGAGAGCCAACCACTGTACTGGACCTGCCCACACCAGAAACTATTCTAGCCGGCACAAACAACAGCAGATCATTCTATGCCTTAGTAGCGTTGACACTTTTGGAAATACTAAAGAAGAACCGCAGATCATTTGAGGTGTAATTTTGTCAGTATCTCTGCCAAAGCTACTTGTCTGTTTACTTTTGGACGTGAAGAAAAACAAATATTTCTCTTCCAAAAGACAATGCCACCAGAAATCAGTGGGTAGCTTTTTTGTTTGCAGGCAGCAAACAGCCACGGCCAAACGGAACGTTAGCTGCTTGTGCTCACCATTTCACCAAAGACAGCTTTGTCAATAAAGGATAATTCGACGCAGGATAAGCATTTCAGCTGCTTCTCAAACCTGAAGCAGCTGCATCGATCAAGCGCTCGGAGCCACAAGCTGTAAGTAACCATATAACAGCAAATAATGTAAGTGAAGCTAACGTGTTACGGGTGGCTAGCAGGACCGCTAACAATAGTTAGCACTAACAACTGGCCTCAAACGCAGGCTTTGTAAAATATCTGAAGATAAAGCCTGTATCAGCCACGACTGTTCGTGACTCACAGACACAGACGCTGCAAGTTGCTTTTACTGCATAAGTGAACCTGACGTGATAGCCAGTTGATTGTGGCCGTAGCACAGCAGCTAACATAGCTAAGTTACTGTTGCTAATATTTGTGTCCTAAATATGCAAGAGTGATATCAGGGGAAATTCTACAGAAGGTGTGTGAACACAAACCTCATTTGAAGCTAACTTTTAATACTTGTTTGTAATTTGGATGCTTAGTACAACTGTTCTCAGTAACAGAACTTGCTGACAGTAAAACCAGTATTGCAAGGGTTTGTCTCTGTGGTTATGACAGCTCAGTTACCAGCTACTGCATGTTAGTATATGTGTCGTGCTAATTAAAAAATGCTCCTGGTTAACTTATATGCAGTAATTCTGATCGGTATGCTTGTGTTACATCGGTAAGCATCAATGTAGTAGTTTCATCGTAACATTGCCCGATTGTAGCCACTACAGTTAGTGATCGCTTCACTTATCCATGACCGGGATCAGCTAGATACTTCACAAATGTCTGAGCAAGCTCTCTGGTGCTACAATGAAAGCAATGCAAAACGCAGAAGCTCTACTGGTTTACAAATGATTTCTCAGCACTACCTTGACATAATTTCACCTCCCTTTTAAAATTGTTGTGGCTAATAAAAAGCCGAAAAAGGCGGAGATTAAATATGTAATTATTTCCTGCAGAAGTGATCTATTCGCTAGCTCCACATAAGCAACTTGTCCGTGCTAACGGAACTTACGGTCTGCAAAAACCGTATTACATTCATAACATAACTGAGCTCGCTCCAGCTGTCGCATACTATCCATAAAGCTGCTTTCACATCAGACACGAAACCAATTTTTCGCAGAACAGATTAGCCTACATTCAAAGTCAATGCAAAGACGCGAATACACGTCAAGCCGCTTTCACACTGGACGTGAAACAAATTTTTTGTGTGACAGATTAGCTACATTCAAAGTCAATGCAAAGTCGTGAAGACAGGTGTTACGTGCGCGTTAAGCAGCTTTCACACCGGAGGCAAAAACGAATTTTTACGCAAGACAGATTACATTCAAAGTCATGACCAATTATCAGCTACTGCATGTTAGTTTGCGTGCTCTGCTAATTAAAAATGCTCCTGGTTAACTTATATGAAGCAATTCTGATCAGTATGCTTGTGTTACTTTGGTAAGCATCAATGTGACAGTTTCATCATATTGTTGCCTGATTGTAGCCACTACAGTTGAAGCAAAACAGAGGTGCTGTATGTGTCTGCCGAGTTGAGCTGCAGTTAGAGCCGCAGATTTTGCAAAGCTTGGGTGCTTTCTTGGGTGCTTGGGAAACAATCGCTTTACAAATCCATGACTGGGATCAGCCTGATACGTCTCCAATGGCTGGGCAAGCTCTCTGATGCTACTGTTGAAAGCAATAGCAAAGCGCATAGGCTATAATGTGTCCGGTATAACAAACGATTTATTGTCATCAATTAAATATGAAATTCTTCCCTGTAAAAGTGATCAATTCGCTAGCTCCACATAAGCAACAGTTCACGCAGACGGAACTTACGGTCTGTAAAACCTGTATTATGTTCATGACATAACTGGAGCTCTATCTAGCTCTCACGCACTCTCCATAACTCGCCCATTTTCCAGGAGGAAAAGCTGGTCCTTCCAAAGCAATAAGTAAACCATTACCATGGGCAATTTCCGAAAAGCTAGGAGCTTTCCGTTTAGCTAGGAGCTTTCGCCCCTCTGTCATACCAGTGTGGAAGCTGTTCAGTTCTCCACGCTAACAACACACCACAGCTATGCACATGAACCAGCAGGTCCTAATACACACCAAACAGTCCATAAGTTGTTGGTCCACTTTTAGCTGCTCCTCACTGTCGATGTTTCCCTCAAAACTCAGACCCACCAGATTTCTACGGTCTCCGGTCTACACTTGGGTATGTCGACCCGTTCTACAAATGTGTCTGTATGTTGTGTATTCTAGCTTTCCCTGCATCCTAGCTAGTAGAAGAACCACTGTACTCACCGGTAGCAAACTGTAGCCGACAGCAAAGTTGAGCTTGCACTGCCAGATTTTCGCACTGCTTCCTCCACTTTCACGGCTGCGTTATTAGAACAAGTTCATTTCATTAGATCTATATTCAAGTATAACGTTAGATTGCGGAATTTGCCTGCTACTACATTATCAGATGATGGTCGTGTCTCTCATTTCATTCTGGGGAAGCAGACTCCATGGCAGACTCAGAAAACTGGGTTTTGCTGCCTCTTTCGGCCTAACTCCCTCTTCCCGCCCTCCACAGAGCTGGCCAGTCAGAAGAAAGTGGGCACACGGGGTGTGGGGGCCATAGTGGAAGAGCCACCCCAATGAGGCGTTTCAGGCAGAGATTACAATAAACTACAAATGGGGTTTTTTGAGGATGGCAGTATGAGCGAAATAAGTACCCTTTTTTTACTTTGCACGATTAGGAGTACTTTAGGGGAGTCAAAGACCAAAATATAAACTTGGAAAAATAGCAAATTAGGCCCCCTTTAAACTCAACAATGTGAATTTTATAAAATAATGTTTGAATATTCCTTTGACACCATTGAATTCTGTGTGTCCTTAAAAATACTATATTTTCAATTTTTTATTTTTTTTTTTTGAGAAAGTAAAGCAGAACTCCATCACAAATTTTGGATATGTTAATAACAGGCACCTAATCTTTCTAAAACACAGAGATGCCAAGTCTCACGCATTCGGCGTAGGTCTCGCGCATTTTTTAAGCTTATTCATCGTAGTCCGCAATTATTCAATGAGGGCTTATTAATGAGATTCTCACACTGAATTAAAATCGTTTTGCATTGAAGTTACAGCTTCACTTGCGTGAAGGTGGACCTCACTATGGAAAGTGATTTTGACTCCGGACTTCTCGTGCTTCTCTTTACTCAGGGATTGGAAACAATGAATGTCTTTCATGATAGTTTGATTTGTTTAAATTAAATAAGACTATTTGAAACATCTTCATGCTATTCCATTGCTTTCAATCCCTCAGTAAAGACAAGTATGAGAATTACCGAGTCATAATCAATTTCCGTGTCACTAGTGGGGAAATCCACCGTAATGCACATGAAACTGATTAAATTAATGCACAATGACTTAAATTCCACGAGTCAGTTGCTGACTATGGCACAGGAACGTGAATGCCACTAAGAGGCGAGAGACTCATGCCGAATGCTTGAGACTTGGCATCTCCAAAAACAGTCAGTTTGATGTTGGCGGATGGTGTCATTTTTTTGGTATAAAATGTTAAAAATAGCACAAATTTAATTTTTTTCATTGTCAAGCCTTAATATTTTCTAGATTATTCATTAGAGAGAGGCAGAATTAGAGTACAAAATACACAACATATATGGGAAGTTGTATGTGCAATACCAAATCCCTGTCTTTGACATTTACAGTCCTTCAAATATGCTTCCACAGAGCCGAGGGTAAAATTTTTGAGCAAATTTAAGCACCCAGAAATAAATGATGAACTAAAGGAACACATTTATAAGTCCATATTCCTCAAATTAGAGTAGCAGATTTTCACCCCTGAAAATTTGAAGGACCTAACTGAAATATTTTTCTAGATACAGCCATGTGAAAGTGATTCCTCAGAAATTTCTGTTCAAAAAGGGCTGAAATTTAGTTGCAAAACTCTTTTTTTTATGACTAACCTATAAGGAGTTGAGAGCTAAAATTTTGGAGTTATCCTACAAGGAGGTGAACTGGCTGGTTTTTTTTTAACCAAATCTGAGATGGTCAAGTAGGAGCCATTCAAACATTTGACATGGAATGACCCTAAGCAGTTGTGCTAACCACTGTGCCACCGTGCCGCCCGCTTTTCTCACGCAATGAAATTTTTTTGGAAAAAAAATGTTAATTTTTTCTATCAGTGTTGGACTGAATTGTTCACTAAGGAGCTGGTAGTGGATTTATATCATTCACTAGCTAGTTAATGTTGGCTAGCAAGCAAAGCAGGCCACAAGTTAGTTAGGTAATTAATTTTTTTCTTATAGAATGGGTCGCTAACGTTATCTCACTGGATAATGTGGTGGGAAAAATATCCCAAAAGGATCCCAAAAATTCAGAGTATTACTATAATCACAGTTCAACAGACCAGCCTCCCCCTTGCCAACACCTTGAGACTAGCGGAAGATCGGGATGGATGGAGGAGGGTTGTCGATTTGTCAGTGGTGCCCCAACAGCCCCAACCGGCCATGGGATAAAGAAGAAGAAGAAGAAGTCCAACAGAGAGAACTCAGCCAGGTTCTTGTGGCCGCTTAAAACTGCTGTAAGATTGTGGAGCTGAGAAAAAACAAAAACTCATAAATCTGCCAAAAAAACCAAGATAACAGGGCCCCTAGCAGGCCAACCAAGGCTGGCTAGATAAACTAATCTTCCGGAATGACCATATTGGTTGTCAACCAATAAGCAGCTTCATCATATGAGCCGGCTCACTCCAGTTTATTCTGGAAATTTCCAGGAATCCAGCCAACTTGGGCATCCACAGTGACCTTGAAGTAAACCCTAGGTTTGGGAGGATCAGATATAGTCTTCGAGCATCCCTGGCCGCCGAAAATGAATTTACACAATTATATAATGTCAAGCTTTTAACTAAGGGTGGAGTGTTGCTATATGACTATGAACCAATCAGAAAGTATTTATGGTTGATGAGGTAGAAAGAGTCACATTTAATCCCACCTAAAGGAACGTGCCAGTAGGGTAATAAATGCGAGGGTTCGGACCGTCAGCGGTCTTTGTGGTTTGCGCAGACCAGCCTGGGTTTTGTACTTCACTTTGAGCAACTTAAAGTAAACCCGATTGCATCAGACTCAAGAGGATGTGTCCATTCCTTGAAGGTAGATTTACAAGGGTGAGGGGCACACTTGGGTCCACAACTGTTTTCCTGCCCACAATTATGTTATATTTTTATAAAGCTGAATAATCATGATGCAACAATTTGTGGTTCCTAATTGTAGAACCACCACTGCTGTTGCAGCTGCTGTTAGCCCCCATGCAGAGGCTCATTGTATCAAGTACCAGTTCGAGCGGTGCATTTTCCCTGCACTTTTCCCAATTAGGGGGAAATTACTTCTTAACATAGTACAAGATAGGATTTGATTGTTTGTTCCTTACATAAATGAAATTTTCATTTTAAAACTGCATTTTTTGTTTACTTGGGTTATCTTTCTCTAATATTGACATTAGTTTGATCATCTGGATCAGTTTAATGTGACAAATATGCAATTAGAGGTATGAAAGGGCAGTCAAAAAATCAAAAGCACAATGTTATCTTGATTATTTATGTTATATTTTTTCTGCAAAACAATCAATTGCATCATTTATTATATTCAACAATTTATTATAAACATACTTATATGACTGTCCCAGTATGCAGTCATATATGATGCTGTTTTATTAAGTAAATGCAGATCCTGGTATGATTTTTAGAGATGTCAATATGGTGACTTAATCCTATGGAAAAATGCGTCTCTGTTTGGCTTGGTGTGCATTTGGGATTTTGGATGAATTGAGCATGCCAGCTCTGTGTTTGTCTGCAAGGAAGCTGGCCAGACAGGCTCTCAAAGCTGCACTTTGACTCTTGTGACCTTTTAATTTTTTAAGGTCGCTGTATTCACATCCCAGCAGTCTTTGTGTGAAAGCTGATCACTCTGCTGTTTTTTTTCTCTCTCTCTCTCTCTCTCTCTCTCTCTCTCTCTCTCTCTCTCTCTCAACCTCCAGCTGCATCAGTTAACTGAAGGAGTGTTTACAACCATCTTGATGGATTGTCTAGCAATAGTTCTGAAGTTATTGGTCAGCCTATCTGCTAACTCAGGGCAATCATTATCCAGAAAGGAGCAGTATGGGTGCAGGCTTTTATTCTAGCCATGCAGTATTACACTGGATTCCTCTAATCAACTCCTTGGGCTCTCAATCTCACACCTTGCGCAAAGCGGCGCCAAGCACAACACAAACGTCTTTGCTAATTTCAGACTGGTGCAGTAGTCATTTTTTTGGTAGGACCACTCGATAACTTATGCACTGTCTAGATTGAGATTAAGCAATGAGTTAACTTCAGTCCAAGTATAGGCCTACTTCACTACATGGGTAGGATTCTCATTCTATGGAATGCTTTAAGGTCTTGTCCCACTTCTTGTCAGAAAAACCTGAGTGATTTTGCTAGGATATAGTGATCTTGCATATAAAATCACTGTAGAGCATCCGGGGGGAAGTGTAGTTTGAGTGGAGATCGGGACGAAAGATATTGCGGTACGAAAGATATTTTGCCTTCCATCTCCCTAGATTTTTAAGAGTGAATGACTTTCTCCCGGATAATTTCTCAAACCAATTTTTTTTTGTTTGCTTTTACACTTGTTTGATACAATATAAATTGCATGCAATATGTGGATGGCAATGTATTTTTACTCAGCCTCATAAGAATTTTATGCTTATCTATGGCAAAATTATATTGAAGTGAGCTTAATCAGTCCTCCTGCAATTTTTTGAGACATTTGAGAACCAGAGAATCCTTATTTAAATGCAAAGACCCGACTTGGCATCCAGCCACCGAGATTAAATTTCCCAGAGCCAAAAAATGAAATCAGAAGAGGATAACGGCATATGATGAAAGTGTACGCATAAATGGTTCCAATTGGCTCAGGTCATACTTTGTGCCTTTCATTTCAACTGATTACAAATGCTGACGCATCATGCAAAACTTTTTCTAGGATTATCCCAAAGCCTTCATAAATGATAACTTACGACTTCAAAAATAAATGCATTGCATTCAACCAATTCAATGGCTATCTGTTTTATATTAGCATCTGTCTAAGGACTCAATTAGTATTTACAATCCCAAAGATATCTTGGAATCATGAATATTTATGTCTTTGAATGTCACAGTGCTCCTACTCTATTGACATTGTCAAGATTTAATTTATTCATTTTTTTTTGGCCAAAATTAATGTAGCCCACATCATGATTTTTTTTTTAAAGTTTGATTATATAATAATTATTTTGATTAATTGCTTGATTGTTTTCTGCAATGCCTGGCCTAATGTAAAGAAAAGCGCCAATGAAAAAAAAAACATTGATGGGATAACCTGGTCAGTCAGTACGTTCAGGTAGTCTCCTGATTTTACTTTATTGCTGCATAACATTCCTATGTTGACTGGGCCAACTGTAGCAACCCCTGATCATTCCACTGCCTCCAGCGGCTTGTGCAGTGGGCACAATTCAAGATGGGTGCATCACTGCATGGGCTTCCTTTCTTACCACGACACTCTCATTGCTCTGGAACGGGGTAAATCTGGACTCACATGACCTTTTTCCATCGCTCTACAGTCCGATTTTTATGCTCCCTTGCAAACTGTTGTCATTTTTTTTCTCAATTAGCAACACTTACATTAGCATCATTGCATTCCTTTGGCCACTGAGCAGTGTAGTCCTAAAACTGCAAAATCTTGGTACATTATGCAAGTGAGAATTCTCTGACTTTCACAATTAAGCAAAGCCGTGAGTTGTCCCGTTGATTTTTTATTTTTTTCTTTGATGAGACAATGCCAAACGTTTCACAATAATTCATGGTTTTTTCCGGCATATTTTTAAATTGCGAAGTTGATGGTTCACCTCTATCTCTCTCCCAACCGTTGTGTGAATGTCTTTCATGTCTTGTCCTATTCAGCAATTTGCGTGTCTATTAAACATATTATGTCTCTTTTCATTGGTTTGTCCTGCCTGTTTGCCCCTCGTCAGCTGTATGGCTTCATGATCATTTCCTATGACCATGTGGCATGTATGTAAGGCCCTAGCTTTGTGTCCCAAGTTTCTGGATTATAATTTGCTATTTGTGCTTAGAAACTGTCAGTATTCCTAGTAGAAACTCTTCATGTTTATTACGTGGAACGTGTTTATTATTGAAAGTATTTATCAGAAGCTCTCCTCTTTACTCAAATAACTCAACAACCCTCCAAGCCCACTCAGGGTCCAAGATTGGGACTGCATTCAAGTTATCCCAGCTCAAGTCAGTTTGTCTGTCCATTTTAATAGGAACAAGCTACGAAACCTAAACAGAGTCCAGGAATGGGACTGTTATGGAGTTAAATTACTGCCAAAACCTTGTATACAAACCAAACATGTTTTACAAATGCACCACGATTCACAAACAAATACAATGTGATTTGCAAATATAAAAATGATTCACGTGCAAACAAAGGGTGATTTGCAAATATAAAAACGATTTGCAAACAAATACAGTGTGATTTGCAAATATAAAAACGATTCACGTACAAACAAGGTGTGATTTGCAAATATAAAAACGATTTGCAAACAAATACAGAGTGGTTTGCAAATACAAAACACCATTAACAAACGAATGTTTTCAGTTTTACAAATACAAAACGTACCGATTACAAGTATACGACGAGAACCATTTCCTACAAGTACAAATCACTTTTGGCAGTTTTCTACCGCTGACATGGCGTAAAGGATTTTCTCACAAATGTCCTCACTGCTATTGTCCCTGTTAAACAGCAGGTGGGGCTATGACTCAATATCCTAGATCTCTACACCGTGAAGTTGAACAGAATAGAGAACGGCCGCCAGCGTCAACCGTGGACATGAGGATGATGGCTGAGGCTAAATAAAAATGCAGTGTCTTCGTGTTCGAAATAATTCCGTGTCCGACAGTGGGATGGTGTCAATATAACTACGTGTCCGACAGTGGATTATTGTTTTTAATCTCTTGAAGTCTACTGAATCTTTTAGATTGCCTATTAAACGTGAATGTTTGATCAGATGGCTCAGTTCTTCAAGATGGGTACCCAGAATTTCAATCAATGTTTCTGTTTAAGCTCTGCTCAATAAAGTGTTCTGATTGATAGTGATATATTTTTATTTTCCATTTCGTTATAAATCTGGGCCCGTATTCACAAAGCATCTTATCTTAGCGCAGTCTTTCTCAACTCCAGTCCTGGGGACCCACTGCCCTACACATTTGTCTGCCAGCTCAGCAATGGCATGATTCAGTCAATCAAATCCTAATCATCAGTCTCTTGTTAAATTGAAATAGGTGTGGTAAACCAGGGCTAGTACAATCATACATGATACTTTGGCAACTTTTTGAGTTAAGAAACACCATTTAAGAGGACTTGCAGGTTGACAAAATTGAAATTTGATGTCAGAGCGACAATTCATTATTTAAAAATATATTTTCATAATTATCTCAAGCTCAGGGGACCAAATATAAAATATTTTCTTATCTTTAACTCTGGCCTCCAGATTTAATGGATTAGGGTATTTCATGAAATAAAAAATGACCCACATAGTGAAGTTAGTTTTCTGTTTACTTTAATTGCAACTTGTTCTACTTAGTGTGCTTAAGGTTAGGTCATTGTAAAATGCAGTTCTTAATCGGAAAGTTTAATGTCTTCATTGGGGACACCTGATTCAATGAATTAAGAGACTGACAATTGGTATTAGCTCATGAAGTGGATCATCCCACTGCTGAGCTGGAACACAAATTTATAGTGCTGTGGGTCCCCAGGACTGGAGTTGAGAACCACTGTCTTAGCGCTACTAAGAGGCTACTCCTAAGTCGCGCTAAAACATTTATGTAGGAGTAAAATCTTAAAATTCACAAAACCGCTGAGAGCAACTTTTAGTGAAGAAAATTGGTAACTCCTAGAATAGGGGTAGCTCTGAGATAGGCGGGAGTAATCTCCGTTGCTATGGATGATGTCAATTCTCATGCACGAGTCTTGGAACAATGAGCACGGTGATTGGTTGTTTGGTGGCAGGGCAACCCATTGAAAAAATATCCCACATACAACCCATGGAGGAAAAAATGAGAAAATAGTCCAAGGGACTGGTTTGTCCAATAAAATAATGGCAGTTGTTACGGGTTCGGCAGTTTTCAAATGCATTTCAAAGTAGAGAGGTACGACAATCCCCTTTTTAAACACTGCCCTAACCCTAAGCCTAACCTTAACTTTAACATTGACATTAGAATAACTTTCTTCCCTTCAAAGAAAATAATATAAAACACGTTTACTTTGAAAATAAGTTATTGTTAACATATAAAGTATTGGTTTTTTTAGATTCGGTTTAAGATAATAGCATATTGAGCACTTTTGAAAATTGCAATGCACGGTCCCCGCATGTCATGCTCTAGGCAAATAAACGTACATAGGAAAGAGATAATTGTAAAAACATTAATAGCATTAAACAAGTTATTAATGAAACACGTCACTTGCCCCAATAGCTACTTGTTACCCGATGAGAATGAGAATATGTTGCGATCATTTAAATGTCGAGCCGTTCAAGTTTGTTTGCCCTAAACTGTCATGGATGTAAGTTCAAAAATGACGCGAAAGCCCAGCTGGAGCCAAGACCAGTTACTGCTGCTGGGCCAGTTGGTGCAGGAGCGAAAGCATGTAACCTAATCAGAGGGAAAATTGGCTCGGGGGTGAACAGCAAATCCAAGCGGTTTGCGTGGGATAATATCAGCCCACAGATCGCTGCAGCGTTACCCTTGGTGTCTCGGATGGCTAAAAGTTGCTCTCAGCGGTTTTGTGAATTACTTTTCAGACTTTACTCCTACATAAAATGTTTTAGCGCGAATTAGGAGTACTCCAAGCGCTACGATAAGATGCTTTGTGAATATGGGCCCAGATTTATAACGAAATGGAAAATAAAAATATATCACTATCAATCAGAACACTTTATTGAGCAGAGCTTAAACAGAAACATTGATTGGGTACCCATCTTGAAGAACTGAGCCATCTGATCAAACATTCACGTTTAATAGGCAATCTAAAAGATTCAGTAGACTTCAAGAGATTAAAAACAATAATCGACTGTCGGACACGGAGTTATATTGACACCATCCCACTGTCGGACACGCAATTATTTCGAACACGTAGACACTGCGTTTTTATTAAGCCTCAGCCATCATCCTCATGTCCACGGTTGTCGCTGGCAGCCGTTCTCTATTCTGTTCAACTTCACTGTGTAAAGATCTAGGATATTGAGTCATAGCCCCACCTGCTGTTTAACAGGGACAATAGCAGTGAGGACATTTGTGAGAAAATCCTTTACGCCATGTCAGCGGTAGAAAACTGCCAAAAGTGATTTGTACTTGTAGGAAATGGTTCTCGTCGTATACTTGCATTCGGTACGTTTTGTATTTGTAAAACTGAATACATTCGTTTGTTAATGGTGTTTTGTATTTGCAAACCACATTGTATTTGTTTGCAAATCGTTTTTTTATATTTGCAAACCACACCTTGTTTGTACGTGAATCATTTTTATATTTGGAAACTCCACTGTATTTGTTTGTAAATCATTTTTATATTTGCAAATCACACTTTGTTTGCACGTGAATCATTTTTATATTTGCAAATCACATTGTATTTGTTTGTGAATCGTTGTGCATTTGTAAAACATGTTTGGTTTGTATATTAGGTTTTGGCAGTAATTTAACTCCATAGACTGTGTTGTTGTTAACTCTTACGAGTCTGTTCCTCTGTCCAGCTTGTCAGGAACAAGCTCCCAATCCTTCTTCAGTCATCAGTATTGGAACCATGTTCCTCTCAAGCTACTCCATCCTCTGATGGGACAGTTTGGCACTGGCAAAGTGTGCAGTCCACCTGGCTGCTATTTTGGAAGCCTCTGGCCGGTGATTGACAAATCTACTTTACCCACAGCATCTGTACTGAACTGTGCTATCCTCGTCTGGGGTTCAGCCCCCACCTCTTCCTCTGGGGTACCATTGCTAAATTACCGTATAAGTGGTCAATAAAACTACCCATCGGATTGTAGGGGAGACTGGGCTCCGATGAGCTATGGGGACCAATGAGCCATATCACTATTTTGCAATCAATCGATGACAGAGCTGCTTAAAATAGGCAAAATACCTGACCATTGACTGATGAGTCATGGGGATAAATGAGCCATATCACGATTTTGCCTATTTTAAACACCTCTGGCATCCATTGATTACAAATATGTGATATAAATCATTGGTCCCCATGGCTCATTGGACCCCAGTCTCCCCTACTTTGCCTCCGCACTTGATTCATGGTCTGGAACATAACTCTGTCCTTCCTTCTAAACCCATTTCCAGTGATTTCTGAAATCTTTGTTTTTCATTGTATGATGCAGGCCATTAATTTGCCCAGCTTGAAGCACAAAAAATATCTTTTCCACAAGCATGGGAAATGTCTTCCAACATTGCTGTTTAAGACGTGAGAGGCTACACATTGCTTCAGTCAGAATTAAAAGAATTGTTGCCAATTGAAACACATTATGTAATGGCTGGTAAGAGTTGAGTTTCAGATGCCACGGCAGGCGAAGCAGCACCAAGCACAGAGCTGTTGCAGCTGAAAGTGATAGGGCGAAACTAGAGAGGAAAGGAGCTCATGTTAATGAATAAACGAAAGGCTTAAGTGCCAGAGACGAAGTGAGCAACCGGATAGAAAAAGAAATCTCAATAAAAGAGAAAACTAACAAGGCACCTTACAATAGTGCCAAGTAACCTAAAGAAGCAAAGCTTCCCAGCAACAAAGAATATATATAAATAGGCAAATCCCTGACTATAGATATATCTAGCCGAAGTGAGCAAAGTCATATCAGACACTCCAGCGAAGGAGGCGTGGCGACCTCCGGCTTAAATAGACTCATAGGAAGCCCAGGAATAATCAGCTAGCTGGGTAAAAAATCCGATGTGGAAAGAAAACGATGTCGTCAGGGATGAGAGTAACAAAGAAAGCAAAAAGCACATACACAAACTATGACACATTAATCACTGCAATGATGAGTCAATCCCTGGCTGCTGAGAATTTACTCATTTAAATCCATACCGTGACTTTCTTTGTGAAACCAGTGTAGTTTTGAGCAATTTAACCAATTTTGAGGCAAATGTCTTGCTTTTTTGATTTATTCCAGTTTTATAATTTTCAGTTGATAACAGTCAAACTATGGATTTTCGCTCTTACACCTAAAAGGACTTAAGCTGTCTCTAGACATATATATAGCAAATATAGCAAAATGATAAAAATCAATAATTATTTTTTATGTTTTAAATTATGTACAGTGGCTTGCGGTAGCAATGATGAGGCACTGATGACGAGGTAATGTTTGGTGTCAGCACGAAGGTCAAGAGTATGTGTGCTTCTCAATGCTGCGAAGAGATTTGGGGAAAATGACTTGGGGGGACCTGTAAAGGGGGGGTATGCTGTACACATTTTCTGTCTCCCTGTTACAGTCTAGTCTACCACCTACCGCTGCTTCATGTGCACATGCATATTTTTAATCGAGAATGACCATGCTAATATAATGGTTATGGCTTGGTTTTTTTTTTAAATGTGTTTTTTTTTTTGTTTTTTCATCTACGTTAATACCGCATCACTTGTACAGCATGATTGCCTCTTTTTGTCTTATTTTCCTTGGCTATGCATATCAGTTGAAAGCAGGCTTGTTACATGCTATCATTATTTTAAATGGAGTTAATGTGATCATAAGCTGTCTAGATATAAATAATCACAAATCGGTTACTAAGAAACTGGATCATAATGGCTAATGTACGTATTTTGTCGATTATTAACACATAAAGCCTACGCCTGCATGACTACATATCATACAATTTATTCCATTTGCACATTTGAATATTGCTCCGGCGCAACGTCGCATATGGCATATTCAATGTGAATTCTCAATCTAGGGCTGAAAAAAACATTCATGGAATGCCAGAGCATCTATCACACCATGTTTCTGGGATGATATTAATTACCTCGTCTAATTAACAAGTTAATTCAAAAAATTGCCTGGCAGAAAGCATTTTATTCAGACATAGAACTCTTCAGAGCATCAGCCAGTTGGTCCTTGGCACAAAATTAATGGAAGAAGGGCATTAAATGAAGGCAGAAAATGTGACGTCTGCATCTTTCTACGCCATGTAGTGTAATTCAATTCTACAGGCCCGAAATCAACTGTAAAAATTGGCACAGGAAGCCACGAGGGAAGGCAGTTCATCTCGGGCGTTTACTTCTGAATCCAGCGTGCGCACAGGTTCTGACCTGGTGTTTTGTTATGTGATGTTCTAATAATGTTACCTCAAAAGAAGTACACTTCACTAGACTGACACCCGAGGTGTCCCAAAGTTTTACCAGACAGAGTTAAAACAACCTTCCTCTCAGAAAAATCATACAAGCTTGCCATTAAATGCTGCAAGTATTCCACAATATTTACACAGAATATATACAACTACAGAATGGTAACAGTCCATAATGTCAATTAGCCACAGACTAATTTTCATCAACTTTTTTTCAAACAAAAGGCATTAAAATTTTTGCGCATGTGCTCTGTCTGTGAATTAGCAACTCGAGCTGAATTCCAAAGAACGGAAACTATCAGTTCTTTCAATAAGCATCTCAGATCTCTACTTATTTTCACCACTACCAAAGATGACATCCATTTTCTGAAATAAACAATATCATAGTCACCTGGTATAATTTATATGCGCATCTTTCTTTTCCAGAGGACAAAGAAATAGAAGGTGGTTGACGAAAACATTCTGAGTGTTCATGGGGACAAAAAGAAACCATGGTTTGAATTTTCTGCATGGTCTGTATAAAATTAAAAACAAATGCCAGCATACCTTGCTGTTCCATTCACCTTTTCTCTGAGACAAACATACGCTGTAATCCATGAGGAATGAGAGCTTCGATGTTGCTGGATGAGAGACATTTCAACTGAAAATATGAGGCAGGTAGGTGATTGCAAACATAAGCCAAGACTTGACTACCTCAAAATGATTTTCACTTCTACATCTGTGTTTCAGGGATAAACAGAAAACAACAATAATTGATCTTGGTCATGTCATGCTTTGAAAGCTCACTGCATCCAGTGATCAATACTTGTGAAGAATCTGATGACAAATTGCTGATGATGGGTGCCTTGTCCATACCTGTGCAGATGTAAGACCAGTCAATGGGCGACAATCGTCATGACAATAGCCAAACTTTATATATAATTCTTTTATTAGCATAATATGCTGGATATTGCCATCTGGATTTTGCTTGCGTGATGCATTAACCCCTGATGAAAGATATAAAACTTCTACAGTACAAGGCCTGCAAAACTGTACCCTGCTGCAGAATACAGCTGGGACCAATAGGACTGGGAAGTCTGCATCTCTCCTTGTGATCAGTAATTCAACAGCAGGAAGGGTGATAAATGGCACAATGGCTTGTTTCTATGGCTGAGCGGGTTACTCAGTCCCACCATCCATCAACACGACAGCTGAAGAAATTCTGCACAATTTTATCTTTGTGCCCTAGGTAACCATTCAGCACATCCTGCAAGCTGTAGGTACAGATAACGCAAGAACCAGCTGTTCCTTATTTCTTCAATAAAATGCAGACCTGTTTTGCCCTACCATGAGGTATGAGATGGAAGTATCCAAGAATTTGTGGACTTCCACGATATAGCGCACATTTCAGGATGCAGTCTATATAATGGACAAGAGCAATCTTGTAAAATATAAAGGCTGTGCGGTTTGTCAGCATTAAGTGAAGTTGCCAAAACCAAGCAATACAGGGAAACAAACTTGGGAATACTCATATCTTTGAGAAATATAGTCCATGTACTCCATAATGACTTTAAGAAGATTCAGTCACACTTTATTTGAAGAGTTGCTCATAAAGGCTCTATACAGCATGTATAATGCCTTCATAAATGAGACATAATGTGTTCATAAATCATTCATAAGCGAATGTCATGCTTTGTAAAGGGTGAAATAACACAACGTTATTCAACATGTGACGCCAGATGTGACAATGACAATGTCACTTAGCTGACAATGTCACCCTTTATCGCAATTAGCCAAAGTGACATTGTTAGTTATATCACATCTGGCACCACATGCTGAAGAAGGATGTGTAATTTCACCCTTTACGAAGCATGACATTTGCTTATGTATGATTTATGAAGACAATATGTCTCAACACTTCAAATAAAGTGTGACCGAAGATTCTTTGGAGTTTTTCTCCATTTTTGATGTGTCATGCTGTGTTGCAGTACTATCTTCTCTGAGAATGATGAGTTGTGGATTAGCTCAAGGTTTAACACCACTCATTTCTGCCCCTTAATTCTTCACACAAGTAGGTATTTAAATGTCTGCCACTGTTGGTCTTCACTCATAGTCACTTGGACAGATATAAAATACAAATACAAAATGGAAATCTAACAAACCCAACTCGATTTAATCCACATGTGCAACCCATACAATTTTCCACACTAATCTCCTATGCAACTACTTGACTGTGGTAACACAAGTGACGTGCCATCGGAGGTCAGTTAGGGTAGGCAGAATCCTCACTGTTAAACAAATGATAACTCTATTACTTTGCTTGATTAGCAATCTGAGGATCGATTAACTAATTTACAAGACTAAATGGCAGAATGGCACGCCAGTTCCATCCACAAAATTATCGCTCAGTGCATCAAACTTAAAATGCTCATGAGACAGCAAGTTTGTTTATATTTGCTTAGAAGATGCTAACGCAATGCCATTAACAAATATCAAAACCCTTCTTATGCGGCGTTCAATAGGTCTCATTCATGAAACATTTGTAAATTTGTGCGTAGATTTGCACATAAAAGCCTACGCTACTAAAAACCTACTCCGGATTCATGAACGTTGCGGTAAACTCAGATCTGATCGTAAACTCGTGTGTATGATTACGAATGTCAAGCCATCGTTAAGTGACAGTGCGCTTCCGGTAATCGGCTATTAGCATAAATCCCCGCACATGAATTACGAATGACCGCCATATAACGAGGTGTAGATGCATCCAGTCGACCTGTCAGTCAAGGTGCAAACAAAGAAAGAGAGAGAAAGAAAAAATAATTTTATCGAAGCGGAGATAGAAATTATTTTGGGTGAAGTGGAGTTAATAAAAACATTCTATTTTCATCTGATAGCAGTGGTGTGACAGGGACAGGCGAAGGCTTGGAGGGAGGTGACAAGTGCCGATAATGTTGTCTTTGTAGTCCAAAGAACAATGTCTTAGGTGAAGCGTAAATGGTTTGACATGAAACTAGAGGCAAAGAAATGCATAAACACACACACAAAAAAATACATCAGCCACAGGTAGAAGAGGCTCACAGTCACAACTATCAACTGCAGACGAGCGCATCGCTGGAATAACTGGGGATACCTCTCAGTCAGGAAGTACCTGACGGAGACAGCAGCATGCCTCGACTTTTTTTTTTTGAAAGTGGCTATTCACCCCTCAGCGCGCTGAATTGGGGGAAAGAGGTTGGCTATCTGCTCCACAAATGGGTTGAAAAGAGAAGCAGTTCTGCTATTCGCACCACGGTGTGACGGATCAGAGAAGCACTTCTGCTATTTTCCCCGCAGTTGGGCCAGTAAGGGCCTGGCTACACATCATTCGCGGTTCATAACACGCATTACCGCCGCGTGAAAAGCCGCAAAAAGTGTTCGGAGCGGATGCTGCGTCATACGCAGCAGTGAAATGTCTACACCAGTGTTTCTCAACTCCAGTCCTGGGGACCCACTGCCCTACACATTTGTCTGCCAGCTCAGCAATGGCATGATTCAGTCAATCAAATCCTAATCATCAGTCCTTTGCTAAATTGAAATAGGTGTGGTAAACCAGGGCTAGTACAATCATACATGATACTTTGGCAACTTTTTGAGTTTAGAAACACCATTTAAGAGGACTTGCAGGTTGACAAAATTGAAATTTGATGTCAGAGCGACAATTCATTATTTAAAAATATATTTTCATAATTATCTCAAGCTCAGGGGACCAAATATAAAATATTTTCTTATCTTTAACTCTGGCCTCCAGATTTAATGGATTAGGGTATTTCATGAAATAAAAAATGACCCACATAGTGAAGTTAGTTTTCTGTTTACTTTAATTGCAACTTGTTCTACTTAGTGTGCTTAAGGTTAGGTCATTGTAAAATGCAGTTCTTAATCGGAAAGTTTAATGTCTTCATTGGGGACACCTGATTCAATGAATTAAGAGACTGACAATTGGTATTAGCTCATTAAGTGAATCATCCCACTGCTGAGCTGGAACACAAATTTATAGTGCTGTGGGTCCCCAGGACTGGAGTTGAGAACCACTGGTCTACACCTTTGCAAGGACAGTGGGTGTACACGCTTTGTCCTCCGAGTTAGCAGGAAACTCCTCCCCTAATCTGGTAAAACCAAGTCTCTGACTTTTTCATGAAAGTGAGAAAACAAGAATTGAAGTCCTTCAGGATAAACTTGCTGTAAAAAAAATAAATAAAAAAAGAGCAAATTGGTATTCACAGTGACTAGGCACTTTATTTGATGATTAGTAACTTATTAATTTCAAAAATGGTTCTAACCTACTTTCTACCAAAATGAGTTGGTAGGTTTTACCAGATTACGGGAGACTCGCACTCTGTTTTTCTTAACTTCGATAATCAAACGTTCAGTTTGACTGTCTTCTTCCTTTCGTCCCATTCTGCTTGTAAATGAATGTGAACAGGTTCGGGTCTCAGAGTTTTACAGGATAATTAGCCACGTCTTAAAAAAAAAAATCTGTCAGGCCTGCTGTTCATCAAGTGGGAGAGTTTCCTGAATCTCTATTGGCTGACTATGGAACACGCTTAACTGGACGCATCGCGTGACACGCTCAGAAACCCCTTTGGAGGATTTTGAAATTTCACACAGCGGTGACGGCTCTTTCTTTTTTCCCTTCCCTGCGACGTAATCCGCAAATGTGTAGCTGGACCTTTAGGCTGTATCACGTGTTTCAAAGGCATTGGCGTATTGTGTACATAACAGAGTGCAATATAAATTAAAATTGTATTTTCCAATAGTGACAAGCTTTATTTATGTGCATTCTTAAATTTACACAAGCTCTATGCATGGTCAGTAGCATGCGTAGATTTTGTTAGTAGCCACAAAAAGATCGGAGCTTCTAAAATTTTGATGAATGTACAGATGCACGTAAATTTCCGTCTGTGAACAGTTTACATACAAATTCTTTCTGCTCACGTTTCATGAATGAGACCCAATGTGTGGTCAATATGTTTACAATAATATTTCCACCCTTAAACACGTACTGTTTAATGCCATTTTTAAAAAAATAGGGAGTTTATTTTCAGTCTTCTTTCATAATCCGATAAACAAAAGATCAAAACAATATACGGAATTACCGCGAGAGTTGAGATTCTTTCCTAATTAATTATTAAGATTTACTTCCTTGCAATCTCGAATAAAAGCATCAAGGTAAATTAATCTTTTTGTCACTATCACCTCTTAACCATTCCAGGCTTAACTGACCAGAAAAAAAGGTCAAATTGATTGATTGACAATCAGGTATAGTACATGGAAACAGGTTGACAAAATCTAGCGATAAAAAAGAGAAGTCACTGCCTAACCTGACCGTACATCCCTGGGTAACACATCCTCCATCTTCAGGTTTAGACATTGTTCATGTTAGCTAGACTGTTGTAATGCAACCCTGAGACTTACTGAGTTGACTAGGCAATAAGATTTTATTTGTTAGGCAAAAGGCATTGGCCATTCCCCAATAATCGGGCATAAAATGCAAGGCATATTTATGCTGATTCTGAAAGTATAAAAAAAATTTTATACCTCCCCCAAGTTTGAAAAACGCATGCAGGAACTAATGAACATTAATTTTGAATAGTCTGAGTAGCAATAAGTTTATACTTAATTTTCCCTTTCATATATGATAGATGCAAGAACTCTTGCAATCTCTTCTGTGACCCATCAATGGAGACACACTCAGTGCTGAGATTCCTCAATGGAGATCCATCTTCTGTATAAAATGCATTGTGTGATAGCTGCAAGTGGGAATGATAAAATGTGCGACGATCCACCAAAGGAGGTTGGATCAATTTAAATATCAATGCTGCCCCCTTATGTTGGACCTCTAGTGTACATAGCAGACAAAGCCGCACACATCATTTTTTGTTTGCTATTGTTTAAGGCCCAATATGTAAAATTTCCCAATTCAAAGATCTATAAAATAGATATGTTATATATGTTTTGGTGGTGTGTACTTACATTATCCGTGACGTATCGAATGATTATCAAAAACAGAGATATCTGTATTATCAATGTAGAGACACGGGCAATTACTTTTCGCGCGATATTTGACGTCACTCCCAACACAAAGAGTGCACGAGAGCGAGAAAATCACCATCCAGGCACGAATGCTTCGCCGTTGCCAAAGAGTTTCAAGCCAAGATGGTAACATAAACGTAAAGTTACTCCATTTCAAAACATTTTTCTTGTGATGCCTCATGACAAACAGAACGATGTGTGTACAATGTGTGCATTATGAGAAGTCAGTGCTACGTTAGCTACATTACTTGCAGTTAAAACATGGCTCCCTTGAATACTCGATTCAGTTTGGTCTGTTGGCGCGGCTCAACAGATAACCGCTGGCCAGCTGGTCTGTTGAGCACATCGTTGCTAAGGAAGCTATAGCAATAGTAGCAGGAGCAACTGAAAGCATACATTGCCAGCTGACAGTGGCATTTCCTCGATATTTATTACCTTTAGCATTTGCATTCAGCAACAGAGTGTTCACATCTGTAATTACTCTCTACAAAGACGGGCAACATGAGCCGCCCCACCCGCTTATCTCAGCCTCTGACCTGCAGCACATCATAAGCGCAGTAAACGGCCAACCTATCATTATCACTTACATTTTTTATTTGAATGAAATGAGATGAAGTTATATAAAAGTAATATAACCTTACTTCGTCCATGTTCATGGTTTTGCCGGTCCTGTTTGACTCACGTCGGAGAATTTAGCTGTCAGATCGCGTGTAAATTGATGAAGACAGCAACTCCCATGATTTCAAGCGATCCTATTGCGTCATCAAACTCGGCCTCTTGTTATTGTTTGGTTAAGCGCCCTCTAGTGGCAGAGAATTACATATTGGACCTTTAAGGTTCTTGCCTTGATTATTCATAAAACATTTTATTCATTATATTACAGAAAGTTTTTTTTGTTCTTTTATGTGTACAAAGATGTAAGGAAAGAATGTCTTGGTCAAAATCACGGATTAGCTAGTATGTGACAGCAGCCTGACCAGGCGTTGAAGGATGGCCAGACTGCCCAATTTACATCTTTGTCTATGGAAGTGATCCACACAGGCATAACTCTCCAAAAGAACTCTACTGCTAGGTCCTCTTTGAAGCATGTGACCTGTTAATATGAGAGCTTGATGAGAGATTTGATTACGAGTTCATGGAACCATTGATTGCCGTGGAGAAGCTCTTCTTGAAGCTGTCAGTGGTTGTGACTTCTCAGGGCACATGGATAAAGTGAAGACATCCGTGTTTGGAAAACACATTGACTTTGCTAAACTCACTTATCACCTCTTGGTGCTACCAGCGATATTGAAACAGGCACTTCCAGATGTGAACAAGGATACTGGCATTTGGATCTCAAAGCTAATATGCAGACAACCTTAGGTTTCTAGAAAATACCCAATATTGCCTGGTGTGACCACTTTTACATGACACTCCCACTGGCGTCATCATATTTATGAGAAAAATTGAACTATGCTCTCAAGCTCCAATTGTCCACCATTTAGTGTGTTGCACAGGCGGGAAGTTACCTATTAGTCCTTGTTGCTGGCGGAAAATCAAAATTGACAAATCGTCAGACCTAGCGCACGTGGGAAAATCTGGTCCCTAGCTTTAATAAGACACAAACAAATTAATTAGCATATAAATTGACTGAATTTATACACTGACCTGCCAAAAAAAATAAGTCGCACACTCAGATATTTAGTTGGAACCGCTGTAGCTTTGATTACAGTGCATATTTGTCTTGTCATTGTTTTATGTAATGCCAGAACATTTATTTTCAATCAGAAATGCCATAATTTTTGGCCGAGATCTTGTCTTCTCAACATAATGGTAGAACCACTCAGTGGTCTTTCTTGAGCACATCCCAATAACTTATAATGTGTTTAAGGTCAGGACTTTGTGGTGGCAAAGTTGTTTGTGAAAATGATTCCTCATACTTGTTTTTGTCATTCATGGTTTTCTTTGCTAAATACAGGCTAATAACTTGTCCGTTCTGAAATACTGTAAAATCTTTTCCACCATCAAGGGATGTGTCTTCCGACATGATTTTTTAAGAAATGAGTAGCGATGCGCTTCATCAGTCAGAGTAAAAATTATTATTGCCAGCTGAAACATATTAATAACCGCAATAATGATCCAATTAAAGAATTCGTTCATTAATTTCCAAACGGTGACTTTTTTTGGCCGGGCAGTGTACATCATTTGCGTTGAATTAAGAAACTTTTTGAAATGTGTGATAAATCTTACAGTGTAAGCCATATTTCACTTCAGGTCAATATTGAATGGAGTCAAGTTTGGCTCAGCCAAAAGCCACAGTATTTAGACATATTTTAGTTTAGTTTTAATTTATCTTCATTCTCCCAGTCATTTGCGTCTTTGTAAATATCAGTTAAAAATACAAGTTTATTCTTGAAAACAAAACACATTTACCGCGGGTCTGGGGCCTATCATGATTTAATGTGTGATGACTGGTCAGTGGGTCAGTGGACAGAAATGGCATTCCTTCAGACAATGCCAGCGTTGTTCTTGCTTGACTGACCATATAGAAATGTGAGGCATTTTTTTTATTCCCAGTTTTCCACCATTACGCTGTTAATTTGACCCCGCAGAGCATTCATTATCCCCTGTCGTAGAACTATGGACTCGACTTATTAGAACAATGATCACCTCACTCCTGCTCTTATTTTAGGCTTACTTGCATAGAGATACTGAAGGTTCGGGGGGGGTCCATTGAAACATGACAAAAAACAGGCGTCATTCTTTGCTGACGCCCCCCTTACCACAACACAATGCCCTTCTACGTAGAACCGATACAAGATTTATGAGCTGCCCTCACTGCAGTGCAAACAAAAAAGCTACTAAGGGAGAACCTCGTGAAGCAAGGCAAGGTCAACCAGGTCATGTGCCTCTGACCTTTGGCCCCCCCACCCCAGTCTGAATTGGCAAGACTTTGTGCTTCAGTGGAGTCTCTGATTTAACATGTGAGAACTGCGGCGAGTAGAAAGGCACTCACTCTTGCAATGGGTCACTGTGTTCCTGGGAACTTTTGCAGGAAGGAAAAAAAACTGTCCTCAGATTGAAAACTAATGGAGTTGAGATAAGACAATTTTGTGTTTATTCAACACTTCATGCTTGGGTTGAGCTGTAATTGAATGTCTTGCATAACAACCTCAGGGGTCATGTAAATGTAGGCTTTTGACTGGAATGGGAGCAGGGAAATGGTAACAGCAGAAGTCCATGGACAAAGTCAGAATAACCCAGAGATGTTCCCTCTGAACTGGAATTGGATAAAATGGAGAACACACAAGTTTGCTGCTGCAAGGTTTCACACAAAAATCTAAGTGTTCTCAGAGATGCAAGGATAAGCTTGTGAGTGCTAGCATGCATGTGTAGAATGGCTGTATTTGATGATTCCATTAATTTGGATAAGGTCCAACTCTGTTGACTAGTATTCTGTGGCTAAAATTGGAATTTTCCGAAATCAGCCAGAAATAAAAAAAAGAAGTCTGACCCTTTCCATTCTACCTCTGTCTGTCAGAGGCTTCAACTGAACGCATCGCTCTTTTTTTTTTCGCCAGATTTTTTCGATTTATACATGAATAAATGTCAAGGTGGTGCATTTTTTTCTTTCATACAGGAAATGAGCCCACATTGTATTTGAAGAGTTCAAATTCAAAATCCTATCAATGCAACTGTCTAAATTTTTGAACCACCACTGCCAGAGGGTCATCATTCGTGAGCCGGTAGTCATGCCAAGTTCAGCTCTCAGCAACACTTATATCCCAGTGTGTAATATGCTTGAGCATCAGCTTTTATTCAAAAGCGCAATAAAGACCTAGCCAGTTTCTCGGCTAACTATAATATATCTACGCAGCCAATCAGTAATGAAGAATTCTGCTCTAACAACAGGCTCCAATTTGTTCAGCGACTTTTGTTTTGAGAAAAACAAAAATATGAGCATCATTTCTGGGCTGCAGGCTCTGTGGAAAAATAATCCCTAATTTATTGGCAGAGAATGTGTTTCCCATTTGTGAACATAGTTTTCTCCACGCTGACTGAGTTTTTGGTCACATTGAGCATTAGACATGTGGCTTCCATCTTTTCTGATCTGATTTTTAATTAGCCCAAATGTTTGTCAAGTTCAGAAATGCATTGAGGTAGCAGGTATATTTTTAGTTCCAATAGGTCCAGCCTAAAACCATTTTTTACCTTATTGACTGACTACCCTTATTTAAATGCATATCTGCATAAGTCTCACAAAGCACAAACCCAATTGCGAAAAATATTGGTACACTATGTAAAATGCGAATAAAAGGAGTGATTTTAAAATTTCATTCACTTGGTACTATTTTTAAAAGGCTACAATGGTGGTTGAATAATAATAAAAAGTCTGTGAGGGAGTTTAGTATTCTGCTTCTCTGAAGAAGAGGCCAGCACACAAAAAGCAATATCAGGGTCTGTAAAGACCGAGCTCTTCTTGTGTCATTCTGACCAAACCAGCATCGTGTTATTTATGCATTAAAGTATTTACAAATACCAGATGGTTTTGGACGCACTTCCTGCTGGAAGTTATTATAGCTCCCACAAGAAGGCAATGCAAGCTCATTTACGAAGGGATCTAGTGCTTTCTTAAAACAGTAAAAAAAAAAAAAAAAGTACATTTCAGACCCAAAATCTCAATAATATATAGAAAATTAACATTAATTAAGTTAATGAAATTTAAAGAGCGATGTATTACACACCACTTGCAGCTTTACTTTCTAAACGCTCATGAATTCACATAATTAAAAAGGTGAAAATACACATAATGGAGTAATTAGTAATATATGTATCATAATCAGTTTGAAATTAACATATTTTAGGGAAAATGAAGAGTGTTGGAAAAAACTAGCTGATTTTGCAGTCCTTCATAAATGAAAAATGTACATCAATCCATGCAACATCACTAATAGTTGTGAGCGATCAAAAATTTGTAGTGGGTCAGGATTTACAAAATACATTTCCAAAGGTACGTCGTATTTCCAGCCAATGGACACCAATTGAAAATTAGAAATGAAAAACAGATATATGCTTAGGACCAACACCAACAGATGCAGACACATACTGCATTTATATGCCTGTGTTTTTGCACGTGTGTTTGGAAAAACAAAATTACACTTGAGTTTAGAGTCCAGTCCTTTTTGCAATAATGACAAAAATCTATTTTATTCTATCGATAAGAATCTGAGTCTTGACTAAATTTTTTCAAAATTCTTCTCAGTTTTGAAGTCAAGTTCACTTTATGATACTCACTGATACAATTCATGTCCATAGACATACAATAAAAATAAATAAAACTGGGAAAATAGCCAAAATTGAAATATGCATGTATTAAGGAAACTTAAAGAAATTCAAAGAGATGTTAAGTGAGGAAGAATTTTGTTATCAACCTGTAACTTTAAAGTTGCTACTTCTGACATTTTTCAAGAGTTAGTATGTTTGGAATCACAAAGTTGAAGGGTAAAAAATGAAGTAATTAGAAAATCCTTTCTAAATTACATATATGTGTGCAGTCAGTTCCTCAAGACCAGGGTTATTATTTTTCTAGGTGGGCTATGGCCTGATTGATGATTGATTCAAACAGCTGTTTCACATTTTGTTGGTCCGCTCCACACTAGCACTTGATGCGGTGCTTTCACATTCGGTAAATTATGTCTGCAAAGCAGGTGGTGCTCTGGATCTGAAAGACAAAGACATTACTATACTTCTGAATTATTACTCCACATCTACCATTAAGTACAGCCATCTAAAGTCTGTCTGTGAAACATGATTCAGAGGACTTCAAAATCTGCGCAAGCTGATTATAGATAATTATAATTTTTCTTACACCGGAACCCTTATAAAGCTGGCAGTTGAACAGGCCAAGATAGTTAGTTTGGACTTGGCAGCTGTCGTTACTTGGCAGCAGAACCTGAGTGGGAAAAAAGTTGTTGGAATCAGGAAGACACCTGCCAGGTCTGGAGCTGTTGCCTCTGGTGCCTCAGCTTCCTGGACCCTTTTTATCCTCCGTCACTCACTGTGGGGAGGCATACATCAACCCAGTGCACTGCAGAGCTTACCTGCTGTCTGTTTTACTTTCAATTCCATTGAAAAATGACATGGCCCATGCTGCGAAGCATCGGGCACCACTTGGCACAGCCTTAAAGTAAATTTGAGGTGACCTTCTACTCTGTAACTGTGCAGTCCATGCTGTGCATGATGTGGCTGATATGGACAGGTCAGTGTACAGCACTTATTTACTCTTACCTTTGGCGAATTGTTTTTAGCAGGGAGGCTCATTGGCTTCAGGAAATACATCAATCAGTCTTAGCGCTCTCAAAAAACTGAGGCCCACTTGACTTCCAGGACCCAGGGTTTCCGAGCAAAACATTTCCGAAAGAATCACACTCCCTCCAATAGCTTGTCTTATTTCCATAATGCATCCTGGTGCCATCTCTTCCCCAGATGAACGGTGCACACATTACCGGCCAATGCACGTGATGTAAAAACACAGAGACCGCACACTGGACCAGGCAATCTTTTTTCAGTTTCTACACGGTCCAGTTCTGATGCTCTTGAGTCAGTTGGTAAAACTTTCGGTAGAGCAGTGTTCAAATGGACACTCCAACTAGTCTGCAGCTATGAAGTGCTATACACAGCAGGGTGTAATGCAATGTGTGTTTTAACACATTTCTCGTGCAAGTAAAATTAAATTCGCTCTGATTTGTGCCACAGTAGCCCTGCTGTTGGTTTGGACTGGACAGGATTGTCACAACCGTTGTGTTAATGCCTTCTGTGTCTGCTCCCCATTCAGAGACGTGCATGTCTATCTGCTGACTGGTTTGCATCTGGAATGTTCCCTCACCCTAGCTGTGTCTCATCTCATAGTTACCCTACCTTATGTGTGCATGACATGACATATTTGTGCCCGCTCCTTGGAGTTTGCTAGTCTCTGTAATTTCATTTGTTATAGCGCAGTCAGTGTTTGCTTGTAAAACTCTTAATCGGTTGAAAGTTAAAACAATCTTTAATGAAAGTAATTTAAAGTAAGTAAAACTTAAAGCAAGTAATTATATATTTAATATATAATTTAAAGTAAGTTCTCTTCCTTGTCTGGTTAATAGCAACAAGCTTCCAAGCCTTTCACGTGGTCTCCAGCACTGGGGCTGCAATCCTGTCACTGCTCTCCCAATCTGTTCCCCAGCCCAGTTTATTAGGAACAAGCTCCCAATCCTTCTGTGATCATCTGGATTGCAAATTCATGAATTACATCTGGCTTCCAGAGCTGGAGCTCAACATCAATTTGATTAGACATGACTACAGGAAAATAAGAGTTGACATGTCTTTCTTTGATCAGCTTTGCAGTTTCAAAAGCTATCCATTTTTTCTGTCACCACAGGACCTTCAACAAGTTTTGAATAAAGATCTCAAGACTACCATCTCTATTATGTGAAATATTTAACCATTTAGCTGAAACAATAATTTTAGCCAAAGTGCCTTACTGAAGGATTATCGTGGGTGGAAAACCACATCTAGAGCTGCAAATAAATTAAGCCAAAGTCAGATGCCGCCATCATTGGTATATTTTTTTAATACATGGTGCGGTAAATTAATACTCATCTCACTCATTGTTCTCTTTCCTGTCATCATCATCCAGCTCCATTATCTCCCTGTAAAGTAGGCTGTGATGGAAACTGCATATGACAAATTTCAAAGCTGTGCGGACCGACTGTTTACTGAGGAGGTGTGATTCATCAAAATGCAGACAGTCTGCAGACGAAATGCAGATCGTTTCAAAACAACACGAGGGAAGCGTTCTGCAGGGCAGTGAGAAATATCAAATGTCATGCCTCCGTTTTCCAACAGAATGAGTGTCACGGGAGGCTGAAGGCTTCCGACTCCCACTGACTGGCCCGTTGCCAGCAGAGCTGATCCTCCAGAGAGCTTGAGCGATGAGACCAGAGGTAGCATTAACTGGCCACTGAATGAAAATAGCATTAAACCAGTGGAGCAATGGGAGGGCACGGCACGGGGCCTGACTTAAGGCAAGTAATTTTTGCTCTGTTTGATTGAATCATGACATTCCTTGTAAGATATGCTCCCACACGTCGCCTGCGCATGATAAACTCTAAAACTGCTTCCCAGTTTTTGGTGATGTTTCATGAATCTAATCTGTGTTGTCCTCTGGATGACAATTGTGCTCTTAGTGCTGAAGAGCATTTAACTTCTTATGATTCTTTATGTACAAACATCTTGGACTCTGTTGCGCCCTTCAGGTCTAAGCATACTAAAGCACTGTCAGAACCATAGTTAAATGACTCCACCCATGCTCTCCGATGTATATGTCAGTGTGTCGAGAGAAAATGGAAAAAAGGCATGCTCCACATCTCTCGACAAATTCTTATAGAAAGCCTCTCGGCTTACCTGAGAGCCGTTAAGGCTGCTAAAATGGAGTGTATGTCTAGTCTTGTGTCAAATAACAGTCACAAGCCTCATGTTCTGTTTAACCTTTAAAATTCCCTTGTAAATGCATGTGATAACTCCCCCGTGGTGCCATCGCCTACCTTCTGTGACAATTTTCTTACATCTTTTACCTACAAAATCTCTTCTCTCAGGCTGGCTACTCTCACCTATGCAGCTACTGACCCCGTCCCTACTGCTCCTTTTTTGCGCCCGGCTGTCTTTGATCAGTTCGAGCCAATATCCATCCCCTAACCTTAAGACATAGTTGAGCATCTACGGCCTACAAACTGTCCCTTTGACAGCATCCCCTCTCGCCTTCTCAATGATGTTTTTGGTACTGTGGGACCCACTGTACTCGCTTTGATAAATACCTGTCTTAGCTCAGGGTGTGTTCCTGCCACTTTCAAACACTGTAGTTCAACCTCTTATCAAAGAAAAACCTGGATCCTTCTGTTTTATCTAATTTTAGACTGATTTCTAAATTGCCTTTCCTGTCCAAGGTTTTAGAGAAAGTGGTTTTTACTCAGTTGCAATCCTTCCTGGTCACCCATGAAATTTATGAAAAGTTTCAGTCTGGCTTTAAACCACACCACAGCACGGAAACAGCCCTCTTGAGAGTTACCAATGATCTCCTGTTCTCTGTTGACTCAGGTAGCTCTGCTGGTCTTGTGCTCCTTGCCCTAACTGCCACCTTTGACACTGTGGATCACAGGATCCTGTTATCAAGTTTGGAGCAGGATGTAGGCATTACTGCGATGGCCCTTTTCATGATTTCGGTCCTATCTGAGTGATCGGAGCTTCTCTGTCCATTTAGGGGACTTCTCCTCAGCCACGGCTCCTCTCACTTCCGGGGTCCCCCAAGGTTCCATTTTGGGCCCTATCCTTCTTTTATTATATATGCTGCCACTAGGGTCAGTCTTTAAGAAACATAACATCTCCTTCCACTGTTATGCTGATGATGTACAGGTATACCTACCCCTAAAATCAAATAGTAAGGATTGCATTCAACATTTGCTAGATTGCCTAAGGGATGTCAAATCCTGGATGACTAAGAACTTTTTGAACCTCAACGACAATAAGACTGAGATCATTATGTTCGGTCACAACCCCAGTGACTGTCGCTCTGGTTTTCTGGACTCTTATAACGTCCATTCATCTGTTAAAAATCTTGGTGTGACCTTTGATAGTGCTTTTAAATTTGATAAAGAAACAACTCTGTCATAAAAACAAGCTCTTTTTCAACTTAGGCTTCTAGCTAAGATTAAAGGCTACCTCCCCTCCAAAGACCTGGAGACAGTAATCCTTGTTTTTATAACCTCACGGCTGGATTACTGCAATTCCGTACACATCGGTATTGATCAGCCTCTTTTGCCTCGCCTACAGCTTGCACAGAACGTGACAGCTCGCCTCCTTACTAGTAAGCGAAAGAGTGACCACATCCCTCCAATACTGGCCTCGCTCCACTGGCTGCCAGTGAGGTTTAGGATTGACATTAAGATCCTGTTGTTCGTTTTTAAAGCTCTTAATGGACTCGCACCCCAATATCTTGTTGATTTGCTGCACTTTTACACTCCACCCAAGGCGCTTAGGTCTGCTCACCAGCTTTTGCTGGTAGTTTCTAAGACCAGACTGAAGACCAGGGGTGTGATTTTATATACTGTACTGTAGTGTCAACTTTCTCTATGTTGGCGCCCATTGCATTTTATAGAGAAACACAAACTTTGACCTTGAAAAAATACACCTTATAGTATGAATTTCGAAAAGTGAAAACTTGCACCACGTGTAAGAAGCACAGGGCTATTGCTTTATGGTATTATCTCATTTTTGTAATTTTGGCACTTATTGCATTTTGGAACCAAACTTTTCATTTGTTGCCACGTGCAACTGTACAGCACTTTGGTCAACCTTGATTGTTTTGAAACATGCTTTATAAATAAAGTTTGAGTTGAGTTGAGTACATATCAAAAATTGACTGCCTCTAACAACAAGTTATTTTTTGAAGAGACAATTATCCGTACTTTCGTCCAATTTTTTTTAAATACATGTTAATACGCGTGAGTTACAACAGGATAATCATACAAAGATCACAGGATCATAATTTACTCATTTAAAAATAGATTTTTGAAAATGCCCAGGATTTCTTCAAATGTTTAATGATGGTGTTATGCATAGTGTAATATCATAAAGAAGATTTTTTTAAATGTGAATCTGGACATCTCAATCATAAATCTCCCTTTAAACTCAAGACTTATATTTTCACATAATATGTTTATTTTGTTTTCCTGTAAATTAGGTTTTTTTCTATCTTGGGAACATTCATTTGTGTGTAATGCTCTATTGCTTCCCAGTGCAAACACAGACCTCATTAGCATAAGCTCAATGCATGCTTTTAATCCTCATTGTCATTCATCAGACAGGAAAGGTTTGGCAGGTGAAATTCAGCTGCAAATCCTCTTTATGGGGCCAGAAAATATCAATATTGTAACAGTGAAATGTGGCATTAATGGAATCACACAAGTAAAACAGAAAACAAGTCTAGGTGCACCTAGTTCACAGTAAAATGTTCTGAGTAAATTTGACTCTAATCTAATGGAGTGGAATTTACTCTAACAGAGTCTATTTGAGGCCAGTCTTGCCAAAGTGGGACCAGATAGACTCCTTAAGAGTTGATTTTACTCTGAACATTTTGTTGTGTATATGGCTGGGCCATCTCTTCCCCGCCGGCCGACCAACAGGTGAACTTCTTCCCCGCCGGCCATCCAATCGTTAAACTTAATCACTCTGTCAGTCACTCACGCAGTAACTCAGACAGCGACATTCGCATTTATAAGAGCCCGGCCTTTGCTCGGCACAGCCCAAAAATATAAATATATCAGATTAAGTTCAGAGTGGCTCTGAAAGTCATAGCACTCAAGAAGAATGTCAGGAGAGTATTATTATTCACTATGATCATCCAATGTCAGATGGAAAAAAGATAAACATTAAGAATGTGTGATCCATTGTTAAGTTCAGTCAATCAACTCACAGGTAAACAGATAATTGCAGTATGAACGGATTGATACAATGACAGTTTGGAAATATTAATATAAAAGGATGCTGCAAGAGGCAGTGTTACTAGCAACAGCAGCAGCAGAGATTGATGCAGAGTGCCAGCAGGCATGTTCTGCAGCAGAGTTGGAGCGGGTGAGCATCTTAAGTAGCCCACCTTTCATTGGGGCAGGGGGAAGTGGCTTGTACGAATGGGAGTTTTAATGTGAATGAGGGCTTCGAGTTGTCTGCCTGGTATAGGTCTGCATGCTGCGCCCCATTTATTAGCAGTTGCAATAGTGTCAGTTGGTATTGTTTTCACCTTTTAAGTTTGTGTGTGTGTGTGTGTGTGTGTGTGTGCGTGTGTGTGTGCGCGCATTTGTCTGTCTGTATCTATGTGCGTGTCATACAAGCAAAATCTTGTCCAGGAGACTCCTATTGTTATAAGTATTACTGCAGAAGGGGCTTTGACTACTTTGCAGGTGTTTGTATGTAAGTCAGTGGACAGATTTTGTCACCAGTACAGCAACACAACTGTGCAAGATACAGTACTGAAACTTCGCTGGTGCGTGGTTGAGATCAAAATCAAGACCAACTTTGAAGATCGGTGTCCGCCTGGGAAGGTTACCGGAAGTAAAGAAGTAGAAAGAGCAGTTGGTGTGATGCCATCGCAAGATGGTCACAAGTTAACTCTTCCGAGTGTGTTCCTCTGTTCAGTTTGTTAGGAACAAGCTCCCAATCCTTCTACGGTCATCAGGAGGGAAACAGAGTTCCCCTCAAGCAGCTCCATCCTTCTGTAGGACACTGCAGTGCTGTTTAAGTCTGCAGACGAACTGGCGGTGATTCCAGAAGCCACTGGCCAGCAATTGACAGCTCAGCTTTGCTTAATATCTGTACTGAACTGCGCCATCCTAATCTGGAGTTCTGTCCCCGCCTCTTACTCAGGGGTTCCATCCCATTTGCTACCATATGGGCTGTCAGTAAACTACCTGCCGGATTGTACATAGCCTCCGCACTTGATTCAATGTCTGGACGGACCTTGAAGCTTTATGGCATTAGTTCAGTCAGAAACGATAGTCAGGCTGGTCACAAGCTTGTTTCTGTCATAGCCCTGTGAAGATATCTGGGTCAGGCTCATTTGCAAACACGAGACAGGTTTAAACATTGGTGTATGCTATCGACCACTAACTTTGGACAGTGCAGTCAATGAAATGCTCTTTAAGAGGATTACGCAAGCTTGTAGAGGAGGAGGGCTATTATTATGTGAGACTTAAATTATCCTGGTATCGATTGGGAAATGGTGAAAGGACAGGGTAGGGGTGAGGAAGAATTTTTAGATGTTATAAATGATAATTTTTTGGTGCAGTATGTTCATAAACCTACAAGAGAGAAGGCAATTTTAGACTTAGTGTTCTGTAATGACCCAGTAACACAGCCCAAGGCGGGGGGAAACAAAGGTACACTCTCAGAAATAGGGGTACAACAGGAGTCCATTTCTGTTCCCCAAGGTTTTATGTACCCTTTAGGGCTAATTATAGGACCTCAAAGTACCTGTGTGAACCTTTTTAGGGTCAAAAATGTACTTTTATGTTCCAGAACAAATAAAAACCCACTTCTAAGGTACAACAGCAGCACCTTTCAGGGTGCTGCCCCAGTGACAACCAAGGCTTGTCAATAACAATAAAAAGGGTTAACAATAATGACTCGAGACAAGCCTCTAAGTCAATCAATCAATCCAGACAGTTTAGATTGAGGTAATCTAAATGTGACGAGTAAAAAGCACCACGCGAGAAGCAAAGGACAGCACAGCTTTAAACGCAGTTAATCAGGGACAGCTTAAGCAGGAATAACAAAAGCCAGAAGCACTCAAACTCGCTAATAAGTTAATAAAGGTTAATACTACCTGACGAAATATTTACAATCACCCTCAAATAAGTGCTGGTTAGCACGGGTTAGTAATTAATCTATCAGAGAACGCATTCACTCAGAGTTTAGCGAGACCCAGAATCAAGCACAGGTGGAAGTAATGAATGAAATACCGCAGCCAATTCTGAATGAGGAAACGTGATTAGACAACGAGACGCAGGCATGCTGAAGGCTGTCACACGACATCATTGGAGTTGGGCAAAGAGAGAATCAAACATCAGACGGCGGGAATGAAATCTGAAAAATAAAGCGAGAGTAAAACACAAGCACAAATAAGCACAAAGACAACACACACAAGGCAGAACCATAACACACTTGGGACAAGTGATCACTTTACTGTTAATTTTGAGGTTTCATGTGAAGTTAAAAAATATGCCTTCAAAAACAAAAATTTAAGGGGGTTAAGGGAGGAAAGATTTAAGGGGGTTTTACTTGATTCACAATGCAAATTCATTCCAAAGGTGTCTGAAAGTAAGCTGAAAAAGCAGAATCCTCAGTGGATGACCACAGGTATTCGTAGAAGTTTGAGGGAAAAGAGGAATCTTTGTAAGATGTACATAAAGGATAACAATGAGATGACTAAGGCTGAATACTGTAAAATGCCCGCTGTGGTCAAAAAAGAGCTGAGGAATGCCAGAAGACTGTATGAAAGACAAATTGCAAAGGGGGCAAAAACTAACCCTAAGCGCTTTTTTCAGAACTGTAGCAAAAAAAGGAAAGTCAAGGAGCAGGTTAAGTGCATAAAGAATAAAAATGGATCGCTACTATATGATAACAAGGATATTGCGGGCACCTTAAACAGTTACTTAGTTGAAAATTTTACCTCAGAGCGGGCCTTTATTTGGTCAGAGGGAATGTCCAATGCTCAAAATTATTTAGTGGAAATTGAGGCAAGGGATAATGAAGTGTTTGACAAGTTGCATAAATTAAAGGCAGATAAGACGGCGGGTCCTGATGGCTTATATCCTTGAGTGATCAGAGAAGTTAGCCACTATCCGCCATCTTCAGATGGTCTTTAGAAACTGGAGAAATACCAAATGATTGGAAACAGGGCAATATAATACCAATATATAAGAAAGAGGACCGTACTGAGCCAGGAAATTACAGGCCAGTCAGTTTAACTTGTATTACGTGCAAAATATTGGAATCTATCATAAAAGATGAGCTGGACTTATTTCTTGAACGTAACAATATCTTAAGGTATAGCCAACATGGTTTCAGTAAGGGAACGTCGTGCCTGACAAACCTTCAGGAATTTTTTTGAAGAGGCTACCAAGACTTATGACCAGAGCAGGGCTTATGACATTTATGTCATGTGTTAACTTTAGCTCCTCCTACCTAATTGGCAAGCTTTGATAAACAGAATTTCTTCATTTCTCTAGCCCCATGCCCTCTAGACTGCTCATACTAGGGTAACTAAGAATCTATTTTTCATCTACCTCCATTGCCTCAGCCTCCTCTTTCATAATTCTCATTCTTCATCGTAAAGTGCGGTCACCAAACATCATTACGATGAGCAAATAATACATTTTATTCAAATGAGGTGTTGCAAAAACCCGATAACAAGTTCTAAGAAATCTAATATTTTGTATGGCCTCCTTGATTCTTAAAAAGAGCACCAACTCTTCTGGACATTGAATGAACAAGTTAGGGACACACTGCTACATCTTTCTTCATTCTTGGAGAAAGAACTCTTTCAGATCCTGGATGCTGGATGGAGAATGACGTTCAACCTCTTTTCAGAACTCCCCACAAGTTTTTATTGGGTTGAGAACCTGCTTGGTCACTGAGAGACTTTTGTCCTTTTCTTTCTGAGAAATGAAAGAATGGCCTTATGAATGGGTCTTCATGTTGAAAGAGCACTGTACCTTGAGTATGGAGTGATGGTAGCATTTTGTCTTCCAGTATTTCACATCACATCTGTGAATTTGCGATACCATCGATGAAATGCAACTGTCTGACTCTTGTAGCACTCACGCAACCCCACAGAAGAACGTCGCCACTACCATGTTTTACAGTGGGTACTATCCATTTTTTATTGTACTCCTTCACCAGTGCAACACCATAGAGTTTGGAACCCATCAATGCTAAAAAGTTTTGTCTCATCATTTCAAAGTATAGAGTCCCAATAGTCTTCACCTTTATCAGCATGGACCCTGGTGAATGCTGGACGGCGTTTTTTTTTTATGCAGGGACTTCACCAGCGGCTTCCATCCTCTGCAGTATATGTTGTATTGCATCTCAGAAAAGACACCAGTCTCACTGTCGAATGATTTTGCTAACTGTGATGAACTTGCACACCTCCGCTCCTCTAATGACAAAAGGCTCATGTCAAGGGGCTCTAATTTCGTAGACTAGGCGCAGGCGCAGCGCAGGCGCGGCGAATGGAGGGTGCGCCGCGCCAACGGGGTGTGTCCAAGCGTATGTTGCAATTTCGTGCCCGGTGTAGCCTAGCGCAAGTACTCCTCTGTCCTGCCTCTGCCCCGCCTTCCAGCGCAAGTTGGCAAAGAAGGCGTATTTGGGTATAACACAGCCGAGTCAAATATTGCTCACTGGCAAGAGAAATTATGGATAGCATGTTCCTATTATTACAAACTTTTGCCGCTTAAAATTTTGGGATTAACATGAATGGACAACAATGCAAGATACGCTACACAGTTATTTTCAATATGTGATCTTAACTCAGTACGAGATCATAGCAATCAGGCTGTATTCCTTTCCCCCACTGAAGACGATAAAACCTAAGTGACAATAATAGTAGCCTAGTATTAAGCCGCTTGCACTCTGGACGCGAAACGAATTTTTCGCTCGACAGATTGCTCTTGTGTCCAAAAGTCTGACAGGGTTTTAATAAATCTCCGTGTCCGACAGTTTATTATTGTTTTTAATTTCTTCAAATCTACTGACTCTTTTAGATATTAAACGAGAGTGTTTGATAAGAGGGCTCAGTTCTTCAAGATGAGTACCGAGAATTTCAATCAATGTTTCTGTTTAAGCTGCTCAGTAAAGCGAGTCGACACTGGCACGAGACAATGTACAATGCCTCCGTGTCTGACAGCCAAAAAAAAGGACGATTAGTACAGATTGATAACGAAATAAAGAATAAAAAGAAACATTTTAACAGCAGAGCATCCAATGAACACTGCGATTAATTTATTGGCGGGTCATCTTTGTTGGATATCCCGTTTGTTGCTGATATATTTTTATTATTTATTTCGTTATAAATCTATTCTCATATCAATACTGTTACTTTTTGCTGGCTGCTGGACATGGAGTTATTTGCATTTCGTGTCGGACAGTCTTGATCGTGCATGCGATAATTTCTTCACTCTGTCAATGGTCATGGAATTGATTCGCTTACGCACCTCACGAAATTACCACTACGCGGGCTGCGCCGTACAAAATGACCACTGCGCGGGCTGCGCCTCGCTACGCCACCTGCGCTGCGCCAGGAAATTAGAGCCCAAGGTGTTAACGTCCATGGATGACCTGAACGAATCAACGAGTTTCCCACTTACTAGCAATGTTTTACAAATGTTATTGTAACTTTGACACTTTTTGCGCAAAGAAATTAGTTTTTTGTTCAAGTCTTGAGACATTATTCTTCCACAAGGTACCATTTATTTGTCAGCATTGAATGGGAGCGGATTTTCCTTCTGCAATGCCATCCTAAACCGCCAATTACTTGATGGCCAGCAGTGTGATAATTGATCCAACTCATCTGTTCCTGAATTCCTGTTAATCAGAATTTTATCAGGTTTTACTTCAAAGACATTCTTTGGAGGTGTGCCCATTTTTGCTCCATGATCAAAGATTATTTGGTCAGAAAACCTCCAATTTTGTTTTTGGAACTGACAAATCTCATTTAAAACCAATTTACCTGACAAGCTTGAATATTTAGGATCCCATAGAAAGAATTAGTTCAAAAAGAAGATGGATATTTTTCTGAAAAATACTAATTTATGCTGAGCACTGCATAATGAATGGAAGAATAATTTCTGCTGAAGGTACCCAGTGATAACCTGTATTGGAGAGGGATTCATGCCTCAGGAAAGTCAGAAAACAGAAATAGCAAAATAATGTTTGTGTTCCAGTAGTCATGTCTTATTGATCAGATTCTAGAGTACTGGGGATAATGAGTCATTACTGAGCTATCTGGGAGTTTGCAACTTTTCAGGGTATGTACAGTCTACAGTAGCATGGAAGCTGTGACTTTTTACCTTTATTTTTCAATTTTCCCACCCCTGTTGACTTGCTACCTCGACTGAGTGTTTTTATTGGTGTCTGTAAAATGCTTTCAGAGACAAATTACGAGTGCAAGAAATGACTCAACTTTTTGAAAAGTTTTTTTTGTTTTTTGAATGAACTGCTGCATTCTCAGACTGAACATATTTTTCCTTTTTTCATCAGTGTACATGGCTCATTCAGTGAGTTGCTGTGAGTCAGTCGAAGCCATCTCCAGGCTTACGCTTACATTCGTTACTGCTAGGCTCCCGCTGAATGAATTTCTGGAGACTACAGAGGCATCTAGTTGAACTTTTATTCACATACTGTATTTTTCTTACAATTTTCTGCAATACGCAGTCATAACCTTATGAAAATATCCTTTCGTTAATTCTTAGTAATACTACAGTATAATGGCATAACTATGGTATAATAATAGTTTGCATTGTATAACTGGAGTATTACTTGAGCCATCACATTATATCTATAGTGTTGCCACAGTCAACTGTATCATCCACACTACACTATACTACACAATGGTGGCGAAAATACCATTCATTTACTATAGGATAAATTATTATAGTTCCAAGCAAGTTTTCATAAGGGTATATTAGTATGTGGTTATACATCAGCAAATATGTTATGAGCCAACTGTCATGGTTTGGGAGCTTTGAGAGCTCTGTTTGTTGCTCTCATCCGGGACGACATCGTTTTGCTCCCTATCGGATTCCTGGGCCAGCTGGCAGTAATTGGGGGCGTTGCCTGGACTCTATTTAAGCTCCAGTTTCGCCTCACGTTCCTTGCTAGAGTGTCAGTGCTTCTTTGGCGCTTTAGCCGGTAAGGTCTCTGGAGAGATTATTGTCAGGGACTTAGCTGCATACAGGATCAGTGTTAGTGAGTAAGGGAATCTTTTGATTTATTTCCCTTTTCTTTTGTTTTCCTCAAGCTCGCCTGTTTTCTACCACAGACGGCGTCTGGTCCGTTGGTAGCCCGAGTCTCGTTATTTCTATCTGTTTTTAAGTCTCTCTACAGGCTGTGAGATTTGCCTTTTATATTTGGCCGCTGCTCTGAGTGTCCTCTTCCAGCAGCTATCACAGCAACTTCTTTTTATATCCAGTTCCTTCCACAAATAAAACAGATGTATTCTGTTGTTGGGACCGATTCAGATATTTTGTATGATCTTATTATGCCACTACCCATGCCTCCAACCAGCCAATTACAGCTGCCTGTGATACCATTAATGGCCCCTGAGAGAAAGAGAGATATTACATAGCTTTGAGGGAAATAGCAGCAGCAGCCAGATCAATAATGCAGAGCCTTAGTCCAGATGCAGATGAAGTCACACAAACTTGGGAGGTACCTGGAGTGTGCAGACTGTTGGAATAGTGCACCAGGGATATGAGAGCAAGCATCTGTAACACTACCTGCTTCACAGCTCTGAATGCTTAACCTTAATCAAAAAGCCCCCCCCCCCCCCCCCCCCCCCCCCCCCCAGATGGATGCCTTGAGACCTACTCAAGTTTCCGGTCTCTCTTTTTAAATTCTTTACTGGTTTACAATACCAGAGATATATAGGTTATTATCCCCTGCCAAAAAGTGCGGCAGGGTATATTGGATTGCGGTCCGTCCTTCCATCCGTCAGTGCATCCGCCCGTCCGGACCACAATGGGGAGGAGGTTTCACTGAAACTATTATGCCTAGATCTGTGAAATTTTCTATGCTTAATAAGCTAGTAATGATCTACGTTGAGTTCATAAATGGATGCATGCTTTTTACAGAGTTACGGTCCTTGATTGTGGCTTGGGATAGTGATGACACTGTCGTCTTGTTCCATGATGGAATATCTTCATTCATTTCAGTTCATTTCATTATTATACTGGAAAATTTTAAAAATAATATTGCAGATTGTAAAAGCAAGTTACATTTAAATTGACCTGACTCCATTTAAAACTAGTTTACAGCAGGTCCCTTTTCTGCATTGCAATCTAAGACAGGGTCACCTCACAATACAACACATAAAAACAAACCCACAACAAAGTACAAACAGCTGCAAAGACTGAACAGAAGAGAGGACTTCAACGGAATGAAATTATAAGTGTGAATCAAATCAGTAGTTGCAGGTGTCGCCTTCTATAATGCATGGACTCTTGGTATGCCCAATTGAAGTATGTGATTGAAATTATTGTCTAATGTGATATGGTATTTCATATCAAATTGGAGTGTACGCGTCAAAAAAATTAACTCTGACCATAGTTTTTTTTTTTTTTTTGAAGACAGGTAGAGAAATAGGTGCAAGAGTAACTGATCTCTTGAAGCATTCTTATGTCTTGAGTTATGTCTTGGAAGTAAAGCAGTAAGTGCCAAAGGAGAGTTATGACTTTGGATCTGAAAGTAAAGTAAAATTTTATGGCAAGACTGTAGTTCTCAAAGTCAAGGCAATAGACTGTGAGAGTTTTTCTTTTTGATTCTATTCTGTCCCATGGTTTTTGAGACCTTGCCCTGCGCGAATTAATTTCCTGGTTTCGACTTTTCCTGGTTTTTAGATGAATGATTCTGCTCTCCCCTGATTCTGGCAGTGCTCCTGTTTGGCTTTGGACCTGTGGACTGTTCTGTGACTTTGATTCAGATCATCCCCTTTGTGCTGCATGTTTTCCGTCTGGCTTCGAACCGAACTGTCTGAAGACGAGTAAACTCTCCAACAAACCTGCGGAACCGATTGTCAGCCTGCACCTGAGGTCCGAGTCTGATCCCTGTTAAGCAGATAATTAGCAAAACCTTTGCCATAGATCCTTCAGCGTGAAAACGGCATTTGCATATTTTGTGTGCTTTTAAATTTGCCATAGTACTTGAATGCTGTGTGATGTCTTAATGTACTGTGTCCTGAGTGGCTTACAGTATGTCATACTATACTTAGGGTATATAAAAATCACTCAGGAATTACAATTATCCAATCCGCCAGTTTATTGAACATCGGCAAACCCTATGAAGGTCTACCAACACCATAATGCTCTGTCAATTGCTAGGCTTCCCAGACAGGGACAGATCTGTGTAGATTCTACATAGTGGTGCTAATTGAGGTGGGCTGCTTACCCTATCTAGCACTCAGTCCTAAGTGCTCCTTAGAAATCTGCTGAGCCAGGCAGAGCCTTTGAAATGCAAGACAACGCAAGGGACCGGATTGTGTTATAAATAATGAATTTCAGGCTACTATGCTGGCGCAGAATTGAGCCATGTCAGTCATTAATTGGTAGTGACATGCTATTAAGATGCTAAAGGGCTTTGTGTTTTTCTAGGGGAGAGAAGCTGGTCAGAAAGCAGAGTCCATTATTTCGGCGCCCTCTGGTTTCATGCTGTAACGATTTTCTGAAGAAACATGAGGGGACCCCCTCTGTCACCCCACTTTTTAGATCCAAAACAAAAGCACATTGGCACTTTTCTCCTTCCTCCTGTCTTCCTTCTTATAACTGCAATCATTTTTTTTCATGGCAGCGAAGTCTCAGATCTATCTAGTTCTTCTCTGGCTTAATTTTATAGTGATTAAGGCTCGCAGTTGATGTGGTAAATGGATGATGAATCCATTCTCAACAGTGAAAAAAGGTTACACGGTTCAGTATGAATTATACTGCAGCATATTACTGGCGTGTGTTCTGGGCACAAAACCAAAACGACGCCACCCACACACCGAAGAAAGAGCTTCTCGGAACCTTATACAATATCCCGGCCTGGGAGCCTTCAGAATATCACTACGTGCCAGGAGAGATCGGAGTATGGCAAATCTAGCCATTAGTCAGAGTTACCGCCGTAGAAGTTAATGACTTCATTCCACTCAAGTCACTACACATGCTTCCAAATAACTCACATATTTGTGCCCATCATTTGATCCTAATTCTGAAATAGGGGATCTCATCACAAATGGGGGCAAACGGACAGAGTGCTTGCAGGAATGCCTCAGAGGAACCTAGACAATTAAAAGGTAACTGAAAATATTTTGAGTGTCATTCTTGGCCAGGATTATTCACTTAAAAATGATGTTTCTGAATATGCTTAAAATCAGATTTTCAAACCCGATTCAGGCGATTATGATAGGCTGATGTGTGTTTGTGATGCACATGGCTTTGGCTTTCTTTTAAATGACACAGTAACATCTCCTGCAAATTAAGAGCTGACTTCTCATGTCTTAATATTATAACGTCTTGGTGTTTAAACACTGGAAATGACCCTGGCATTTTTCCTAGGTTATGCCAACGTGTAAAAGAAAGCAAAGGTAAACTTAAAAATTAACTTTGGAGGTGAAGTAACTTTCAGCTACATTGCTGCAATCATAGCATTACATTGCTCCCTCCCTATACCATTCTGACTGCTTTACTCAGGGAACAAATATCCAGAAGGCCTATACAGTTCTCAGTCCCAATAACTACATTTGAAAACAGTAAATAAAAATGCAAATACAAAAAAAAAATAAATAAATAAAAATTCTATCTCATAGTTTAGAAATGAGTACATTTATTGTTTTTGCTTTTCAGTATTGCTGTTGATCAATCAAAAGAAAATGGGTAGACATTACATCATTGAAAGAGCGACACTAACAGCAAAGGGATAGCGAGAGAGCGTGTGCGTGTGTGTATGTGTGTATGCAAACCAACTCTTGAGAAACTGCAGATGTGAGGACTTAGTGCTTGTGAGGACATTTTTTGTTCGTCGTCACAGAGGATTATGGCTAATTATCTACAGTTAGGGTTATGGTTACAGTTATGGGGAGGTTAAGGTTAGAATTAGGGTTAAGCATAATTTGGTGATAGTTTGGGTTTGGGAAAGGCTGTACAGAATGAATGTAAGTTTATACAATGTCCTAACAAGTATAGTTAAACAAATATATGTGAACGTGTGTGCGTGTGCAAATGTGAGGTTGGTATGGCTGAGTGCTCTTATTGTACTGCGTATTAGAGAATAAAGCAAACAGATTCAGTGGATATAAAGGCTTATTTAGTACTTATGTTCCAGTATTAAGACAGGTAGAATTTAGAAATTATTTATATTGTGCATTTTCCAATAAAAGCAGACCAAAGAGTATGTTCGCATTCTGATGCTGGATTTAAAAAAAAAAAAAAAAAAAATACACTAAGTCTAGTGTTGTCAGGTCAGATTTATTCAGAAGTGTGTAAAAAAGGGGGAATTTTCCAGCCATAAAAAAAATGTTGTCTTATGGGATATGCTGTATTTATTCAGAATTTTTACTGCAGTTGCAGTATATCTGAGTCAATTTGTGGAATTTTCTTTTCATGTTCAGGTAAGAGGATCTTTGAAAATCACTGAAAAATGCGAGGGAGGACTGGTACTTCATAAATTCATCAGAAGTAAGGAATGTGTGTATGAAATGTGTACAAGTAAGAGCCGATTGGTTGTGAATAGCTTGAGGATATTTATGGCATTGGTGGCCTCAGCAATCAGGCCTTATATATATTTAAGTTCAGCATGAACTGAGCTATTATTGTATTACTCGTAATAATAAATGATGATTTCTAAGTAGTATCTTTTGTACAGATGGTAATGATATTGGAATAGAACTGGAAGTGAGTAATAATGCAGTGGTAGTGGTCAGTATCTTACTGCGCTGTTGTGCCTATAATGCGGTGAAGTAATATTTTGGATTTTTGGTCTACACAAATATAATAACCAATTAAATTCAACATAAAATGAATTTTACTCTCAAAGGCTGGATCCCTCATGTCAGCAAAGACATGGCTGTGATGTCATATCCTGGACGTCAGCAATCAGAGAGGACAAATATGGTGAGTATGTACTGTACTTGGCTGTAAAAGTAAATACTTTCTGGTCACCTTGCTGACGCCAAAACTGCTTCTGTTCATTGGCTATCCTACTTGTTCAAGGCCAACATGTTCTCACAGAATGATTCTCCAAGCACCCAGTTTATTTTACTGATTTGCTCTGTTGTGTCCCCAAAGGAAAATTACATTACAGAGACTGAAATTACTTCAGCCTTACTGGCCTATAATCCAATTCATATGTTTTCATTATATCAAAGCCCAGAAAGTTGAGAAGAATCTAAAATGTTCCCTGGAAGATTGTCATTGATATTTTGACCGGCGTGTGAAGGTGAGGATGGTGGTAGAAGACCCCCTGAAGAACAACTCACATTCCCAGTTAAACTGTATTATGTTTAGATTTCAGTTTGATAAGAATAGAAAGAATGATTTCTTGAAGGGTGATTTAATTGGCTTGTAAGCTTGAGTCAGGGGGCATGTTACCATAGTTGTGGGGTAAGATGTCCCCCCTACTTGGACAAATGATTCTCATTACTTCAACAGTTATTACATCGTTCAAAACATATAATTTCCACAAGAAAACTTTTTTTTGAAGTACACACAATATGTGTTGTCTATAATTACAACTGCCCATCTCAATGACAGTACAGATGACACATTTGAAATGTGAGTTTATAATTTATTCATTTATTATAATCCATCCATCCACTGAACAAATGTATTTCCTGGGAGGAGTGGAACTTATGCCAGTGTAGACAGGCTGTTCGCGCATCCATCATTGGGACTGCACACCACCATTCACTCGTACACTCATACCTTTAGGCAATTTCTGGTGTTCATTTAGCCTGTCATGCATGTCTTTAGACTTTGAGAGGAAACAGGTGTACTGGGTGGAAACCCGTGAGAACATGGGGAGAACATGCAAACTATACACAGAGAGGCCCCAGGCTAGATACTGTATGAACCTGCAGCCTTTGTGACGAGAGCCTATAGCTCTGATGATGACGAAGATTAAGATGATGATAATTTATTATTATGATATCGAGTGCATCAGTTTTTACTATGGAACATGTTTGCACATGTCTGCATCCTTAGGGAACTGTAAATGCCCGCCTTTCAGAGCTGCCATGTTTCATTCTGCTTAAGAAAAGCTGTTGCTTCAATGCATCGATAATACAGGCCTATTTTCACTGCAGGTGGCCTCACAGGTTTTGACAGCTGAGATACTGCTACTGCCAAAGAGACTGCTTCACAGAAAGACCTTTATTTCATTCTTTTGAAAAATTACTCATGATTCATAAGTTTTAGTCTTGGGCTTTATTTTTCCACTTTCCCCAAGTTAGAAAAATTCAGCTCTGTGTAACTGTGGGTTTGTTTGTGCATGTTTGTTTCAATTAACTTCTGATATTGAATAATGTCTATCAGGCACTTTCCAAAAAATTACAATTCATCTCCTCAATGAGAAAGGAATAGACTTTTCCCCTGGTTAACATGGCACAAAATAGCAGAGGTTGGAGTTGCTAAAAGGTAGTTTCATTGATTGCCCTGGGCTTTTAAGGTAATGTGAACATTTTATTTGTGGAAAATATGTCTATATAATTTATCTTACATATGAGGGAAGAGCGCAATAATCAAAGATTTAAGCACCTTCCATTTAATTGCAAAAAAGCATGATGGTGTATGTAACATAATACATTCTCTAGACACAGTCCACAGTCTTTCATAACGTACAGAGGATTGAACCAAATCTCCTCACTTCATATGTTAAGTAGGAAGCATTTTTGGTGGAACTGAACCATTTCCCCTGGCTATAATTACAGAGGAGAGAGTGCTTGTGCTCTGAGCTGAGAATCAGAGAGAGAGCCTGTCGCTCCACCCACACACACAGAGGAGAGGACATTCCATACTGCATGTATCCCTCTGTCAAACATGAGCGCCTGACGGCTGTTCTTGAGCAAAATCTGAGCCTCCCGAGAGAGGGAGCGAAACGGAAAGAAAGAGGTGAATAAATATAAGAAGCCTGCATGCCTACGCCAATTTCAGCTGTGTTCCTTTCACAACTGCACATTGTGTAGAGAGTGGTGTCTGCAGCCTTTCACTGAGTTCAAGTGAACGAAAGTGCCTCATGCTAATGTTTGGTGTTAGCATTATTGTTAGAGTTTGTGTGTCACAGTTCAGGAAATCTTGAGATCACTTTTTAGAGCTGTGCGACATCTAATCCTGTTTTTGAGTGGTGCCATATTGAAGGTATATATACATATTGCTGGTAAAGTCCCCATGAACACATCATTATGTCAAATGATATAAATATCATTCATTTCGGCCATAATTTAATCATTTACAGTTTTACACCCTCGTGCAAATTAATTGACACAAGCTGTGAAAATGGTGAATGATGGATTTTTTTTTCCAATCTCAACTGGACTTTTATTGTGAATGATATTAATTTATTGATATTAATACATAATATGACTGCCTCAGTTTTTAAGACTAAAAGACTGACATCAACTGTACGTGCTACTACAATTTTGTATATCCTTGTATGATCTGCTGATGTGTTTGTGCAAAGTCACAATCTTCGTTTGCTTTCTCAGGGTTATATCATCACAGACAATGACTGAAAAAAAACAAATAACCAAGAAAAATGTGGCGCAATATCAATTGATGCAATAACTGCACGTGCACAATATTTACATCACACACCCCACAAATATACACCGTAAAAAAAAGAATAATTGAGAAAACTTAAAATTTTAAGGCAACCTTTAGCAGTAAGATTTTTTAATTGTGTCAGCGATTTGCTGTCATTGTCCTATCTGACATTTGATCGTTAGGACAATGACAGGTAAATCGCTGACACAATTAAAAAATCTTATTGCAAAAGGTTGCCTTAAAATTTTAAGTTTTCTCAATTATTCTTTTTTTATGGTGTAATGCGGTTAAATTAAAACAATTGCCCAAAAGCGGTCAAAATTCCTCCACAGCATCATAAAAGACCCATTGTCAATTATTACAAACGTTGGATTGCTGTTGTTGCTGTGAAGGGTTAGCCTGACTCTGCCAGCCTTCGTACTTCTGCTTAATTTCATTTCGCTTCAGTACTCATTGTCCATTCAAATCCTCTTCTTCCGTGCTGAGTTAGCCGCTGACAGACCACGAGGAAGAACGTGCCCTTGCATTGTGAGGTGCCAAACCCCGTGGGTCAATGTCAGAACTGCATTATGGGTATTTTATTCCAACTTTGTTGTACCAACAACAAATTGCAAATTCTGCTAATTTACAATAACATATTCGATCATAGTTGAGGTGCCCATTATTGCTCTAAATTGCATTTTCTAGTTAAATAGTAGCTATTTTAATTTCCATGTTCAAACTATTAAGAATACACACTTTGGAGAATAGATTGGTTTAGATTCTATAGATTGAGAATAGGTCTTTTTTACAGTGTAATGACATTTCTTTGACCGTATGATTTCATTTTGTCCTGCTGAAAGAAATTAAAAAAAAAGACAAAAGGCAGTTTTTTTTTTCTTGAACATGAATTGGCATTAAAGACAGAAAAAACTGCAGCTTGTTTCAATTGATTTGTACAAGGGTGTAAACTGCGGTCTTGAAACAGAAAGACATTTTTGATAATTATAGTAAAACACTACAGTATATGTTCGCATCGTTGCGGAATTTGTATTGTTAACCCCTGAAATAGCCAAGGATTGCTTTTGATAACTGAACAGAGAATTGCCAGCATGTTGGCGCAGAATTGGGGGGCGGAGCGTTGTATGGGTGGGATTAGATGGAGAGAGGGCAGGCACAGTGCCGCAGTGTGTAGCCTCACAGCCACAAGGTTTAAGGTTCAAATCCCATCTGGAGCCTATCTCTGAATAGTTTGCTTGTTCTCCTGGTGTTAGCGTGGATTTCACCAGGGTACTCCTGTTTCCTTCCACCGTCCAGGGAAAAGCTTTCTAAAGTGCAAAATCATGCATTCTAGGCTAACTATAGACTTTAAGTTAGCTGTAAGAATGAGCAAATGAGTGAATGGACTAGGATCCCTGCGTTCCTCCCTCTTGCCCAGTTTGTGGCAATACCTTCTGTGGCCCTGACCAAGAATAAGTGGGATAGATTAAGGACGGACGAATGGTAATAAAACTGATATCACACTTTAAAAAGAACAATATATTTTGTTTATTTTACCTTGTGGATGTTACAGAGCATCAATCTCTACCCTTGAATTTGTTCTTTGCAATAGGGTGACCTTTGTGCCGCGTAGTATATCACCAATGCTAGGTCAGAGAGTTGTAGATGCATAATCGGAATTTCATCGCAGCTTTATTTTACCTGGTGAAGTAAAACTACATATTTTCGCTCTCTGAGCCATTACAGGCAGATTGCATTGCTCTGAGCAATTCAGTTTGGTTTCAAATCCCACTGCAGCCTTTTACATATCATTTCCTGTAAGGGAAAGCAATCGCACATAATTTCAGAGCCTCCAAGGGACCAGAGAGAGGCAACACAACACGTTAATTTATGTTGGTAACAGAACTTATGGAGGCTGCGGTGTTTTAAAACGCACCTGACTTTAGATACGTACTGCAATCTGGTCCAAAGGTTTTTGGAAAGTGGCAAAATGACACAAGGGTAGACTGTCAGCTTTAATTTCAGGGTTTTTCCAAAAATAGTGTACGTTTCGGGATTATAACCATTTTAATGTATAGTCCTCCCAGTTTTAGAAAAACCAACATAATCATAGATAAAATTTTCATTTTAATATTAGGCTGAAAAGCATTTGAAGTCAATGAGTGCATGAGGGCTGGAACACAAACACATCATCAGATTTTGAGTCTTTTTTTTTTTTTCTTTTAGTAGACGGTCTGCCCGGCCTTAACTGCAGCTGTCTTCAGTTCCTGCTTGTTCTGGGGACATTTTGCCTTCAGTTTTGCCTTCAGTGAGTAAAAACCGTGCTTCTTTGGATTCAGAACAGGTAATTGACATGGCCATGGTAGAACTTGCCACTTACTTGCCTTAAACATTTGTTGGGTTGGTAATGCAGCATGCTTTAAGTCTTTGTCAATCCTCACAGTGAGTTTTCAAGCATCTAACTGAAATGAAGCAGATAATAAATCCCTATAGAATTCAGAATTCATCCTACTGCTTTTGTCAGCAGTCAAATCATCTGCAAATACAGCGGAATAGGCTCCACTGGCAGCCAAAGATGCCCACACATGACCACGCTTTACAGATTGCCACAACCCTCCTGAGAGTCCTGTGTCTCCTCTCATTCAGAAACTTGCATGTTTATAGGAAGTAAAGTCTCCTTTGATTGGTTTGCATCTCACATGTGCCTTTATCGCCAGCCGTATCTTGTTTTATTGTTACCTATTTTATACCTGTGTTGTGTATTTAAATCCCAGGCTTTGAGCAACAAGTTGCTGTATTGTAATTCCCATATTTGTGCTGCGAACACAAACTCTTTAGAGAGTTAAGTGTAAAATTTAATGATGGAAATTTACCCTCTTGCATGCCTTGTTAATGCGCTCCCAAGCCTAATTTCGGCTTCAGCATTGGGACCGCGTTCAACTTAATCCAGTTCAAGTCCACTCCTTTGTGCAGTTTAATAAGAACAAGCTCCAAAGCCTTATTCAGGGTCCAGGATTGAGAACATGTTCTTGTTACCCTGTCCAGTTTGTTAGAAATAAGCTCCCAATCCTTCTATGGTCATCAGGATTGGAACCAAGTCATTCTCAAGGCCCTCCATCCTGTCTTCGGACAGTTTGGGTCTGGCATAGCGTACACTCCATCTGACAATCATCCCAGAAGGCCACTGATCAAAGATTGGCAAAGGTCTGCTTCGCCCACAACATTCAACGGAACTGTGCCTTCTTGTGGGTTCCATCCCACTGTTACCATATTACTGTCAATAAACCTTATAACTGGACTGTACCTTGTCTGTGCTCTTGATTCCAGGTCTGGATCATAACACAGATAAGGTGGGACGCTTTGAATTATGAGCAGTACCTTCCCATCTCCATACTCTTCTCCTCTTATCATTCTGGCAAAAGTTGATCTTTGTTTCATCTGCCCACAGTATGTTGTTTCCGAATTTATTCGTCATCTGGCCAACAGTTGCGAGGAGATTTCTCTTCACCAGGGAAAGAATTTTATCCATTTACCGCAATTATGTGTGGTTTTCTGAACCTTTTGGTGTCCTTGGTGTTTCGTTCTTCATATGTAAGAATGAAGTAAAAAGTAAATTTGGCTCTACCTGATATTGTGTGTCTGAAGCTGTTGTTTTGATTTTTTCAGCCTAGTGACGGCTTGCTTCACTGGCTGCGGCATCGCTTTGGAATTCATATGAAATTGACAGCTGCAGATTCAAATGTAAATGTCAAACTTTGAATATACTCCATAACTTTTATCTGCTTACTTGTAAATGAAATAATGACGCAATAGCAAGTCTGAAAATCTGAAAGAGAGCACACTGACCTCCTATTTATTATACAGTTTCAAACAGCAATAGTAAAATAACGATAACAATGTTGTCAATGTCCAAATATTTATGGACCTGACTATGTGGTCTTCTTTATTGTTGCAAGATCGGGAGGAATTCTAGTATGTCCACTTCAATAGCCTGTGGTGGGCCACCATTCTGTGGTGAAATGACTGTTTACATAACAGTAAAGTGACAGCATCAGACTGCGAGACAGAACTTCATAAAGTTCAATATTTTCATAGAGTTCATATGGATTCCAATAAAACATTCCAATGATGTTTTGAAAGACCCCCTGGGCAGTTTTTTTCATTATGTAATTTTAATGGATGAAGCTACAGTGGAGTGAATCATCGAGACCGGAGTTATTAAGAAAATGATTTCAACAAACCCAATTTAATAATATAGTTTGACAATCATTCCACTGAGTTAATGTGTCTTTAAGAGGCTATTAAGCGACACGGTGGCTGGTTTCCATCATGTGAGCCAGGGCTCCTCTGATACTGCTGAATTTGCTGCTCACAGGGACATGTTGGTAACCACAGGCTTTAAATAGCCAAACATTAACTTTAGTTGGCTTTTTAAACCCCAGACAACACATTACAGGAGATACAGCCTCTCTTGTGGCAGCAGCACTTAGGATTATGTCATCATCCCTGGGGGCCAGTCTGTTTGTCTCTAAATTTGTTTGTCGGCCGTAACAGAATAACCGACCACATTACAGATGGGCTTGGATTACAGTAGGTCGAATTAATGCTGGCTGGAAATCGAAAAATAATTACATTTGGCTGTTGTGAGAGGGATGGTTTGAAAATGCCAGTTAGACGACCACTCTGTGTCCTCCATGCGTTCCATTAGCATGACATATACAGTGCGTGAACTCAGCCTACCTTTTGCCTTGTGTAATGCACTCGGATTACCCTTTGTCAAGAACGATTTTTATACACTTATTGCTGGCCCAGATTCATTGCATTTTCTTTTGTTCTTTTCTCCTTATATTCTATTCTCTTCCATTGAGGCACGCTGCTCCAGTTTGCCAAATTCAATTAATTGGTGCACAAAGATTCTCCAAGTTCTTATTCCTGTGAGTAACACTAATCAGACTTTAACACCCACTTCAAAACTCATTGTTCTTAATGGATCTTGAGGGACTGACATCAGTGTGCACTGTTTTTTTTTTTTTTTTTCCCACAACTGATAACAGGAACAAAATCAGTTAAGATAATATAATAATGATGGAGTTAATAGTAATTGCAGCCTTCGATTATTTTGACTTATGCTCTTATCTGCATGCATTTTCTCATCAAAGGCTGCGGGACGTTTGCCGGCTTTGTCCTGCTTCATGGCTCCGAGCTCGACCTCCACGGATGATGCAATCTCTTGTATTTGCGAATGTCGGGTCCCCTACATTTGGGCCAAATCGCTGGCTCTCACGTTTCCCAGTTTTCAGTGCATCAGCTCCTGCATCTGCAATACCTGATCTAATTTTTTTACACTTCTGCTTCCAGACCTTGAAGCATCCATCCTACCATGACTTGATTTCATTTTCAGTGGCTGACCTAATCCATTCCTCTCCGCCATCTCACCCTTACAGTGACAGAGCCGGCTTTGCCTGAGACTCTGACGGCCAGTCCCAGTGCCCAGACTGTTCGTGAAAAAGCCTTGCAGAAAGCATTTTTAGTTGTTGTTGTTGTCATTGTCTATATTGCCTGGGGGATGGGGACAGTTGGAGTTATATTTTCCTTGGAGTTCTTCTGAGAAATGACCTCTCATATTGTCACAGGGTAGGGAAAACGATGGTATAAATACTTAGAGAAGTGATCGCTGAGGTCAAATCTTAAACGAAACATTTTCGATGTAATTTATATGTGAATACATCTCGCCTTAGCTACACTGCATTTATTTTATTTTGCATTCCAAGCCAAATTGACAATCATAGGCAGCTTGCTATCTGGCTATGTTCGAAAAGAGACACGCAAAATGGCATAAAGTCGTGCATTTTCTAATTTTTTAGTTCTTTGCTCAGTAAAAACATGCCCGGAAAAGCAAGACAACGTACACCTGCACCGCCCCCCGCTCCATATCGGATTGTAGCGACTAAACAGGTGAAATAACTCCAACGTGAAATCGGTGCGGCCCCACTGGACTTATGAGTAGATCTCGTGACGTTAAATATACTCTTAACCTTCCTCAGGCCACTGGGGAACTGGGCAAAATAATCTTTACAGCCATTAAAAAATTGGGCTTTGCTTAAGAGCATCTGAATGGGGAATCAGGTCCAAAATCAGCTGAACTATCCTTTGATGTAACCCAGGCTTAAGGAGATGAAAGAGGATTTATATCTGTCAGCCCTTACTTAGGGTGACAAATTTCTCCTAAAGTGTTGCATATTCAAATTTAGTCCTTGATTTACAAGACTAATTTAAGGCTTTGAGAGATAACATCTGAGCATTTGTCTTCATTTTAATGCAGCCATTTATTCTCAGTCATTGGAGTGACGACATCATTTCTCAATCTCAATGATTTGTTTATTAAAGTAAGAGCAAATAAATCTCCACAGGTTAGCAGTCAGAAAGATCATAACACGAGGAAAACTAAATTTTCAATACCATGTCTCCACCTGGAAAATGGTTTGACATCCAGAGAACTAAAATGATCGTCTAAGATAACAGGAAGATCATTTTTGCTTCTAAATATTGAGATCAGTAATATGCGCAGCCAATGCACACTATCTGCATATCGATGGCAACAATCTGTAGTCTGTTTATTTCATTTTTAATTCCAGCTTTTTGTATTTATTTATCACAGTGGTTATTATTTGTGCATTGCTTTGTTTTCTCTGTTATGGTTCCCTGTCCCCGTTGCAGTTCCACGTCTTAGTTTTCTTCTCTCTCATGCATTAACCCTGCCCATTTTGTCTGTTAATAAAGAGTTAATTCATTCCCTTGTTTGTAACCGCACCCCTAGTCATGCTTCCTCGTTCTCCTCACACCTGATTTGAGTTCATCCCTTCTGATTTGTTTGCCTTACAAGTTCCACATTATCCCATTCGGTTTGCAAGTCCGTTTCTTTCCCGAGCAACTTACGAGCCTTCTATATCCTGAAAGTGTTTTCCCAGTTCTGATTTCTTTTCTTTGCAGTTCTTGAGTTTGCTTAGTTCCTTTGCCGATCGTGATATTCCTGCTTCGGACATTGGCTGGTTTCCCGACTTATGACTCTGTCCTCTCCCTGGTTTGCAAATCTCACTGTCAGGCTTTCAACCCTTTGCCTGTTAATTGGCCTTGATTTGGATATTCATCTTAGTGCTGCATTACTCCCAACTGTTAACAAGCCGGACTGTACAAATTCTCCTACATTCTCAATAAAGCCTGAAAAATTGATCCTCTGTCTGCACCTGAGTCCTGAGTCCCAAATCTGTCAGATTTATTAAAGTCCAATGAAAGCCTGGCATAAAATGTTTAAATCCATGCTGCTATTTACTAAAAAGCATGAAAGTTTCCTAATGAAGTAATTGCACTTTATTTTTCAGCCATGGAGAGGGCTTCATAGTAATGGCAATAAATTAACGTTACAATGTAAATATTGCACAGCTTTCTTTATAAGTATGAGGATCATGATACAGACAAAGACACATATTGCTGAATGAAATCAGCAGTTTACTTAATTGCGTTTATGTTCCCACATAAGCCATCAGGCTGTGATACTTGTATAATTTAGAAATGACATCCTGTCAAGTCATTTTTATTTATCCCCGTAATTCATCATGTCAGGTGAATGCTTGAATAGATAAGCATACTCTTATTTCTCTCATGTAACCTTGGCAACCAATGCTCATTCATAGATGAAAACTGAAACTTTTTTTTCTGAAGACGAATGCTGTTAATCATATACACTCAGGGCCATTAAAAACGCACAGGTGAGGTATGTACTGTATTAACGGCAAATTGAAGAACTGATTGATTTTTATTGCTTTTCCAGTGAGGCACGAGAGCAAATAAAGAAAAGCATGTTGTATTGTAATCCTGACGCGCATCACGTGCAGGCACCATGCACTTCAGTAACAACAAACATTGAGCTGTTCGTGATGTGTACAGTGACACTTGACTTTTTGGTGTGGTAAATAGCCCACATTAAGTCAACAAAAAAAAAAAGAAATGAAAAATGCTACTGCATCAAGAAAATGGAGCGGCTAGTGACACAGGAGAGAGAAAAAGAGCCTTTGGCATGTTTCGGGCAGATCTCAGCCGCCGAGAGGTGGTGCGTCATTTGCACTGTCACCGCTCAACAATCAGTCGGCTGTCTATCCGAGAACGGAGCACAGGCACTGTCACTGACGGACCCTGCTTAGGGCAGCCACAAGTGACGATGGCAGCTCAAGAGCACCACATCTGGTTACAGCCTGTACGCGACAGATTCCGGACAGCAACCAAAACTGATCATGAGATGAGAGGTCCGAGACGATTGAGGGTGAGCGCAAGTACTGTTTGACGCCGTCTATGTGAGCAACACATGCGTGCACACGGGCCCTATACAGAATACCCAGTTTTTGCCCATTTACGCATGGCTGCCCTTACTGTGGTTGGTCAGCGATAGTCCCTGTTTTCCATTCTCAGACAGAAACAGGGTAATAAAGTACCAAAAAGAGGCAGGTGCCCACAGTTAGAAGTAAAGAGTTCCTACTCCTGTTGATGGGTAAAATATGGGTTTTCTGTAGGGGCCTGTGCTACGCGCGTGCACATGGTGCGCGTCAGGATTATAATACCACACGCTTTTCTTTATTTCCTCGCGTGCCTCACTGGAAAAGCAATAAAAATCAATCCATTCTTCAATTTGCCACAAATACAATGCATACCTCACCTGAGCGTTTTTAATGGCGCTGAGTATACATACAAAGGTCATTTCACACACCAGTCGTGACGCCTCTGTCCACCAGAAGGTCCCTAATTCTGCTGCTGTGGATATTTAGTAGAAGCAGGATGACGCGATGTTGTCCTTAAAATTTTTTTTTTTCAATTTCTCAACACACCAGCCATCTTTGAGTATGAAATGACTTGGGATTATAGTGTCATACATTTGACAAAAATATTCTGAATCTTCATTCAGGAAACCAATCAGCCATTCTTTTTATTATGATTTATAGCCTCCATCCTTCATCATGTATTTCATATGCATGGCTAAATTGTATTGTAATGTTGCCAGACCTACAAAAAGCATTCTTATTTAGTTGTCTGTGACATGAATGTTAGCGATTGCACCTAGATTAAATGAGCCGGTTGTCCAGGCCTCATATATGTTGGCACGGCCCAACTACCCACCCGTGAACTGTGGAACATGTAGTAATAAAACACATTAATTCATTTCCACCAAAAAACTATATACTGTATACTGAAAAGATCTGAATGTAATTTCAGCTGCAGTGAAAGATAGGTTTGATAAAATAAGTAGTTGAAGGTGAGCTAACATTCTTTCTCAGTGCTTAGTAATTGGCCCACAGAATTCAACATACACTAAAAAATTTTTTTCCTCTCTTTCTCTCTCAACTGCCTTTGTAACCTAAGCAGATCAGAGTCTCTCAAATATGTTTACTCTACGAGGGACTGACAGGACTTCATCAGCCAAGAATGTACAGTAAATCATCATCTGGAAAGATGCAGGTTGCTCGTGGGGGATTTGTGCGACTCGTTCATTAAACTGCAATCATGCATGCTTGTTGACAGGACGAATGGCTCTTGCTGGAAAGTGTAAAATAGTTCAAGTGGTAGAAGCAAGTCTCAAATATGCCATTACCAAACTCCAGTTCCATTCATCCGCGCCATTGTAATTATGTAATATGACACTTGGGTGTCACTGGAAGAAGGCTGTATTTGTTTGTGTATTTACTTCGCCGGCACAGTGAATAATTCCACTGAGACTGGTCCTCAGATAGGAAAAGTTTGATAATAATGCAAGGGGCCTTGCATTCTTACCCCCTCACTTATAATTAATTCAATTTGTCTCCGCCTTCTTCGGGAAAGGGGTCATGCATGATCAACATCAGCTGTGGTAATGAGAAAGCGCTGTACAGGGAACATAAATAAACACAATATAATTACTATATGTAAGCCAAAGAATATATCATGATGATTGCCATTCTGCTCCACTCAATGAAATCTGCAGCAGTTGTAACTACACTCTAGTTACTGAAACACATCATTTTCCTTTCTGTAATTGACCTGTGTGTGGGCTTGGCAGTTGACTTCCCTTACTTTACCTGGAGCAATTCAATGAAAACGACAAGAAATACAATATGGCAGTTGACATTTATATATTTGCCAACCTCTTTTTGGACTTTCAAAATGGATTATGTGGATTTCCTAGGAATAAAAAGGGCTATTTGCCGAGTGATCAGTATATTAAAAGAAAAATGAAAGCCAGACCTGAAGTCTTATTAAACAAGATTGTACTTGGGCAACTTCAGATCAGCATTGCGGAAAAACCTTGGTAAACGACTTAATTCCAAGAACATCCTGTACATATGAGCTGGGGTAATTGAGCAAATGCTTCTGGTTTTAACCTTGCTATAAATGTGCAGAATCAAACAGCAGGGATAAAAAAGGAAGATCAGTAGTCTGCAGTGGATATAAATCAATGCCTACCGCCGGATGGGCCATTTTTAATCAATTCAAGATGAGCATTACCCCAGTATAAAATTTCCATATTGGTCATGTATGTTATCACTTGAGGCCAGAACATGCCACATTCTGTGCTGACAAATGTACAGAGAGCATCTGGGAAACATCCTGTAACATAGTCACTAGATTCATGTAAACCCAGATGCGTACGTAAAAATGTGCGCACAAGCCTCAAAGAATTATCGACTCACACCTGGGATTTTCAGTGACGTGCTGTCAAGAGGTATTAAAATTCTTCAGTAAGGGTTCCTTAAAATGCTTGATGGCACCAAACTGGCTCCGATTGACATTTCCTTATCAGGAAAGAGAATGCACAACACTGTTGGAATGGGGTAGTCGGACACTTGTCGCCACAATTCGGTAATAAGGTATTTATTAAATCACCAACGGTTTCAACATAAGTCTTCCTCAGGGTATTGAATCATCCCTCATGCCCTGATCAAGACTCATGTTGAAACACTGGTAATTTTATTAATGAATTATTATTGCGTCATGGTTATGAGTGTGCAACTACCCTTCTTAAAGTCCAAGTAGCATTTAATCATTAATTTGGTCAATTGTAAAGTCTAATCAGCAGAATGAATGGAATTGTTTTTGGCTGGCATTATTGTCCATTGCATCACAAAGTTATCAGTCATTTTTGTATCCACACGTGTCAATGTCTTTTCAAGATTCTGAATACCTGTAGCTCATAAAACAGTACACATGGGCTAATAAGGGATGCACCAGTGATAGATAGGCATAAGATGATATTTCCCATTTCAAGTACATTCTTTTTCACAGTGAAAACATTTTGAATTAGTTAAAATAAATGAAAAAAAAGGCTTCACCGGAGATTGAATTCTGTGCAAGTTTTGGTTTAATCAATTATTTGTATTATTTCCATCCTAATAGTATCACATGCATTGCAAGTACACAGCCAGTATGGCCTATTGGAGACCTTTTTTTTTCAATTCATAATAATTCTTAAAGGGCATCTAAAGTCGATTCTCAGACGGGACGTTGAACGTCCAATGTTTACTAACAAATCACTTGCTTTTGTTGACATCTTGCGTTGTCACATGACCAATTTCATTCATAAACCAATGTGTTGTGTACATGCGTAGATAATCCTTCTATTTTGGTTTGTTTTCGTGCAGGTGCAGCTCACTGATGGGCTGATAAAAAAAAAACAATGGGAATCGACTTTAGATGCCCTTTAATAGGCTTATGCCTCAGTCTTGATTATTCAGTGAATGAATTGTTTGATGATTAACCAGGTGATCTTAAAAGAGAACAGGTTAAGGGCATGTATGCTTTAAAAGATGAGAGACTTAAACATGCCCTTCAATGGTGTTTGTCGAGATATGCGAAGCTTGCCCCCAGCAGCAGGGCACTTGGGTCCAAGAAGTTAAATAGAAAGTTTTTTTTCTTCACTATCAAGGCCATATTACTGTAACTTTCAGGTCATATACGAGGCTGTGAGGTTGATGTCTGAGACTTAAAAAAAAATTACTCAAATCGATTCGCAGGTTTGATTGTACAGCTGGATTCTGACTCTAGTGTATTTGAAGCACAGAAGTGAAGATTCCTGCAGGAGCTCTTAGATGGTGTACATGAGGCATGCAGTCCAGCTGGTGGACTACAGAAAGACCGCACAGTGAAAAGACAATGTACGCTTCAGCTTTTCTGGAGGATGTCTCAGCATTGAGACATTATAAAGACCCTGATATCAAATAAATATCAGAATAAGAAATGTTGCCGTTATAAAGATGTCCAAACTGTACCACAAGACATGTTTCATTTCTATTTTACAGTCATTGTTTGTATTGTCTGCTATTTATATAGCAAGCCTCGATGTTACTATAGGAACCAACTGTCTGAGAACAGTACATTGGCGGGGACAGTAAACCTTGGTGTTCAGCCTCAGTATTCAAATAAAACAACCAGGGTTGCTGAAATCTTTGATGCAAAGAGTCTCTCTCAACCCCCAACTCTCTCACACTGTCATTCTCTCCTTTCCTCCTCCGTCAGTCTTTCCCCCTCCATCTGGTGTGTGATTGCCACCAACTAATTTGCACTGTTGCTGCCATGTGCCACCACAAAGTTAACATCTCTCACTGCCAACGCTAAGATATGTGATTAACACACACTGCACATGAATGAATAAAGTGCATCTTCCCTTCCTGCGCAGAGGGATAATTTTATCACTGTACTGCATTGCACAGAAAAGCCCAGACATGTGATTTAAGTAATCTTTTCATACAAACCATGCCAGATGATGAGAACCACTATTGCTCATGTTTTGAATTGCCAGTGTAGTGACAGTATTGTTTGAAACATTCCTACAGAATACTTAATCTAAGCTAACAAAAGGAAAAAGACAAAACAAACAAAAAAAAAAAAACACCAAGTAAAATATTTTTTAATCTACCAACATCCTGAATCATGAATGAAGCCACTATTTTCTGCAACTCTAGACTACTTAGTTTAACTGGAACAAAATATAACATGTGCAACAATTCTGTTAATAGGCTTGTGTGTGTATAATTCAAGTGTAAAGCTTAGGCATTTTTCATCACTTGAAGAATGGATATGAAATAATAGTTCTTTGTTAATTGTTATGAGCATTTCTTGTCTACATTTCACCTTTTGCAGTATTGGTCTCTTCCTTCATCTGTGTTGCTACTCGGAAAAACAAGTCACTATTTAATAGGGAATCTGTGTGTAGTCATGGTGAGTGACTACTTCCAGTCCCTCTCACACCCCAGTTTGAAGGTTTGCACCTGCCTGCGTGCCGTGGTTCATTTGACTTGCCATCCCAGTAATTGCCTCAGACCAGTCCCCTTGACAATGTCTGGCTGGATCTCCCAGAGGTCCCATTTGCCCAGGCTGACCTCAGACCACTGTCCGACACAACCTGTCCTCCAACCATATGCTCAAATACATGTTTTTGTGAGGTATCGTTCAGGAAGCACTCGCGAGAGACAAATCCAAAAAACGCATGCCTTTAATGGGGTCCGAGTCAAAACCAAAATACACAGGAATTGCCAAGCCACAATCCAAAATCCAAAAACAGTATCGACTAGACAGGCTGGGGTCAGAACCAGTAAGACAGATGGGCAGAGGTACAAAAATAGGTAAAAAGTTGTAATCAATGGGCAAAGCCAATTGTCATATACAGGGCATCCAAACACAGAACTCGTGGTCATACAAAAATAGGTCAAAATCCAGAAAGACAACAGTACAAAAAGGGCTATGGCAAGAATCAAGGTCGGACTATCCAGTAGAAGCAAAACAATATTCAATGGCATACGAGGCGCTGTGCACAAAGTAGTATTGATCAACGTTCTGTCAAGAGCTGTGAGTGAAAAGACTGTTTGAATAGACAAGAGGAAGTTCATATGCAATGCAGGTAAAAGGTTAATTGGATCAAACTAATTACAAAGGAATGAACATGAGGAAGTACCTAATCACATGAAAAAGGCAAAAGCCAAAACGCGGACAGGGATCACAAGACAGCCTATAGACAGAACAAACAGATCCGGTTAGGGATTTCTAAGTGCACAGAGTGAGTGGCAGAACAGTGATTAGACAGGTGCAGAGAATCTGCAAGAAACACAGCAAAGTAAATTGAGTGAAGGCAAGAGGCGGAGACTAGAACAGGGCGAATGCTGAGAGATCGTTAGTCAATTAGTAGAGTGCAGCTATACAATCCCTAGTGCTTGTTAGTAAGTTAGTACTATGTACAATGTTAGTCTTAGTTAGTAATTTAGCAAAAACAACAAACTTTTAGTGTTTTTAGTAATATAGAAAAAGCAAGATGAAGGAAGTAAATGAGAATGGAAGGAATGGTTGAAACTCAGAATCCATCAAATTACCAGAAAGTGTGGCACGCAGTACTGGGGCTGAGAGCAAACAGAGGACAGAAGACCAGACAGGGGAAGACAGAGTGCAATGCATGGTAAAAACAAAAACATGGACCGGAATGTAACTGCAGGAATGGAATATGGAAAAATAAAAAACATGGAAAAACTAAACTAGACAATACATGAACAAATCTAAGAAACCAAATCACAATACATAATCCAAGGCATAGTCAGACATAGCCAAGATCCAAATACAAACAAGGTAAACAGATCAGGGACATGGCAAAGCAGATCAGAATCGTGACAGTTTTACCCGACTTATGACCCAGAGGAGCGTTTCCTAAAGTATCGTCCCCTAGTGGCAGCAGGAAGGTGATGTTAGGCACGGCAATGGGAAACACCAAACGCGAGACAATAATCCAAAATGAAAGGGTTTTATTAAACACGCAAAATAAACATGGCACGGGGGACAACCAAAAACCTCACTCAAAGAACTGAAAATCAGAAGGGAATAACAAAGCTAAAAAAAAAGGACAAGGACTCAATAAGCACGAAACAATACACTGGCAAACCAAGACTGTGGCGAAACAAGACTGTGGAAACAAGGATTCATCAACCAGATTGGAGCTCCACCTCAGAATATATGGACTAGGGGGCGGGATCAGGGAACAAGGAGCACCTGGGCAAAATGGGAGGGGCATGGCACAGAAGGAAGAGACATGGGACAAGCAGTGAGACTTAACGAGCCCATTAAGAGAATGGGAGTGTTTTAGCTGAAGTACCAATTTAAGATGCAGCAGAGAAGGAGGGTGAGACTGTCAACAGAAAAGCAAACGAGATCTAGAAATTGCCGAGATTATTTGGCAGAAATTGAGGTCAGGGATAATGAAGTATTAGACAAGTTGCATATACTAGAGGCAGATAAGGCGGCGGGTCCTGATGGCTTATATCCTAGAGTGCTCAGGGATGTTAGTGAGATCATCTTTAAACCGCTCTCCGCTATCTTCAGACGGTCTTTAGAAACTGGAGAAATGCCAAATGATTGGGAGCAAGGCAATTTAATACCAATATATAAGAAAGGGGACCGTACTGAGCCAGGAAATTACGAGCCAGTTAGTTGAACTCGCATTGCGTGCAAAATATTAGAATCTATCATGAAAGACCAACTTGAACGTAATAATATTTTGAGGGATAGCCAACATGGTTTCTGTAAGGGAAGGTCATGCCTGACAAACCTTCTGGAATTTTTTGAAGAGGCCACTAAGACTTAGGATCGAAGCAGGGCTTATGACATCATATACTTGGATTTTCAGAAATTTGATAAAGTACCGCATAAGAGACTAGTTTTTAAATGAGCTCCATTGGAGTTACAGGAGGTATTCTGGAGTGGATAGAGTGGTGGTCAGTGGTATCTCATCTGAGCTAGGTATGGTGGGGAGTGGCGTCCCTCAGGGATTGGTGTTGGGACCCCTTCTGTTCCTCATCTACATTAATGACCTTGATTTGAGGTTTGGCAAATAGTTTAGACGATACTAAAGTGATAGTAGATAGTAGATAGAGGATTTGGATAGAATCCAGAGTTGGGCAGAAATGTGGCAAATGAAATTTAATTTTACAAAATGTAAAGTCGCACATGTAAGTAATAAAAACATTAGACAGGATTACTTCATAGGAGGTTTGAAACTGGAATGTGCTCCAAATGAAAAAGATCTAGGAGTGATTGTTGACCAAACCGTCACAGGTTCTTTTCATTGTGCTGTAGCAGTTAAGGCCAATCGGATGCTGGGATACATTTCCAAAAGTATTGAGTAAAAAATCCAAGGAGGTGATGCTTCTTTTGTACAACACATTTGTCCGACTACATCTGGAGTATTGTGTACAGTTCTGGGGACCATACCTTAAGAAAGATATAGAGGCTCTAGAGAAAGTTCAGAGAAGAGCAACTAAGCTGATTCCAGGTATAAAAGATAAAAGCTATGAGAACAGGCTGAAGATCCTTAATCTCTTTAGTCTTAGGAAAAGGAGACTCAGGGGTGATCTGATTGAGGTCTTTAAATATGTTAAGGGGATTAACAAAGTGAATTATGTAGGATTCCTTCAGCGAAGTGTAGTTAGTAGAACTCAGGGTCATAAATGGAAGTTGACCGTATTGTTGAGACAGAAAGTTTGGCAATTTTCAAGAGCAGATTTGACTTAAAGCTAGTCATTGAGTATCTGAAGTGATATATTCACAATAGTTAAAGGAAACTGGCGAGCCTAGTTTGGCCGAACGGCCTGTTCTCGCTACTGATGTTATGTTATGTTTTGTTATGTTAATTAGCAAATGTGGGAAATCATGCCAATCGATAGCCTATCTAAAGAAGTAAGGATTATTGAGTGCCTTTCTAAATAAACACCTCCCGTGTGAGTTAGTAAAGGTTAGTAATGAGTAAAAACAATCAACAGGCAACCAAGCTTAGAGCAGCCCTGGATTCACAACAGCTGTTAAGGAAGGGGAAACACCACCAGCCAAACCACACCAATGAAAGGTGCAGGCACGCGGGAACAAAACATTGCAAGAAACGCTGACTGGAGAGGTAGATCCCAACTGGCAGGCCAGACCAGAGCTAGAACACAAAACAGAGCAAAAACACAACAGGAAGAGTTACAGTTAGAGTTTTAGTTACAGTTGAGTTAGAATTGAAGACCTTTGTGCAAGAAGTGCTTAAGTCACATTTTGCAAAAAATGAGCTAACACCAGTATTAAAAGTCACAATGGCCAGAGCATCATCTGATACCCAAGATTTCTGCAAAGAAGCACTCAAGTATTGTCTACTGGTGCAGTTTCATTGTCATGATCTGCAACATGTTTTGAAAACTTTCACCCCCAAAATCTCAAAAGCAGTATTTTGTGACTTAGAGACTTCTTGCACACAGGTCTTCAGTTGGACTGAAAATTAGGGGTTAGGGTTACTGTTCATAGTTAGGGTTAGGATTAGGGATTTTGTGAAGGTTATTTAAGACTGCTAGAGCTCGCTTAACTCCTTAACGTAACTTTAGGTCATAATAAGTTGTTGAACAAATAAGTTGCTTGAACCTTTGCGGGCCTATTTTGTTGGAGGACAGGCTCGTCTGACAATGTGTAATGTTCATAAAGTTAAGGAAACCAATTTGACTTGATCTGTAAAAGGCGTTTGACTCTTGGGGCACTAATTTCGTAGACCAGGCGCAGTCGCAGCGAATGGGGTGACAATAATAGTAGCCTAGTATTAAGCCGCTTGCACACTGGACGCGAAACGAATTTTTCGCTCAACAGATTGCATTGAAAGCAGTGTCTTGTGTCCGAAGGTCTGACAGGGTTTTTATATATCTCTGTGTCCGACAGTCTATTATTGTTTTTAATTTCTTCAAATATACTGACTCTTTTAGATATTAAACGTGAATGTTTTGATAAGAGGGCTCAATTCTTCAAGATGAGTACTGAGAATTTCAATCAATGTTTCTGTTTAAGCTCTGCTCAATAAAGTGAGTCGACATTGGCGCGAGACACTGTACAATGCCTCTGTGTCTGACAGCCAAAAAATAAAAAAGGATGGTTAGAACAGATTGAGAACGAAATAAAGAATAAAAAGAAACATTTTAACAACAGAACATCCAACGAACACTGCGATTAATTTATTTGCGGGTCATCTTTTTTGGATGTTCTGTTGGTTGGTGATGTATATATACTGTATTTTTATTCTTTATCCCGTTATAAATCTGTTCTCATATCAATACTTTTATCTTTTGCTGAGTGCCGAACATGGAGTATTTTGCAAATAAAGCGTGAATCTGTTCGATCCATTTGACAAATTTTCAAAAGAAAGACCGAATAAAGACAGTTTTCTATCTTCAAAGGAAGAAAACAGACTAACAAAAAGACCAAGAAAAGTCGATAGCTCTTTGCATTCACTTTGACTGTAATCAGTCATGCGAAAAATTTGTTTCGCGTCCAGTGTGCAAGCGGCTTTACCGAGCATAGAACGCAAGCATTACACACTGCCTGATGCTGAGGCAGTTTGTGGTTGGCTGAGAAAGATGTGAAGTCGTTAATTTTCATCATTGATTCAGTTGTGTTGATTAAGTCAGCTCGAGTTTCCATCACGCGTGCCAACCGCCTTTGATCTGACATCAGGACAATCGATATAGATACTATAATTTATGTGCTGATTCAGATAGTTTTGTACATTTAACAGTGGTTGCTATAATTATTTACTGTATTGAAATGTGCCTGACATTCTGGAAACCTGCCTGTGAGGTTTCGGTGACGTGTGCGCACTGTGTGCCGGTCAGCCAAATTACCACTGCACAGAAAGTGAAACTGGTTGGAGCTGGCGAGCTTTCTGCACAACTGCAGCGAAAACTTTTTCTACGAAATTGTCACTGCGTCTTGATGAATAAGTGACACCTCCCCCTACTACGCCGCCACACCCATCTCGGCGCACGTTCGTCTGCGCACGGTGTTGCAACTCACGAAATTACCACTGCGCGGGCTGCTCCGGACGAAATTACCATTGTGTGGGCTGCGCCACGCTTCGCCACCTGCGTTGCGCCAAGAAAATAGAGCCCTTGTTCTGAAATTTGTGACTAAATAGAGAGTATTTGAATCTGAAATAAAATATGATCTGAAAAGACCCATTATGGATCACCTTCCAAGAAACATTTTATTCATCCTCACACATTCAAATGGCTCTATGAGGAAAAAAAAAGTCAATATTTTGAAAATGTGTTGAGAATGTTAACTGGCCAATAAGCATAAAGCTTGTACAATGATTGTCAACCACAGTAGTACACAATTATTTTTGATTATATTTTAAAACTGTGGTTCTTGTACTGGCATAATATTGTAATAAAGGTTAATATCCATACAGAGTATAGTTCAATGCTAAATGTATTTTTTTTTTTCCCTTTTCAGAATTTCAAAGCATCACAGCATTATCTGGTTTGTTTCACTACAACTGAAAGAGCATTCTCGTCGCATGTATCTATTTATTTAATTTTATTTATTTACTTGTTGGGAGGTGATTGAAGAATTCTAAATTGCGTTGCAATTATTAACAGTGTTATGGCAGTCTTGATCATTATTTTAACAGTTCTATTCTCCGGTGATAGTAAACAAACCAAAGCTACTTTTAAAAGATTTATATAGATGTGGCTGCCAAGATATTCTCAAAATTCAAGTGGCACACCATTATTAATTAAGGCAAGTTTTCCTTCAGGTAGGTCAGCAGAATAATGAATTCATAAAGTCAATGAGTCAAAGTTACATCAATACTCTCATATTTCTCTTTGGTAAGGCAACAATCAATTATTTGAAATATCTATGAGAAGAATTAAAAATTCAACTGCCCACATTTGCAATCATATCACATTACTGCATCCAAGTTCACCCCATTGATGTTTTGTGGAGGATCGAATACAGTATGGTAAGATGCACCCATTTGCCACAAAAAAAAGACAATCATTAATATTGTACCACACTAAAACTGGTCCACCACCCAAACTTTTACCACGTGTTAATTTGACAATACTAAATGGACAACATTGTGGTGCAGTGAAGAGTGCTGTCACCTCACAGTAAAAAAAGGCCCAGGTTTGAATTGACCAGAGCTTCTATGACCAGAGCTTCTATGTGGAGTTACCATGTTCTCCTTGTGTCTGTGTGGGTGTCTTCTGGGCTCTTGCACAGTATAGACATGCCATAAGCCTTTGGCGCCTAACCTCCCTGCCTTATACTGTCACGGTTTGGTCACGCCGGCAGTTTGGCAGTGCAGCTCTTATATACTCTTCACAGCACCTGCACATCAACAAGCAACAAATGTGGCCCATTGAGGTGGAGGTGCAGACAGCAGGAGGGGGGAGAGCCGGCAGAGCAGGACCATCACATATACATGTTAGCTTGTGTGAATGGAATAAGGCTAACTCGTCTAAGGCAACTCTCTTGCCTTATTGCTAATAAATTTTAACTTTGACAGTAGTGGTCTTGAGTAAACTATTGTTACACTTTATCTTCTCAAATCAGACATGGCTCCAGCCATTAAAGCACAGGCATTTACAGGGCAGGAAAGTGGCTCAGCGTCACGCTCACTGTGGTGCACGGGTTAATGTCACAGGCTTGGATTGAATCTGAACTGATAATTGGCAGCCCCACAGAACAGTGGGCAAGAGGGTATGGGAGAAGTAATGTCACAACCCCATGCTTTATTGCTCCAGAGCAAACCCAACTGATCAATCAGGTGGGGTATGGCCACATGCCAAAGTCGCATATGGAAAGCCATCCTCTAACTACATTGCTGTTCAAGCTTAGCTGTAAATTACCATGAAAAACAAGCAGCTGGCAACACTGTGCCTTTTAGAAGGGAACAGCAGTTGCCGGCACTCTCTAGAATGACACGGCAGTTTGCTGGCTACTGAACATTCCAAAATGGGGTGGGATCTGGAACCCATATTCAGGCCCCAGTGAAATATATACACAGGATATTATCCTTACGAATGGATCCCCCGTAATACATTGAACATACCTTTTTAAAAATACATTTCCTAGTACTGTAATTCAGTATTTTCAACAAGGCTCTCTGCAGTTCTGTATTAGTTTTTAAAAGCACTTTAATGCTTTTGTAGATTAAAAATGCCAGCCCCATACCCAATACAATTACATGGACAATGACATTTCCAATTACTGACTGCTTGGTGTTCATTAAAATTGTTTTCAATTTCAGATGTATTTATTGTAAAATAGAACCGATATTCTCGTAGATAAATGTAAAAAGAATGTGAAATTTGGCAGGCACCCAAGCACAACAGAGACACTTCAATATTCAGCCCCAGTAATCTGGCAACACTTGTCCAATTTTCAAAAAAAGCAGATGTGCCAGTGCAGAGTGACTTTCATGTTGCATGATAAATTAGTTCTGCCTCAGTGCTGCACTACATCTCATTGTTTTGGTTCAAAATATTTTCTTGGGTGTGGCGCCTAAAAACATGGTGGCGCGGCTCCCCCTTCGACGTGCACCAGTGTCAGACGTAAAGAGCGTAACACAGCGGGGTACCTGGGACCTATAAAAAGACAGGCGAGAGCACTGCCCTAGTTCCCATTAAAATAGGTCAGAACAAACAAGCAGAAGCCATATCTACATCCCTGAATACTAATTTGGAAAGTCATTTCTCTCATTTGCACTTCAAATCCAGCACAGAATCATCCGATACAGCAGATAAAAGCTCTCAATGGTGTGGTTTAAAACCCTAATTTAAATGCGCGACATCTTAAATGACACTTTAGCTAATAAGCCAAGTGCGTAATTAGCCTAATTGAAGACATGTTTCAGACTTTACATTGGCATAATTCAATGATTTTGCTTAGCAGAATCCCAAGGTGAGTTTTTGCAGCAGAATGATGTACTCAGGACTGTGACCAATCAGAAACTGCATACGTTTACTCGGTTCACCAGTATACCACATCACTGCCCTGCTAGAATGGGATAAACTATTATTATTATTATTATTATTAACTGACTTTGTCTGCTCAGCTTGCAGTTTCTGCATCAACATTACCAGCAGAATGGAAGTCAGGTTGTGGACTTTCCACGTGTTTTGATGACCGTATTGAGGTAACAGTGACAGCACAAACACAGTCTTTCATGGCTAATTAGCCAATTTTATTTGTTTGTGAGAATAATTTAGCTATCACGCATACTCATGTTGGAAAATTATATTAGGAAATGTCACAGTAATTTAGAACATTAAAGCCAGCAATTGAAAGCAGACAAAGGTAATAAATAGATACAACTGCATTGAATGCAACCACCACCCAACAACAATGCAGCTCGGAGCGAACTTCTCTTTGCAGGCTTTATCGATCCAATGGCTTAAAAGTGGAACTGACTTTCGGAGTATGAGAAAGAAAGTACCAACAGTGAAGCTTGATCCCTGAGTGTATAAGGAATAAAGTTAGGGCATTGGCTCCATTGAGCTGGTCTTAGGTGTTGACCATGATATTCCCCTGTAATGCATGGGCCAAAACTGGAGAATGAACCACAGCAAAGAGGAGGATGGTGGTAATATGTACAATATGTTTAAAGTTCTTTATTTGGACATACAAATTCTTCTATGGCAAAGTGCTGTGATATAGGCCCTTTTAAAATCTTGTCACAGTAGCAACTGCTGCAATAGGGTGGTGACATCGAACAAAAAATGATTCAACTCTTGTGAAACTTAATAAAGGCGGTTGGTCCATAGATTAAGACAAATGTCTCAAGCAAGATGAGATTGCTCACTTGGAACATTGCAGGACTAATATTGATGTTGTACTGTTTTCCTGCATGTTATTTATAGTAGTGGCTTCTAAGTTTGTGTGTGTGGATGTGACCAGTATGAAGCTGTTCTTTGGGAAGGCATTCAAATTAAATTGGATTTGTACCAAAGCAATTAAAGACATGCTTGATATCCTCTAAGAAAATAGCCCAGAAGGGCTGGATAGAGTGTCTCATTCATTTAAATGGTTGTCTAATTTGCCTTTATAATTTAGTTACAGATCAGTAACTAAATAACTGCAGGTTGCACAATCTAATGGTTAACGGTAGACAGTTCCTCAGGTGCTATATAATAAAAAACATAAAAAACATTTCCATGATTAAATAATGCCGTTTTTTATTACTTCATAATATTTTAGCCTCTGTTAAGGTACAGTCAGGTCCATAAATAATGACAAAGTTTGGCTGTCCACAGGAGCATATTGGATATGAAATCAGGAGGCCTGTTATTTATTCATTTATATTTTTTAGTTTTTGTAACAGTCCGTTGCTTCCCAGTTGTGTTCCTTAATTCAGATTTGATCATTCAAACTTTGGTTGAAGTACGACTGTTTTACCGCCAAAATGCTATTTTCTCAAGCCCTTCTAAAAACGTTTTCCCCTGTGATCTGTGTTTCTAAGATCTTACTCTGTCAGCGAACTGTGTGTATGGAAAGGAGGGGAGGGCATCAGCGCTCTAAATCCATGTCACTGCTTTTTGCTAATGGCTGTGTGGGTGTTTCCATTTGAAAAGCCTGGAAAAGAATGCTGATGGAGTCACCCTATAAAGCGGTCATTTTATGCCCATTTTCCAGTTTAATATTTTCATTTTTGTGGTCTACTTACAAGCATTTGCATTTTATATTGTCTAGAAGCACCTAGCTACTACTGTTAATGCTGTGAGTGCAGCACCACAGGTTCAGTCAGCCTGAAATGGGCTGTTCTGGCCACTGGCTCTTAAAGACCCGCTCCGTTAATGTTCACTCTGTTAGGATTGACCAACCACTGTTCAGGAGGTGGTTCTTTGTCATATGAAATGAACACAATGAAAGGTTGAGATTGTACTGCTACAGTGTGGTTAAAATGAATATAACAACTGATACTTCACTTTGTCTTCCTTTTGAAGTTCACCAGCCTTCATCAGCCTTCCCACTGATGAAAACAGTGTCTTCTCAACATGGAGATGTGCACTAACCAAACTCCTACGAGCCTCTTCCTTTTTAAGAAGGTATGCTAAACTACAGTACAGTCCTCACAAAAAGTAAAAGCTAGCGCGCTAGCAGCGCGCAAGTTAATGCGCTAGTTCCTACCGGCTGGCACACAAGGCGCGCTGGTCACGCCTGAATGGTACCCAGAATGTAGTCCAGCAGGTGCCAGTATAGCGATCAAGCCCAGCACAACCAGCCTGCTCATTACGCTTTATCTGTCCCCGCCCATTTATACAATTAAGTGTGTCATTTGTTATCGATATCTAAATGATGACAGCATAATTACAATATTAATTTCCTCTTTGGAGACGACTGTTGAATTCACAAGAAAGACAAAAGACAGATTCGTGTGGAAAACAGAAAGAAAAATGATAGAATTAATTACTTTATTTTGAAAACAGGCGTATTGTATTTTTTATATAAACGCTGAATCCCTGTCCAAACGAAACTTAGAAATGAAAGCAATATTTGTTTTTTGTCTAAACTGTACATTAATTGTATTGCCCCCCCCCACGCTTTGCTGAAATCAAGTTTGAGGTAAAGTTTTAATGTGTAAATTTGTTGTCTCGCTTCCGTGTTGAGGGAAAAGTACGATATGCTACGTGTTAATGAATTCTGTGACCGTGAAACAAATAGAGGCAAAAATCTTGTTCCAGACAGATACATAATTTGCAAACTGGGAGTGGCACACAGAATGTCAAGCGGGATTATCCGATTGTTTTGTGGAGTGGCCGCATAGAGAGTACCCTTCAGCCACTTCAGCTGTTTCCGTATACCTCTGCACAGCAGAGTAGGTCGCTGCAACCCCTATGCTAAAAGCCCATTACCATTATCGGAAATAATTCAAAACGGCACATTTATGCAAAGTTACCATTGCTCTGATTACGAACATATTAAATTGTGCATTTTTTTTTTTGCCAAAGCAATAACCACACAAGAGACAATTGGGGAGAACAATTTAGGACTTTTTCTTGCTGTGCAAACAGAACATTTTGGAGTGATTTGTCCTCAGTGACGCATCTGAGCTAGCGCGTGAACTAGCATATTAGGCGCATGAACTAGCGCACTAATTTGACTTTTACTGAGGGCTATGCTGTAGCTGTTAATTGAGAATTATGCAAATGTGTTACATTGTGATATATACATGTTCTGGAAGAAAAGGTTGAACAACAAACAATCAACAGCTCCTTTCGAGCAGACTGAACCAGAAACCATAATATTATTACTTCCATGTTTAACTGAAGGGGTGAAACAGTCATTTCTGAAATGTTCTCCAACTCTACAGAGTACATGAGTTTTGCATTTGGGTGAAAAAATTTCAAATTACAGTTCATTGGTCCAAAGAATTTGTTCCCAGTCCATAGATGTCCAACTTAACCTCTGTTTTGCGCCGCTATAGCCACTAGTTTTCAGAGAACTAATCACTTTGCAAAGCTTGATGGTGTTTCTTACAGTGCTATGGCAGCATTTAACATCTTCAACTTCATATAAGGCCATAATGCAGCTATGACTGATTTTAGAGAGCTGCTTCGGTCATACCAACATGTCGAACTCTGTGACACTGTTCAAAGTTCATGTCACTTTAAGAACTGACCATCAGAGGTATTTTTGCAGGATAGTGTTGCCTCAAACCTGTTTAAACAACTTTTTTAATGTTAAAAATCAAACATGCATTCAAGCTATGCAAGAGTCAAAAAAAACTGTGATACCTTTCAATTGTTATAAAAATTGAATTTTTCTGTGTTTTGCTTATTACCCATATTTTTCCTCAATATACTTGTGAGAATGATTTATTTTTTGTTCTCATTTCCGAGAGTAGTATTTTTCAATAAATTTTCACCAAAAAAATATAGAGACGCTGTACAGTATGAGGACCCCTTTTAGACGAATGTGATGGTGTGTGATCATCACTGCCCACGACTGTATAATGATTAACACTATCTGACAACAGTATATAAAAATATATACCACGCACAAAAGGAAAGGAAAAAACTGAAAAAGTATGCCCTACGTGCCAACATTAATTTTTAATTTCAGAAATTTGCATCCAAATCAGCCTTGGAATTTCAGCACACTTTGTACATGGTCACCTCCTTTTATGCAAGGCAAAGTAATTGGACAATTAGCTACAAAGCTGATCCACTACCAGGTGTGTGTTATTCACTCATTATTTTGTTTACAAGGAAGCAGATAAGAGACAAAAGCCAGCACTAGACTGGAAAATCAAAAGTAAATTCATCAGAGAAAAAGCAAAAACATTAGTCATGGGCAAATCAACAATTACGCATATTTTTTAATGGTGAGCTTGGGAATATCAAAAGGCTTGAATGACCATGGGCAAGATCCGTTGTGGGTGACTGATGGAAAAACCCTTTCACGACAGTTGGTGAGATAAAGAACTCTTTCTGGGCAGTAGGCATATCAGTGTCAATGTGACTACTCAAGTGAAGACTTCACCAAAGTAAAAACAAAGTCTCATAATCAGGAAGTTTGTCAAAGGACATCAAAAAATCCTGAGCAGTTCTGGAACATATTTTACAGATATGAGACGGATATCAACTTGAACCAGAATGATGGGAAGATGAAAGCAAAGACAAGAGAAGGGGAGGAATTGTGCCCCCCCCCCCCAAAAAAGAAGAAAAAAACAGCAGAAACTAATGAGAACTGCAAGTTCATACAATATTTTTGGTAAAATCCTTATAATTGCAAGTCTACCATTTCAGCTATTTTCACTGCTGAATTTCTAATCCACTGCGGTGACATACAGAGCCAAAATAATGAAAATTGTGTCACTATCAAAATGCATATGGTCCTGACTGCATGTATTGCATTGTACTCTGAATTTACTTTCCTTATTCATGAGAAAAAACAGGGCCATTTTAATACTGCTATCCTACATCACCAAGGCAATGCAAATATTATTATAATACAACCAATAAATATATTCAGGACTAAATCAATGCTTCCTTTTCAAACCTTACTCTAAGAGGGCAATTATAGAGGTGATTTTTCCTCTTTGAAACAAGAAGGCCCAGCAACAGCAGAGCTGAGAAAATTATGTCTGGCCCAGTGGTAGGTGTGAATAGTATAAATAGCTGTATGATTCTGACCACCAAATACAGAATGAAGAAAAATAGAACTTGAAAATCCAGGGCAGAAGTGGCACCAGTTATATATGACTGAAGATCATGACTCATCCGCATTTCAAAGGTCAACGTTAAAAATATTGAATGTATTGTTTCAGATTCATGCAAGTTTGCTCAAGACAGAAATGAAAATTCATTCTACACAAACTCAAACCTTCTTAGGTACAGTGTGGAATGCACCAAAAGGTGCAGGCCAACTATTCCAAGAAAAGGTGGGCGCCCACAAGCACCGAAGACACCAGCTGATCGTATGGTAGGGAGCCTGGAGGGCTCCCCAAGATGATTTTTGAATTTAGATGCCTAAAACATTACTTCTTAGCATCTGGTGATGGAACTCAAACAGAAATCAAAGGCTGAGAGATAACTTTTGATTATTCTGATAGGACCACAAGAGAAGATTTATTGAAAGCATACAAGCATACAAGTATATATGGCTCTGTTCGCGAGATCCCTGCCCATCCAGCGTGGAACCGAGGCCAGGAAACTGCAACTATCCCCCCCTCCATGGAACAAAGCCTACAACAACAATGACCTCAAAAGAAGAGACACTGTTATTGAATGGTAGTTTAGTCTTGAAAGAACAAGATTACAGAATGCTAAAGCAGACAGGAGGAGCTGGGAAGGAGGAGGGCTGTTATGCGTATGTGCTGAGGAGCCACTTCTCTGAATGAGAGCTTAAGTAAACCAGCATATTATCGATCAAGTAATTATGTGACAGCAAATCAGATGACATTTATGAGCACTCAGGTGATTCTCCAGCACGAGAAGCAGCTCCCATGAGTTAGGCCAAGGAGTCAAGCTTGCTATTAGAATTTACCTCAAGCTTCATTTCTAATAGGACCACGTTGTCAAAGAGAATATCTATTGAAAGCATACAAGCATTGGCGGCATGGCTCTGTTCAAGAGATCCTGCTCTTCCAGCATGGAACCGAAGGCAGTGAGCTGCAACTAACCACATAAAATAGAACCCTGCCGGCATAAGCCAACAGATGAAATAAGAAGCTTCCATAGGTTTACTGGCAGCCCGGCAGCAATTTCTTTTGAAGCCAAATATGATAGAAATACTTCATGTGAAGTGTATTATGTGTAGTGACAGCCCGGTGGCTGGCAAGATTTCTCATGAAGCCAAACACAAGAGAAATATGCTACGCGATGCATATCACACCCAGCGGCTGCTGGAATTTCTGTGACAACAGAAACAACAGAGACTGTGCTGTGACAACCCTGTGACTGGCACAATTCTCTTGAGCCATATACAAATTAAATAAACTATATGAAGTGTAGTATGTGTCGTGACAGCCCGGCGGCTGGCACAATTTTTCTTGAAGCTAAATACAAGAGAAATATTCTAAGTGAAGTGTACTATGTGTCATGACAGCCCGGCGGCAGGCACAATTTATCTTGAAGCCAAACACAAGAAAAATGTTCTATGTGAAGTGTATTATGTGTCATGACAACCCGGCTGGCACAATTTCTCTTGAAGCCAAACACAAGAGAAATATTCTTTGTGAATGTATTATGTGTAGTGACAGCCTGGCGACTGGCACAATTTCTTTGGAAGCCAAATAAAAGACAAATATTCTATGTGAGTGTACTGTGTTTAGTGACAGCCTGGCAGCTGGCAGGATTTCCCTTGAAGCCAAACACAAGAGAAATATTCTATATGAGTGTGCTATGTGTTGTGACAGCCCGGCAGCTGGCATCATTTCTCTTGAAGCCAAATAAAAGAGAAATATTCTATGTGAAGAGTACTATGTGTAGTGACAGCTCGGTGGCTGGTGCAATTTCTCTTGAAGCCAAATAGAAGAGAAATATCCTATGTGAGACTGTGTTGTGACAACCCTGCAGCTGGCACAATTCTCTTGAAGCCGTATACAAATTAAATAAACTATATGAAGTGTAGTATGTTTAGTGACAGCCCGGCAGCAGGCACAATTTCTCTTGAAGCTAAGTATAAGAGAAATATTCTATGTGAGGTGTATTATGTGTAGTGACAGCCCGGCGGCTGGTACAATTTCTGTTGAAGCAAAATACAAGAGAAATATTCTAAATGTAGTGACAGTCCTCTCAAAGCTGGTTCATGAGAATTATACTAGATGATTTGAAAAGTATAACAAAAATTCTGGTACCTTTAATAATTGAAGTGTATGTTGTGGTGAATGACATTGCAGTGGTAGTGAGGAGTGACTCTTCATGCCTTGTCTATCTGCATAGAAAGTATTCTGAACGACAGATACAAGTACAAGAGGATTTTGTTTAACATACAAAACATGGTAATAATTTTCACAATCTTACTCAGTCATCTTGAGCTTCCACAATGTCCTAAATTCCTGGGTGAAGGTAACATTCATGGGCTGAAGATGTCCAATGTCCTGTAGCCTTTAATGTCGTCATAAGCCCACGAAGGCAGCGGTTGTTGCTGCTCAAATATGGAATGAGAGAGGAGAGCAGAGCTGAGGGAGTGGCCATAGTACTGACAAATGAGGCACAGCTGAGCAGAAAACCAGGAATGGGTTTCTCAGCCACGGTGATGAACCAGGGAACTCCATTGCTACAGTGCGCTTCATAGTAAACCCTGGTCTGAACCCCCTGAAAAGCGAGCCAGTGGCGACAGTGGCAAGGAAAAACTATGTGGCTCAAATATAGGAAGAATCCTTTGAAGGAACCAGGCTTAAGAGAGGAGGTCCATCCTCCTCTGACCGTCCCAGGGTAGAGTTCATGGTTGCCATAATGCGGAAAGGACTGTTGAAAAGCAGACCAGGATTAGTAGTCAGCTGAATAGATGCCATGAACCAGATCATTTCAATGGTGGAGCAGCACTTGAGCAGAGGCCAGGAGGCCTTTATGGCAGAGGCTAGCAGCGGCATGCTCAGGGCAGGGCTCGCCATGGACATGGAGAAAACAAAAACCTGCCAATCTCTCTCTGCTGCAAGAACAAACACTGATAAGACTCAAAATATTAGCATTCTGGCATACTTTGGAAGAAATGCAGGTCTAAGCACCAAGCTCCCAATTAGGACAAGACTGCAGTACGCTACTGCATTTTTATAAAGCATCCAAGTCTTTTTCGACACCCGGAAAAGACCAGCTTCTAACAAAGAGTACTGCCTTGCTAAGCGAGAACTGGAATCGAGCGTTCGTGGCTGCATCCGGATTACAATGCCCCGCTTTAATTTATGGTTATGACAATGACACACCAATTTCCTTCAGTAAAGACAAAGGCAATGTTTTCTATACAAGCAGCATTTTTAAGAAAAGTTAGTTTTGTTTTTTTTTGCACTGGCTATCCTGCATAACCGAGCACTTCCAGCATAGCAACATGGCGAGCATGACATCAAACCACATCAATTCCAAGTTCACTAACCAAAATAAACATGTTTGCAAGTAGCAGCAATATCGAAAACCACGAACCTTGTCGCAGGTAGCTCTACTTCCCAGGCGAGCGGTGTTAAGCGTATTTGCTGAGAAGCCTCTTCTCTGAATGAGAGCTTAAGTAAACCAGCATATTATCGATCAAGCAATCATGTGACAGCAAATCAGATGACATTCGTGAGCACTCAGGTGATTCTCCAGCGCAAGAAGCAGTTGCTATAAGTTACCAAGCTTGACTCCATGGCCTATCAGAATTTATGTCAAGCTCCATTTTAAAAATTCTAATGCTGAATGCCTATTCTGTACATACACAATTTCTTGAAGCCTGAAACCAAAATTTGACATTCTCATTCCAGCATTATAAAAAAAAGCACTTTAAGTCCAGGAGGAGTGTAGGCGAGAGACTGAATCAACACAGATCTATGATACAACCATAGTTTCTATCTATTATTGCTGCATTCAGTTTAATCATTCAAAGGACACTACATTGTGGGGGGGAAAAAACTTCCAATTTGGGTACTATCGTAGCTATATAGACAAAAATTAAACCAAACCATGTACATTTTTGGGGTGACATAGTGCCACAGTAGGTAGCACTGTTGCCACACAGCAAGAGCATTGTAGGTTTGAATCTGGCCTGGGGCCTTTTTGTGCTGAGTTTGCATGTTCTCCCTGTGTTCATGAGAGTTTCCTCCTGGTACTCAGTTTTCCTTCTACCAGTCCATAGACATGCATGCCAGGCAATTGGAGACTCTAAATTGCACAACCTGCGATGGATTGACAGGCTGTCCGGAGTGTGTCCCTGCCTTTCACCCATAGTCAGTTGGGATAAGCTCCAGTTCCCCCAAGACCCTAATGACGAAGAAGCAGTTTGGATAATGGAAGGATGGAGTTAATTATTATTCAACTTTATTATGTTATAAGAGTTTATAGTAAATGGTCAACTTCTCACCTGTAGTATCAATCATCTCATTTTAAACCTAATGATCTTTTAACATGCATGGCCTGAGTGTGGGCGGGAAGGAATAATTTTGTTTTTAAATTAGTTTATATTTTATGTTATAAAATTTTTGCTATAGTATTTCAATCAAATCTTTTCACAAGTTTATCACTCTGACGATGCAGACCCATAGGTTCGATTGAGCATTGATAGCATAGCTATGTCAAAATTTGTTGAAATTGATGTCCGTTCCTTAGTTGAGGTAGAGCTATCAAAACCCATCACAGTTCTGAAACTGCAGAACTAACAAGCTTGGGCAAAGAAACTACATTAATATAGACACAGCAGCTGCCCATCTTAATGAACTTCACCATGATAAACCTGTTCTCCAAATTAATTTCAGTTTTGTACAGTATTCCTCCTGGAACAAAATAAGTGCTCCCATTGACTATTAATAATAATACATTTTATTTAAAAGCACCTTTCTAAACACCCAAGGACACTTTACAAAGTAATTAAAAGACAATTAAACTCACAATTAAAATATATAAAACGAGACAAGAGTGAACAAAGTTAAAGTGGACGTGGGAAATGAAAGGGAATATGCAATTTGGAATAGATGGGTTTTGAGTCGAGATTTGAAATGAGGTAGAGAGTCACTGTTTCTGAGGTCCGGTGGGAGAGAGACTATTACGGGACTATTATCCTTTGTTCTCGCAGGACAGTGAGCAAAGAGTTCTTTGTAAAAATAGATATTTCCGTTTTCTTACATTTTTATAAATCACGTTTTTTTATATGCTATTTCAGGTAATAGCAATCAAAAGGCATTAAGTGGCAATAATTTAACAAAATACGGGTGATTAACAAAATAAAATCTGAAACTGTGATTATCTTCGCATCTAAAATGTTTTGTTTTTTTTTCAAAAATGGGAATAACTTTTGCAAACATATAATTTTCCTCACAAAAGCGATAACTCCTCATTTCATATTTTAAAGCCATAAGCCATGAGCTCATTTTGAAATGGACAATAAAGGCTCCATGTGTCTGCCACGTGTTGAGAATAGCTCTCTATTTCATTTCTAAGACAAGAGCATTAATCTGTTTTTTCAAATGGCATCACTCGATTATATCAGGAGAATCTTCTTCTTTTAGTTTACTTGGACAGCCAATGGCCAGGAACTTCAAAAAGACAGATGCATTTGGTAGCCAGACATTAATTTTGACAAAGAGGCTGGGTTTTCTTAACAAAACAACAGAGCTTTGGTAGCAACTTTATGCATTTCCAGGTGCAAAGTGGCGCAGGGAATTGAAAGAAAATATTTTGGGGTGAAAATTCTGCAACAGGGTAGGGATGAAGGCCAGACAGACTGAAGTCGTTAAAAATGTAGTAAAACAACAGTGCAGTGGCAAGGACAATGGAGAAGTCACCATAATTGTATGTTGAAAAACTAACAGACATTACTAAGAAAACATCCATGAAATATACATTTATAGTGACTGTATTTTATCTATGAACCAGTCGGTGGTCTGGCCTCTGGCTGCGGATTTAGTGTTTTGCTAGATTGACAAGGCTTAGTTACAGTATAGGTCCAGTAGGAAACACTGAATCTGGTTCTGCAAGACAAAAGCTTACATGTCTGGCTTTGTTGCTCAATTTAAGAAATATTCTCAGTAATTCTGACTGTTTGAGAGCAATCTACTGAGTGTTGCCTTTCAGAAAAGGCCAGGCTAAAACCTATCATCAAAGCGGTTTAAGAACCATAACGACTTTAGTTTGGGTGGAAAATTGCACAAAACAGGGGGGTGCACATGTAGAGGTTGAGGGAAATTGCTTCTTAGATTCCAGGTTCTTCAGTTAAAGCTGAGATATTTTATGTATGAGAGAGCAGCATTGTACTTAACCTTTCAGAGGTACCATTCAGCACAAAACGCATCCATAAGAAAAAAAAAACATAGTGATTTAAGAAAAGAAAAACATCAGAATTGTTGATCACTTGTGACTTGCCAGAAGCGCCTTCCTGGAATACCGCGAAACTTAACAATAACAGCTCTGCCTATAGTCTTGACATTGATCAGCCATTTTGTTAAAAGTATGTTTACTTGGGGGAAAAACATGACCATACAGTGACAGGCTATACAGGGAAATGCCAAAAGTATTTAGGCTTATAAATTATTTTTGTCACTTATTTCAATAACAGGGAGCACACATTTTTTGCATAGACCCACCTTCCCCATTCTGTCCTCATCAGTGAGCCTGGTGAAACAAATAGCTGACCTCAGCTTGAGCAAATTATAGATATATTGTAGTCGTCGATGTTGTGCTCTACACCAGTGGTTTTCAAACTCAGTTCTGGGTCACCTCTGTGTATGTTGGTTTTTGCACAATTACAATTCTAGAATTCGTAACAAGCTCTTCATTTCAATTAATTACATTGCAGGTGGCTATGTTGTAGCTGCAGTCAGTGATTTTTTTTATTTTTAAAAAAGTGTTAAATTGCACCACATTCTGACAGAGATCATTGATTTACAGCATCTGGTCCATAACAAAGGTCTCTCAGTCACTGCAATAAAGCAGTACATTAACCCTCTATCAACCAAACCCATTTCCAATTGTGTTAAAATTATTTCTTTGTGCAAAAATGTTTATTTTGGGCCATTATTTGAAAGACAGTAGAAAAAAAAATTTTTTTCAACACATTTGGACCCACCAAATGTAAATTGTAAGAAATCTGCTACATTGGGTAATAATGCTAATGAAAAAATAGTGAGATACCATTCAAGTTATTCTCAAATGTATATTTGGCAATAAGAAACAAAACCAACAGGGTGTCCAGGCTATAAACCCTTTTACTTCTTGTAGCAGATATGCTACAGTATGCTGTTTAAGAGAGGGTTAAATTCTGGAGTCACCCACTGCCTCAATCAAATTTTGTGTGAGAACCTCATATCGAGGCGGTCCTCTCTGAAGAGCTGAATCTGTGTTGGTAGTCCACAGCCTGCAGAAAATCATGAGAAGAAGAAAAAAAATCTGGGTAGTTGGTAATTGTTTTTTTGGAAATATTAACTCATTTTGAACTTGACGCCTGCAGCGTGTTCCAAAAAATCTGGGAGAGGGGCATGCTTTCCACTGTGTTACATCACCTTTCCTTTAAACAACACTCAATAAACATTTCACTAACTGTATAAGCTTTGTAGGTGGAATTCTTTCCCAATCTTGCTTGATGTATGACTTCAGTTGCTCAGCAGTGCGGGGTCTCCGTTGTCGTATTTTGCGCTTCATAATGCGCCACACATTTTCAATGAAAGACAGGTCTGGACTACAGGCAGGCCAGTCTATTACCCGCACTCTTTTACCTCGAAACCATGCTGTTGTATCACGTGCCGAATGTAATTTGGCATTGTCTTCCTGAAATAAGCAGGGACATCACTGAAATAGCAGGATATGTTGCTCCAAAACCTTACCTGTACCTTTCAGCATTAATGCGCCTTCACAGATGTGCAAGTTACCCATGCCATGGGCACTAACACATCCCCATACCATCACAGATGCTGACTTTTGAACTTTGCGCTGAAAACAATCTGGATGGTCTTTTTCCTCTTTAGCCCGGAGGACACGACATCCATGATTTACAAAAACAATTTAAAATGTGGACTTGTCCGACCACAGCACACTTTTCCACCTCGTGTAAGTCCATCTCAGATGAGCTCGGGCCCAGAGAAGCTGGCGGCGTTTCTGGGTGCTGTTGATATGTGGTTTTCGGCCTTGCCGCTTATTTGTAGAGATTTCTCTGGATTCTTTGAATCTTTTGATGATATCATGGAATGTTGATGATGAATTTCCAAAATTCCTTGTAACTGCATGTTGAGAAACATTGTTCTTAAACAGTTGAACTATTTTCTCACACAGTTGTCCATAAAGTGGTGAGCCTCTCCCCATCCTTATGCTTGTGAATGACTGAGCCTTTCGGGGACGATCCTTTTATACCTAATCATGACACTCACCTGTTTCCAATTAATGTATTCACTTGTGGAGTGATCTAAACAGGTGTTTTTTGAGCATTCCTCAACTTTCCCAGTCTTTTGTTGCGTCTGTCCAAGCTTTTTTGGAGCGTGTTACAGGCATCAAATTTCAAATGAGAGAATATTTCCAAAAAACTATCAAATTTATCAGTTTGAACATTAAATATCTTGTCTTTCTAGTGTACTCAATTGAGTAGGGGTCGAAAAGGATTTGAAAGTCATTGTATTCTATTTTTATTGATGTTTTACACAGTGTCCCAACTTCTTGGGAATTGGGGTTTGTAAATTTTACACAGTATTCCAATTTTTTGTCCTCTAAAAAAAGGTTGCATTTCAATATTGTTTTTGCCATCTTTATGCCTGAGACTGAGTATAAATTAAATCTTGAAGCAAGTTCAGCTGCCTGCACCACTAATGTACTTGTACCTTACCTCTCGAATAGCCAACAGCTAGCCAACACCAAGCTTTACATGGAGATTAAGATAATATCCACTTGAAAATGGGATTTTATAAATAAGTACCTAGTCATGGTTTCCACACAAGCTATTGTTCATAGTATAAAATGTTATCAGAAAACCATTCTATAATGAAAAAAATTAAGTGTACTAATGTACGTACCATAAAATGTAATCACCGCCTATTAATGACGCTCAAGATTTTTTTTCCCCCTTTGCTTTGTGGAAACTGAAGGGACCCTTTTCAAAACTCAGCACTAGATTTCCAGTCTCAGCTATTATCTCTATGTGATTTGCAGTTATTATTGCAAGGAGGGATTACACTCAATGTGGCGTTATATGAGCTGATAACACTGGTTTTGCTTGGCTAACACCATGACACTCATGGTGATGCATCGTAATTCACATTATAAGTGTCATAGTTTCTATTTAAAACACTCTTTACAGTGCACCACTTTATCATAAATGAGAAAATAATAATAGTCAAAACTACACTTGCATCTGTACAGCAGCAGAATTCAAATGACTGCATAGGAGGTAGACAAATAAACTTTTTATGAAAGACTGAGGGGTGTATCAATTTAAAATCTATCTCAATAAAAAAATGTAGGGAGCATCATAAATAACTGGACAGTTGCACGTTTTGTGTCGACACTTTAGTTTGAAATGATACAATGCCATTGAGGTTGAAGTGCAGTCTGTCAGCTTTGAGGATTTGTTTTGTGAGCCAGTCATCTATTATGGATGTAACACAATGAATGACAGGCTCGCAAATTGTGCCTTTTGTGCAAAGTTCCCTCAGTTTTTGCGGCATAAAAAATATTGGACATTGTCACATGACTGCTTAAAGTCTGCGACTCATAGACATTACCGGATGCTGATATTCAGCCAGTCTGCACTGCAGGCATCTTCGGTTTTTGCTTGTTTCAAGGACTTTTTGCCTTTGTTTAAGTTTTCAGGGGGGAAAATGCATTTTCATTGAATTCAGATCCAGTGATTTGACTTAACCAGCAGAGCCAGAATAACAAAAAATGTGTCTCCGTCCAATGAATTATAGTGTTCATTGAGTGTAAACTATACACTCTGTCAAGAGTACTATCTGAGGTTGCCTGTTGAACTACCTAAAACATAAAAAGATACTGCTTGTTTGTTCTGTGTAAAATCTGACAGTGGACTGCTGAAGACTAGGGGTAATTGCATTAAATGCACTGAGGTGTGTAACGGCAGAAGATTGTGTTTCACGCAAGAGTGAAAAACTAGGGACCTAAATTATAGGCATATTCATGGTGCTCTTTTCTGTAAGTCTCTCATACAAGTAACGTCAGCTGAAGCAATTAAGTTTTGCACGTAATTGATTGCTATTCTTCCAGTAGCACTATCTCACTATGCTCTACAGTAAAATTTGAGGATTTTTAATTGCTAGCAATTATTCATAAAGCACAGACTATTATCTTTGCAAGCTGCAATCAGAGACAATTTGTACACTGAAATGTAAAAAAAAAAAACCCTCAGAATTCACAAAATCACAATAATTAAATTCTAGTCTATCGAAGACACGGACCCAGCCAACAATATTCTTATCTCCATATCTGTAACATTAACATCTCTTTCCTGTGTTACTGCCACTTTACAGGAGCTGTAGCTTCAATCCTCTTACTGCTGCCAGTATCAAGCGCTACAGTAATTTCATCAGCATCAAGTGGAGGTTATTGTAGCATACAACTACCAAAGGGAAAAATTTTCTTTACATTACAAATATTTTGTAGACCCTATTATTATAAAAAACTTATGCTCTCTATTCAATATTGCACATATTTTTATCTGACAGTTATTCTATCAGTTAATTTCCAATGCTTTTACAAGTAATTACCTCTGCCAACAGAGTTGGGTGGAGGAAATGTATTTATCCATGTCTACTTTTTGCTTTTTTACCTATTTATTCTGTTCGTTTTTTTCCAGACAATATCTCTCAAATTTACAAATCAAGATTGATAATATTTTGTGGGAGTGTTGGCCCCAGCCCTAGGAATAATTATTTATATTATGGGATGGATTTGAATTCAAATATGGCCGTGACAGCTACATATGTTCAGCTCTTAGCTCCAATGTGTTGGCATGGTTATGCGTTCTCTCAGAGCTTTCTAGTTGAAGTACATCTTTTATGCATACCTGAAACATCACAATCATAAATTATCATTTTATTCAAATGGAGGAAAAGAGTGGATTAAGACACTTTCCTGAAAATAACAAAGGCATGCACACAATTATTATTCTATAATCATAGCAACAAAACAGAAAAGCGAATTATCTAATGATGTGCCCTGCGAGTAAATATACGCATCACAGAAAATATATGGAGGTCAATTACGAACACTCCAGATTGACACCTCACACTTTTTTCTATGTTTGAATTCATACATTCAGAAGAAAAAAAAAACAATAATGAGGTTGTTAAGTGAGACTTTCGCGAGCAGAACTTGTGGGACCAAAAACTCTATCATTAAAAGCAGTAAGTCCATTCCTTCAAATCCGTGAATGTAAATATTTAATCAGGCCCTTGATCAATGTAGCAAGGTAGTCTTACTCACTCTCTCCCACTCACCATTTTTTTCCACTCCTACAATGCATACAGTGGAATTTGTGAAGAGCAGGTTTGCTATCTTTTCATGAAATAAATGTTGGGTAAGTTATGAAAAAAATTCTGTCACTGCTGGTATGCCAACATCCACAAATATAGATTATGTATTAAAAAAAAAGTAGTCACGATAATTTAAAAAATGCACAGCACAGATATTTTACTGAAGAAATGATCTTAATGGTAGTTAACAAGACAGCCTTTAGTCAAATTTGCCAGCCAAGCATTTTTTTTTACCTCTTTAACCCCAATGTCCTCCTTCTGATAGTGTCATCGCTCCAGGATTTTCAGTGGCGTGCTGTCAACCTTTGACCTTTAGAAGGCATAATTGCTTACAAGCTGTTCCTGTTTAAGATCACTTGATTTATAATCAAACAATTTATTGATTGAATAGTCAAGACTGATATATAAGTCTTTAATTATTTAAGAAATTATTTATAAATGACAAAGATCACCAATGGGCTACATTGATAATATACTTAACAGTGATATTGTAAGTGGGGGGAAGGGGGAATTTAATTAATCCCACACTTTCTCTGAATTCCATCACCCGTTCTAGCATTTTTGCCAGCATTTTTTTTTAGATAGCACTTCATCAAAATGTTTTTTCAGTGTTCAAATGAATAGGCTACGTTTGCCCAGAAGTGCAGTTGCACACTCGTTGCTGCAATGGGATAATAATTAACTTTTAAAATTAACAACCCTTCTAACATTGAAGTATTGGTAATTGAATAGTTTTGTAAATTGGTTATTATTATATTGTGGCCATGAGTGCAACTGCCATTTTTCACATTAGTAATTTTAAAATAGTCAACAACTCTCCGACTCTGGTGTGCATACCTTTCTTCTCTCTTGTTTAAACAAAAGAGTACATTTTAAATGGGAAACATCCTCTTCGGCTTATTAAACCCTAGGCTAATAGAAAAATTAGCACAAGAGGAGTCCTGAATCTTTCAAAGGCATATTTCCATTTTACGTCATCATTGATGTGGATAGGAAAATGCCTGATAACTAGCCCATGTGATGCAATGTACAGTAACACCCGTAAAAACAAATTGGTTGCTAATTCTGCCAATTAGTTTTTGCAAGTGAGCAAATTAATGTTTGACTGATAATTCAGAAAAAAAAAATGAAAACCAGTTCAGTGTAATTGGGCGTGATAGGGGGGAGGTCACTAAAGAGTATTCATTCCTCCGGCAGCAAATCATTGAGGGTCCTGAGTTTGAAGGGTTAAAAAAAGAGGGAGTTTTATCTTCTTTTTTTTAATTTTTTTGTCCATTTATTCTTTTCCACAAATTCCATTCATATGCAGGTTTCCTCTCCCCGTGGTGACCTCTCTGGACTGTCAGGATGTCAAAATAAAGGCTTTGATGACCCTTGGCCCTGGCGCTTTCAGGGCTATAGAGGCTTGCCAGTGGGAAAGTTGAGTTCTCTCCGAAGACACAGTGAGCAAAGGGTCTGGGTATGTGTAGGCTTGCACCGCAGCGGGGTGTGGGTCGGAGATGGGGAAGGAGAAGGGTCAAGGGTTAGACATTACCGATATACCTCACCAGCGAGCACTCCATTCACAATTAAAACTCAAGTCTCCACTTTGTTGCAGCAACAAATGCATTACGATGGATTAGAATCTGAATGCAAGGGGATTTTACTTGTCTTAAGTTTGAATTCTCATCACAATTCAAAATGAAAGGCCCTGACTTATCTGTATTGTGTGCACATTTAGGTGAAGCTTCATATTTTGGTCCAAATAATGGACCCGAGGTCTGACGTGTGACATGTGACATGTTTTGCCCTGAAGAACTTGAGCTTGCTCTTGACTTAATTCACTGAGGCAGACAGATAACTTGACTGAAAAAAAAGAAAAAAATGTGCAGACAGCCATGCCAAGTAAAAGTATGTTAAATAAGTTTTTTTCCGAACTTGGTGTCATGGAGTTATAGAGCCATAAAATTGCCGAGATTGGTTTGAAAAATTCACCCCCTAGTTCACAAACAGTTTGAAGACTCTAGTTTTTCTTGGAGTGATTTAACTTTTCTGGTTCAGCCCTCCAGATACATAGCTACATACATACACCTAACAATTTTTATTTGTTACTTTCCCTCTTCTATGAAAAAATCATTTTTGCAACATTTTTTCACATCCTTTCTTCTGCCAAAAGTTCTTGTAATTCTTTGGAGGATTTTATAGATTTTAAGATACCCAATGCATATTATGACTTCTGGCACTTTCTGGGAAGCAGATCCCTTGCTAGACAAACAGAGATTGTTTGGGGTACCGGCAGACAGCCAGACTTTTCGCTTTAACAGAGGGGGGCAGAATCATACAGACACATTGCTGGCGAGCCAAAGCTTCTCATGCTAAGGGTCACAGACAAGAGCTCACATTGAGATTGTGATCAGTTCCTTACTGGCCCATTTTCAATGCAGACAGTTGTATATGGACCACCTGACCTCTTTACCAGTACTAAAAGAACTACACCTGGCGCCTGCATAAACACGTTACTTTCCCTGAGTAGTGTGCAATTTTGCATTACAGAATCTTCATAAAATTAAAAATGAGCACATGATGCAGGGCGAGGTAACCAAACCCAAGGAAAATAGAAAGCATCATAATAACAGCGCCGTGGAGAAAATTGCTGGAAAAATTCATGCTGCATGTGCTAACAGAAGCGAGTCTGAAGATTTTATGCATTGGGAAACTTACAGATTGAGCTATATCCTGCTGGAGGTTAAACAATAGACAGGCCTAGTAACAGTCATTACCAGACTCCCGGAACCGCACTTTTCAAAAGTACCCCGAAAAGCGCCTTACACCATAAAACCCAGTGGAAGACTGCAAGCTTATTTCACACTGCTTCACACTAAAGGCAAAACTCAAATGAAATTAGGTTGAGTTTGGCTGGTTTGCGGACTCTACGAAGAAGAGACTTAAAGACAGGATGCTTGACTGTTTCAACAAGTCCGTCGCACAGGTAGAAACTATCCATTTGGTGAACCACACTGAAAACTAGAATACACAAAAACCCACACATTCACACGCACATACATGAATGTGTTCTTGAGCACACATTTTCTCTCTCACGCACAACCACACTTGATGCACTCTCTCTCTCTTTCTCTTTCTCATTTCTCTGCCAACAGATTTCATTATACCAGCTGCTGTGTCCTGGGTGGATGTCTGGCAACTGTAAGATTGGTGCTGAGTAATTGAGACAGGCACGAGTTTCCTCGGAGGGGGAGGCTGGCCTGCAGTACAGCCAACCACTGCCATGAGTGACAGGTCACTCGCTAGGCAACCCAGTGGGCGGTGTTGCATTTGACCCTCATTTCACGTTGCTTTGATACATGCTTCAACTGACTGTCTGCCCACCTACCTGTTGGAGGTAGGTAAAGAGTGCTCAGGACATTACATGACCATAGCTTCCTTTTTTTGTAGGAAACCTCAATTTATACTATGACTTCACTCTCGGTGAATGTCCTCTTAGAGAATGAGATAGTGGAATATGTAACTGACCTCAACAGCCATTTACATTACTAGTACAACGCCAATTGAAAATGTGCTGTACAGAGCAGGCTTGGCCTCCAGTATTGTTGCTTGCTACTATCTAGAGAGCCATTCAGTCAACCAAATGGACACTCAACACTGTTCAAACTTGGATCCTCAGCAATACACCAACCAATCACAAAGCCTATTGAAAGGTCATATACTGTATATATATATATACACATCCATAAACACCAATGAGCCAAAAAATTAAAACCATTCACAGATACAGTGAATAATGTTGATTAACGAACAGCTGGTTCTCGTATTCAATATGTTGGTTGTGTGAAAAACAGGAACTGAACAACTTTTGACTCTGGCACAAGTTGCTGAGAATTTTGGTCATATTTACAAAAGGACTGTGTCACAACACAAATAACATCTTACCCTGCTGTGTACTGAACTTCTTAGCTTGCAGACCAGTCAAAGTACCCACTCAAACCCTGGTCTGCCTCTAATAGCACCCCACCAAAAGGCACCTGAGCTTCAGAACCGGACCTCGGAGCAGTTGAAGATGATCTCCTGGTCCAGTGAGTCCAATTTTCTTTCACATCATGTGCTTCAGCTGAGTACGTGTGCACCATTTACCTGGGGAGAGATGGCATCAGGATGCACTGTGGGTAAAAAGACAAGTAGGTGGAAGCAGAGAGATACCCTGGGAAATGTTCTGCTGGGAAACCTTGAGTTTGAAAATTCAAGTGACATCACTTTGATGGAGATGTTTTGGCAGCACACTCAGGTGGTTTTTTGTGGCTGATCAGACGTACAAACATGCAGTACATGCATACATATAGAAACACAGACGGTCAGAGACTCCTTCCATTTTAGGTTGATTATGCTCAACTGCATGGGGATGAGCTTTTGTCCCCATTGAATTTGCAACCCATGTTAGTAACAATAAAAAATAAAGGATCTTAGAGCTACTAAGAGGCTTGTTTACTGTAAATACATACCGGTGGTTAATTCAAGGGTGGGACTGTTTCATCATTAACAAAATTCAGATGGTGTCTGTCAGTAGTTAATGGGCACTGACCAGCCAGCTTTCAACTGATAGATCTTGTTATGAAAATCTGTGACGCATGACTGTATATAAATCAAAGCGATTCCATTGAAATACTTTATAAACATGCAGGTAAATATCATTAATGTTTTTATTGGTTATCCCCCTCCGTAGGCTGGCTGGAGAATGAGGTTTAATTGTGTCGGTATGTCTGCTCTGTGCAGCTGCTGCCTGGTTTCAGTCAGTGAAAGATAATTCACCTCAGCTCTCTGACTTTAACCCATGTGATCTATTTTTCATGACTATGTTACCTCATTTTCACCTCCTGCCTGACAGGGCTAGCATATCAAAGCAGCGGAGCAGCTTCTGAGCCCATGAAATTGCTTCCATGCACTGATGCTAGCCGTTCGGTTTGTTTACTTTGCAGATTCTGCAACAGGAGAGCATACAGCAGTAACACTTCTCCTTCCGCCCGGTGTTCATCCAGATAAAACAAGATAGCGTGATTGTTCCGCGCAGTGCATTTATAGACTGAGGTCCACAAAATTACATGCATCGTCCTAGTTGGAAATTTGTAAACAAGAGATGAGATGAGAGTTCTGATTGACAAGCCAGAAGATTTGCATCATTGCTCACTTTCGCAAACAAGCTCAAAAATCACAAAACAAGAATGTCCATGAGAGAAGCCATTAAACAAAGACATCACACAGATGTGTTCAGAACAGTCCCTTGAAGCTAGTTCTGTGCTCTCTGAGGATCCTTCAAGTGATGCTTCCTCATAGTTCCTAGGGACTCGTTTGTTGTCTCTGAAAAGGTAGGGAGTGAACGTAAATGTCAGACAGGCCTCATTAAAACTTGAGCACAATTCAGACCGTCCACTGAGGAGTATAATTCGCCTTTGATTAAGACAGCATGGCTATGCTGAGCAAAGTAGAATCGGATCTCCTCTCACACAGCCAAATATGCCAGACATTTTTTTTTTCCCTTTTCATTGTTAGGAAGTAGACATTTAAAGTCCCATTACGGCAATCACGCTCCAAAAGTGACCAGATTCATCAGTGCAAAATATCTTCTATTTTGACCTTGTACCTTGGGGAATAGGGAATATGGAGATGGGGCGAGGGACTGTTTGGATTTCAAAGAAGGATAGTACAAAAGCCTCCCCAGTACTAGAGAATAATGACAGCGAACTGGGAAGCTAAGGGCAAAGGGCCCTTCCCTTGGGCTGCAGCCCAAGTAAGATTTTGTTTACTTATGACATCAATATGCTTACCAGGTGGCTGATTAAAATGAGACATTTTGTCAGCATCGCAGAGAGAGCATTTCAAGGCCCTTTGAAATGTTCGGTGCATTCTGCGCAAATGAGACATGCATGCACAGTGGAAGCAGACTTCTGGAACTTGCACAAAGACATTAAACCACACTGACAGGAGACATTTGGTCTAGTTCCAGTCTGGCAGCAGCAGGCGTATTTGTGTCATTCCCCTACATATTCCTGAATGAGAACAGGAAAAAATATACCTCTTTTTGACAGAATATTGTTTCCAAGGATAAGTCAATGGGAAAAGCCCAGTTCAGGAGTGCCAGAAGGCTGTTGTGAAGTAGACGGACGAGCACATCAAATCGCTTCACTGCAATTCATGTTACAAATATTGAGCAAAAATGACTGGACAGACATTATGCAAAATATGACCGGTCAAAATTAGGCTTTCCCCCTACTTCCTTCCATTGCAGGAAACCTCAGCCAACACCTGGAATTGTTTAACCACAACAAATGTCACAGTGACAGTTTTTATTTCCAATGTGCTTCCAGGGTCTGCTGCTATTTCCAGCTCAATCAACAAAGTACTGCACGCAACAGAACTGTGGAGTTATTTTATTATTCTGATGAAATTAGGCAAAATTGTAATGTTTGCTGAGATTTTTCCAGAGATATTGAAAGTTTAACATTAATTCACAGAGCATGGATTACGTGGTGCTCAGTACTTCTGCTGGCTATACCCAGAGCTGTTTGTTTGTAAAATTCTTTATTCTCACTTAACAAAAATTAACTGTACATAATAAAAATGATGTCGATTAAAATTAAGAAAGATTACGTTATACATAAAAATTCTATGATTTCATCACATTGCTTTAAAGACAGAAATATAAAAGTATGGACTACTGTGGACTACTATGGACTACTCAGCTACAGTAAACTTCTAAAATTCAACTGCCTTCAACCTAACGTTGTTTCTGCTTTAGTAATGATGTCTTAATTTTTTTCTCCTCTTTTCCACACCTTATGTGCAAAACCTGAATAAAATGATGTTAAAAGGCTGTGAAACACAAATCCAAAGCCTATATTTCATAAATGGTATAACATAACCCAAGACACTGAGCACTGGATAAATACCTTGTGATCAATGTATTCCTTACTATTAATTTAATGGTAGGATTCCCACACGTGGTCCACATACCTCTCATGAACAAAATGAGTTCAACGCTGAAACAGCCATTGGAAAATTAATTAGGGGATTCCTATGTACAGATATTTATTTTCTGACACAATTAAATCGATTTAGGCTTTACAATTTAAATCAAAACAACATCCGAGTGCTGAAGGTATTGGACCCATACATACGCTATTGTTTTTTGCATCAAAAGATATTGGATTATTCTGGAGAAGCAAAAAGTTGATGAATATTTAGACATTTGTTGGACATGTATTTTTGTACTTAGAATCTTTTTGTTCTACCATGTGCAAAGCCCTCAGAGGAATTTAAAACTGACAGGTGGGTGTCTTAAGTTTGACAACCATCAAACATGAGAGGAACAAAGAGTTCATTTCTGCTATAAGGGAAATGAATAATATTTTCAGCCACAATTTGAAACCAGTTGCCCTTAGTATGCTGCAAAAAATAATGAATACATAATCTCATTCCCGCCATGGCAGTGACAGAACTGCTGCTAACTGCAGAGCCTGAGATTGGTACTTCAACTGATAAATAGATCTAAATACATCTTCGACAACAGAAAATGAGCTAAATTTGACTTTGATCAAAGTGATGTTTTAAGCAACATTATGCAACCACAAATTACCGTGAAATTTCAGCTTCAAAGTTATTTTCATAGAACATCAACACTGACTTGTAATTGGTAGACTGGTGAATCTTTTTTCCCCAGTCCGTGTCCCAGATACCTGTTCTTGCACTGTGCATCTTTAGCAGGTCAAGTGCCATGAAGTATGATCACTTGTTGAAAGAGCATAATGTTTAACGGCATTTGCGACTTAATGCCACCAACTATCAGTCTTCAGCTAATTATTAGATGAAGCTAGCTTGGAATACAGTCTCTAGATAGAGAGTTGCGACATGAGGGTGCTAGGAAATCTGGTCATAAAGCCATTTTGTTTTCATTGCATCATCGGGCACCATCTAAAAGTGACTAAGTTCAGTGGCAAATGAGTTCATAATTTTGAAGATATGTAGGTATCCAAAATTCAGTAATATGATGGGGTGTTGTACCTATGGGCGCAGCAATAGGTTGGAGAAAGGCTATAAAATGTACAGATAATATGGGCTATTAAAGTCCATTGTGAAGTAAAGAAAACCACCTTGTCGTTGATTATTTAGGAGGCAAGTCCTTCGTTTTGTCATTAATTTTGACTTAAGGATGGGATAAGTTTATCTGTTTTTTTTTTTTTTTACAAAACTGAATGAAATAAATTAGATCAATGCATTTCCCATACTGAAAAGTGGATGGTGCAATATGGCTCTCCAAGACTGTTGCACTGATTGTTTGTGAACTAGACAGAATATAATGAATCAGATGTGTTACCCTGCATAGTGGATTTAGTGGACTCCTGCTTGCATTTAAATGTGGGAGGTCCGAGGTTCAGATTTCGGCTCAGGTAGAAGACTTTTTTTGAGCAGCAGGGGCATAGTTCTTGGAAAAACAATTGCTGGGCGTTTGCTGTTTTTTTTTTACTTTATACCTTTTTTACCTTATCTTTGTATTAATAATTTTGATTGTTTATTTGTTTTATTGAAAAGAAATCTACTCCAGTGGAGTCAAACTTCATTTACTTTGTATGTATTTTCTTTGAATGGGAAAATGTAGACAGGACTGGATGCAATAAAAAAAAAAAAATAAATAAATTTAAAAATTGTTTTAATTAGATGGAATGTATACCTGTAGTGACATATAAGTGAAATTAAATGAGTTTTACAGTTTGGTACCTAAGAAATCTGAAATGGCACACTGTGCCAACTTGGAGGGGCCACCTAGACATTCCCGAACTAAAACCTCTCTAATTTTGCTCTGATTAACTTGATTAGCATAAACTTTGTCAAAGATAATGGAGATTCGGTGCTGTAATTTTTTTAGAGGTTTCAGACTGCAACTGAATCATTTCAAGAGGGAAAAAAGTAAAACTTTGTGAAGTGCAAATAAGATCTTTCATTTATGCTGTGTTCCATCTTCATTTATTCTGTGATATTCTGTATTATTCTCAGTGATACATACATTGATTTTTACACGAAGACATAAATCCACAAGATGTTACCTTTATTATGATACTAGGATTATTCAAATGTACCAAGGTTTGCAGAGATATACTCATTTCATTTTGAACATGTCATTTTTGAGCCAGAGGCTCAGGGCTTAAGAGGTTAATTAACTGAAGTGTTGATTAATGTTCATTGTCCCTGGTAAATAAATAAATCAGTCCACAGGCTGTTATTAGCGACAAAGAAAGTCTGGAAGTTACTGTCCATTCACCTATCAAAAATAGGAAGGAATTAATATGTGTGAAGTTGCACATTGCACCTTTAAAGTGAGTGAAAGTGTAACGTTTTGTAATTTTTGCCGAGCGCAGATGCACGGAGAACAGGAAGTTGAGGACTGGACTCAGGTGCAAGGATGAACTTGTTTAATGACCAGCTGCACGGCAGAAGGCAGACACGCAGAAATACAAAACAACAAGGAACAGAGTTCCTAAATATGCACACTATGAGTAATACAAAGACTGTGTTATGATTCTGCCATCTTGTGTGTTGTCCTGAGCTTGTGCTAGTGCTTTACTTTCGTTTCATATTTTCAGCTTTCAGTTCGGCCGTCTGACAATCCGCTCCCAATCTGCGTTCCAGTGGTGTCGTGTGACTGCCTTCAACATGCCTGCGTCTCGTCGTCCAATCACGTTTCCTCTTTCGGTTTCGGCTCTGGTATTTCATTCATTGCTTCCAGCTGTGTTTAATTCTGGGTCTTGCGAAACTCTGAGTGAATGCGCTCTCTGATAGGATATTACTAACCCGTGCTAACCAGCACTTATTTAAGGGTGATTGTAAATATTTTGTCATGTAGTATTAACCTTTAACTCATTAGCGAGCGTGTGCGATTCTGGCTTTCGTACATTCAGTCTGAGCTGTCTCTGATTAACTGCATTTAAAATCCTGTGCTTTCCTTCGCTTTTCTTGTGGTGCTTTTTTACTTGTCATGTTTAGATTACCTTAATCTAAACTGTCTAGCTTGATTGATGGTCTCAGCGTCTTGTCCCGAGTCATTATTGTTTACCCAGTTTTTGTGTAATTGTTTATTAATCCCATGTGTTTCTGTTTCAGTCGAGATTGAATTCCGAGTCCCCGCTTCCTCTTGTGACTATTTATGTGGCAGTATTGGGAGTGGACGTCAGACGGATCCTCGTATTTGACTCAGTTCTACTTTGTGAAATCTCAGCTCTTTGTGCACTCCGAGTTTCTCCTTTGTATGATTCCAGAGTCTTGTATTTTGCTGCGCCCTCGTCTTGTCTGCCCCGTGTTAAAGTCTCCCAGTGTTATCCGTCAGTTAGTTAGTTTCAGTTTTTGTTTTCTTAGTTTATCCACTCTTGGAGTGTGTACCTCAGTTCTCCCATTTGTTCAGTGCTTGTGCACGGTGTTTTGTTTCTGGGGTGTCTGCCAATTTCTCCTTAGTGTTCTTCTGGATCCTGCAACTGGTGTTCCTCTGACCTCTTCTTACAGACTGGGCTAAGAGGTTCCGTAAAAAAAAAAACCTGCTGGTAAAACAATAAACGGCACGGATTCTAGGCTTTACTATAATTTCGCGAATCAGGAGAATAAGCCTATACAAGACTACTATGTCAAACAGGCATGAAGTTACACAGATTTCACGAAGAGACTGAGGGAAGCTCAGTGAATACACACTGCTACCACTCAGTGAAAATGAGAAACATGTGTCGATGATGATCGGATGATGACTGAAATGCTCCCCGGGATTTAGTAGACCGGTGAAGTGGACGGCTGGAGGTGTGGCCTTACAGAAAGACTTAAGAACCGATAGGACTAAATATTATTTCTGTTTCATTATCATGTACAGGGTGATAAATTGGCAGAGGATTTGACCACAGCTTCCTGCGGTAGGCAAACCTCCCACACACAGGGGTAATGAGGTTAGAACTAGGACAGAGTTGAGAGAGCTGCTCTATATTAGAGCAGTTACTGGATTGCAATATGAAATCTTGCATCAATTTGAAGGACCCATATCAAATTATACATTAATCTAAATTACCCATTTCACTTCATTTCCCAGTTCAGTTGACTTGCATGGTAGTTTTTTTACTGTATCTTACAGCCCAGCGAAGGTTTAATTTGAAGACCCACCCCCATCCCCCCGTTTAGTCATTAGACTCCTCTTTTACACTTCAGCATTTGAAACACATTTTAAATTCTTGCTATGTCTGCATCGCAAACACACCTGCTCACACTAACCAGCTTTGTCAAGCATGTCCTCCTCCCTCCTACAGCCCAGTTCAACCTCCCCATCACTCTCTGTCATAACTCTAACATTTTTTTTTTTTTTTTTTTGCTGGCCAATCAGAGCAGAGCTCATTATCATAAATGGGATGCCCACTCAAATTTGACTGTTCTTCAGAGGAGAAAGAATTACAGACAGCCAATGGCCTAGAAACTGAATTTTTATGTTTTGCTTTTTGTTGGCTAAGAACATCCATTAATCTCCATACAAGAGTATGATATCTCTGGTGAAAAACATCATAACAGGAGACCTTTGATGTTTTCTCAAAGCATTTCATGTACTCTTACAGATAACAGCTTTATTATCACTAAGATTTCATGAATGCTTTGATATGTATTTTTGTTGATTAAACCTAGAATGAATGAATCTAGGAGGACATATCTAAGGGTACGCCCATTACCTCAGTAAGTCTGATAGTCAGCCAGAAAATTTTGCTTGCAGCACAGCATGAGTTAAACACGGGGATGTCTGTTCATCCCAGGCACTTATGGTGACAACCACGGCAGTTAGTGCGGCAGCCTTGGCATGGCATCATTAGCACAGCAGGAAGGGGAAGTTGAATCTAGCAGTGGAGTCAAATGGTAACACCCCTTACAACCAGCCTCATCTTGAAGAGCCTGGGTGCGCATCCAACAGTAACTCGCCGTCTCATTCCATGCTCAGTAAAAACAAAGCAACAGCTCTCTGGAATCTATAAATCAATGCAAATGAATCCAGTTCAAACACAAAACACATTTCATGTGCTTACGTTTTGTATTATGGTTGGATCAGTGTTTTTAATTATGTTTGGGCTTATATTGCATTGTGTATAATTTCAAACTGCAAGCCTTCAAGTTACTTTCAAATTTTTTGGTAGAAAAAGTTGGCTAAATGGTATATAATGAAACTGTCCACTTTCAAAGGTCCAGGTAATTATGAGACAATCTTGGGGTGAAAGGTGTCCTTATCACGTTCAGAGTTCCATAATTATCTGAAATAGTTACATAATTGTCATCATCATCCACCACAGTGGATTTAAAATGAAAAAATTTAATGCAGCGGCAGGCAGAGGCGTGTTTTTACAGCAGGGACAGAGCAGGAGAGCAGCTTGAATAACCCACCTTACAGAGGGATAAGGCAGCAGCCAATAAGCAAGGGAGTGTCCATAAAAATTAGTCATGCCTTGAGTTGTCTGCCTGAATTTGCTCCACAAGTTGTGTCCCTTTATGTGATTTCAACTGAGATGAACTTAGACCGTTAAAATAGCAATAGAAAGTCAGTGTCCAAATGTTTTTGAATCTTACTGATGAAGAGGGCAGCCAGGTTGCTCATCTAGGTTATGACATGATTCTACTGCATGTGGCCCATTGTTGTCATGTGAAAACCGGGCTGACAGGCCAACACAGCGATGCACAATTAATGTTTCTGTGGGATGGGAAGGTTAGGGTCAGTCAGGGTGACAATATTTATAAGGGTGCTTGCTGTATCATAAAACGAGGCATATTTTTTCAGGACTTATCTGTGTATACCTGACCAGCAAAAAATGATGAGGCTTAAAAGTGTGATGTTGGTGGTGTTGTTTCAAATGCACTTGATGTGCATTTATGATTGGGATAACAAAAGTTTTTTTTTTTTTTTTTGTCCTTTTTATTAACCTCCTTTTTTTTCCAAGTATCTTTGTTACTTGGGCTCAGTAGATGTTTAGTACTATTTGAAGCCTCTCATTTAGGCTGCTTTAATGATAGGATGTAGTACCATTAAGAGATAATTACATTCTCTCCATGCTTCACAAGGGCTTTCAAGATTTTCTAAGGAACTTTGGCTGCATATGAGGTGGATTCATCGTTGAGTCAAATTTGGTTTCAGCCAGACTGTTAAAATAACCAAGCAATGCTGTATATGATCAGCTTTCTATGTGTGAGTAAATACTATCCAGAGTCACAGCAGATTTTTGTATTTTTATGATTTTCAGTTAAATTGTGTACAGTCACAGTGATTTTCTAAATGTCTGCCTCAGCCCCTGCAGTTTTATTGATTGCATTCAACTTAAATGCTGAGGTCAAATTAATTGAAATGTGCCAATAAAATTCCCTCAGTGATTGCCTGCCATTTGTTAAACTAACAATAATAACCCTAGAATTTATTCAAAACAGCCAAAATATTTAGAGGTAAAATTATCTATATAAAAGAAAAATAATGTGGTGCCTCACAGCTGTTATACTCGGATTCATTCATAACTGCCATGCTATTTTAAGAGGCTGTCACCAGAGGGCAAAACAAATTGATCAATTGTTTTCCACGTGTGATGTAAGTACTTGCCTCAAACAATCTAACACACAGAGAATAACACACAGTGGACCTGCAGCTATCTGTGACCCCAAGACAATCTTGAACAGAGCAGCACATATAGCGAATGCAGGTCTCAATCTTGAACTCAGAGCCACATTTTTGTATTCATTCTGGGTGTATTCCATTGAGAATGTTTTTCTTTTTCAAGGACATCCTGGGTAAAATGCCAGGTAGAGCAGTTGCATATGAGGTGGTATAGAGAGAAACAAGGTTAAAATCCCTCCAGCAATCTTGGTTTTAAAGGCCTTGTGCATGGCCCCAGTGGCAGAGATCTTTCCAACTTCATCTCTCGAGATCAAGTCAGAATCCCAGACCCTACCAAGCCTTCTTAGGGGCTTGAACCAGCAACTCTTTAGTTACCGGTCAACGCGGTGATACCTGAAACACAAGGATCATTGTTCATCCCAGAATGATAGAATAACTGCATCCTTTTTTCTGCCCATCACAGCTCAATTGACCTTGTGCATATTTGGGAGGGTTGGCTATTATGCAGTAGCAAATTTAAACGCGCTGAAAAAAGCTGTGCGAGCCTGCTGGACCGAGAGGACAAATAACTGTCGCGTAAGTACGCACATAGCTATTGTTAGCATGCATAAAAATAATATGCTAACTTGTCAAAATACTATTTTGCATTTTAGCTAGTTGCTATTCTCGTAGATAGGCTGTTAACGTTAATTGGCAAGCAAATGCCGTGAGCTGGCTTAATGTCATTTGTGGGGGCCAAATAAAGTCAGCTGCTTGGGTCCACCAAGGTGAATGTCTTGGAAAAGCATGTTGGATCATTTTAACTTCCTGTGTTGCGTGACCTTTCTGCACAAAGTATTGCTACCCATGACCAGATTGGTAGTATCATGGATTCATAGCAGAAGCCATAGATGAACTATTGTAATTTGAGTTACCGCAGAAGATGCATAAATTTTTGTTTTAAAATATGTTTTCCTGTCAGTTTGATTTGCTGAAGTAAATTATGTTCCGCCTGTGTTAGTGCAAATCTGTTTCTTGGGATACACAGCAATAATGCAAAATATGTATTGACCTTGAAGGCAGCCTGTTTATAACTTGAGTTATAAATGATATTCACTGATTAGCAATGCATATTTCAGTAATATTTGTCAATTAGTAAGTATTCACTCCTCAACTTTATTTCTTAATTTGTTTGGAGGTAAATGTTCGGTCTATTTTGGATTTTAAATGGCCCGTAAACACTCAATTGCCCATTGCCGGTCAGCTGCTAATGAGTGGGGAATAATGCCCCATGCCTTGGCATTTCCCCCATTCCCTGTGCATTCAGACACAGCACAGACAGTCAGAATTGTTAGTCAATTAGGGCCCTTTGCTGGTTAACAATGCTCTGCATTAAGGATCACCAAATCTGGACCTCTAATCCATATCCGGCTCTTGTTTCCCCTCGTCTGGGCAGAGAACTTATTAACTGAGTGAGTAATGGTTTTGATTAGCCTGACTGTTTCTACATCTGATCCCCAGGTAATGTGAGGATGAAAAACCAGCAGTCTTTGACCTCAAAGAAGATGATAATCCTTGCTCTACATTTATGTAAGTGTCTGTTGTATACCTTCATTGGCCTTGCAAGCCAGGGGCCTTATTTATAAAAATGCATTGATTTCTAGAGGTGTGCATTGGCACTGCCCTCACGATTCAATTCGATTACAATTCGGAGGGTCACGATTCGATTCAATTCGATTCGATTCGATTCAGCAATGCATTGCGATACAAAGACCAGCGATGCATTAAAATTCTATTGAAAGCAAGACAATTTTTTCATCATGAGTCATGAGGCAACACTAGCAGTCAGATATTGAACAACATTTTATTGGCTCTTGTGTCACTCCTGGGATGAGTCAAATAAAATTAGTTATATGAAAACATAAACAAATCACAGCTTTTAGTGCTTTGAATGAGACCTGGGCTTTCCTTTTTACACACAGCAGCAGCCTTTCACACAGGGCACCTGAACTCCTGTACAAAATCAGTAATGACAGTAATTTATAATAAGTCAGTAATAACAGAAATTTTAGCCACAGCCACCCATCAATAAAAATATCAAAGTAAATATTAAAGAAAATATCAAAGAAAATATTGTAGTGCAACAGCATATTTATGGTTTTGGATTTTTTATTTTTTTGTTTTGGAGCGGCATTTTTTACACACTGCGTAACTCTGGTCAACTTTCCCACCAACCTCATAGAAACCAAAATGTCTCCAGATGTCTGCTTTCCATATCTTGGGTGCATCGATAATCTCTCTCCCTCCCTCTTTCTCCACCTCAGCCATTGTTATGCTAGTCTCATCTCTTGAGTTGCGTGCTAGACTGCGCATGTCTATAACGTTGCTCTGGTGAGGCAACTAATATAGTTTCCAGTTGTGTTCGAAATCGCCCCCTATCACGGATATAGTGCACTATATAGTGTTTCCGCCATTTTGTAGTGCGGTTCGAATTCTTTTCATCCACTATATAGTGGACTATAAAATACCCATCATGCACAGCGGAAACGAGTGAGCAAGTAATGTACACTACATTGTAGTGCCGTATACCACAATGCAGTGCTTTGGTATTCCCCATAGAAGAAGGATGTGAATAATGTCTCCGTACTGCAGAAATACGTTCTCCAATGTTCGCGTAAAGCTTCTTTCACACCGTACGCGAAACGAACTTAACACACGACAGATTACATTCAAAGTAAATGCAAAGACTAATAATTAGCTAACCGGCTAAATAGCTATTGTCCTTGATATGTTACCAAGCTTGTTTGGTAGCTAGCTAACTAAGTTATGCAGCTAGCGGACAGAGCCAGAGCATCTATTATCACTACGTATAAAGCACATTCTGGAAAACCATCACGATGTCCAACGGTAAAGCTGCTTTCGCACTGGACGCGTTTCGCGTGTAGTCGCGTCTTTGCATTGACTTTGAATTAAATCTGTCGTGCGAAAAATTCGTTTCGCCTCTGGTGTGAAAGCAGCTTAAAGTGTCCGGTTTGTTTACATGCTTGACGCGTCCGCTCACGTCACAGGAATATTCAGCGCATTTGCTGACTCAACCATGTTCAAAAAATTCCGGTGTAGTGTCCGAAATCTCCTTCGGTTATTCCCTATGTAGTGCACTATATCATATACACGATGTAGGGGATAGAGAGGGAGTGAGTGAATGAGTGGACGATTTCGAACACAGCTCCGTTTCCCCTTCATTGCATTACAATGTAAAGTGACTCCCTCTACTGGGAAAAAAGGGAAACTAAGAAACCAAATCGGTTGCCTCACCGGAAGATATTTTGTATTTGTAATTATTTATTTTTCAAATGCGCTGAATCGATTCGGCTTGTTGCCCCACATCGAATTGAATCGTCCATGCCTCGCATCGGAATGCATCGCCGCATCGATTATTGTTGACACCACTATTGATTTCATATTGAAATATTGCATAAAAACCCAAAAAAGCAAAGCAGTGTATGGTAAATATCCCATTTCATGAAACCCTGGATAGGCTAAATTGCATGCAATTTTGACTTGGGTAAACAGAGTCAATTTGAATTTTGCATATACCTCAGTCCTATTAATTCAGAATGTTATTTTTTATCTCAAGTTTGTTTTATCAATACAAAATCCACAAGAGAAGAGGCGGATGTGTTTTTTTTCTTGTGCGAACGCTTCACTTTTAAATGAGGCCCAGCTGGTCTGCCTGAGGTTAGCCAGCCTCTATGGCTGGTTCGGGGGAGCTGGCTGGCGTATTATATGTCAATGTGGCCAAAAAATGCCTCGAGAAGCCATAAAGAAGGTAAATTGTTGAGTATCTGGAGCTGCAGTGAGCACATTGGTAAAGTTATTTAATGATTCCTTTTCAAAAGCCGTCACATTTGATACCCTGTACTTATGCGCTATATGAGCAGCTGGGGAGGAACCAAGTGCAGATCCACAGAGAAGTCGCTAGGGCAAGTTTAATAATGAATTTGAAGCCGCAGTTGGCGTGAATAGAAAATGAAAACTTAAAAGGCTCAAGGTAGAGGAGTGGCCAGGAACAGACCGAGTCAGGCATGAGGCGAACAGAATGAAAGAGGATGAGGCAAGCCAAGGTAAGAGACAGGTCCAAGGTCAGTGCCGGTAGCAGGGCACGCTGGACTGTGCGCACTCTCGAACCCCAAGGCTTGGAGGAACTCGAGGGCTCACCATCCAGCCAGCACAGGGAGGAATCCCTAAAAATAGTAACTTAGTTTTCTTAATGTAGCTTAGCGGAAATTCAAGCAGAAAGATTATCTCTTCGCGCATGCCCACTATGCCTTTGTATAGTTTCTGCATGCCCTTTAAAAATTACACTGGCTAACTTATAATCCAATCGGAATCCTACTCCAAGTCTCTGGACCAATCATTTGCTAGCTATCAAATTTTAAAAGTACTCTCTCTCCCTGCAGTTAACCAGCTGTCAAACGCTTGATATGCTCTGCCACCCTCCTCCTCCCCACCACCATCCTCTGCGGTCGACCAAGACTCCTCTTCATCTCTCCTACCACTCTGGTCTCAGCACTCATCCCTACAGCAGCCTCTCACCACCACCACCAGTGTTTGGACCCCGGAGGAAATTCATCTCTACGAAGCATCTAATCCTCAGATTCTCTAAATGCTTTATTTGTTCATGTTTATAAATAAATACTTTGTTAAATTTCATATCTCATTGTTTTCTAGTCTTTCCTGATTAAAATTCTACTTGTAAACAGGAGACTTAGAGCACCTGACTGAACTGGCTTTGAACTCAACAGAAACAATCCAACAATCGACCAGGAACTTAAATACACGTGACAACAACTGATAATAGGAAACAGGTGAGAGTGGGAGCACAAAAGGAAAGGTGAGGTATGAGACCATAATTAAATAATGAGAACCAATTATGGGAAACTAAAGAAAAAAAGGATGCCTGGATTGTAGGGGTAAACAAAGAAAGATGCAGGACAAAAAAAATGATTTTTTTTTTTAGCAGTTAACTACTAAAATATCAAGACAAGGTCTGCAGACTCTCTCCCTCTCTCATCACATGGACCAAATGACCTGCTTTATCATCTGCTGACTTCCTCTTCTGTCTTGTGTACAGTGAATACAGTCTATACTGTAAGCCTTCACTTCTTCACTTCTCAGTATAATACAGTTTAGGGACGGCATGTCAGAATAGGTCAACAGTCTTTGTTAATGGTTGAAATCTGATTTATGGAATAAGAGCCACGCATCTCATGCATTCTGAAAATTAAATTTTCTTTTAGTGCATTTAGAAGAATAAAAGGTGAAGAAAACAATTTGTGTAAAATGTTTTTTGCTTTCAGCCATGCTGGCAGAGGCATAATTCATCTAATTACGCCACAAATAAAATTTAAGCTTCATTTACGGAATACAGCTATTCTGTTGCAGTTTAATTAAATGTGATTGTAATGCACTCCATTAGGGCTTTTTGCTGCAAAGCCATTAAAAATTAGTCATTCACTCTGTCCCATAGATTTTTTATGCGCTCCTGTTGACAACATTTAAAAAAGAGCAGAGACAACATTAACATGGCTGCTGTATGTAAAACAAGCATGAGAGAGAGAGAGAGAGCAAGAGAGAGAGGGAGGGAGGGAGGGAGGGGGGGTGGGGGTTCGAAGGGCTGCAGTGGAGTGAGACTGTGAGACTTCAGTTACCCAGAGCCAAGGAGACCAGACAGACTGAGAGACGGAAATGAAATAACACCTACATCTTTACACCACCTACTCCTTCTGTGTCTGTCCAAAGCCTGCAAATGAGCAGTCGGAGATGCAAAGACATAAACACTCCTTGATTCCAAACAGATGTGAACAGCAGCATTTATTTAAATGGAGCACATTTTGCTCTGATGAGGACGCTTTTTACAAGCTGTCCGAACAAATTTTCATCAACTATGCATCTCTCATAAACATCAATCTGTAAATACTTGCCTGTCGGTCATATACAGCAAATGGAGCAGTTCCACTTATATACACAATCCACGTCTTCTGTATCACTGACTACTGCTAGTTCCTCCAGGCAAGTGTGTCTATATCTAGTGTCTCAAATGTATTCCAGTGGATGCAATAATTATTTCTGCATCAAAAACAATATGCCACATGATTAGAAATGCTGCATATGCAGTTCAGCACAAATGTCATTTGACACCCAAGATTTTTTACAAATATTGCATTAGATGTGTAAGGGTTGTGCTCTGACCACCGGTGATGTGCACGGAGGACAGGAATAGTTGGACTGGACTCAGGTGCGAAGATGAACTATTATTATGTTGTATGTAATGCCTTCCGCACAGCAAAAAGACAAAACAGGATATAATGCAGAATAACAAGGAATCAAGGTTCTGGCATAATACTATTAACAATACGGACGCAGTCTTTAGCTACAGCACAGTGTATTACAAATAGAACAAAAGAACAAGGAAACGAGGTTCCTGGTGGTAAAGTGCTGATATTAAAAAATAAACAGCACTAAGTTCAAGAGTTATAATATATACACGCAAGGCGCAGGAGATAAGTCTATACAAGACTAGAGAGCAAATACAGGCTTTTTGCTCAAGAGACTTCGCAATGACTAAGCACGAGGCTCGGTCTTAAAGCATAACACTACGACTCAGTGGAAAAGAACAACAGGTGCATGCTATGATTGCGGAGCGGAGGAACGCTGTCCGGGTATAAAAGACCGGTGAGTTGGAAGGCTGGAGGCGTGGCCTTACAAGATGTTAGTATTTTGTCTTTCGGTATTAGTGTGTCAGAGGAAAAGAGCAAAGTTGACATTATTAAATGTTTGCTTGGCAAAAAAGGAAAGAACGAAATGTTACTGAGACAATTTTGCATTTTGTTTAAGAAAGTAACAGATGGTACAGCCTCCACTGAGCCTGGTATCAGCATCATCAACTGTCTGTAATTACCTGGAGAGACAGAACAAACTGCGACAGCGAGCCGCTGAAGAACCGTGGCAAGTTGAGCAATATGTTTGGAACCACCAATCAGCACATTTCCTTAAAAAATCCTGGACAGTGTACTCAAGATCCCTGCAGCTACTTCCTGCTTCTCTCTGCTGGTTCAGCCATACGCTCAAAAAGAATGATGAGATCAGAGCCTAGATGCCACTAAAGTAATTCTGTTTATCTACTTCATTGTATTAATATATATGTTTTTAATAATAGAGCAAAAGGATACAACAAAGTGGGGAGTCACTTAGCACCTACATGGGTCTGGCTCTTTATACACGTCGAAATTGTCGGTCATTAACTGGCACACCCCAGAACAGGTATCACAATTGGTGATGCACAATAGTCTCAGCCAAGAGGTGAAAAATGAGATTCAGTGCCAAATTAAAAATTAACTAGGAGTCTGGCATTTCTCATTAATTACATGATCATTTCCATTTATTTCCATTAGCCACCCTGTGCATTTTTTGCCATGAAGCGGACAAAATTGTGAATGATTTCTCGAAAGCAGGCATCTGAAAGGGTGGCAACATTAAACGTAATTATGCATTACTTCAGTCAGAGAGCAAGCTCTGGGCTACACTTTCAAGCGATGATGGGAGGGGGAGGCAGGGAAAGGCGGGGAGGGGTGGGGGGGTGGGGGTGGTGTTCAGGCAGCGAGAAAAGCACTTTACTGTAGGGTTATGTAAACACTTTTTTTCATTTCTTTATTTTTTTTTTTTTACCACACAATCGCATTTAAATGCTGGAATGGCATGCACAAAACAGTTCCTACAGGGAGATACAGTGCCACACTGAGTCAAATAATAATTTCATTCCATTTTCTCCTTTTGTCTGAGGAAATTTTCTACCAGCAGCTACAGAAAAGAGGGAGAGTGCTGCAGGAGGATGATAATTCTTACCCGCTAGTGCCTGTTAAGGCAGCGCAGCTTGACAGGACAGCAACGGAAGCCACTGTATTTAATTGCAAACATAACAAGTAAACAGTCCATTGCGTTTGACTTTGGTTTCCACCTTTTTTCTCTTTGCTTAAACTGGGCTGCGATTGGCAATATAGCTGTAGGCAAAAAAAATTGAGATGCCTGTGGCTTATATTTTTCATGGTGCTCAATTTGTGTAGGCAGTCATGTTTAACATTCTCCGAGGGGCCTGCAGCAGAAAAGCCTATAAAAAGTGAACGTGTGTACAGCACACAGACCTTGATTAATACTCCCTCTGCTGCACACATGATTTCAAATTCTACACAGCAAGTCACATTTTCACATGGAGGGTTAAATGGTGAAATTTCTGTGCAGAAGCAAACAGGTTTATACATTTTGTGGCTTTGATTGCAGGACAGGAAATGGGTTGAGATTTTCTTACATTCCTGGAGAAATGTTGTTGATGCAAGATGAAATGAAACCTAAGCATAACTTAACATTGTTGAGTAGCATTTGCTGACCACAGTTCATCCTGTGTCAGACCAATACCTCAAGCAGGATAGTGCCCCATGTCATAAAACATGCTGACTTATTCCAAACTGGTGCGGTGAATATGACAGTGAATTCAGATATCTCCAGGGAGCAGCGTTCTCCCAATACATTTCAATTCAGCAATTTTGAAAAAGTATGAGCTGGTACAGGAGGTTCAACTGTGTTCGACTCATGCTTGTTTGGCATGTGGCAAAGTTCATTTTACAATGCACAATTTCTCATGGTGGGCTGATCAATTAATGGCTATTACTATGGCATGAAACATCCAAAGAGTGTCAAAGAAGTGAGAATTGGTCATTAATTACAACCATAAAAATCAACATCAAATTACCTGGAGGTTCGTTTTTTGATCATCCAAATTACATAAACACTGACTGCTAAGATAAATGAGAAAACAGGAAAACTGTGCACTGACTCCTTGTATTAAAAACTGACCCTGCAGTTCCGGCTGAACTTGAGTTGATGAAATCTTTTCATCTCCTTATTACTCTGTGATTGTTTACACATGTTAGAGTGATTGCACTTCAATAATATAGTTCATGTATAATCATCTGCTTGGAAGGTTTGTTTGGAAGAAGAGGGTTGATTGATGGTTCATCAGTGAATATTGTCATTGATATTGCTCTGGCAATGCATGCCTTATTTTAGACTCTGAGGATATTATTACAGAATCCTCAGATCTGTGCTTGAATTTGGACTTGTCTCGACTCAAACGTACAAATTGTCATCATGAGGCCGCACTGACAACTTTGATGCTCAGCAGATACATTTCTTGAGAAAGCAGTTTGAAAGATGACACATGGAATAGTGATGCTATTTTATTTTATTCAAATACTGTCTGAACTGCTCCTCACTATAACAGGTTACAAGGTTCTGCGGCTATGCAGTCTATTATAGATGTTTTTTCTACTCAATAATTTCTGTGTGTACTTTTATGTACCAGTCAAAGGTTTAGACACATTTTACAAGTGTTTTAGCACTCCTCAGTAAAATTTAAGTGCTTTAATGTCTGTAATAACCTCAAATGGCACAACTCCAGATGTACAAGGAAAATTTTACTTCACGGGCTAGTGTCCAAAATTTTGGCATTGATGAAAAAAAATCTGTGTATGGAAAAATAAACCAATAAATTTCCATTTTTCGAGATGTGAAGTGAAATCATGGTCACTTTGGACTTATTGGACAGAATGGTAAAGGAGACGAAAACAAAGAGAACTTCCTTCGGTGTGCTGCATGGAGCTCGGAAAGCCGCAAGAACTCCCTCAAAGAGAAAAATTAAATGAGCATGCTCAGCACTGATGATTTAGAATGGTTATTTTCATGAAGTAAAATTTTTTTCCTTTTTTTTAAAGGTGTTTTTGTTTCTTTTTCTATTCTCAGCTTGTTTGAAACGTGGGTGTATGAGCAACAGCAGCAGGAACCAGGCACAGATCTCAGAATAAAGCTCAACAGGCGCTTTTAATGAAACAGATAAAGCCACAATGCTGTGAATTCAAGAACTAGGAACTAAGTATTTCTGTGAACTGAAGAATAACTCGTAATGTGCTTGAGCTGAATAATGGTCAGTGGGAGCAAGAAGCAAAATGAAGGTCAAAGAAGGCGCAGCAGGGGGAGACTGGTCCCAGGTCAGTACTGGGAAGATCAAGTCGTACGTACAGGGCACACTGGACTCTGCTCACTCTTGAACACAGATGCAGGATTAACTGGAGGGAGAGCTACATGCCAGGGCTGCTAAGACAGGAAATATGTCCCTTAAATATTAAATAAATAGTTACTGGTTTCTTAAAGACTTTCAATACTGAAGATGGAAGGCTAGTGAGATTAGACTGGGCATGTGACAGTGTACAACACAACAAAACAATCCAGCAAAGGGGAGACAAAATGCAGGAACTTAGATATGCAAGGATCACAATCAACAGATGAGAAAGCAATGTGTGAGCTTGAAGAAGGACGTGAAAGGATGGGAGCAGAAAGAGACAATAATTAATAAATAACACTGGACCAAAGGTGACACAGTGGGCTTGACTGCGGGATTAAAACAATAAAGGAGTCACTCAGGATGCAAAAGTGGGTGGGTCCAAACTTGACTGGTGTTCTATCTTTGTGATGATTATCCTGCAGGAACGTCTATTGTCAACCAAGTCTCAGCCAATGAGCAGGGAAAACCAGATTCTCAGTCAAAATGCCTCAATTTATGGTATAGTTCATTATACCATTGAATTTAACCCTCTGTTAACCACCGTAGCATATCTGCTACATAACGTGAAAGGGTTAACAGCCTGGAAACCCTGCTGGTTTTGTTTCTTATTGCCAAATAAACATTTGAGAATAACTTGAATGGTTCGTCACTTTAATTTTTCCATTCGCATTATTACCCAATGTAGCAGATCTGCTACATTTTGGAAAGGTGGGCAAAAGGGTCAAATTTTTTTTTCAACAATTTTTCCAAATATAGCCCATAATCAACATATTTGCCAAGGAAAATGATTTTTACACAGTTGGAAAGGTACTTGTTTAACAGAGGGTTAACTGGACCAATGGTGGTAAAACACACCCATGTTTGACTGCAGTTATGAGGTGCTGCTCCTGAAATACATTGCTCTTCTGCTGCCAAACATGCTGATGGTGTGTAAGGCGAAACATGGACTCACATGTAAACAGTCTGAACAAATGCGTGGAATGAACGTTTGTCTGGGCTTGTGAGGATAAACCCTGCTCCTGAGACGCCAAGTTAATAAAGAAAATGTTTTCAACAAAATAAATAGGTAAGCTAATTATTATCATTTTGCAACAAAAAAAGGGCAAAACCAACTCACATTTGTGTAAACTGGACCAAGAAATCAAGTGGCAAATCAAGAGAGCAGAGTTTCCTCGGGAACTTTCTGAGTAGCATAAGGTGGAAGCTGACTGTCCTTACAGGAAAGATGCTCTGACCCTGCTGGGCAGTTTTCATGGCAAAGAAACTCACTTCGATGAAACTAGGATTTAGATAAATATTTTTGACTGGTAATGTATTTCTGATTCATTTAGCCACTGCATTTTTGAAATGATTCTCATATACCTGACCCAGAGTTTTCTTTTCCCATCAGGCTAGCAGTGGCATTCATTGCACACAGTCTCATATATGGCTATTTAAACTTTTTTTTGTCTTGATTAACATAATGGAACTGAAAACTGGAAATTGAACTGGAAATTTACATGCCAGAAATGTGTATAACCGAAGTCTCCTTACATTGCAGGAATGTTGTAATCATGGACAAGTGGCAATGTGAACACAGGTCATGTAAGCGTATCTAATGACAGTGCTTCCTCGCTGGTTTCTTTATTTACAATCCCAAACCACAGTAGCTCTACCCATTGATCCAGACTACTGACTTTTTCAACAAAGTTTTTCAAGCATATCTAATTCAATGGCTGCACTGGCTGAACATTGCAGGCTTGTCAATCCAAAGTGCGTAATCTCAGTGGAATCATTACTTAGCCTTACCTTGAACAAAACAGACTATGTAATGTTCTCCCATTTATTTTTGAATATTCTGTTGTTCAAAAGTGATATTCTGCTATTATCAAGAAAATCAACAGAAAAATGAACAATGAACGATAAGCTGCCGACCGATCAGAATGCCCACATTGTGAGTGAATATGAGGAACAATGCGAAAACCACAGCTAACTCCATTTAAAGGCATTTATAAGCTATCCACGTCTTGTGACTGCATCTACATGCAATTCCATTCGTTTAATTTAGTTCAATGGTCTGAAATAATGCTTTTACTGCTATCACCATTATGTAGTTGAGCTGATGATAGCTGTGCCATAGAGCCTTATTTACTGAAAGATTTCTCAGATGATTTGAAGCCACTGCTGGAAATTTGCAAGCTTTAGAAGAAAATGTCCACTGGAAGATATATTGATTGGTTTTAAAAATGTAAGTTTGTTCTGAAATACACTTTTCACTTGATGACACAGGTTTTGTTGCACTGTGTGGACAATGAGTTGCTTAGGTGAGTTGGGTTGCTGTTGCACAATTCCAAGTATTATGCATTTGTTAATGCACTGGAGCTGACAATACACTGTAATGCATTTCAAGCTAGTTAAACAGCTTAGAAATGAAAGTGCACCAGCTGCCCTTACAATGACACTTAACTCCACTTGACGCTAAGTTTTGTCTCTACTCGCAATTAGTCAAGACAACGAACAGCTTTAAGTTTAATGATTGTAAACCAATGAACTTCAGTTCAATTTCTACAACTTGCCATGGCTAGTGGAGTTAAAGACAAGAAACAAGTTGTCATAACTTAGTGGGGCTATCATCGTTTGCATAATAACAATTTAAAATTCAGTTTGTATGGCGCTTTCCACGAACGGTCTGTCAAAAATTACATATTATAGAGTAAAGGAGGGCAGTGCCTGGCCTAAATCCCCAAATCCTCAAACAGTGGTGAGAAAAAAGAAATCGCTTGTTCGACCAAATCTCAGAAGGAACCTGGCTGTAGTAGCGGTGCCCATCCTCCGCTGACCAACTAATTGTTAAGTCTGATAGCAAATACATGCATTTGTGTCTGTTGCTCCAAGATGTAGCGAGGCATGGGTGATGAACCAGGGTTTTAATTTGAACTGGACAGTAGTAGCAGGTGACCACGTGGTTAAGGACAATGTCGAGTGGTCTGCGGACTTTGGGCAGGGCAGGAAAATGAGCCCCCATAAAAAGACACAAAGAAAAATTAGTTCAGGCACTGTGGAAATCAACAGCACCCAGTATACAATGTTGTCTTAGGTTTTATGGAATTTTTCAGTGATATACTCTTAAAGTCGTCCCGTAACCTCTTTTTATAACAAATGATTATTCCAACTCAGTTGCCATTTACTTTTCATGATTAGCAACCAAACATCAATTTGTTCAGTTGCACAGACTAATTGGCAGAATCACCAGCCAATTTGTTTTCAGCTCCAATCATGGTTCATTGCATCACAACGTTATTGGGCATTTTCCAAATGATGGTATGAAACATCATTGTCTGTCGAAAATGCAGAATTCTAGTGGCTCATGAGATGGCACTAATTTGTTTGCTAGACTCCCACCATTTGGCGCGAATGTTCAATAGGATTTGTTATGCCTAAGAAGATGTTTCTGATTGTAAGTGCATTCCTTTTAACACTGAAAACATTTTGAATAAGGCCAGTTAATGCCAAGTTGCATGTATCAGTGTTAGCCTTTGTAATTAGTAAGCAATGATGAGTAGAAGTTAAAATTACTTTTGTGTCTGAGGGAGTATTTTATTTTATTTGGTTGGTATGTAAAAATTGGCTTATCAGGAAATAACAGTAAAAAAAGGCGTAATAGGTAATGTCTACTTTTTCAGACCAAAGCCTAAAAAATGTGAAATAAATATCAGTAGACCTATATGGATTAATTTTACATTTTTGCCCCCAAAATCTACCCTTCTGCTTGGATTTTGATAAATCAAAACCAATCTAATTTCAGATGAAAAAAAAATGTTTTTTTTTTCAAAATTTTATCCAATTCAACGGCCAAAATTCGACAGGATTACTTTTGAACCACTCGATGATGGATCGTTATTATTTCCAAAAAGGGAAAAAAATGAGGCTCTGGATTCTTATTAGAAATATTACAGTAACTCCATGCAGTATGATAGCATGCAGTATGAACTGATATTGAGCGATAAAGTTTCGATGTTTCTGTGGACCAACTTTAATGATTAAGTATGGCAATAACTTATCATCAGTTACTGTATTTAATAACTATAAATTCCTCTATTAATAGCCATTTAAAGATTAGCAATGCATGTGATAAAATATAATTAGTCATCTATGTATTCATGAATACATTTGCTGATTTTTTCATTTTATTTCCTTCATTAGTCTTGCTGAAAACTAGAATAAAGGATATTCAGGCTAACTTGCTAGCAGCGAACAGCTGGATTAGTTAATGCCAGTTTTATGTTCGCCTCATTATAAAGTGCTAATATTATTGATTTTTTAATCCTATAAGCATTTTAAATATTACAAGCAGACATGCTGCATGCATAAAGAAAGACTGATGTTGGCCGTTAAAAGGCGGATGAAGGTGACAAACTGTGGTCGAAGTGTTTCAGAAAATTGAGTTCATCCAGAGGTAGTGTCTAACATGACGTTGGTAATATTTATCATGATGCAAACGAGATCAAAAAGACTTCTTGATGGTAAACATGAAAAGAGGGCTGAGAGTGAGCTTTTTTCCAATGAGAAGTCTGTGGTAATTGGCAAGGAATTATATTCATCACACTGGTGGTAGCAGGTCTCTTGGCAACATGAAAGTTCTACTGTTTGGATGAACTCTGCCATTTTTTCTTAAATACGGCAATAATATATAATTCATTGACCTACCTTTTGATTTTTTTAATGCCTCGAGTCACATTAATATATTTTATATTTATGACTGAAATTCCAACCAACAAGAAAAGGACGACCAAGGCAGCATACTTGACACTGCTGATGAACGCTTTTCTGAAGAGTCATATACATGTCTGGCGAATGCACTGCACGAGACAGCCACAGTTAGTTTCTGATGCACATTCCTGTCTGGCTGCTTATGCTCAGTTAGAAATGGAAAGGTTTCAAAAGCAACAGGAACATTATACACACCTTTTACCCAAATTTGCCTTGAAACCAGACACATAATTCATACAAAACAGATGGGGCCGTACAAATTATCACACAAATTATTGCTTTCGGTTGCACATTGATACCCCAAGTCAAAATGAATTATACTGTGATACTCAAAATGAAAGGTTTTCAAAATTGCAGGTAAGTTTCTCTGGTGAATTTATTCCCCAGATCTCTCACTGAAGAGCCCTGCAATTAAGCGTGCCGACGTCTTCTTTCCCTATCACATGCTGTTTTCTTAGGTTTTCAAGCAAATAATTAACTGAATTCACAAACTGAGCAGATGCAGAACTATTACTAATGAAATAAAAGATTTACCTCAGAGTTTGATTTTCACCAATTATGTAGCATTCACTTTTGAAACCACATTAGTTATAAATTTAATTTAACTGCATCTGCAGTTTTCAAAATTGAATGTTCATGGGTGAGCATTTGTCAGTAACTCCGACACTCATGGGATACAGTACTACCATCCGTCACATGCTTTGCTTTTGGTAAATAATTTAGAAACTGAAAGGCTAATTACATTATTTCTCCCTCACAAGGCTCTGAGGGAAAACGTCCTCACAATCTGGACCATTCAGGGCACAATTAACTGTTCAGCCAGGCCATCACCTCCGCACAGCCCAGGATTCAAAGCTGCAGTTTCTGCAGCTTTATCATCTCATGACATGATCAAATCAAAGCTGTGTGTGTTGTGTGCTTGCGTGTGTGCGTGTGTGTGTGTGTGTATGACAAGCTTAGGCATTACCGGTGATTTCATTGGTGTGTAGAGGAGTCACCGCGTGAAATAAATTGTAAAAAAGTTTAACCATTCATAAGAATTCACATGAAATAGAAATACTGTATTGATTATTTTCTAGTGCTGGAACACTGAAAAGGTCTTACTGTACAGTGGGAGATAGAAGAAAACAGCAATCCATTGTCCTTCCAAAAAAAAAATTAAAAAAGCGTATAAATTACATAACTTGAATAACAACTTAGAAAGTTAGCTTTTTTATATATTTATTCTTCCTGCAGCGCATAGCGGAGTATGATGTGATGTAATCGACAGCTCTTAATTCTTATTTATATGATTTTGCTTAGAGTCCATGACAGCAAACATAATCAAATAGAAACAAATCTGTAAATATAGCCACATTTACAAAATCTTTCACTGGGGTGAAATATACAAGCCAGCCAGCAGTAATTGCCACTGGGTGGTAGTAGTGCGTATTTAAGACCGAGTCTCGCACTATGCCATGATGTAGTCTCGTAAACAGCGTAAGCCTCGGGCTGGTGTTGCAGCTCTGCCCTTGTATCCCTTGTACATACGTTGTGCTTCTTTTCCCACATTAAGCATGTATCTCCCACATGTAGCGTGTAATATTAATTCTCCTCGTTTTGCGATATTCTAATACTTGAAGCTACTGCTGTATCTACTCCCCTAATAAATACAACTACGTCCATCATTGCACTTGAGTCCAGTCCTCAAATTCCTGTCCTCCGTGCACAATCTGCACATCACTGGTGTGGGGAGCAAAACTCTTAAAAAATGCATGAAATTACATTACAAGTCTATTTACTTGAATGTCATGATGAGACTTCATATAGTTTACCAGTATTTTCAAAAATATTTAATGCAGGACATGTTACAAATATCCATCAACCATCATACTAACCATTACACAGGATTAAGAAAGACAACATACCAGAACACATTTTAAAATACTTGTTAAAAAGGTAAAATACAGTAATATAGACGATTTCTGTGTACAGCAGTACAGTGCTAGCTGGACACTTGGATGTTAGGTTGTTCAGCATATTTCTTTACAGTTACTTTTAGAGTCCTCTAAAATTTTTAGTACTGATGTAATCATATGCCAGAAAAACAGTAGTTTTCAAACAGCATACTTAGTGAATGCAAAAAATAGCAATCATAATCCTATCAAAAAAAGAAAGCAACAGAATTATTTTCAGTTAAAGAACGAAGTTGTTGTATAATAAAGGGAATTAATAGTCAAGGTGTCATTATGCTTCCATTTGAAATGATTACGATAATATATTTTATTGAAAAATGTAAAAACATGACTTAAACAGAGCTTCGATTTCAATTACTGTTCAGAAGGCCAGGCTTTTATCAAATGTTCCAGGGACAGACAACTGAATTGCATTGAGCTTCAACATGCAAATGCATTTTTTCCTGTCATTAGCATTACTTTTAATCAGCATAATCTGCAAACTCTGCCCACAGATGCCTGCTGGGATCTCCGAGAGGTCTTTCAAAGCTCATCACACACATGTTGAATGATAATGCATGGCTTTCAAATTTGTTTTCTCATCACTCGGCTTGAGATGAGTCTCTCAAGGACAGATTATTGAATGTGGTAGAAAGTGCAGCCATCCTGCCTCCTCCCACCACCCCATGCTGCCTAACCCTGCAAAGCTGCATAACAATTCCCTGTGTCACACAATGACAAACAGCACTTCCAAAAGTCTACTTCACTTAGCTTTATGCAAAGTTAGGGATGATTCTCCTTTTCCCAGGGACATTTGAATGTGTGAGCTTTGCTGAATAATGAAATGGAAGAGACAGCAAGCCTGCGGAGCGAGGCCTTTACTGACTGGCTGTCTGAAAGGCTGCTGACTGATGGATCAGAGCAATCTACCCCGAGCATCACAGCAGGCCACTTGTGCCCTAACCAATGAGAATTTAGAATATAAGTGGTATTGTTCAAAGCACAAAAAAATAAAAACCACAATGGACTTCTCTCTTTCTCTCTCTCCCTCACTCTCTCTCTCTGACCTCAGTCTCCCTCCTTCCATGTAAGGGAATCTCATCCTTAAACACCTTAAACACACTCGTCTGCAATTATTCCACGTTTGCAAAAGGAAGCATCACATTTTAATTCCGGGTCATTCAAATTCTTGAACTCTGAAACAGTTGCGTACAAATTAAGGTACAGCTGAGTTCACGCAGATAAGCAGTAATTCAAAGGGTTGCTGCCCCTTTAAAAGTGAACCACAGAATGTGCTTTTGACCCAGACATAGATCAACATTTTACCCCACTCATAACCTCTCAATGGACTTGTAGGGTCACAGTCAAAATATATAGAGATTTTGATTGGCAGCTGTGAAATTCACTTGAGTGGAAAAAAGAATTATCTGGCACAAAAAGCAGTGAAGCAGCTGACCTTTTCTTTCTCTGTCATTTCCATCTGACAAAGATTGCAAAAGAAAGAGCACAACTATTTCTCTGTAAATAGGTCACAGTGTCAGATTTCTATGTCCTTATAAAAGGATGGCTAAAGGCTCATAAAAATATGCCATCAATTTTACATTCTGTTATTTCAGCTCCCAAAACCAGCTATTAACCTCCATTTCACTGAATTCTATTAGCTGAGAAGTTCAAAGCGCTGCAGTTCATGTACAGATTGAATTGGCAAACCTCAGGGGCCAGAATTCAATCACAGTCATTGTACATACAGTGAAATGACTGGGCTGGTAAACGTGTCCTGCAGAAACTGAGGCAACTCCTTTGCATCATATAATGCATTTCATTCCAAAATTGAGACATAATGTGAATTTATTATCAAGTTTTAAGTAGATTAGGTCTGCTAACATATTAACATTCATCACTGGATTTCCCCAGCTTCCTTTGCATTACAATTGTACTGCATTTTGGAAGTATTGGTTGACCTCCTCTTCATCAACATTTGCAGTGCTAGACGATGAAATTGTGACGAACCCCCTATACAATACAATAGAAAAGCCTAAGAATGAGAAGAACTTAAGAATTGTAGCTTCTTCATCAGACGTAGGCCTACTTAGAAATAGCCCTCAGGGTCGTACTCGAATTGAAACCTTATAAATGATGCGACTCAGCATGTTTTTATTGCACGTACTGCATGTTTTCCATGAAAAGATGACCTTAACATTAGCTTAGTTGGTGAGTGTTCTCACTAAGTTTGTTTGGTGTGTTGCTGAGGAAACGCTAGAATGACAGCATGGCCTATGTTGAAGAAGGGAATGCGATGGAGTGCGCCACGCCTGGGAGTAATAACAGTAAAATAGAAACCATATTCGCATTTATCTTTCACAGGTACATTCAAATGCGATGCATATACAACAGAGGGGGAAAGAGCACTATAAATCTGTGTGGCTGTAATACCGAACGGCTTCCAGGTGTTGACCAACAGGATCTGCCTTCGCTGTATATACTTAATGCTTCAGTGCCTTTGTTACACTTCAAAGTGCAGCGTTTCACTCATTCTCCTTGGGTTTAACAGCCTTGGGTTCTGTGTGACATGACGGGGGAGCAAAGGTTACACTTTTATTTTTCTCTCCTTTAAGTAACTGTAAGGTTTTTACGTGCCAAATATTTGTTGGGGGGGGCTATTAAACAATAATACGGCATCTAAATGAGCCCCCAATTGAATGCTGTCTTTCACTTTCCGGTAAAGAGCAGCAGGCACCTCATTTGGCGACAGGATCCAAGGTGAGAGGGAGCTAAAAATAGGGCAGAGTTGGTCCCTAAAATTTTTGTTGTTTAGAGATTTGATTCATTTCTTCCAATTCGTATTGATCCAAGGGTCTAATTTTCATCCCAGACAGGAAATTTTTTTTCCAGGAAATAATTGTTTCTTTTTTTTTTTACTTTTCATTTATAAGCAATTTGAGCTAAAATTGCTAGAATGGATTCAGCAAGTATTTCCTATTTAATAACATATTCCTCAGTACTGTTAACAATTCATTCAATTTTCCAAAAAAAAAAAAAAAAGCAATCAAATTTTCGGGCTTATTCAGCAAAGGAGACATACAGTATCAGAGCAGATTGAATTGGCACTCTACGTCATGAAAATATGATGAATAAAACATAAAGCCTGTTAAGGGAGGCCATAACATGCAGCAAGCACAAAGCGAGCATTTGTCAACCTTAACACATCTTGCCAATTATGTCCTTACTCTCTTCCTGATCACTCTTAAATGAGAGCGTGCGGCATCATCTCACATCAACTGAACATAACACGTTTACTTTCTGTGCTACCTTATGCTATTTAATGTACATGTGACGGTATGACAGTGTTGCTCCTACAATTAGCCTCTGGTTCCAATTAAACTTTTGTGGCATGTGTGGCATTGCTGCTTATGCATTTCAAGAGCAGGAAAAGGTGACAAGCCTTCATTTGCAATCCACATCACTGCACTAGGCCAAGTCAGTGACACTGCATTAGCCTGGTTTAGGAATATTTGCATGGAGCTATTGATTAAAATTTCAGAAATTAATTTATCCAGTCAAATAGTTCCCAGTGAGGCCAATTACAAGAAAAATCTGTTTTACATTTTCTTTATAATTTATTGAGCAACGGCATCCAAGGCACACTTTTTGTATTTAAAAAAAGGAGGGAAACGAATTACAAATCTTTAATGAGTAATTAATTCAGCCTGCACTGCGGCATACATTTAAATATTTATTTTAATATGCTTTATTAAAATTATATATTTTAAGTATATTCAATTCCAATAAGATCTCTGGAAAAATGAAATCAAACAGGCACTTCTGTGCAAGTACGGACTCTGCTGTCCTTGACGCACTGTATGTGAGCCCCATGTATCAATGTGCTGTGATGGGAATCCTACATCTGCCCATTGTTCCATTATCTCGACTCCATCTTTTTTATTGCTTTTCGGATGACTGGGACGGAGGCTCAGTAAAGAATACGACCCACTACTGCTTTGGAGCATCTACAATATGTTGTGGGAGAAACATGAAAGTAAGATTTCCATTTTTATTTGCCAATAAGACACTTGAATTTTGAAAATGCATGATTTGAACCAGTTCGATGGAACACCATGGTACAGCCCTTAACTGTATACAGAAAAAAATTCAATGGTATGGCATCTTATCCCAACCATTGTGTGAATGCCTTCTGTTTCTCCTTCCATTTAGCAACTTCCGTGTCTATTAGAGCTATGTCTCCTTTGAGTGGTTTACGTCTCGCGTGTGATCTCTTCTCTGGCTGTGTCTCATTTCATTGTTACTTCCTGATATATCTGTAATGTGTATTTAACCCCCTGCTTTGAGTCGCAAGTTGCCGCATCGTATTTTCCTTTTCACGCCTAGAACCAGAAAGTATTCAAAGTAGAAACTCTTTCACTCATTTAAATGTAACCAGTAATGATGGCAATATGCAAAAGCTTTCCTCTTTACTTGGTGAATTCGAAAAACTCAGGGTCCAGGATTTGGACCCTGTTCAAATTAATCCAGTTCAAGTCAGGTCCTTTGACCAGTTTACTCAGAACAACCTTGCAAGCCTAATTCAGGGTTTTCCAAGTCTGGTTCTCCGTCCAATTTGTTAGGAAAAAGCTCCCGATCCTTCTATGGTCATCAGAATTGGAACCATGTTCCCCACAACTTACTCCATCCTTCTTGTGAACAGTTCCGCTCTGGTGAAGTGTGCGCTCCACTTGGTTGTCACCCTGAAAAGCCACTGGCCGGCAACTGGCAAAGCCCTGCTTCACCCATTACATCTGAACTGAACTGTGCCCCCTTCTTCTGGGGTTTCGTTCCCACTGTTTCAATTTTGCTGTCAAGAAACTTTCGATTGAATTGTACTCTGCCTCCACACTTGATTCTTGGTGTAGATTTTATCACATCTTTTGTCTTGTCTGAATATGTCTAATCGAGCTGACATTGCATAAAAAGAGCTGTCACATGGGACAGCTAATCCAAAGTATTTGCCTGAAGTTCACAAGCTTTTAAAGACAAGTAGGCTCATGGGATAATGAGAAACTGTGTGCCACCAATAGAGGCCAGCATTCACTCAGCACGCTATCCCATCTCATCATTCACTCTCATTCTCCTTGGATGATCATAAATCAGCTGCCTGTTAGAAGAAAGCTACATTGCTGCAGTGTAAAAAAATAGATATTATTTGGTTGCGTGCATATTCGACAACTTTAAATACGTTTCTGTGCTTATCCAAGGTCCTTTCCAAATTGGGGGAAGGACAGGACTGGCTCATAGCTATGACTTGTAATTCCACTCAGTATTTAGATATTGTCTTTTTCTCACAAAAAGACATTATTATCCATCCAAGGGTATTATGGATTTGTGGTCGTTGCACGTTCGCGTCCTGGCCCAGAACCACCCCTGCATGAGGGAAACTATAGAGGATAGATGATAATGATAGTAGAGCAACAGTATCAATAACATGTCAAATTTTTGCTTCAGAAAACCAATTTTTCTTAACTACTAATTTGAATACCACTGGCTGTCTATAGATGAAGTGGTTGCTACAGAGGACAACGATTTTTTTGTCACAAGAGAGCATTTTTTGAATTGCTGGATAGATAGTATGGGCAAGTATATTGAGCAGTTTGCACATGAGGCTTAGCTGAGGAGTTTAATTCATGCAACTCTTGAAAAAACAGGGTTGGGACTGAACTTGCCAATATTTTATACTGTGTTTGAGGTCGGCTTGCTGGTGAATATTTAATAACTGATTCGGGCGTGCCATCTAGTGAGAGAATAGTGTAACTCCGTGCATAAGTAGAGCAGCTTCATGTCCGCTGGCATCAGCATCTGCACAGACGGGTTTTGGATTGGACTGGAACATATATATATATATATATTATATATATATATATATATATACATATAAACACTTGGACAAACAAACTCAAGCCATAAAAGCTATCTTTCAAACCAGTGACCACAAAAATCGCGAAACAGTACAAATCATATTTCAATTGTATGTCATTGTGATTCCACATTAGTTCTTTGTAAGTTTTCTTGATGCAAATAAAATTACTTCAGCTCATTTATTCATTCACTTATTATTCTTCATAAATTTTGTACGGCACGACAGGCTATTTGATTTGTTTATATGATTTTTTTTTACAAAAATAGAACACAGTTAACAAAACACACAATATGAGACAGTGTTGTGAAGGATTGAGAATATTCATAATATTTATTTTATGAAAATAACAGACTAAATACATATCCGCGTTTGCTGATGCGCTATGCATAGAGCTACGGGAATTAGAGCTCCCATCGCTAGTAGTGGCGGCCAGTGGACAGATAGCCATAAAGTTATCTGCGTGAATATTTCTCGGAGGTTCAGCTTATCTTAATGGTAACAGATGCTGATGACTTAGCGAGCCTGTATTGTAATTAGTGAAGACATAACGTTTACTAATAAACATTGCATTAGGCAAGCACTAGCTTTGCTAAGCAGCAGTTCCATTTAAGGTAGACTGCAAACACTGGAATATAACGTTCATGGACATATGTTTCTCTATTTAACATTACATTTCTATCGAACGCTTCTTTGTGTTTGATTGTTTGACACAGAAAGCAACATTTTAAAATAGTGCTGAAATAACTTAGACCTGCCAGTAAAAATAAACAGCCTGGAAAATTAGCTAAGTTACCTTTTTAAAATGGGGAATTCATACCATCGGGCAAATTTCAATGACCGCAAAATCTCTGCCTAGTTTAACTTCATTCTGATGATGACACACGGAATGCACACTTGTCTACTCGTTCACTCGCTGTCTTTATATTGTTTCCAATTTAGAACATTCACACATAGTACCCTACATAGTGGGTGAGTGTACATTTCGAACGTGGCCCTATTCTAACCGATTCATCTCCATGGGAACTCAGCTGAGCTGCTCGATATCAAGTCAGCCAATCACAGAGGGCCATGCAAGGACTGGTTCCCCATGAACCAAAATCGCTGAGTCACTTAGTCAAAGAAATCCTTGCTCGGCGCACCTCAAACTCCTGCTTCTCACACAAAAAAATGTTCATCCTGTCACCAATGTAACCAGATCATTCAAGCCACAAGACTTTGTTGAGTGTGTGGATGTCTTTTTTATTTCTCTTAGAGAGATAATGTTGGAATTACAGCAATCTGAAAACTCTGTCTGTTTGCTATTCTCCCAAAAATTTTTGGGTAATTTTTGAATGGAAAAGATAGTGAAATTCAACGTGCTTCATGTCCTTCGACTTTTCCCTAAGCCAAAACAATGTAATTCTGTGCTACAAAAACTATGCTGTAACAAGAAGTAAGTAAGTAAACTTTATTTATACAGCACTTTTCACAGACAGAGGTCACAAAGTGCTTTACATCACCAGAAGCAAACACAGGAGCAATAAGAAAAGAAACAATTAAAAACAATGACCAGATACAAATTATCAGTGAATAGATAAGAATCAATTATAAAACAATGACAAAGTACATGATAATTAATCAAAAGCCTGTCTGAACATGTATGTTTTTAACTGTTTTTTAAAAGACTCAACCGAGTCAGAGCAACAGATCGACATGGGTAGGGCGTTCCATAGTTTTGGTGCTAGGGCCTCAAAAGCTCGGTCACCACGCGTTTTAAAATTTGTCCTAGGTACAGACAGCAGGTTACTTGAGACGGATCTTAATGAGCGGGTAGGCAGGTATGGGTGAATGAGTTCTGTCAGATACTCAGGCGCCTTTCTATGAAGTGCTGTAAAAGTGACGGTGAGAACTTAAAATCTAATCCTGTAAATAATGGGAAGCCAATGTAAAAATTTTAGTATGGGAGTGATGTGAGTGCGTTTGTTTGACCTGGTGAGTACACGAGCAGCAGCATTCTGTATTAATTGTAACCAGTTTAAGGCAGACATACTGAGTGAGGCGAAGAGGCTGTTACAATAGTCAATACGGGATGAGATGAGTGCGTGAGTGATCATTTTGAGTTCTGCAACTGTAACAAATGCTCTAAGTTTGCTGATGTTTCTTAAGTGATAGAAGCAAGATCTTGTCAGCTGCTTTATATGAAGGTCGAGTGAAAGTGATGAGTCAAATATGACACCAAGATTACGAATATTGGGGTGAACTGTTGTTGTGAGAGGTCCAATGTGTTGCATAATTGTAGGAACGTGTTTGTCTCTAGCAATAATAAGAACTTCTGTTTTGCTTTCATTTAATTGTTGATAGTTGGCTGTGGTCCAGACCCTAATGGCATTTAGGCAGTCAAGGAGCTTGGACAACCGAGAGGCCTCACTGGGTTTGAAAGAGAAGTGCAGCTGAATATCATCCGCATAATATGATAAGAAATATTAAAACTCTTTATAATCTGCCCTAGGGGAAGCTAATAAAGGGAAAATAGTAGAGGTCCGAGGACAGAGCCCTGAGGGACACCACAAGATAAAGGAGCGGGGTCAGTCAAGTGCTCGCCGACAGAAACAGAGAAAGTCCTGGCAGAGAGATATGAAGAAAACCAATCCAAGGCTATACCTGATATTCCCACACAGTCTCGCAGAGTTTTAATAGGTGTAGGATGGTCGACTGTGTCAAATGCAGAACTAAGGTCAAGCAGGACCAATACTGAGCATTGAACAAATTTTCCTGCGTTTTTGTGAAATTTTATGAAGAGGGATTCAAATTAGTGGAAGTTATAGTGATATGAAAAGTTTTTTTTTCAGCCTCTCAGCTCCCACTCTAGGTGTGACATCACCCACTCTAGCTGTAAAAACCCAACTCCAATTCTTTCCAATGGGAATATTTTTGTTGGTTTTTTGGGAATATTCCGGACACTGCATGACAAAATTCAGCCAACACCGACAGGCTTCATCCTCTAACCACTATCAACGTGCATGTGAAATATCAAAAAAGGACTGGATAAGAATTGCAGTTTGTTGAGCGTTCACAAGAAAATCTCTACGGACGTGGATGCACGTCGACCACAAATCCATAGTACCCCCGGACACTCAGTCCGGGGGATACAATAAGCTTTTTGTCAAGAACCCGCAATTTGAATGGGCTATCACTTGATTTTTTTACTACAATATGCAGAGGAGAGTTTTCAAAAGACTAGAATGAACCACGCAAAAAATTAGCACTCAAGACAAACAGACCTGTGTCAAACATACAAATTTCAGATACTCATGAATCTGTATGTCTGAAGAACATCCGTATGTGACGACGCGTGCGCACATGCTTTATTAGTTTTTACCAACAAGTTTAAAATGATCCTGTCATATTGGCATAGATTTTTGCTTTTGTATATAGAATCCATGTTTCTCAGTTTAAGCCAACAGAGAGTATCTCCCTTTTCTGCGAGTAATGGAACAGAGTCCATTTTGAAATAGAACAGTGCCCTCTGTCTCTATGCAAAAACATTTGATTGTGAGTAAATATGTAAGTTCGACAGAGCAACATGACATGCAGAATAAAACATCATACTTAACAGCATAATTTTCCCAGATCATCTGTTTAGAAGGACATGTAGGGCCAACTCCTTAAGAACCCTTTTTGAACTTGCATATTCTAATGGACAGTGGTGTAAAAAGAGTCTCGCCACATTTTTTCCATATGGAAAACTGTTTTTCATTGCGTCACTGTGAAGCTTTTCTTCAAAGACTCCCCGAAAACCACAATCCCAGGAATGGTGCTTGGGGGACCTAAAAACAATTTATCATTTAGTCTTGCATGGCCTATTGACTTGGAAAGTGCTTTCATTCAGCTGAGACAATTACTTTACCAAACGCTCACTGTCAATCTCCATGTGGATATATGATGAATGACAGCAGGTCTGTAATACATTTCTTTTCATAGTATCTCTAGTAGCTCCATATCAGTTATAGTGAGACATCTTTGGAAACTCAAGCTTTGGCATTGCATGAGGTCAGAGGTTAATGACATTCAAGACAAAGGTGCCGCACTTACGCTTGTAACACGAATATAACGCTGACTTGTGCATCTGTTTATGTCTACACCATGTAACCTAATGCCGAAAGCGAGACCTCAGGAATGCTGAGGTCGGGCAATCATAATTAGCATGAAATGACTGCACTTTTATAGACTTTTCTATTCACTGAATGGTGTTCTTCTGTCTTTTGGAGCAGTTTAAATCATTAAAAGCTTCAAGGAATGCATCAGCTAGTCTGCACAAGCGGCTGTATCTTTTCCCATCTTAACTCATTTTTCTCAAAACCTGCCGGAGTGTTTTGGAAACACTCTGAGGAGAGCTAAAGGAGGTCATGAGGCCTGCTTGTTGACCCACATTGAGCTGAGCTGGGAGTAAAAAAAACAAACTTTGCTCTGCGGTAAACATGTGGTGGCAAAGCCCAGTCTGGGACAGCTGTCTCTAAATAAAGCCCTGTCCCCAGGCGATGTAAGATGCGCCACACTCAGGATGATGTCATAAGCCACAGAGACCAACGCGAAGTCGCTACACATCTGCGCCGGACCAGGTGGGCCGTGAGTTTCGTGGCACCCGCTGAGCCATGCGATGACCGCTCGCCCCCGAGATCCAAGGCCTGACTTGGCATGTTAGGGGGCTGTGACCACTAAACTGGCACTAAGGCACTCAGTCTAGTAAAACAAACACACAAACCTCTGGCACTAGGCCCAGGGAAACTAACACACAAACTCAAACAGTCTGTCTGCTTTTGTTCAGCCTCGTTTACTTCCCTCAATTGCCGTTTCACAAAGCAATAGTGCCACCCTTCCTCTTTTGTAGTGACACTGACGTGTTTAAACTGTAGCCTCATGATGTGACTCAAAGGGTGAGCTCATGTCAGAATCCATGTCATACCGAAAGGAAAAGAGATTTTTACAAGGTTATTTTTTTTTTTTTAGTGCCATGAAATTGAAAGTGTCACTTTTGTATTTCATTTTTAGAATATGTGCTGTTCTATGACGTTTGCATGTGCAACTTCCATATTCGCAAGCTAGCTGCATGGTCATTTAAATTGTCATTGAGAAGAGGTTGAAAAAAATTGCTTGATGAGAAGGAATTGAGACTAATTGCTCTGGAAACATAAATATTTACTCTGTCGTGTCCAATTACTGGAGAAAAGTTTCAAAGAATCAAACCCACTTTTAATCTGTTTTATGGTTGCGATCAAAGCGGCAGAATAGAGAATGAGACGAGGGAGAGAATGGCTAGTTACACCGTTAAAGGGCTCATTACCGCCGCCGAAACTGGCTGCCTGCAATAAAGACTGGTGAATTGTTTAAGATCTGCAAGGGCGTGAGTGAAAGGTCAGAATGACCAAGAGTGCCCTAACAGCTCTTAATAGCCAATAAACTTCCAAAGATGAAAATAGCCATTTGCTTTGAAGCCAGAAAGGAAATAAAGTCGTGCTGTTAACCTATAATTTCCTACATACGTTTACTATGTCTCCGAGAGCCATTATCAAAAGCAGGGAAAATGTTTTGGGAAGTGGCTACTACAGGTGGCAGTCATCTGTGAGCAGCAGGAGAGAGTTTTGGAATAATTCCAATGCACCTCAGTCCAGTAAACTTGTTTGTGTGTCCTGCTATGACCCTCTCGACTAGAGACTATAAATTCAGATGAGGTCAAATTGTCATTTAATTCCCAAGGCTTATCCCATACTTTATCTTTGTTTTTCATGATGCTGATGAAATCAAGCCAATAACTAAGAACAGATTTCTTCTTTGTATTGCTTATGGCTTTGATACAGTTTGAGTCAAGATTGACTGAATCTTGCTTTAGAACCAACACTTTTATCTTTTTAATGAAATCTGTCTGGTGTTTCTCTTCAAAAACAATTTCACACACACAGGTTTAAGGCAATTAAAATTTTGGTTCTGAGAACAGTTTCAATTTAATTTCTGGCCATATTTTTTACATGAACTGAATCTCACATGGCCAAGTAATTACTGGTCTGGTTGAGTCCATTCGCTCTTTGCACTTTCTAATGGTATTATTATACCAGCTCTGGTAAATCTCAATAGTGCTCACCAGGACTTCAGATGGTTAATGGTAACAGTATATCACAATAAATACAAAAAAAAGGCCAATGCAGTTGCTGCGGACCATGACGTAAGGCAAAACAGTAACTTAAGACCTTAATCCAATTGCAAAATTACTAAATAGAAAAGGGTTAGGTCATTGTATTGGATTAAAATCAAAATGCCAAATTAGATTATTTTTCAGGTCTAAATGTATACATCTCGATCAGTTAATCAGGAAAAAAAAAGAGAAAAAAATACCGACGCCTCAGCCATAATGGCAACAGAGTACTTTTTTTATGTTTCATCATTGCTTCCTATGAGATGCTGCATTCTTTAACAATGCCATATATATATATATATATATATGAGTGGATAAGACTAAGCACAACTGAGCACATTGGGAGATATGTCGTCTCTCAAAGAATGCACTGAATTACATTGCCAGCCCAGGCACAAACAATAATGAAAAAATAATGAGCAGGCCTTGTTCGTTTGAGCACCAAGAGCACTGCTGTCTTCTCAGGCCAGCTGTTCTGGGTGAGTGTTTTTTTTTTGGGGGGGGGGGGATGATCTGTACAGTCACAACCCACCCACAGACATTTGCATTCCTACTGTGTATATCTGACTGCTGCATTAACACCAGGCTCGCGGCTTATCCTCTATGTGCTGCCACCTGCTCTGAATTTTTCCGGCTGTGCCCATTCATCCTAAATGAAGGCAATGTGCAATGCGATGCCTCCTTGTCACACAACAGCCTCCTGAAGCTGCCTTATGTCTCTGTGGACACATAACGTAATTGGCTCAAGGCGAAAAGGACATCGGACATTCTCTGGGAATTGGATCCCAGCCTTAATTTTCGGGTGGAGGGCCCACACTTTATGTTCAGGTTACCATTAGCAAACAACCTGTTCCACTGCACAAAGCAGCAAGTGACCCATTCAGTACCTTACCAGCACATAAAGTAGAACAACCATCACCTACCACCCCCAATCCCCACCCCCCGCTGGCTGCCAGACCAAGAGCGCACATGTAGGTGGTTTCTATATTTAAGCTGCACATGAAAATAAGCAGAGAAAAGAGGGACTTTCGCTGAACAGAGCAGGGCTGTTTTCTAGTGTCAGTTCCATCACAATATGATATTTTACACATTTAAGAATATCTGTAGAATGCTCAATAAATTGTTCATTTTATGTAAACACTTCAAAATCATAATTTTACATTTTAAATGTCAGTAACTGACCTAGAGTGTATTTTACTTATCTGATATTAGCTGGGGTTGAAATGTATAAAATGTATCACTCAATAAGTGCATTTTCAGCACATCTCACGATGACTGTGTCCCTGTGTTCAAGGCACAGTGTATAATACAAGCCTATTTACTGCACTAAATGACAATGACTATGATACACGATCAGAGATTAAAGGAACATGCTCATTTGAAATACGTGCTTCTCCAACAACAATGATATTGACATTATTTTTTCCTTTGAAATTTCCATCCCGTCTCAGAATGTTTGTTTATCTTGAGGTCTGTGTGATCCCACCCACTGTCCATTCTGACACCCCGGGTTGCCAGATATGATACAAATTGGCAGGCAAACACATCATGTTGTGGAAGCAAGCGAATAGAGCTAACATTTGATTCTGTGCAACCTAAAAAGCCTTTTCATCCAACCAAATAGCACCATGATCAGAGATGTAATGAAATGCTGAGAGATGCGTTTGAAAAATGGAGAAGGCTGCAGCCCAGAAAAGATGGATGTGAAGTTCACCAATGTTCTCCTGAACAGGTAACATTAAGCATTAAGTTTCAGCTAATGTTAGCTACCTGTAACTAGCTAATTCATCACAGCTACTACTGACTATTTATCAATTGCATCTATTGGACACCATATCCCCATTTTAGAAGAGTTTTTTTTTTTTAAGGACTAATTCAACAAATGTATTCAAACTTTGTTAGCGCTAGATTGCTATTTAGGTGCCTAGCTGGATATTTTAGTGAAACAATCTAGCTGCATATAACTTCATGTTACTCCTTGCTGGCCAAAAAACAAGTAAAGGTTTATAGCCAATTTTTTTGTATAAATTGCACGATTAACAAAGAATCATGACCCAGTGAAATAAATAACAACTGACTGAAATTTAAGAAAAATATTTCACTGGTAGCAATTTTATTAGGGATTCTGTGGGCAAAAAGCGTGCCGAATCAGGACCCGGAAGTGTGACGTCTTACCGAGAGTAAACAAAAAGATCCAACATTGCGTCCAACTTTGAATCAGCTTTATTTATCAAAATCGCTAGCGCTGTATATGTCATCTTCCCATTAAGTGGATATGCTGCATGAGTACCTTGCGATTTGGTAACACGCTTTTATACAGCCATCATATACCACTGTATGTGAAAAGGGTGACATACAGCTTAAAGAGGGAGTCATATGAGAATCAAAGTGGACTATCTGTATAAATATCGGTGGTGCAGATTAGTCCATTGCATGACCAATATCATGCACCTCATATGAAAGCTTTAAATATAAAAAGGTTTCATTTTGCAAAAAGATGCTTGTACCATTCACATTTCTATACAAACACTTTATTGCAAACACCTATATTTCCAGTTTACAGAATTTATGTTTACACGATTAGAAGGGACAAACCCCTAAAATATTTGCTTAATAATTATATTAGTCCAACAACGCAAGAAAACCTATTCATTCATGAGTATAGTACAGTTGCAGGCCACTTCAATCTTGTAAAATAAATTATCTTGTTTTTTTTTTTTTTACAAAAGAATATGAAGACCTCTAAGCAGAGAGCCAAATGAAAGATGTATAATAAGGTTCCAGCTCTATACAGGATGACTCAGGGCAGAAATCTCACTGCAATTCAAGGGTACAGATTGTAATCGTGGGCACACGCCTCGCAGCAGCAGGGCTCGCACAACCTCTGTCCAAGGACAGGCTGTTCAGGGCGCTGTTTCTGATGCTGCCGGTGAGCAGGTGTGTGTCATGCTGGGGCCTGATGTTGTCGTCCTTCAGCGGTCATTCCACCTATCTGGCTTGGCAGGCAGTGTCTGTGAGACAGAGTGCCATGCTTGTGGAGCTCTCCATCTGGGGCCTGGCAGAGTCTCAGTGCAAGAGCCTGGCTGCTTCAGCCCGACCCAGCTCTCTACACAAAACTCAGATGCTCGGTTCCAGTCAGACCCACCAGCCGGTTCCACCAACTGCTCTGATCAGATCCTCAGAGAGAGCCTGGGGACTCGGGAAGTGGCTGATGCAGGGAGGTCACATGGAAGCCTGGTCCTCAGTTCCTCAGCTGTCTGTTACATAATTGATTTAAAATGGCTGGACTTGGAATAGCATGATTGGGTCTCATGACTTTGTCACAGTTGAACTTCCAAGAATACCTCATACACAGTGGGATTTTGTCAGGCTCCAAAAAGTTTGGCAGTGTAAATCAAGGCTGTGAACTGTTAATTTTTCCTCATGTAATCCATAAAATCTTAAAAGCTCTGAGAGGAAATATTAACCCTTCAAACCCCACAGGCCAGTTTAGCAACCACATAGAGAGCATGCAACAACCCAAAATGGCGGAAAACTGATCATTGTGATCACATGAATTTTGCTTGTCACGTGACCTTGTTTACGATCAGGCATTTCCCCCATCAAAGTAAGCTTTGTTTCGGCATAGGTGGGGGTCACAACCCCTTGATATAACAGAGGGTTCAAAGGGTTAAAACCATAAAAAACCCTTTTTTTATTTTTTTGTGAGGCCTGAATTGAGCGGTGTAACGATTGTTCGTTGTGCTTTGTGCATTTTGGGGGAAACTGGAAGTGATCCAGCCAGCAGGCCTCATCGATTCTGCAGGCCCGTCACCTTCTCCAGCTGTCTCTCATTCCCTCCACAGACTCATCCGTCTTTATCAGGCCCTTAATGGCCATGAGCTGCCACTTTTGCTCTTTGTTAACCACCTTCAACCTCCTGTACAAAACCTCCGAATCAACCAGCTATGGGAGTTTGCAAGAGATACATTAGGCTTGTGATGCAAAGACCCACAGCTGGACAAAAAAAAGAAAAAATATTGGGCAAATCACTCAATTTATGTGTGAATACCAATAAATGAAAGGTGATAGGCAAAATTGTAAATGCAATATACTTTAATTCTTAGCTATAAAAAGGCACCACTGTCCCAGTTCTTGCCGTTAACTATACCTGCATTCTGTGCTGGGAATTCATTAGTGTTTCATTTAATTGTGTTAATGACCCATTTCTCTTGACACAGAAATTGATCACATTAGGCCCGAACCAAAAATTATGAAACCAAGACTGAACTATGCTTGAAAGCAATGTAAATCAAGATGTTCCTTATCCAGTTAAAATATCCTTTTTTTGCGCTTGCGAGCCCAGGTGTCAGAAAACAGAGAAAAACATTTCAATCGCAAAGATTTAAAAATGGACTTTTATATGGCACAGAAAAAGCTTGACAACAGTTCTTTTTATGTTGCATGTAAAGGCCCTCTTATTTCATCATGAGCCCTTATGTGAAGTGAGGACTCCCTCATGCGCACTTCACTCCACTCGGATTGATGCAGTCCATATGCTTCATTTACAGACACAAGGAGAGCAGATAGAGGGAACCTCTCCCCAGGTTTTTTCTCAACAGGAGGCCACCTTAGACCCAGACTTGGCCTGGTTTCATCTCCACCAGCGCTCAAGCCTGAATCAAATTTAAGGTCACGAACCAGGGCGAAACTATGCATTTCTATCCAGTCTCTTTTTTCTGTGTTTCCTCCATTTCAACCTCATTCTCCATTACAAATGCGCATTCCTTCCATGGAACATACATAAAAATACATATGTTTCCCATTGTAGTCACTAGTCAGCATTGTCTTGGGTAGCCTACACCCTCAGATGTCACAACAGGATGTTCAGATTACGTCTCAGAAAAAGTGCAAACAACTGCACAATTTAAACAGCATTATATCCATGGAAAAAAATATTTGCAGCTTTATTAAATATAATAATTATGTACAGCAGGAGATAAACTCGCAGTTAAGTGATAGAGCAGAGAAAGCAGTCTTGGAAAGAATCCTTTTAGATGATTTTCAAAGATATACAGCGTACCGTCTGCTGTACGAAAGGCTGGATAAGTTACTTTATAAAAGGATTTGGATTTAGTAAGGCATACTTAGTCCAAGAAAATCAAACTGAATAAAGAATGATGGCTCGGCTTCCCCTCCAGCTTTACTGCCTTCCTACTTCATATCAGCCTCCTGGGACTAAGTGCTAGAAACTACATCGCAAAGTTACAAAAAAACGCAGCTTCCAACATAAACTTCAGCCGGCAGAAAAGGCTCTTCGCTCCCTCATAAGACCGTTTTTTTTTCTCTCTTTTTTTTTGCCCAGAGTAATGCTCTCTTACCGCTGCTCATTGGACTAGGAGAAGGTTTTGAACTTTACATCCATATCAATCGATCAGTAACCTCACTTTGCTGAACACAAGCTGCCTTGCGCATGAGCAGTCAGGACGAGCATTACAAAAGGCAGAGACAGATCTTGCCGACAGATATTTCAAAGTTGGAAATAAGTAAAATTATTGAAACGCAGTATCGCTGCTGAGATTTCTTTGCCTGTCGGCAACAGAACTCAGGATTGCATGGCAACATCGGGAGTGGTGAAGACCTCAAGTCCTCTCTCTCGCTGCTTCTGAGAGGGATCTTGGACGGGACCCAAAGCCAGGGCTGCAGTCAATTTTAAAGCCATCGATCTCTGCGGCACTTATAAGCCCCCACCCATAGACGACTCACACTGCTTCCTTATCCCGCTTATCTCGGCCCAGGCCATGAATGTGAAAAGGCAAACCACTTTCAAGGTTTAACTGGGGCCAAACACCAGAGGGGGACCAACAATAAAAACATTTGCTGCATTTCTAACAATGCCTGATAAACATAAGAAGCAGGGCTGGGTATTGAGAATCAAATTGGGCCGTTAGCCCTGAGTAATCAGGCTGCGGCTGAACAGGAAAGGAGGAAGGGGAGGAAACTCAATGACCAGGTCTATTGCACTTTCCTTTGTCTTTATTCCTTCTCTTTGTAAAATAAATTGCATCCCTATGAAGAGAGAAGCCAAATTGTAAAGAAAAGAAATAACAGAAGCATCACTTTTTACACCCTAGGTGAATTTCAAGGCTCCAGCAAAAGCTGCGAAGGGATGAGACAAACAATGCTGTTTGAGTAGAGAATCATGTCTGTCACTTAGCAGAGGGATAGTTTTGCAAATAAAGCGTGATTTATTAACCCCTTAAACTTAACTTTTCACTTAAGCTTTCCATCGCATTGGTTCAAAATCAGAACTAGCATTACTTTTATATTGTAAGACAATGTCAGAAACATATGCTCTATCTGCAGGTTGTGGCGCTTCACTGAAGCTACTTCACACTTATATTGCGAGAAATTTTCAAACCCAGTACACCGTATTTTCATGCCCACAGCATTACTTCAAATGGAAAATATCTAGATCTTATACATCATTGTGTCCCCGCCCACCAAAGAGGAATGGGGGCATTATGTCGAGGCCGTGTCTGTCCGTCGTTCGTCCGTTAACTTTTCGTTTCCATGGGATAACTATAGAATCCCTTGTTGGATTGATGCCATTTCTTAATGGCGTATTGGGAGTGGCTAGAGGAAGGTTCCTTTCGAAAACCAGCGTTGTGCGATATCTAATATGGCCGCCACAGCAGCCATCTCAATATGCCCTTGATCAACATACAGGTGGGGGACTGGGGGGCATATGCCACGCTCTGCGTTGCTCTTGTTTTACAAGTATATATAAATGTGGGATTCAATCACACATGGTGAAAAGTTAGGTTTTAATTTTTTCCCTCCTATACTGTATATGAGAACAAAAGAGATGAGTGTGATTTAAGTGACAGTGATGGTGGTGTCACTGTTGGAACCAGTGTACAGAAACAACTGGCTTCCTTGGGTTTCTTGAACTAGAGAATTCGGTGTTAACAGGAAGAATACAATTTACACACAGATAAAAAAACTACAGTGCAGCTGTTGAGTGGCTGAAAACACTTCATTAATGAGAGAGGTTAGAGGAAAGCGAGCTGATTCACTCAAGATAACTCAAAGACCACACATGGTCAAAAAGCAGCTTTTTTAAAACACTTGTGCCCTGAAGGGCATCTCAAGGTGCATAATACGTTGATCACTGAAGCAGAGCAGCAACAGAAGACTGTGCTAGGTTCGAAAAGAGGACGTCAATAAAGTTGTCTGGAGTGGAGCAGCTTAATTTCCGCTGTGACATGTTGATGGCAGGGTCACAGTCTGGCATAAACAGGATAAATCCAGTGATCTTCCCTGCATTCCAGTAAATGATGCCGGCTGCTGTGGGTGGCGTAATAGAGTGGGAAATGTTTTATTGGCAGACCTCAGGCCCCTTCACACCAATTAAGCACCATTCGAATGCCACATCATCCCTAAGTACTGTTGCTGACAATGCTAGTCCTTTTTATGGCCACAGCCTACTGTTATGCCCATGTGTTAGTGAGAGGGGCAAACTTCTCAATGCTTCATAGTTTTATGAGTAAATATCTATTTAAAACAAATGAACAATTCACTTAGTGGCATGGTGGCTTTGCACAGGGAGTGGTGACAAGTACGCCACATTAGGACAACAGCTTATCTCCTGTTTGAGTGCCATTCGGTGATGGGGGGGGGGCTTTTTTTTAATTATAAAGAGGCAAAATGGTAGAAAGAGAGAGCAAGTTATGAAGTGTCAGTGGAATGTATGTGCCTATCTGGAAAGTTAAGCACGCCCCATTCTTTTTTTAATCCAGGCTGTTTTAATTTTGTTTATCTATCTTTCTGCGCGCTACTAACATACTTTAAGAAGAACGAACTTGAATTAACTAAACACAAAAACAATAAATGCCAAGCTCTTCACTGGTGTAGTGCTGGCTTGGGCTGACCCGGTGATTAATAAAGTAACCTGACGGAGATACTGTAAGTCTCAGTTTCACCCTCCATTTTAATTTTCCTTATTTCAGGGTAGCTTCCTTTTTGTGCATGTGAAATTTTACTCCGCGACGCAAGTGTCTGCAACACTTCCCTTTGTCAGTGAGATACATCCTGTCATGACCTCATATCTCTTCATTGTTTTCCAGAACAATTCCTGCATTAGTTTCGGTTTCATTTTGTGATTTTTTTTTCTCATTATTCAATTATTGTCTTGTGGCTTCACCCCTCCCCTTGTGCATCATTTCCCCAATCTCGCACCTGACCCTCATCGTCAATTGTAGTGTCTGCATATTTAAGTTTGTGTCTTTTGTCTTCCCCTTTGCCACATTGTTGACTAGCCTTCACGTTTGCACTCACTCTAGCAGTTCCAGCATCCAGTTACTGCTCCAACCCTTCATTCTAGTTTTGCCTTCCTCGTCATTGTCCTCCTTTTCCGCAGCCACCATTTCTCTCCCGAGTCTCTCCCTGTCCATGCGGACAGACACTGATGACACAGATCTCGGACCTGCCCAATAACTCTGATCTGCCTTCCCTTGTCGACACTATTCGCCACTGCCTGACCTCCACCCATCCTATGACCACAACCTGCCTGCCCTACATTGCAAAGTTTGATGGTTCTCTGACCCGGACTATACAAGCCCTTTAAAAAGCTCCTATTCATTCTGAATTCAATCCTGCTATTGGATCCATTTGTTCATCAGATTTTGACAACATCTAGCATCAAACTGGCGAGCCTAGTTGGGCTGAATGGCCTGTTCTCGCCACTCATGTTAAATGTTAAAGCAGTACAATGTGCAATGCTATTAAGCACGTATTGGTGCAAGATAGTTTAAAACAAAATTATAATGAATTTACTTTACTTCATTTGCCCGTACAATCACCAGGTCTCTTCCAACAAAGCACCTTTGGGATGTGGTGCAATCGGAGGTTCACAGTGTGATGCTTTAAAGTCAGTGTGGGCCAAATACCTGAAAGAATGTTTTGACCACTGTTGAAAATTTTGCCAAAAAACATCAGGCTATTCTAGGGGCAAAAAGTTTGGTAATACATAGGTGAACCTAATAAAGTGGAAAGTGAGGGTATATTTATAACAATATCAATAGCCATATTTTGTAATTCTGCTATTACTGTATGGATACTGTACTCACTGTTCTGGGCCAAACTGATACATTTAAGTTATTATTTTAATAGATTGGGTGATTTTTTTTTTGTTGTTGCACTAAAGAGGGCAATGAGCAGCACATGCATTTAATTATTTAATTGGAAAACAACAGCAAAGCCTTCCAACACATTTCAGGGAGATGCAGGTTTCACACTGATCAGGGGTCAGAGGAAATGTGCTGCTCATCTCCCCAGCTGTGGGGGCGAGTTCTATGAAGTGCGTGGCCCTCTGAGTGAGTGGTTGATTAACCGTTCTCACATGGTTGTGAGTGATCTACAGGGACCATGTCAGCCTCAGCTCACATCAGCAGGGTCAAGCTTACGCTTCCCGGCTCCACTGCTGCACTCAATCGGGAGGAGGATCACAATGGCAATCCCTGGCATTTGACGACCCAGAATTTAAATACCTAGTCAATATAAAAATGTTGTATAATCACAATTTAACTATAAAAGGAAGGAGTCTCTGTCTGTATGTGACTTTGCTTTTCTTAACAACCGTTCGTCCAATTGACTTCACACTCGCCGGGCGTACTGCTGCGGACCCAGGGAAGTGCAGCCTCAAGTGGGAAGGCTGAGTGGTTCTCGAGAGAGCTGCAAGCAGTAATACTGCAGACCAAGCAATCAGCATGTTTGAGACAGGCACGCTATCAGTGTTTGTAAATGAAAACCACAAAGGAAAAATGTATTATTATTATTATATTTTGTATTTTTTACTTTTTTTAGTGCTTTGTTTCTAAGATCATTTTGAATTTTTAATTCATTATTTCTCCACAGCGTGAAAATGTGACTGAAAATTTTTCCATTGTGGTCTTCAAGTGTCATCCTCAGTTCACCAAAACTTAACACGTTTCACCAGTGTGTTGAAATCAACATACTGAACCTGCTAAAATATTTGTGACTGGGCTAAACTTAATGAGAATATTAATAGGATGTAAGTACAAAAACTTCTGCCTGACATTTCCAGAATGCCACAACAGCAGGTCATCATTAATCTCACCATTCATCATGAAAGTCGTTCCTTGCTCTCCTCCTCACTCTCTCTTTCTTGCAAGCCTACTCAATAAAATTAAACCAAAATAAATCCCTCCATTGGCTAGTTTTTTTTTTTTTTTTTCGAGATAGCTATAGCAATAATTTGGTGATATTTAAAACTTCTAAAAGTTAATAAAATTCGTGGTCAGCAGTTCTTTAAGTAAGATTATTGAAAATTTTTTGAAAGGTTACAACAGGAAATTAATATCCACACACAAATTCCACCAGCTGAGTTATCAATCATCACCAGAGTTTCATATTCATTTCAAAAGAATAATTGCAATACGCTGAATCTCTCTTTATTGTTTCCCCCTGCAATCCAGCCCTCCTTGTCAGTTTTTCCTTCAGTTTCGCCACATTGTTTCTTGTTACTTAATTATTGTCTTGTGTCCTGCCCTTCCTTTTGTGCTCCCGCTCTCACCTATGTCGTATTTTTCATTGCTGTCACGTGTTTTCCTGGTCTATGTATTTCCTTTGCTGGATTGTTCTCTTCTATCCGTGCTGTGAACTTCTCTCTCCATCTCAAGTTGCAATAATGTCTAAGGGAATCGCTTTCCAGTTTGCAGTCCTGGAGTGCAGCTTGTCCTGGATACCCCTGCATCTCGGTTCGAAGATGGTCGTCTGCCTGCGGGTTTGGGTTCTTCAGCTTGGCATCCTGGTTACTGATCGCTGACCAGCCTCTTCAACCATGCTTAGCCTACGGCTTCTGTACCCAGTCTGCTCCAGCCTGACCATCACCAACCATCCAACCATCACCTGGCCAAGCTTTTGAAAGTCTTCTTGAGTACAAGTCTTCTTCGGAAATTAAAGGAGCTGTGTCACGATTACTGAGCATGCTCAGATCTTACATCTTAAGAAAGTGAATCTGCTTGACTGCAAGTCATAATCTGATTTCATTCTAGCCAATCCGTCTTTGTTTTGGTTTTTATCTATATATTTTTGTAACTCCGGAATTATGTTTTTTATATTAAGGAGCTTTCTATGGAAATTTGAGGATTCAACGTGCTATTTTAAGTTTTAGCCAGGGGATATGAAGATTGTAAGCTGTTTGCCATATAATGTATGCCAATAATCATAGAAGAAGAAAAACACCTTCTAGATGTTGACTTGCAGTTGAGTGGATTTACTTTGTACAAAGTTGCGAGCATGTGCAATAATCATGACGCAGCTCCTTTAAAGTAGCCTGCTTGGCTTTTTCTGTGATCTGCTTCTGGCTCTGATTCTGACAACTCATGAAAAATATTAACGAAATATTAACGACTATTAACGAAAAATGAAATATACACACTCTAAAAACAGACTGTACATTTATCCTATGTCCAATGAATGTTAGAAAACTGCCCGGAATATGGTCTACTGCAGAGTGGATTTTACATCCAGTCCACTGCAGACAGTTTTGTATATGGTCCACTGCAGAGATGGCTCAGTAAATTCTCCACAGCAATATAGTTTTTGTAAAAAAAAAAAAATACCATTGATACTGGGTCGCCAGCAAGGTAATACAACTTTCCTGTTTGGGCTTGGAAGTAAAATGCAGTATCACACAAGCACTTGCACCAGTAATGTGCACTGTGTAATTATGCCAACATGGACAACGTGGCACTCCTCTTTTTGAATAAGTTGTAAAAGAATAAAGAGCTATTGAAAAAACCGTTCTACATTTCTCACCTATAACCATACAGAAAAAAGACAATACTACATACGGAATCACGGCAACAACACAAACTATGATGTTAAGAAACACAGGTTGTATACCCATGTAGAGCTGCAGTTTGAAATGATATTTATAACATCCCCGTCCCATGATTCCAGGCTCTTCTTCCAGCGCTACAAATACCCTCAATTTGCTTCTTGTCTGTCCTCAAGCCCTTGTTGTAACAATGCTCACTGCCATGAATGTTGAGAGAATCACACTAATTTTTCTCAGGCAGAAGGTGATGGGAAACACTTGAGATGCCTGTGAATGCTGCATTTAGATGTCACTAGGTGTTACTGTGGTGTTTCTGGGTGAATATATGCACTGTGCCTCCAGTTGTGACTCCTGCTTTATGTTTTTCTCGCTGTGATGTGGCCACAGTAGTATAGTGTCTCCTGTGGGGAATCAGCACATGCTTTCCTGTGATAAGCATATATGCTTCGTCAGCCTTGAGTAAAGATGGACATACACCTTTATATTCATTATAAACTTTTTGCCGCTTAGTTTTGTTCATGTTCTGTTTGGGAGGAATGGTTTATTCTGGCAGGGACGGAGTGGAGTGGTATCATGCATCACTAAGCAAACAGTTTGACACCGCCCTTGGGTATACCTGCATTTTTATGCAATGCCATGTTTGGCTGCCAGTGGATTGTGGCTGAGTAAATCTTCTTATCAAGTACGCTCCCTGGTTTAGAGTGGGGGAAACTCACAAATCCCAGAGGTAAGTAAAAGTATTTCTCCCTGAAACCGCAAGGCCTGAATCTCAAGCACTATAAAAAGCATCCACTAATCAGTATCAGTTAATGCATGTCTTAAATCAGGTATGGTAGGTTTAAAAATATTATATCTTTTTCAAAATTTGATCAAAGTGCAATATTTGCAATAGACGTCTGGGGTGACTGATTATCAGTATGAGGAATATTGCAACTTTTGAATATGGTGTGTATTTTAGAATATCCTCTGTCTTAAAAGCAGTATTTCTCAGTCTTGATCTTCAGGCAAAAAGGCTTCAGCGGTCAGAAAAAAAAATCAGCTTGCCTCAGATATAATACAACTGGACATCAGACGAAAATCCCTTAGACAAAACTCCTTCAGACCAAACTCTGTCAGACCAAAATTCAACAGACAAAACTCCATCAGACTGAAATCCCCCGACAAAACTTCTTAGACTAAAGTTCTACAGACAAAAATCCCTCAGACTAAAGTCCCTTGGACCTAACTCCCTAAGATTAAATTTCCATAGACAAAACTCCCTTATATCAAATTCCTTCAGACAAAACTCCTCCATTTTATATTTTAAAAAAAACTCCTTCAAGCCAAAGTTTCACGGACAAAACTCGCTAACACTAAAGTCCCACCAAGGAAACTTTCTCTAAGACTCAATCCTCTCAAACTCCCGTAAAGCGAGATATTGTAGCCTGAATTCAGAATTTGACAGCAAATATCTCTAAGGTAAGACGCCGTACCATTAAACAAGTGTCATATTTATTATCGGCTGGTAATTTCAAGCAAACTTGGTGCCACCCGTGATAATGCCTAAGAATGAAAATGAATTACCGCAAAACCAAATAAAACTACATGTTCTATTTTGAAGGTGGTGGGGGGTTAATCCACTTTTCTTTCTTCTTCTATTTACTTTCTACGTTGTAGATGCTTCCATAGCCACAAGTGATGGATTCTCTTGCCACAGATAATGTGTAATCTTACTATGAAGCTGTTCAGCATTATCAGGCATTAGACAAATTTTTTCATAATTGTTATGATCCAGATCAGGAATCAAGCGCGGAGGCAGAGAACAATCCAATAGCAGGTTATATTGAAAGTAATACAGTAATAGTGGGATTGAACCCAGAGGGGGAAAACACAGTTCAGCTCGGATCTTGTGGGCGAAGCAGAGCAAGTAATGCCAATCTCTGGCCCGTGGCTTCCAGAATGACTGCCAGATGGAATGGACACTTCGCCAGAGCCAAACTATCCCAGGGCAAGAATGAGTTACTTTGGAGGAATGCAATTTCAACCCTGATGACTGTCAAAGGATTAGAAGCTTGTTCCTAATAAACTGGACAGAGGAACAAACTTGGAAAGGATTGCCAAGAACTCAGTCCTGAGCCTGGAGACCTTCAGAAATTCTTGGGAGGTTGTTTTTAATTAGCTAAATATGGAAGGTAAATTCCATGAATTACTATCATTAAAGGTCACATTTTACTTCTCAAAAGACAAAGGATTTTAATTGTAAATACTGAGTGGTTCTAAGCACGCATAGCAAATTACAATCCAGCAAGTTGCCAAGGAGGGGATATAAATACTTGTCACAGATACAATGGGTGTAAACTATGAAACATGACACAGCCAAGGATAAGGGAGCATGCAAGACACAAACCAATTAAAGTAGACATTACTTCTAATATACACGCAAGTTGCTGAATGGAAGGAGACACAGGGGTCATTCACATGAGGGCTGTGACACATGACTATTGATTAAAAATATGACACTTGTTTAATGTTCAAATATTTCCACTTCAAGACATTTATTTGCAAAGTGGGAATACAGGCAATAATGCCTTACGTTACTTTGGGAAATTTTATCATTTTTTCTGAGGAAGTTTCGTCAGATATCTAAGGGTCTGCATAAATTTTGCCTGAGGGACTTTGATGCAGTTTTGTCAAAAGGAGTTTGATTGAGGGACTTAGGTCTGATGGAGGTTTGTCTGAATTAGTTTTGCCTGCATAAGTTTGGTCTGAGAGACTTCTGTCTGAGGTACTCTGGTTTGAATGAGTTTGTCTGCGTGACTTTGGTCTAAAAGTGTTTTGGTCAAGAGGTCTGCTTTGTCTGCGCGGAATTTGTGCAAAAGATCAGCTGTATCAGACCTAAAAAGTTTTTTTTCCCAAAACTTGAAGCCTTTTGGTCTGAAGCCTTTTGTCCTATACACCATTACTGAGATGTGTCCACAACTGTAAGACCTGTATTGTATTATCATATATTTCATGTACAGTACTACATTCTGATTCTACTCAATTGCAATTAGTATAAAAAGATACAGTGAACCTATTTCAAAGGATTTTGTGATTAATTTTATTATACTTTCCATTGTTTTTATTGTTGATTATATTACTAAAACCATCCTACCAAAAAAAAAAAAAAATATATATATATATATAGAGTCATGCCAAAAATTATTCCTACCCCTACCAATTTTTGTTTTTTTCAAGATATTTTTTTGACAATTCAAATTTATTGTTGCACAAATTATACAGTAAGTTGACATAAGGCTGTAAGAATTGCAGTAAAGAATTTCTCAAGAAATACAATACTTTTTGGTATTTTATTTGACAGATTTGCAAAAAATGCCATGTCCAGAATTATTCATACCCTTTTCCAGTAATTGATGGCAAAGCCTTTATTCACGATTACAGCGTCCAAACACTTCCTGTAGTTGATCACAAGGTTTCTACACGTCTCCTCTAGGATTTTGGCCCAGTCCTCTTAGGGGAACTTCTCCAGATCTGTAAGGTTTAAGGGTTTCCTTGCCATGACCTTGGTCTTCAGTTCCCTCCACAGATTCTCGATAGGATTGAGGTCCATGCTCTGGCTTGGCCGCTCCAAAACTTTCACTTTGTTGCCCACTAACCATTTCTTGATGGATTTGGCCGTATGTTTAGGATCATTATCCTGTTGGGAGACCCATTCCTGCCCAAGACCAAGTTTTTCGGCAGATTGCTTGATGTTTTCGCTGAGGATCTGAATATATTGGTCTTGCTTCATAATGCCATTGACTTTAACAAGGTTTCCGGGCCCACTCGCTGAAAAGCAACCCCAGAGCATGATACTCCCGCCACCGTGTTTGACCATTGGGACTGTTTTGCTCAGGTGGAGCCCTTCACCTTTCTTACGTCACTTTGACTTCCCCAACCCAGACACACAAGAACTAGTCTAGCCTTCGCAAAAGCTCATCTGGATGAAGATAAAAGTTTCTGGCCGTCAATGTTATGGACGGATGAAACAAATATGGAGCTGCTTCGGCACAGAGATGGGGCTTTTGTTTGGCACTTCAGATTACATATAACAAAATACATTTAATACGAAAATACAACTCAGTGTATAGAACAAATAAAATTCCATTATAAAATTATGCATGGTCAATTTTAAAATGTTCTTTGGGCTATAGCGCAGCAGCAAATATGACCTAAGAACAGATCGAGCTCCAAATGTGAAAAAAAAAATGTTCTTAAAGTATGCTTAACTTTTTAAGCAAAATCTATTGAACAATAAAATGTTCAGACCCTGCATCCACTGGAATGGACATAACATATTTTTGGTTCTAGGCCATTAAAAATCTTTGATTTTGTCATTTGAACAATTCTTTCTTACTGATCGGTTGCTGATTATCCAATCACAATGAAGATATGACCGATAACTTGATCTGAAAGAACTGCAGACATCAGACAAGACAAGCATGGCTCCGATGCTTGACAGGAGGAGTAGTAAGCACCTTTTTTTCCCTCAAAATATGAATTTATGTTGATTGTAGCCTCATCAATTTACACTCAGATGATATTTTAAGTTACTCTGAAATATATCTCACAACTGCTAAGTACAGGATTTTTTAAAAGTTCAGAGTCCGTTCCAATGGACATCGGGTCTTGGGTGATGTTCATTCCAATGGACATCAGGTGCTGGGTGATATGAGCCAACACTTCATTATATAGTGTCACTATGCAAAGTTATGGAATATATGTGAGCATTTCATAACTAAAGTTTGACTGTTTTTTTATTTATACATATATTTTTTTATTTATGTAATATTCCTTGAGAGTATAAAGTGGAAGACTTCCTTGAACCAAATTATTATGATAAGAGAGAGGCCACCAGATGCAAGAGACCACTGCATGGGTAAAATTAAAATCTTCTGAGACAAATGCAACATCCACCTGTGCTTTGTGCCACACAGAACCCGCTTTGAGGCCACTAGTCAAAAATGAGTGATTTGATAAAAGTATCCACAAGCTCATGAAGTCTGTTCCCATTGTTAGTGTGATCAGTTGCTACATGTAGCCTCCTTTGTTAAAAAATATGGCAATTCGTTCATGATATTTTACTGACAAAGACATCAAAACTGATGTCTTGATTTTATGTTACCCAAAATCATAAACATGCAAAGTTGTTCATCTGCACACAGGCTTACACACACATGCAGACATCCAGTTCCAAATGTTAAAAACATATCCAAGTTTTCTTTAGTTTTAATGACATTTCACGCCCATTCAGTCGTGGAGTCCACTGTAATGGACATGTAAAAATACGACTAAAAATTTGACTTAGCAAAAAGGTCTTTTTCCCCTTCATTTCTATATTGGAGAGGAGTAAAAAGCAACTGGATAAAAATATTTTAGCTCAGCAGAAAAAAATCAGGTCTGAAAGGGTTAACAGTGAAACAGTAGCTAAAGATCTTAACCAGAAACCTAAGTTCAATGCAACAGAGGGCTCAGTCTGTCATTTAGTGAAAGAGTTGTACATTTTAAACAGCAAGTCTTTACAGCTTGGTTTTGACAAGATACACCTTCTCTTAAATGCAGGCAAAATGAAATATATAATCTGCAGTGAGAACCCACCAAAACCCATGCCTCAAACTACATTTTGAAAACAAGTACAAATATCTTGGCTTCTGGCAAGTGTACCGTTTGTGCTTCGTGCAAGTGCTGGTGCATGGAGGACAGAAAGTTGAGGACTGGACTCAGGTGCACGGATGAACTTGGTTGAATTTATTCAGCCAACTGCACGGCAGAAGGCACAAACGTAGAAATGCTAAACAACAAGGAACTGGGGTTCCAAAGAATAAGCACGATCAGTAATACAAAGCCTGGGCTATGCTACCATAATATTGTATAACATATGTGAAAAGAGAACGGAAAATAGGTTCCTGAAATGTAACGTGTTAGTAAAATAATAAACAGCACGAGTTTCTAGGTTTCAGTATAAATTCACAAATTTGGGACGGCTGGAGGTGTGGCCTTACAGCAAGACAGTTTTTTTTTTTCTTATGACAAGACATTGATATGTTTGTGGCTAAAATATAAACTACAATGGGTTTCTTTTACAGGCACAAAGCATTTTTAACACTCAATGAAACTTGGACAAGATGAGAGTTTTTCCCATCACACGTTATGGAGACATTCTCTACAGAAATGTCTCGAAAAGTTCTTTAAATGACCTGGACATGTTATTCCACTCCAGTCTGTTTCATTACAGGCTCCCCTTTCAAACCTACTGCTTGGAATTACATTCTGTGGTCAATCTACCATCTCAACACACCCAACCCCAAATACAGTGACATTAATTTATCTATAAAGCACTGCTTGGTAGGACCCCTTTGTACTTTCTTTCCCACGTAATAATCACAGAACCAGTCTGCAACCAGCACTCCAAGTGACTCATGCACCATACCACTCCAAAAGGCCAGATCAATCCTGGTCCTTACTCATTCATGAGTATAGTGCCCCACATAATTGGAATGCCTCACAGAGTACTCTCAAATGAAAACAGCTTTGTTTCTTGTGTCTGGTTTTATAAACTAACTCAAACAGGTATTCTGTGACATACGTGCCTGCTTTTAATTTCTGTTTTGATTTTGCCATCTGTTCTGTTATCCAGTATGTCATGCCTTTAAATTGTTCACCATGTGTGTTATTCTGTTTTATAACTCCTTTATTTATACTCTGTTTTTACTAGTCTTACTAGGTCAGCTTGTTGTTGTAGAGGAGAAATTGTTCTCAATCACCTTACCAAGTAAAATAAAAATTACATTAAAAAAAGGAAGAAGAAAAAAAAAACTTAATTCCAAAATACAGTACAACTAGAAAAAGTAGACAGCCATATTGCGTCCAATTTCTTCATAAAAGTAATACCTCTTTGTAGTTAGGAAACTCAAATCAAACATAGTCAACCGTTAACCACTCAAAATAATATGCGATTAAAGCCCAACGCCCACTGGAGGCACGAGACGCGTCAAAAAATTGGTTACATTAATTTCAATGGAGCAACGCCCACTGGCAGCGTGTGACGCGCGTCAGATTTTTACTTTTCGCCACTGCTCAATTTCTTGATCAACTCAATAAAATGCATTTGTCTTTTAGGTTATTTAACCATTTCGCCCTGTCATGGTCGGTGGCTCACATTTAGCGAAAACCTCACACGCAGTAGTCAAAACCGATTCACCGGCATTTAAACCAAGTCGCAGTTTTGAGAGGAAATCCGTTATTTTGCGGGAATTTAAGTTATCAAGTGATCTACAGTTAGACAGAACCTAACTCAGGGTACACTGGTAAGAACTTAACGCTGCTAAGTTAGATGGCTAGCTATCTCGCAGCTGGGTGAAGTAAACTGAATCATGATCTTAATTTACTAGACGGCTATTTTTAGGAGGGAAACCCGAACGTCGAACTTTGTCATCACTTCAAATAAGCTTTATCGTTAGGTGTTCTCAAAATTAAGCGTTCGCTTGTTGAATATTTTAAGATTGACTCTCATGGCTTCACGGTCGTGTTGACAGTTGTCAATGTTGATGCAGCTGACGCTTTCAGTGAGCGTTTAAAAGCGTCAAGGCAACATCCGGAGTTTGACGCGACGCTTCGCGGCCAGTGGGCGTTGGGCAGCCCTCATTTTTAAAATGAATAAGGACGATTATTAAGTTGTTTTCACCAGCCTTGGCTAAAATTGAAGACAGACTCAAAAGAATGTATCCAGGAAAAAAAAAGAAAATTAAATCACCAATTTTGTCATGCTTTCCGTATACCCTTCCATTAATTTATGATGATTCCCTGGCACCTGCCGAATAAGAGACATTTTGCAATTGGCCTTATGATCGTCATAAGCAGGAACATTTCAATGTGTCGCTAGTATTCCATTCTAGGAGATTACACTATAGCAGAGGACACAGTTACTCAGCAAAATGTTTTCTAATGCCCACATACCTTTTCTTCAGGTAATCTAGTTGGAGCAGAGATTGAGGAAATTCTCAGATGTTTGTTGAAAGTCATGATTTGAACTGTCATTTTGACCCTCTGCATAAAACCGGATCCTGACATGGCCTACAGCGTGCGTGCGAGCGAGCGACGAAATCGCGCGTGAAAGTGTCCTGATATGCAGCGTGACGATTTTAAACGGGAGTGCTAAGGTCTGGTAAATTTAGCTGGCAATACTCAGACAGCACAGATTCGGGACAGAGAACCATGGGGAAAATTACAGCTGGCCTAGCAAATGGATTTATAAAAGTTTACAATACTTACTTGAAACACCCAGCTCTCGGGCAATAGCCGACCGTGCGGCCTCCTTTCGATTCAAATCTGTGTGTTGCGGGTGTCTCGGTTCATATAATAAGGGGTTTTACTCAACTTTTAAAATTTACTTCTCCTCTATTCGGCTCGTGCTTGCTGTTCCGCTGCTGTCCTCTCTCTGATAACAATCTTGTCAACAGGATGCAGCTTGTACTTTTCAACCAATAGGAAGTGTTTTGGGGCGGGACACGGGCGCGAAATGTTGTCCAATTAGACCCATTTACTGTTTGCCAACAAGACAGGCTGCGCGCGCAGTTTGGCAGCGGAAGTATGGCGGCCCATAATGGCCTATGAAGCTATGCGAGGGCATTAGCCATCAAAGATCGCGAATTCTACCTAAACAAATTTACTTTGACAAATTACAAGCAATTTCCAGATCCGTATGGTATCAGTGAGTGGGTAGATGACGTTAGTTAGTGACCAAGTATTCCGTGGCCTGATATATTTACCCATTTGATCGAGAAACCTACCGTGTACACAAGGGAGGAACTCCGAGCGTTCAAGTCACTGGATGCTTAAGACTGCGTTATCTGCAGACATAAGCAGAATGTTAAATACCACGACAGACTTGGAGTTTTGTGTCTCGAAATTAGAGGTCCTTCTTAGTCAAACACAAGGGCATAAAACCGTTGTGTATGACGCATGGGTTTAAATTAAAACCAGAAAAGAAACCCCAGAAAACTACGCCCTGATAGCTAATTATACCTGCATGGCAGGCTAAGTATTATTTTGTACTGTTGGCTCGCCAGCTAGCAAGTGTGACTGCATAGTTGTCATGCAAACATGAAATATGCTTCGGTTTACCATTATTCTTACATATTTCATTTAATGTCTGTAACCGTGCAACACCCGTCAAAAAATTGGTTACATTAATTTCAATGGAGCAAAGCCCACTGGCAGCGTGTGACGCGCGTCAGATTTTGACTTTTCGCCGCTGCTCAGTTTCTTGAGCGTCAACTTAATAGAAACGCATTCGTCTTTTAGGTTATTTAACTATTTCGTTTTGTCATGGTCAGTGGCTCACATTTAGCGGAAACCTCACATGCAATTGTCGAAACCGATATACCTGCTTTTTGACCAAGTCGCAGTTTTGAGAGGAAATCCGTTGTTTTGTGCGCATTTAAGTTATCAAGCGATCTACAGTTAGACAGAACCTAACTCATAGTACACTGGTAAAAATTTAACACTGCAAAGTTAGCTAGCTAGCTAATTCGTTGGGTGAAGTGAAGTGAATCATAATCTTAATTTACTAGACAGCTAAATTTAGGAGGAAAATTATGCCTGTATATAACATATAGTGTGCAGTAACCTGAACATCACACTTTTTCATCACTTAAAATAAGCTTTATCGGTAGGTGTCAACAAATTTAGAGCCCTTAGCTTTACTCTTTCATCTTACTTAGTGTGGCTTTTATTGTTACTTTGCAATCTCAAACTCTGTAGCCAGCAGTTAGCTGTGGAGATGCATGCATTGCAAACTGTCTTACAAGTAAACACATTCAAAGAATGCTTGATTGGTCAAACATATCAAAAAAGAACATAAAGAATTACATTAGGTATGATTCACTACACGTTTTCATCAATCTGCACTCATTTTAATCCTAATCTTTGTTGCCAGAACTGTCTTCATACTGGGTACAATGAATACAGTAAATACCCTGTAAATAATATCTGAAATTCCTGACATCTTTAATCAAATAAAACCCAAATAAAGATGGTTTGATCCCTCTGAACCGCATAAAATCTGCCATTGTAATTTATTTCACTTGAGAGATATCCTGCTGACAAAGAAATAAGAATGATGTTTTTAATTAACTGGTTTTCTTTCACCCAGCCAATAGCTATTAGTAACTACTGTGTTCTTTTTCCATTTGAACAGAATTCAAGTCTATGTGAGTTAACAGTTTCAAAGATGCTGCATTATTTCCACCAAGCTCTACAAAAGCAAAAGTATCTTTTTGCAAGTATAGTTAAAAGTACTGAAAATCAAGTTCCATTGGCATAACAGCTTTGTTCTCTCCACCCTGGTGTAAATACACCAGGTAATGTTATTAGGCAACATTTCAATAAACTTGCAGTTTCTGTACTGTAAATGAATTGCATTATAAAACAGAAGGCTCAAAATAAAATACAGCAAAATACGAGAGGTATCCCTCAATTGCCCTCATTTTAATGTCAGTTCACATCTGAAAAATACTGAACATGTTAGTGAACTTCTATACTTAGGATATGGCATGGTGTTAATGCAAAAGACAAATTATGGTTTGACTGCCCCCCCCCCCAAAAAAAGCATAAATTCAATCAGGAAAGATGAAGTCATTTCACTTCCTGAAAACTTCCACATCCTGTTTAAACGTGGCTTTGAGTACTGTGGCACAGAGTGACAGACTGCTCTGGAGTTCGCACACTTTAACATTGCATAACATTGGTTGTAGCTTAACAAGCCGCAAGAAATGTAATTCAGGAAAAATTCAAAAGCCCATGGTGGGCAGAACATCATAGTCATGAAATGATTAAAGCAAAATGAAATGTGCCAGCGGGCTATCATATTTTTAGCGCATCACTCGTATGCATATCTGTGAGCAGTAGTCTGCGCAAGACAAGAGAATCACTTGATCTCCAATCTCTTCTAACTTGACAAGCAGGACTGAATCAGCAAAGTGCCGCATATGAAAAAGAAGAGACCTGCTTCAGTTACTAAAATATGAACTCTGCTTTTGTATCACCCAAATTTCCATGCATCCATTCTCTACACTGCCTCTTCTCCACGCGGGTCGCCGGGGAGCTGGAGCCTATCCCATCTGACTATGGGTGAGGCAGGGACCCACCCTGGACAGCTCACTGATCCATCGCGAGGTGCACACACCATTCAGTCTCACACTCATACCTATGGGCAATTTAGCATCTCCACGCACCCTGATGTGCATGTCTTTGGACTGTGTGGGAAACATGCAAACTCCACACAGAGAGGCCCCAGGCCGGATTTGAACCCGCAACGTTCTCGCAGTGACATAGCAGTGCTAACCAACATGCAATCGGATGATGAGACAGAAGATGCCAGGTACATTTAACGATAGCAGAATAAGCGCAAATTATGCATCATTTACAATCATCACAAGTGAACTGTTCATGATCTTCTCTTACCCCATTTTGGAGTTGGATGTAATGATGGCCTCTGCTCCCTGGAGATTAAAAATCCATTTTTTTTTCAACCAGACACAAGCCTAAAAAGCCTGGCCATTTATAATACATGAACCATGAGTGTGCTTCATGCCCATGAAACCTACTGGCCCATATACAGCTTCATCAAACGCAGCTGCTTGATTCAAACCAGTAGAACTTCAAGCATGTTTTAAATTCTAGCAGAGGTCCCAAGGAACCCAAATATGTCCAGCTGAAATACAGAGAAGTGTGCATAAAATGATGAATAAGAGAGTTTCTATTACATCTCAAGTTGTGGTTATAAAAACATGTCTTGGGTTTGAATATTTCACTTGAAATGAATGTGATGTAGCTTCGGTGAAGCTCTGCAACCAGTTGGTACAGAATATGCAGGCAACGAGGGTCACATCCCTTCCTGGCCTCCAATTAGTTAGTAAGGCAAACCAATTAAAATTTTACATTTTAGCCACTTTTCTTTGACAGCTAATGAATGACTACCACAGACCGTTCTTCAGTCGCAAATTAAAAATTTTCCTGAGAACTAATCAATGCGCAAACCTATGTTTGCTTGTACAGCCAATTAGCTGATTTTGTCAGGATAATTGCTGGAAACAAAAACTTGATTATGCACTAGCCCTCCAGGGCTGGAATTACCCTGCCCTGCACAAAATGTTCTCAGATTTGGGACTTGCAGTATTTCACAAATGGTAAAAGCTTCTCAGAAACTAATCACTTTGCTGACTTTTTTGTCTCCGTGGTCATTTCTGGAATCTTCAAAATTTTTGCTCCATCATCATATGCTAATATGCTGCAATTACATTCAGAAATATAGCATAAGTTGCAAATAAATGTTTCACAAATACTCTAGGATAACAAACATATTACAGTTCTGACAATAGCCAGCACAATGTGCTATGTACCCAAATTCTACTCAAAAATTTAATAGCTTCACTTTGTTATTCTTCCTGAAATAAAAAGCTTTATTTTCATTAAAAAATACATTTTGTCAGTTTATTTTTGGTATAATGGCTGAACTTACACATTTTAGCCCCATTTTACAATTTCCAATGCTATGCTTGTAATGATGTGTGATTTAGACAGGATGTTGATGCACATTAAGAAAATAATAGACATTGATGAGGTCAGCAGCAGCAATTGACAACTACAAATAATGCCAGTTGCTGTCAATATCAAGATTTATTCCAAATAATAAACAGTCTCCTCAATGCAGCTGCCACAAGATTCATAAAAGATAGAAGCCCAGTTACTGGTGCTGAGGTGCCTCGGACTCTAAAACGATAGGACAATAACATCATGCTTCTTACCATAATGCAGGCAGAAACACAGATGTGTACTTTGCCAAATGACATTAGCTGGATGTTAAAAATAGAAGGCCTGACCTCCTTCCACAGCCATGTCATCACCACTAACACCAAACAAACATTTAGGTTAGACACTTGTTTTCAACACCAGGTTTCCCCAGTTAAGAGCTCCACTGGACAAGCCCTGCTAAAATGAGCAGGGGCAGCAAGCTCTAATTATTTTGCCATCAGTCAGGGCCGTCATGGTATTCCCGGTGACGCACATCATATGACACTGCAGGGTGACACGAGGACAGGAAAGGAAGACAGACAGACAGGAAGCTAAGATCATGTAGAGTCTCAGACTGAGCCAACATCACTGATACAGTTTATGACCTATCATATCCCATACAAATGGTGCAGCCAAAAAAAAAAAAAGTCATGCTTCACACTTTTGATAAAATTACTGTCCACTCTTTTTTTGATGATATGAAGTTTCCTCCTAGTAGTATGGCTTATGAGACCTAAGTCTTAATTCAGCTTTTGGATACTCCCATTTAAAACTCCTGATTAAGGGCTACTTTTCTCAACATTGACATAATCTTAATGCCCTGCAGACTTTCCAAGAACACCACATTCAATTTGACATCTGGCGATTTAACAAATCAGTGAAATTCAAAGGGCCCCTCGCAGCAAAGATACAGATCGAGATCCCCAAGATTTCTATCGCATCAGGTTGTTCTGATTACCATAACAGTTCCATGACAAGCCTTCTCATAATAATTAACTTCCTAATTGGAAGAAAATTATCTGCCAGATTCTCTGCAATTGATAACATATCTCCGTAACAGATGTCATGAGTAGTTTAACATTGAAAAATAAGCAAAAATGCATGCCTCAGGGGAAGTCAGCACTCAACATGACGTTTACAGGCCCTGATGAACAAAAGTAGCCTTCAGCTTCAGTAATGGCCACACAGACCTTCAGAGAATGCATTCAGGTCTTTGCATCAGCTGGCAATCCTTCAGTAAATCCACCAGAAAGAGGAGGGGTGGTCATGGGAGATGCAGGAAAGAAAGGAACAACAGCTAGGTTTACCAAATAAAGACTATGCCACTTTACTCTAAACAAAATAAACAAAAACCTGAAGGACACAGAATACCTTGAAAGATGGTAGAGTGACACTACATAAAAATTTCAGGTTCATATTAAAATGACAGGTTCATTTTAATAACAAAGGCACACACACATTTCATGTACCATTTTTATTGTATTTATATAGAAATACTTAAAAAAACATGAAGTAGCACCATTACTTAAGTTTTACCTTATTGTGTAGAACTTTAAATGTCAGAAAAATAAAACTCTTGATACATTTTCAAATCTTGTTTCAGCAAATATAATATTAGTATTTGACCATGAGGTTAAAGGCCCTTTATCATAAAATAAAATATATTTTGTTCTTAAACTTTGCTCAATAAAGTACATTTACGCTCAAGTAACTTCACCTACATATACATAAACAAGTGGTAAACAAATGTATTAAAATAGAAATACTAAAACTAGAGTGGTGCAACAGAACTCTGTAATTCCCACTGGAATCTAATTCATACAAATTTTAGAAAGCATAAACAGTTCCTTTTTGTTTGATTTAACTTTCATACATTTCATGTTTTGTAATAATATAGAATAAAATATGCTTTATATTACTGAATAAAAAATATGCTGGGTGAAGCAGATTTAAAACACATTTTTTGCTGAACCTATAAAACCTCCACCCCAACAGAATACTGTTTAATGCAATACACATTTTGTGGGTTGTATTTCAACCAACAGTTGTGTGATATTAAAATAATACAGTGTTCTTTGCCATAAGGCCATACTAAAAATAAAAGATATTTAACCCAGCTACGAAAAGTTCACTGAACTTAAATTAAAATATTTGTAAACATTTTTTGCAATACGAAATATAATCTTTCAAGTCAAAAAAGAATAAAATACTTCAATCTGTATTAATGTAATTAATATTTAAAACCTTAAACTTGTGGATTTTTTTTATCTACACATATATATGAAGGATATGTTGTTGCTGTCCAATAATGCATTCTTTTAAACTTAAGCTGCAGTATCATTCCTTTTATAATAAGCCCCTTCTCCAAAGTCCATCAGCCATAGGCACTACTACCATTACATTCGAACAGCGAACCAGGAAAGGCCATCTCTCCAACAGTCTATAAATGACACATTTTAAGTACCTCAGAGCACTCTCCTTTTGTGGCTTCATAAATATTGTGTACAGTTTTCTAGAACTATTTACTATGCTTTAATATTTAGAACATGCATTAGATGTTGAAAATATTTCTCACGCTACAGTACATTATAAACAATGACAACAGAGCCCTGAAGGGAGTCCCTTTTGGATACTGCAGCTCTACATACATACATTTGTACATGTATGTACACACGTGTGAGCCATGTCTTCATAATGCAGTATGAGAATTTGTTTGCTGTTGCTGAATGTCAAATACATTTCACGAAAATATACGTATAGCCTGAGTAACTGCAGCATGACAGACAGGGCATTTGGGCTCGTTTTTCTCGCAGATGCGATTGGCGCACTCCATGCAGAACAGGTTGTGGCCACAGGGGACCAGGGCAGCGATGACCTCACTTTCAAAGCACACCGAGCAGTCCCGGCTGCCCTTCCTACTGGTCCCCGACGAGGAGCTCGAAGATGAGCTGGAGGACGAGGAGGCGGAGGAATCGGAGGGCACTCCAGGGAGGTGAGGCCCCGAAAGGGAGGCAATGCCATTGGACAACCCATTAGCAGAGTAGCCTGGGAAGCTAAGGCTGCCGCCCCCGGGGTCGCTACGCACTCGACGGGCCAGTGGGTGCTCGCAAGCCCCGACAACATGATGCAGGGGTGGGGACAGCCTGGGCTGGGGGACGGAAGCCACACCGTTAGCCCTCCGCTGGTTCGCTATCATCCCGTTGGCATTGACAGAAGCGTTGGCAGGAAAGATTGAGGAGGCAGTGCCGCCGGTCGAGGTGACACCACGGTCGTACTGTGACCAGACCAGGCCGGGAGGGGTAGGTGTGGCCTCGAAACCCGGCGAGGACTCAAAAGCCAAGTCAGTGCAATCGGGAGAAATCACATCGCTCCCATAGACGAATCCGTTGCCATTGCTGTTCACGTTGACGTTGTTATTGTTATTGTTGCCATTGTTGGAGGCAGTGTAGCTCAGGGCAGGGCTGGGGGGGCTGTAGTCCGCCAGTCTGGAGCTGCTGTTGTTGCCAAAGTAGGAGTCGGTGGACGCGCTGCCCAGGGAGCTGGAGCTGTCGTTGCGGTAGTTTGAGAAAGGCTTGCGTCCGGAGGTGGGAGTGGTGCTGGAGGTAGGCTTGCTCCACAGGCTGGCGTGGCCGTGCAGGTCGAAGCCCACATCAGTGCCGTTGGCATGGAAGTCGTTCTCGTCAGTCAGCTCGATAAGCCCCCCGGTGCGCATGGCGATGTGTGCTTCTATCTCCTCCCTGGCGCGGTCCACATTCTCAGGCATGCCCGTGACCTCAAACACCGGCTCTTTGTCCCGACTGGGCGTGACAATGTAAGTGTGCGTCTGCTGCTGGATGCGCTTGATGGTCGCTCCCTTTGGTCCCACCACCAAGCCCACGACTCTGTAGGGTACCCGCACCTGGATGGTTGTCTGTCCCGGAAGATTTGGGGGTCCTGGCACCGGGCCACTCCCATTCAGACTGGTGTTTTTGTTCCTCGATGCTCGGATCATAGAGAAATGCTCAGCAGCTGAGATGATTTCCCTCCTAGCCATGGCTACATCCTCTCTTCTGCCAGTCACAACAAAGACTGGCTCCTCTCCACGCACAGGAGTTTTTATATAGGTGTTGGTCTTTGCACGCAGGGCTTTGATTTTACAACCTGTGTTTGAAAGAAAAAAAAAATTTCAATTTGTATGAAAACAATAAAATAGTATTTAGCCTTACGATTATTTATGCTAAAAAGCTGCACTTGGGCTGTTGTTTTGTTTAGACTGACACACTTAAGTCTTAGCACATATTTGCTAAAATTAAGAGCACATGCTCCAGTATCTTGATGTAGAGGTTCAATAGAGCTACAGACAGCACCAAAAATAGCACAAGGAGAAATGCATGAAGCATCCAGGTGTTATTCTAATGTCGCTGGCTAGAACTACGAGCAAATTTCTTACTAGGTTTTCCATCATTACTATAAGGCAGATCACCATTGCTCAAACAATTTAAATATTCTAAGACACAGATTTCATATTGGCCCAATTGCCGGTTCAGAGTCCGCTGGGTTAAATTGGGTTGCTAAAGGATGAAGACGGAAACCACGAAAGCAAAAATGAGAGGATTTGTACAAGAACATTTAGCAGTCAGAGAGGGAAACATGTCAATAAGCCAAAATGGGTGTAGTGTATAGCTCTATTCTTGCCACTGAAGCAGTTGTCTCTTTGTTTGAGCGATACAGCAAGGATTTCTGTACTATCCTTTGTTTCGCAGAGTGGCAGGGCGAAGAGGAACAACTGATTTCGGTCAACAGTTCATAAATTATTTATCTAAACAAAATAATCCACAGCAGCGTATAACATGACACAACCCAGTATTTCAGTGCACAGTAAACATATGAAAAATATACGCACCTTGCCTTCCAACGATTTCAGCAACATGCTCGGAACTGGGAACTGGAACACATTCGGTCATGTTCACACTCTTTTTTCTCGGCTCGTTGTCGTAGATGGAATTGTCATCGTTGTCCAAGCCCAGCAAAGAAAGCTGGTCCAGTGCTATCTGAAGGGCTCTTTGGTCATCCAGGGCGTCCCCCTGGTTGCTCCCATTCCTCTCCATGTCGGCAAATAGCGAACTAGGCATCTTTACTATCTTGCAGTCAAGGGGATCAGGGAGACCAGACAAAGCGAAAAAAACTACGGAAGGAAGGTAGATATGGGAGAAAGAAGGGAAACCGGTTTCAAATGCTAGTCAGTGCGTCTCTTCTGCCGGCAATCGATAATCAGTGCAGTCCCGGCAACTCGGGCGTTCTCGGAGCCCAGTTCCCAAATTTCTATGGGTGGGCACAATCGCGTATTCCGGAGTTTTAAATCGCTAGAATGCCGGTGGTGGCAATTTTCCTTCAAGGAGCCCCTCCCGGCTCACTCAGCTCTTTTCTGTTTTCTGTCTGACTTGCTGCAGCCAGACAGCACTTCTGGGGGATATGTGCGAATGACGTCACGGACTGGGAAGGGACGGTGCGGTACTACTTGTATTTGCATTGGCCTCGCTGATTGGTCATACTTGGTGCTGGGAGGGAACAATATGTTTGACCCCTAAGGCACACTCCTTTTCTTTGTTGTCTCAAGAAACAATATCTGAAATGTTTAAGAATTTTTTTCGCCACTTTATGACAATTATTGGTCAACAAATTAAGCTTGGTCTGAGTTGATAAAATGTCTGTTCACCAACTGAAATAGCGTAACTGTTATCAGAAGACTGTGCTGTCCAGGACAGTAGTTTTGAGTTCATTTACAACATCGCCTTTACTTGAAATAAAAATGTTAATCGATACATCTGATGATAACCATGCTTTTCACTCAAGCTTTGAAAATGAAAACTGCCATTTCTATCTCATAATTATATTTCCATTTGTTTTAAATAAGGAATAAAAATAAATTGAATGTTCAGTCATGTCCAATTAAAAATAAAACTCGACCCAAATTCAGTAGCCAATGCCATTGCCTGACCATGCGACTCAGGCGGCAGTCACCGGTTATCTTCCTATTCTGGGACAGTGGGTCATTTTAAATACCGTGCAACTAAAGGTATCAAGGTGGCACCTCTGGTCCGCATAATGAATATATTTACGTTCTCACCAGCTAATTAAAACACAGTTTGTCCGTGTGGAAATGATGCTTGCACTTGCGCTGTTTGTTTCATGTGCGGCTGAGAGTATCTTCTGCTGCACGGTATGCAAAATAAAACATCATGTCATTTGTTTCAGCTGCCAGCACAAACTGATTTAAAACGTGAGGCAAAGCCCTCTTCCCATGTTTCCCACATGTCTGACAGGATTGCCGGGTAGCCTATTGAGGATTTGAACCTGTAAGCAACTCATTTCCTCGAGATGTTTATGGTACCGGTACCTGTCTGATCTGTCAGGTCATACGTTTCTGTTGGCCTATAGAACTAACCTGGAACACATAGGCCTATTGCATATTGTGTGACTTAAGTAAACATGCTCGTGATAGTTCTCACCACATGTGAGTAGTGATCAATGTGCATTTGTAGTTTTAAAGAGGAAGACAAATGTGGCATCATTTCGAGGTAAAATTGAAGGTAAGACAATAAAAATGTTTTCTATGTTTAGCCCCGGGGGATCTTTTCCAATTACTGCTCGTTCAGCATTTGGTGTAATTAAAAAAGCTATCATAGCCCATCATTTAGTATACCCAGATAGGCGACGCATACAAATGCTGGCAGTCAATGCGCAAGTTAAGTATTCAAACTCGAGCGCCTGTCTATAGAGTAAAACTATGGCTTCTGTTCTATTGCGTATGACGAAGTGCGTTTTGTCCTGATGTCTTGGGGAAAAAAATCAACTGGTAAATACAATTAATTATAATCTAAAAACAATCAGGCTAAAAAAAAGAAATATAGAAATGCAGTATGGTCTTAAAATTTCGGATGAGTGAACTACTACATCTTGACGGCAAATCTGCCCATTGAGCGCGCGCAGGAGATATTGCATGGGGGAAGGGAGAGTGCCTTCACAACACAATGGAAATTTCAGCCCAATTCAGAGCCATTTAAACGGAAGGCACTTGCTTTGTCACCTCGGCTCTGCACAATTACAAGTATGCTAATGTAAACCGCTCTAAACCTGAGAATGTGGGCTGAAACTTTCAAGCCAATATTTATGTTTTTAAGCATAATTACATTACCATTTGAACTCAGAATCTGCATTTTAAACATGGGGAGAACTCGAACTCCTAAACTGACATTCGTCATTTTGCAATTAAATGACTGTGGCGAACTTAAAAACGGATTGAAAATACTTATTTCGTTTGAGCTTAGTTATTTTACCATTTCAATCATCGCCGCGAGTATTCGAGAACACCAAATAGGCCCATGCATCTTCTGACTGTCATGTGATACCCTGGAACGTGAACGACTACTGATCCCTGTATTCTCAAAAATTAGACGACATGCCATGTATTATGTTTCACAGGCTTTGGTGTCTGTGGATAGGTAGCTATACATTTTGCATTTTCGCAATGGAATTAGCCTACGTATGAGTCCACAGAGCAATAAGCACCAAATAATTTACTTTTATATGGTCAAATTCAAATCAAATCAATCAATCAAATCAAATTAATCAAATCAATTAACAGGAACTATTTAACATCACAGGATTGACTTGTTCAGAAACAGGCATTAAAATGACGTGTGGATTTTGGCTAAGTTAAATAATCAAGGTCACTTTGGTGTTCTACAGAACCATTGACCCTCTGTAAAGAACATCTTTGTTAGAAGTAATATAAATTGTAGGAGGTCCCAAGACCAATTTGGTTAAAAAGTACGTGCTGCTCATCGCCATCAGACCATGACTCATGGCTCAATCTGTCATGTCTAACAGTGCAGATTTGGCAGTTAAGCACATTGCCAAAATGCCAGTCATTATATTAAAGACACTTCTAGATCTTAATGTTTCTTGGGAAAAAAACAATATCCCATGTATTCATGGAGGTGTGACGATAAAAGAAAGAAAAGGTTTGAATATATCATTTTAGCTTTTATTTTAATTTGTGCATTATAGCACAACCTATAGCCTGGAGGTTTCAGTGTGGCCTCTGATGGGTTGTTTTTTAAGCCCAAGTGCCGCAATAATAAGAACAGTGCAACTGTTGGGTTATTGGGCAAGACCCTTAACATCACAAAGTTCCAGACGGAACTGCCCCCGGCATAATTGAACTTACACTGCTTTAGATGATGGTGTTGGCCAAATAATAGCAATGCAATTTCAAATTTAATGCATCTTTAAACTGCAGACTTTGAAATCTTGCAGGTTATGCTTGGTATTTTTGCCAGGAGGTATAATCTATATCATTCAAAAAATATGACTTACTGCTCAGACCAAACTTTTTTTATTGTTTTCATCTGAGCGTGATGGTCAAACCGGCCTCATTATTCCGTGGTTGTTGTGAAGTAATTCGTTATGATGAGAGCCGATTCAAATGAGCAGTGTGAATGTATTTGGCTGGACTGGTGCTAATCGGAGGGATTTCCCCTATATTGGAAACAAAGCTTCAGTATTTCCCCTGAAACATGACACTGCTGCATTGGTTCAAGGCAGCATGAGTAGGGTCCCTGTGCTGCAGCTGCCGTGCTGGGCTCAAACTTACTGCACAATCTCGTACTGTGGTGTAAGTGTTGTTCTAGGATCAACAAAATAATGCAAATTTTAAGAGTAACATTAGGCCTATAGTTCACCAATGAATAGTAACTCTGCCATGATGATGTCATGAAACGACAAAGGCCACGATGTCAGACTGTGCCAAGCATACTCGCTTCTCATTCTGCGCCCATTTCACAATTAGGAAGGATTGATGCCTTTAACATTCTGCTGACAGTGAGGACAATCTTAATGCTTTTGGCATTGATGGTCACATCCTTTTCTTTTAAGGCCATTTATAAAAATGGCTTTAAACTTTCATATTTTTGACCGGTGAAAAAGAAGGAAAACGATACACGAGTGTGCTACATTTTCTCTCTTGGAGAACCCCGCAGGAGTCATGTTGGTGTATTTTGTGATTTATCACGTAGAAAAATGATGTTTTCCTCTCCTGGATTGTCTGGCGATTTTCTCATAGCATTTGGGTATAAGTGGAACAGAGTGCCAGAAAGAAATGGATAAGTGTTCTCTGATCTTGGATGAGAGGTTCAATTTACCATCATACTATATAATGGCTGACTGTTCTTCTCAAACAAAGCACCAAGATCACCTGTCCTGCAGTTCCTACATTGTTTTTTTGTTAGCTTCTCAATAGTAGATGCATATTTGAGGACATGATTTAAAATCCTTGATCGTAGTACTATGTAACCCATGATTACAGAAGTATGTGCTGGCCCTATGCTGTAAAATTCAAAGTAGCATTGCTGCTAAGGAAATAAATATGGTCCTTTGTGGAACTATGAGGAGCACCTTCAGCCCCCTTTGTGTTACTGAAGGTGTTTCTTCACCTGCACGTCCACTGACTTACTAACCGATATTTGCCACTTGGAATTAACATTAGAAGTTAGCCAGCTGCTTAGACGCGATTACCCGCCTGCTTTTTTTCTCCGCTAATGAGAGGAAGCGGGGCTTAGCGCCGTGTGACCCAGACATGCTCTCCGTCTGCGAGCTGAGGGCAGGGCAGCTTCATGCTCCGTGTCGCCTGCTTAGCACTGAAGACCTGGGCAGGACTTGACCCCCTTTCTCTCCCCACTTCCACTGTTCTTTTTCCCCCGCTGCCTGCTGCAGGCAGCCACGCCAGACACCCGCGGCAGCCGCCCCGCGTCACAAGAAGTAGCACTGCCTGCACTCGGAACATTTCACCACCCTGTTTACAAACTCTTACCTCATACTGATCACTGTCAGTGCTCAACCCGATGCAGAACAGAGATTAGTTTGACTGTGGCGCAAGAAATAATACTGTATATTGTTCCCTTTCTGCATCAAGTCATGACAAATAAATCAAAAATAGGACATGGTTAAACTGCATTGCTTTACAAAGACTCACTGATAGCTATAAACTGAATGAGTGTAACTTGTGCAATGCAAGAGAAATGTAACATCTGCAAGCGACATAGTTAATATATTCACTTTTTAAAAAAGAGCAGGCTTTTTTCTGCATACAATGGGATACCATCGTTACGATTTGGGGTTGTAATTTGTAGGTATGGAACGCACAAACAGCGCTCAGTTTTGACAGTGTTTTGCCATACACGTTTGTCCTTATATATACAAACTATATGGTTGGTTATGCAGAATACAGAATCAGCACATCTGAACTGCTGCTATATGCTTGGGTGGCTTGATGTGGTGTGGGCCTTGAAACAAGGGAACAGTGTCAGCCACCGTGTAGCGGCGCAGGAATATGGTCGCAATCTTTGGCACTTTTGAATGAATAAATTCAATCAGTTCCTTTCCAGTGCTCAGACACCTGACAGGTGGTGAAATGGGCCATGGCTGCTGTAATGTGGGTCGCTGCAGCCACATTGGTGCAGAGCTCATTGGCAGGTACAATAGGAGGATGCTGGAGCCGAGCATCTCCAGGCCCGGCCCCGTGTCTGCACTGACACACTGAACTGAAGTGGCACTGATTCCAATGGCCCTGATTGGCTGCCTGCCAGGCGCTCAAGGAATCGTGCAACGCGGCAGCACTACAGCTGGAGCAGATGCCCCGCAGTGTGTGGGCACATACACACTCTCTTCCTCACACACACACGCACAATCTCTCTCTCTCTCCCTCTCCCTCTTTTGCACAAACGCACACACATAGACACACCCCCTCCCTCTTACTCTCTCCCGCACATGCACACGCACTCTCCCTCACTCAAACCCAAATGTACACACTCTATCCCTCCCTCTTACACACACACACACACACACACAAACACACACTCTCTCTCTATCTCTTCCTCTATCTCACTCATATACACATGCACATACACGCACACAAACACACTCCCCCTCCCTCTTACTCTCTCCCACACACGCGCGCACACACTCCCTCACTCTCACCCACATATATACACTCTCTTCCTCCCTCTTACACATTCTTTCCCTCATATATACACACTCTCTCCCTCCCTCACACAAACTCACTTGTACACACACTCTCTCCCGCTCACACCCCCCTGCCCACACACACACACACACACTCTCTCTCTCTCTCTCTCTCTCTCTCTCTCACAATCTCTATTCCAAACACACATACACACTCTCTCTCTCTCCCCCTCCCTTATTCTGACCCATGCACACACTCATTCAGACATCCTCTCACAAACTCCCTCCAACTCATTCCCTCTCCCTCAAAAATGAACATACACAAACAGCACATGTACATGCATGTACATGAGCACATACAGCTAAATATTCTAACTGATACATATGGTATCTATAATGTCATCACACACACACACACACACAATTCCATTCCTAATTTACACTGATCCTCCCAGCTCTCTCATCTCTCCGGTAGTTCCCCGGCTCCCGTTTGACTCTCTGCACCCAGAAGTCCGTTCGGAGAGCAGCCCTGCCCTAGATGCTGAATAAATAAACAGGCTGAAGTACAGTAAATAAACAGAGTGACAGATTTATAAAACCTTCGCTCAGCAGTATGGGAAGGCTCCCTGTAGCGAAAGCACTCTCAATACCTACTGTACGCCCTGGCATGGGTTCAACTGCAGGCACTTATACGCAAACATGAAGTCATCTGCTTTATAACCTGGGAGGGACTGCAGTGAATAGATGACAGGGGGGAAAAAAAGGCTGGAAACCCCAGGGGTGGGGCTGCCTGCGCGGTGAATGAGCGGAGCCTCGCTGCTGGCGGATGCTGTGCACCATATTTCTGCATGCACTCTCAACACCCTGCACTTCCTGTGCCAACCTCATCGGAAATACAGAAGAAAAACTTGATTTAGAAGGAACCTCAGTTAGTCAAAGAGCAGCATCTGGTAATGGTTCAAATGCTTCCTTTTCTGGTGAATAACAGCAGACAAGTAGACCTTTTCAGTTACTATACAGTATGCACAGTAGGGCATTATTCTTATTCCAGTATTATATCATGGCATATGGAAAGTTTTTACAGTCTAATCCAAGCTGAAAGATGCAAAACGACCATTTCTCTACAATTTCCTTTTCAGCTCAGTCTCAAAATAATCTTCTACGTCTTTAAATCTTGCGTTCATCACGTTTCCAACTTTCGCATTCCTGGACAAAAATGGCGAACCCATTGTAACATTGTTACACACATATTATACTTATATTATCACATGATGTTTTATCATATCTATGCACCTGATTTTCTGTTAATTAGAACAGGTTTTGCTCTTCTGTTTGTAAATTATATGGCCATTAGAAATCATTGATCTGGGCTTCAGTAAAAGCAGCACAAAGTATGGCATAAAGCATAATTATTTTAAATAAAGGAAAAACCAGAGGAAGCGTACAGTGTGATTTATTGCAGGCTACTTTGCAGAGTTTAGCCAGGGCATTTGTTTTGAAATGTAATGTTATAATGTCTGTTGTGTACCCTGTCAAAACTGACATTTGTGACTATTGGTAAAGACAGGAGATAGACCTGAACCAACTGACACATTTACACTTCACTAAATAATTGAACATCGCAGATGCGTTAGCCTGTGTCTCTGCTGCTTGGGTGGAGGGGAAAATTGCCAGATCTGACTCCGCATGCCATAGCTTGGTAGATTCTGTATGGACCTGTACAGCCTTGAGAATCAATACCAACCCACAAATGATCAGACATCTGTTCAGTTTATCTCCCTCCTTTTATCAGTGTTTAACTTGACCAACTTAGATAGAAGATGTGTTATCACCATGGTTTGGATTGGCTCCATCAGGAACAGTTTTAAGCAGGATTTTAAGCCATTAGCTGAGAATATGGAGGATCTTCATCCGAACTGTTAGTTATGCCCAGGACTCCCCCCTTCTTAACAGTACTACGAAGGAAGATGAGATCAAGAAACTCACATGCAGTGTATCCTTTAGTCATTGTGCTGCCAAAGACAAATGATGAGCCAGGACCTAACATGGCTGTATATACTGTCTTTGAGCAATGGGAAATATACTAACTTTGTTCCCGAGCCCGAAATTTCACACACTTTCTCATGCTGGTAGTCTTACTCAGTCATTACCATTGGCCCATATTTTTTCTGCTTTTTTTTCTGCCTGGAACACCACTGAGGTATAAAATTAAATAAAGAAATTTAATGAAAATAATTAGCTTCATTTTATGTGTTCAGATGCCCTCCACGGACAATATCATGAAGGTTTTTGGCAATCGTATGAAATACACGAAAATTTGCTGGCAAATGTAAAACTTGAAAATTGGTGAATTATGACAAATTAATACAACAGGAAGGTTAATATTTCCATAAAGGCAAATTAAAATATGGAAAAAAATATGAAGCAAGAAGATAATTAGTTTCTATTTTAATCAATCAATCAATCAATCATTTTTGATTATGAAGTAAAGGATTTAATACATCCATGATAGCAGCACACATGCTGTACAATCCTATTACACATATTCACATTTAGACAACACAACACGGACATAACCCTATCTGCGCATTTTTGTAACTCTTTCCTGAACATAAGTTTCATTTCAGACACACCACAAACTTGTGTAAGGTTAATCAGTTTCGCATAACAAGCCCAAACAAGTGTTATCCATCTAAGTATTTAACACATATTGCATGGATTCCAGCAATTTGCTGAGTTTAACAAAGGCCAACTCATAATTCTTTTCTTGGAAATGTGCCACACTAAAATCAGGAGGATTATACCTCTTCTGCAAGTTCAGGAAGTAGAATCCTTCCTTCGTCTGACTGCTTTGAATTGGTTAATGCATAAAGCAGGAAGTAGGAAGTGATTCAACCTATGTTTGTTCTCCGAGTCCCCAGGGACCAATGGTACTCGCCTCATTTACAATTTACCAACTCTCCTCAGATTCCTTCAAAGAAAGAAAGAACTGCCAATAATGATTTCCACAAAGTATTAGCATTTAGCCCTGGCACTCAATTTAACTCAAATTAGCACTTTGACTATGAGCCCGATCTGACGAAAACATTGGACCAGGGATGTATAAATCACAGCCATAAACAAAGTTTCTGATCTTACTTGAGATCGTGGAGGGAAGGCAATTGACAGCTGCAGCTGCCACAGATTGTAATATGGCTCCAATCTTATTATAACAGCTGGTTCAATTTATGTTCTTCCACAGATGAATCTCATCTTTCAGATGGAGTGTTGAACAGACAAACTTTCCTTTGATATATGCAATCTTCAGTTTTTATGCGTTTGTTAATCAAACATAAAATATCCAATATTAAGTCAAAATAATTGCATTAACCACAATACATAATTATATCAGGCATTGTATCTGTCAATGCATAAATGGTTCTGGGTGCTTTTAAAAACTCAGGGGGCAGGGTAATTTTAAAACTTGAACCTACAAACTAAGTAAGATGAAAAACAAGTCACTGCATATTCGTTTCCCCCATGATTAAGCCTGCCAATGAGTCACCACAGTATTTAAACGCAGCGTTCAGAAAATGGCTTAACCTCGGTTGAATAAGGAAACTAGAAAAGGAACTAGAAGCAGCACAGGACGACACGTTGTTAAAAACAATAAATCTCACCAAAGTAAATTCACCACTCACCTGAGAGCTGACACCAAACCCAATCACAGGGCCTCAAACAAATTTAATGCATAAAAACACCAATGTTTTTCCAGCTTGAGAGCTTAGTAAACAATTTCCTCACCAGGAATTATGAGGTAATAGAAGAGGAAATATCACCACATGCAGGTGATTCTTTGCCATAAGAAAACACACACATGCATGCACAGGTATGCACACAAGTGCGCGCTCGCCCTCACACGCACGCACGCACGCACGCACACACACACACACACACACACACACACACAAACTGTCCCTTTAGCATTCTAATTACAAACCCCAAAACCAGTGAAGTTGGTACGTTGTGTAAATCGTAAATAAAAACAGAATACAATGATTTGCAAATCCTTTTCAACCTATATTCAATTGAAAACACTGCAAAGACAAGTTGCTTAATGTTCGAACAGGTAAACTTTGTAATTTTTTGCAAATATTAGCTCATTTGGAATTTGATGCCTGCAACATGTTTCAAAAAAGCTGGCACAAGTGGCAAAAAAGACAGAGAGAGTTGAGGAATGCTCATCAAACACTTATTTGGAACATCCCACAGGTGAACGGGCTAATTGGGAACAGGTGGGTGCCATGATTGGGTATAAAAGCAGCTTCCCTGAAATGCTCAGTCATTCACAAATAAGGATGGGGCGAGGGTCACCACTTAGTGAACAAATGCATGAGCTGATTGTCGAACAGTTTAAAAACAACATTCCTCAACGAGCTATTCCAAGAAATTTAGGGATTTCATCATCTACAGTCCGTAATATCGTCAAAAGGTTCAGAGAATCTGGAGAAATCACTACACGTAAGCGACAAGGCCGAAAACCAACATTGAATGCCCGTGACCTTCGATCCCGCAGGCGGTACTGCATCAAAAACCGACATCAGTGTGTAAAGGACATCACCACATGGGCTCAGGAACACTTCAGAAAACCACTGTCAGTAACTACAGTTTGTCGCTACATCTGCAAGTGCAAGTTAAAACTCTACAATGCAAAGCGAAAGCCATTTATCAACAGCACCCAGAAACGCTGCCGGCTTCGCTAAGCCCAAACTCATCTAAGATGGACTGATGCAAAGTGGAAAAGTGTTCTGTGGTCTGACGAGTCCACATTTCAAATTGTTTTTGGAAACTGTGGACGTCGTGACCTCCGGACCAAAGAGGAAAAAAACCATCCAGACTGTTATAGGCGCAAAGTTCAAAAGCCAGTACCTGTGATGGTATGGGGATGTATTAGTGCTCAAGGCATAGGCAAATTACACATATGTGAAGGCACCATTAATGCTGAAAGGTACATACAGGTTTTGGAGCAACATATGTTGCCATCCAAGCAACATCTTTTTCATGGACGCCCCTGCTTATTTCAGCAAGACAATGCCAAGCTACATTCTGCACGTGTTACAACAGCATGGCTCCGTAGTAAAAGAGTGCGGGCACTAGACTGGCCTGCCTGTAGTCCAGACCTGTCTCCCATTGAAAATGTGTGGCGCATTATGAAGCGTAAAATACGACAACGGAGACCCTGGACTGTTGAACAACTTAAGCTGTACATCAAGCAAGAATGGGAAAGAGTTCCACCTGAAAAGCTTCAAAAATTGGTCTCCTCAGTTCCCAAACGTTTACTGAGTGTCGTTAAAAGGAAAGGCGATGTAACACAGTGGTAAAAAGGCACCTGTGCCAACTTTTTTGCCATGTGTTGCTGCCTTTAAATTCTAAGTTAATGATTATTTGCAAAAAAAAAAAAAAAAAAGAAGTTTCTCAGTTTGAACATTAAACATCTTGTCTTTGCGGTGTATTCAATTGAATATAAGTTGAAAAGGATTTGCAAATCATTGTATTCTGTTTTTATCTACGATTTACATAACGTGCCAACTTCACTGGTTTTGGGTTTTGTGTAACCGCATTGTGAATTGTTGTAGAGCTGCTGCTCTTGCCTAGAATAAAGGATCAACTGCACTGCAACTTTCTCCATCTCAGTTTAAAAATAACTTGCGCGTCTTAAATCGCAGCTCTGTAATGAAGCTAAAACTCAAAATGCCATAAAGTGCATGTCTTTGAGGATATGTTTCATCCGGTATTTGGCACCACTCTATTCTTTTAATTTCTCCATATAGACAGTCCATACAGTACGCCTCGTAATGTTCGGGACATTTATCTTGGTTTGTTTCAGCACCTATCAATGTCATGTTAGAAATCAAACAGAGAGCAAACGTGCTTATACTACAGAACTTCAGCTTTTATTGAAGCTTTCTTTTACATACAGGGTATTTTTGTTCACCCCGTAATTACAGCACCTCATGCAAAGGCTCTCAAGAAAACCCCCCCAACACCTGTCTGACAGATTAGAAACACTCTTTAGCAGGCAGGTGTGAATGTGTCAGCGGCAACTTCTCGGCTGATGCTCTGCCAGGCCTATATTGCTGCAATCTTCAGCCCTTGCCTTTTAGCTGCCTAAGTGCCTTATGCTGAGCATCAACCCTCATTTAACTGGCTTCAGATCAGGTAATTGACCTGGCCAGGCAACAATATTTCCAGTTCTGACCATGAAATAAAAAGTCCTTTTTACTTTAGTAATATTGTCTTGTAGGATGAAGCACTTTCCGATGACTTTGGAGTCATTTGGTTGATCTTAAATGCATAACATATATTGCTTCTATAAAGTAGTCCACTTGAGTTCAAAATGAAAGCAAGTGAGCCAGCCCCTCTGGCAGCTTAACACACCAAAACCATACCTCAAGGTAGGTATTTCTTAATGGAGGATTATCTACTCTCAGTCTATTCCTTCAAGCCTTCTTTGCTCCAGCTATCACTCCGATATAAGTGATTCAAGGTCTCATTTGTCCTCAAAGCCCTTTCTCATTCATAATTGAACTAAAGTTTTTCTTTTTAATGTAAAAAGTGTCCATGCATTAGACAAAAATGCTTTCATAACACTTGTGTGTAGACAAGATCTTGGAGAAACTCTGAATGTGAAAATTGTGTTTATTAAAGTAAAACCTCAATTCTGAAAGAACTGGGACAATGTGTAAAATCTGAATAAAAACAGCAAGTAGTAATTTGCATATCCATTTTAACCTGTATTCAACTAAAAATGAAACTTCTTAGACAAAGTAAGTAATTGCATCAAGTTTATTTTTTTAATACTGGCCGTTTCAAAATGTGATGCTTGCCATGTGTTCCAATAAAGTTGGGACAGGTGTATGTTAACCACTGCGTAACAAACTCATTTTTAGAGAATCAACGATCAGCTTGGAACTGAGGACACTAATTAATGGAGATTCAAAACTCAGAAAGCTCTCATAAGAGCTCCAGTTCATTGGATTTGAACTGAACAATGCGGTTTAGACTCTGAGCTTTAATTCAGTCCGAACATCCGCGTAGAGGGATCTGTGTAGGAATCACACTATATTTCATACATAATTGCCCACATTAAAGGAGCAAAAGTAATTGGACAAATAAATATAGTCCTGAATATGGTCATCATATTTGTTACTTGATCCCCAATTCTTTGCTCTACTTTCAGTCAGATACCTTCAAACAGGTTATTCCCCCTTGTGATGTAACTCCCTGCCCAGCATGAAGCAATTATCTGTTCGTGCTTGTTGAGGGCCTTTTGCCCAAAGTCTTTCACACAGCATGTGACATTCATGTTTAGCTTGATTCAGACTGAGAAACTTACATTCCACATTCTGGCCTCCAAACACCTCCTGGTTGTTTATAGCAATATGTTTAGAGTCATTGTCCCGCTGCAGGGCGAACGTGCTTTGTGGCATTTGGCTAAATTTTAACAGAAAATAGGCTTCTGTGCACTTCAGATTGTGCCATGTGGCTGCTGTCATTAGTCTCATTATAAAAGAGGACAAGTGCCCCCCTTTCAGTGGGTGCCACGCATGCCTTGGCTGTGAAACAATCCACACCATGTTACACCAATGGGAGAGCGCATTGTGTCGCGAGCAGTTCCTTTCTTAATGGTCTTTCTGCCAATTACTAATGGAATATTCTGGTTTCAGAGTCTGCTGATGGAGAGTCAACACCCCATTAAGCTTAACTTTATTTAAAATGTACAAACTTAAACCAAACTCTAACTCGCACTAAGTCCAACGTCCTGTTTTTGAGGCTTACCAGTGGTTTGCATCATGCGGTGAAGCCTCTGAGGTTATGTTATCTTTCTGGTAGACTTTGACACAGCCCTGCCCTCAGTCTGACATGTTGTTGATCTGTTTGACAGTTGAAAAGGGGTTTTTTGCTTTGGTCATCCACTGAAGTGACTTATTTGGTCCACTAAGTTGTTTATTATTCATTAGCTCACCAAGACATCCTTGCTTAATAACAGTTGAAAATGTTTTGACTGCAAGTCTGATGTATAACTCACATTAGTCAGCCTTTTGGTGGCCTGCTTAACAAGCAAGGTCCTCATGACGATTCCACAATACAAATTGGCCGAGGAGCAGCTGTGCGGCCAAATTGTCCGACTGCTTTTTGTCCCAGGACAGAATGCAGAAAATTTGTGGGCAGTTGGATCCAAATTAGATTTGCAAGCAAACTGACTGTGAGCTCAATCATATATTCAGGGTTTGCCATTCAAATCCAGTTAACTGGAGTACAAAGCCAACTCAACAAAAAGGTGCCACTGTCCACGTACTTACTGACTGTACCCTATATATTTATTTCATTCAACAAAGAATTGGGTCAGTGGCTAAAATTAACCACCCGCCTCTTTGCTCAGATGTGTAGAGATTCAGTTCCTGCTGGCTGCCGGCTGAGACTAATTTCAGCATCGGGCCGATGGGGGTGGGGGGTGTTGGAGGTGGAACAGGATTCTTCCACATACTGCGTACAGAAAAAGGGAAAAAAGGCCTGAACTCTGGAGGTTTAGGGGAAGAAACAGAACTGCGAGGGATGTATCATTTCAAAGGAGCGTCTCTCATCCCCCCAATGGCTGCGGTGCGGATGGATGGGGATCAGATTCTCAGCTCCATTGACTCCACACCGCATTGATTGGCTGCTTGGACAGCGGCCAGGAAAGGCCTCTCCGACTCGTCGCTCTCCCACCAGCGTGCTGCCGCAGAGCGGCCCACGCACGCTGAATAAAGGGCTTGTTCTCCGCATTCGGGTGCCTCATCCTGCGCCCTTTACATCTGATAATGGGCACCTCTCCGCCAAAGAGCCAATGCGGCTCGGGCTTCTCCAAACACAATTGACAGGGAAATGATTTATAATCCCTAACGCAGGCATTCCATAAGATCCTATAATGCGCAGCGATAACTGAAGGCTTAAAAAAAGAAAAAGAGGATTTGAGGCATTGAGAGAGAATTATCTCAGCATATTCCCAAAATCTAAAGACGAACAGAGCCCGAGTCAGCAGCGATACTCCAACTCTGAAGGCAGAACAGATGTTACAGCAATTAAAATTGATAGTGTTAAAATCGATTCGTGTTGTCAAAACATTTGGATTCACGTAGTCCAGAAACAATTCAGTACAAACATAACGATCATTTTTGTTCTCACATAAGTTGCTATTTGGAGCCACTACCGGTTGTGATTTAATATGGAGATGGCACAAGAGAATGCTGTTTATTTCAGTTAGTAAAATGATAACCCTGCCGGTATATTTATTATATTCAGGGTAGAATTGTCTGTGGTAAGCTGACTTTGTACCATGTGATTGGTGGGGAAGCTCCCTGATGATTTTTAGATCTTCAGCGATGTAGTTCTTTGCATTAATGTCAGGCAGGGGGGCCACGGCTGAGACAAGGACGTGTCAGTTTACTGAAGACACACTAGGGGGAGCTCAGCCGAGGATAAGGTGGGCGGAGAAACCTTTGTCCTGCTTAATGTTACCACTTACAGCAAGGAACTACCCCCACCACCACCACCATCAAATACATAAAGGCACATACACACACGTGCAAATCAGCGCAAACACATGTAGATGCACCACCACATGTAGTATATCATCATTGGCAGCTTGTGGCTTGCATGAAGAATACAAAGGATATGGCAATGCAAGATAAGTGTGTCTGGTCCCACATAACATAAACAAAAAACACACACAAAAAAATAATCAATTATATAAATCCTGTTTCACACAATGAGGTAGACCTGAAAAAGTTCATGCAGGAGAATCCACAGTGTATCTTGTGTGATATTAACCTCAGTGGGTTTTCTTGACCTGAGAATTGAAATTCCTCAAGGTATTAATGCAAAAAAATGTATTTCTTCATTTCATGCTCCATTAAAAGTTTCAAGTATGAAATAAGGTGTGGGATCATAATGACAAAATATTTCAGTTTTTCTATGGGGGATATTAAAAAACAAGAGCCAGCGACAAAAGTTGTGCTCTTAAAATGCCAAACTTTGGACGAAAAGCTGAAATGAAAGAGTTAAAGTGTTCTCGCACAAATGAAAAGCCAATGTTCAACCACACTTTGCACGGCATAATTAGGGCTCGGGGAGACAGAAACATTACACATCATTATTATTAAGCCAGAAATGGTCGCTTGTATTACACAGGAAGACTCCATCTCCACTCTATTATCTGTTACAGGAGGAACAAATGTGATAACAGCCCTCTTGTTCTCACTCAGAATTTGCAGTAAGTCGAGCACGTAAGAAAGAAACCTGTCATGACTCGATCGATTCTCCAAGGCTCTCTGGTGACTGACAAATCATTAGAGATACAACAATAAAGTGCGTTTGGAGTCAAACTGCGCCTGGCATCGACACAGATAAGTGGCAAGGTTGAAATGTGTCACTTGTGTGACAGCGAGGGAGACGGAGAAATGTTCACGCCGTCATGCCCCCAGAGCATAAGCTGTCTGCCCCACTGTCGACAGTCTCCACTCCTCCCTCTCTCTCTCCTGCCGCACAGAGGGAAGGGGGAGGAAGCTAAAGAAATATTGTGTTGCGCGTCTGACTGAGTAGGAATATTCGCTCTTATCCAGAATGAGCTGGTGCGGGAGCAGGCTTTGATTCCAACCAACCAGCCACACACCTGATTTTACTAATCAACCCTTAAAACGTTTGCCATAAGGTGCGTCTTCATCATAACGAAGTTAAACTAGCCAGCTATTGTGCGGTTAGGGAAATTAGCCCGGTGGTGCAAATTTACACCTCCACTAGCCCAAAAGCCCTCTGCTCGTGAAATGAAGATGCAACACAAATAGCGGGCTAATTCGCGAACTAGAGCAACATTTATCAGAAAAATTTCCCCATCAAATTAGCGTTTAGCTATTAGCGTCTTCACAACAAAATATCCAGCTAATTTGACATCGGGCCAATTTCAAACCCACAAAATAGCTAGCAAATTTGAAACTTCCTTCTATTGGAGACACACCTACAGATCCTTGATTAGTAGAATCAGGTGTGATTGGTTGGTTAGAATGAGAGCCTGCACCCACACCGGCTCATTCTGGAAAAGCGTGAGTATCCCTGGACTAGAAGGAAATGGTGTGGTTATTAGTCCCCTACCGGAAACGGAGGGGACTATAGGATTGCACTCTGTCAGTCCGTCCGTCCGTCAGTTCGTCTGTCCGCATTCGTGTCCGCTCCATAACTTCAATACCGTATGACCTAGGAAAATCAAAGTTGGTGTGTGGATGCATCTTGGGGAAAGGGTGTGTCATGTACCCTATTCAGGTCCCTTTGACCTACTTTTTAGGAAATATAATATGCTTACACCGGTGGGGGACTAGTATTGCGCAGCAATACGACATTCGCCGATAGGCGGTGCACTTGTTTAAATGGTGTCCCAATGTAGTGTCAATCCTACCCACATCACCAGGAGAAGCACAGTGTGTCGATGACAATCAGATCTAGAGAGCAGTGCACATGAGTCGATGGGTCTGTGTGTGAATGTTCGAAAGGGCAGTTGTCCTGACAGAGAGGACTACGCCAGCCTGGATCGTCTTCTCAACTGTCGCGTAACGCACAGCCAAAGCAGGCACCTCTGCTGCCCCGACAGCTGTACGTGCTAACGGCCAGCCCCGCATGCTGGCGAGCGACTGTTTCCCCGAAGGACAGCCCCGCCCTGGCCCGCGCGCGAAAGCAGGGCTTGCCGCTCTGTAAACCTGCCCCAAGGGAACCGGGCTCACGTGTTCAAAACAACACGCTTTTTCATTCCTGTCTCGGGCTCTCCTGCTGAAACCAGAGAATCGCACACTGCCCATTGTGTGTCAGGGCCTCTTCCCCCATAGAGAGCATAATGCTTCCACAGCAGTTATTCATTCCACGCAGTCAAGACATAAGCTGGACCTTGATGAAGTAAAACACGCACTGAAATCGGTGGTTCTAGACAGGATGAGACGGCACAGTTCAAAATGGTTTTAAGTGATTTTTGATGGGGCCAGGGACTGAAAGCAAATGAATGACTGGTGTGAAATAAGGAAAGGGTAGGTAGGTGGGTGGAAGAGAGGGCCTTCTGGGGTCTGAGCAGTTACCGTTAATGCGGGGGCGGCAGGGTGAGGGGGGCTGGGAGCCAAGACTCAAAATCCACAGAGTGCAGGTGTGCTTGTGGCGCAGCCAATCCCTGACCTGCACTCCCTCCCACTCACTCACTGTGAAACGAAGGCTTGTAATGAAGCTGCTGACTGACCCAGGATCAGCGCATATGGAAGCTGTTCTGGCCTTGGCATGAGAATGTGAGGGGAGAGGTTGTGGTATGTCTGACAATTAACCCTTTGCACATGCTGCTGGCAGCTTTGCGAAACACAGTATTTCAAAGACTCCTTGCAGTAGGAAAGGAATGAAAAGGTGTTGCACTGTTCAGAAATAATTTACAATTATTTCAGCTAATTTGCCAGTGAGGGCAATATGGAAATTCACTGCAGTATTTAATGTCAATTGGAAATACTGTCTACAGGAGCTTAGGCTTATAAGACTGACTTCTCCTATTGTTCTTTCAGTCCGAGGTCAGGTGATTAGCATCTAATTCGTATGAGCTTATGCTAAACCAGTTAAATCGTCCTTTAAAAACGACCAATTGAATCTTCTCCTTTTGTTCACAGCACGTAGATAATTAGAGAAAAAGACAATTCCTGAAAAAGAGGGGAAAATTGGTACAGTGAGTAAAGTAGAAAAGCAGCCTTTTCATAATTGTTCATGAACAAAATGGGGGAAAAAAAGGAGAATCACTGACTAAATTGGCGCATTTTTGTAGCGAAGTGTCAAATAGGGCCCCAGCCAGCCTTTGTTTCAATTTTTCAGCCACAAAATGAAGGCATTAAGCCACACTGCTGGGAGATGCACATAAGCAGTCATTGCACATTTCCTTTTGCAGTGGCTAACCTTTCTAATTACAATGCAATGCATAAAAAATAGTATGATATAAATACAGGTTCCTGGCATGTCATGTCAAACATGTTTTGCATTGGTAAGGCCATGTCAGAATGGCACCTTCAAATTTTTAATAGGAATGAAATGAGGATGGAGAACATTAAGAATTCAAGATAATGGCTCACTACACATCATCAACGAACACACCCATGAGCAAAGAACACACAAGCAATACATTTCCTCTTCTCACAGCAGAACTAATGGACAGACTTTACCGGTTCTACCCCAGGTTAATCCACGGGGTCAAAGTCAAAGTATGTTGTCACCTCTGCAACTTAAAATGCAACTTCCCTCAATGATTTTCAGCACTTCTTCACTCACAGATGAACTTTGAACTGCGTGTCACTCTGGATATGAGCGTTTCCAAACTGCCTATATTGTAATGACAGGCAAACAATTTTTCTTTTTGTGCATTTTCGTTTTCTTTGGAGAAAATACACAAGAGAAAACTATCAACAGCAAAAAGCAACACTGAGTAAGCAAAGGTAAAAGATGCACACTAATACAAACACAGCAAAGAAAGGTTATTTCATAGTGATTAATGAAAGCCAGGTGATGCGGTTTACAGGAGATGATAAAGACATACTTTACACTGACAGGGCTTGGGGCAGCGAGCTCTCTGGTTAACTCTCACATCTTCATATTCTAGCAAAGGCCCATTTGGGGCTAACAGAACCCAAGAGATAAGAAGTGGCTTTGATATGGCGCTGAGAGGAAGCCTGATCACTCCAGAGACCAGTGATTACTGTGTGTGAGGCAGAAAAACACAGGGCTCTGGTCACCAGCTCTGGAGACAGAATTAAAGCTTGATGTAAAACCTTAAAGTGTGAAATTATACAAATAGCATAACACTAGTAGCAAGAGCAGGCCATTCAGCCTGACTAGGCTCACCATTTTCTTATGCTTAAGTGAACCAAACACATAAGATGCTCAAATACTAGTTAGCATCTCGCACTGTATCAAACCTGGTCTTGAAAACTCCCAGAGTTCCTGCCTCTGCAACATGGCCAAGCAAGCTATTCCACTCTGTGATCACTCGGCATGCAAAAATATTTCCTTATATCAGTGCTAAATTTACCCTTGGCCAACTTCCATTTGTGACCGTGGGTTTTGCAAGCAGAACTTAGCCAAAATATTCCAGCGCAGTTAACTTTGTTAATCCCTTTCACATACTTAAAGACCTCAATCAGATCACCACAAAGTTCTCCTTTCACAAGAGATTGGTCAGCCTCTCTCCATAGCCTTTATCTTTTATGGCAGGAATTACTTTGTTGCTCTTCTTGGAATCTTTTATAAAGCCTCTATATCCTCCTGAGACCCTGCGTCCACATACGAAGACATCAAATTTTGGGTTTGCAGCACCTTATACTTAATTCTACGTAACTTAGGTCTATTGTCCTTATTAGCAGACACTTTTGCTGCAGTCTTGTGGTTTTTAATTAATGCAATTTGTCAAATACTTTGTTATCCCCAATCTCAATTTCTGTTAAATTTTAAGCACTGGAAATGCCTTCAGGCCCATCTGCAACATCCATATTCTCATTTGGTGATGATCAATCTTTATTTTTGATACATGTAACCTAATCAATTACTTTCTTTTTTATATTGCCGTATTAGGGAAAAAAAGCTTAGTATTAGGTTTTGCAGCCTCCGCAATTTGCCTTTCATTCAGTCTTTTAGCTTAAGTTCCCTCTTTTTTGACCTTAGCACATTTTTTACAATAAGCTACCCAATTATTCTAATTACTGTCTTTACATGTCTTGTTGGAATATTCTTTTCCCTCGGACTCTTTGGAATGGCTGTAGTCAACGACTGTGTAGTCTGCTTTTTCAACTTGCATTTGCACATCTTTCGACCTAAGTTACACTTTTCATAAAGTATAAACACCCCTGAATCTACCCAACATTTTATTCAGTCTAGCAATCAAAGAGGTTCATCCAATCTCTTGTACTTGCATACTCATCTTGTTGATGTTTGCACACCTAAAATAAAGAAAAAAAAAATCATTTGTTCTCGAGGAGACCCTTTTAATTACGCTGCTTCAAAACTATCCGCGGAATGATCACTACTCGCTAGTGGCTCCATTACCTCTACTTTGCAAATTCTGTCAGGGTCAATAAATGCAGTAAATCTAAAAGTGCTTTCTGTCTTGTAGATTTATTGACATACCGCACCAAAAATGTCAAATGCAACACCTAGAAATTAATCCTCACTTCTATTCAGTCCTTAAACCATTTTGCAACTGATAGGAGGGTAATTGAAGTCATCCAAATAATGGTTTCACTTTCCCTACAAGCTTGCTTTCATCAGTCAAGAAACCTCACACAATACGGTCAGAAGCTGGCAGTTGGCAGCATAGGCATGTCTCGTGCTCCCCTGTCAGCCAAACCCAAATATCCTCACACGGCAAGAGATGATCGATCAAGAATTTCCTGCACAATAAGATTTTTGTTTGCATGGACAGCTTCACCTCCTCTCCTCTTACAGGATCTATCCTTGTAACCTTTTATGCAGATGCAAGACCAAATTGAGAAAAGGCACGATAAAAAAAAAACTGCTAATAGCACAAAAAACAGTCTACAGAAATAGGCTACCACAAAAGACGGTCATTGACAACATGTTTCTAGGACAGCACCATTAACATGCTAATTCTGTGATTTTCAGACAGAAAAATGTTGATTCAATGAGTGTTACTTCAACTCTGAGAGAGCACTTTAGTCCAATAGGGAGCATATGCACCTGGTGAGAACATTTTACCATAAGCGTGCATAGTCATCACGAGGAGAGCTATGCAAAACATAACTAAGGTAACAGCCAGGTGGCATAAAGTTCAACATGCACTCAGACTAATCCGTTCTTTAAAATGCACAATCTGGCTCTAATCTGCATCCAAAAAAAAATTCAATGGTCACTTATTTCAAACATTCTTTCCACTCCACGGGGGTCGTAGCTGAACAGATACCGCTAAACCATGTGGGCGTACAGAGAAATTCGACAGTCTGTGAAGAAGTGTGCCTGAATCCAGGCATAACAAAACGAGAAATCGGGGAGGTGAGAGACAAAAAGTCGGGAGTGAGTAAGAGGGAAAATATTTCCGCTTTTGGAAAACATAATAGGACACGGCAATTTATTTAACTCAAGAAGGCATTAATCTGGACTCCGGTAATCTCAGAATCACAATTACTTCGCTAAGTTGCCGTTTGCAGACAAATTGATATCAGATTAGGTGAAGCCACAAGGTGCTCAAAATAACAAGTGAAAGGAGGCCGGAGGATCACTGAGTCAAACATAACTGATCGCTTAACGATCTCACTTGCGAAGCAACAGCAGCAAATGCGGGCCACGAGGAGCACAGCCAGCTTGGAGACTGAGGCATTTGTTCTTGTTATAGATTACAGCTCGACATCTACAGCTTTTATAGAGTAATTATCCAGCTAAGTCTTCCTGAACAAAAAGCAGAGCCAGTTGCCTCGTTCAATAAAATGATCAAAGATGTACTATATTTTAAGTTTATATATATATATAAAATCACACATTTTTTTGCCAATTGGCAAGACTAGGTGCACAACGCCTGGTTCTGGTATAAATAATTTGTTATCTTTAAATTGTATGACTAAGCTACATGATTTACAGGAGAAGGGAGTAAGAGAGCCACTATTTGATCACTGTGCCTGTGATCTTATCTCAGCTTCTTTCCTGCTAAGAGGATAGTGTCAGTGATTTACAGCGTGTGAAATGCATGATGTCGAGAAAACCAAATAAGGATGGAGAAACTCGCAGAGCATTCGACCCAAAAAACAGAATGACATCACCGCACATTTTGTCTGCTCGTGGGTAAGACAAAGAAAAGACTAGTATGCACAAAGGAATGGAAGAATTAACTCCCTCCACAATCAGGTATATCAAAAGGAGATAAAGCGCTTCACTGATTTTGAGATTTTCCGTCTAGCTGATGGTACTTGATGCACTGGTTCAGAAACACCACCCTTAATGTTTCAAAAAGGGAAGAAATACAACTATACGCACATTTTGATCTCAATCGGCATTGAAAGGATTCAGGTCCAGACAGAGAGACAAGGACACAGAGAGTGCAAGTAAAGATGTATGTACATCTAGTCTACGTCTTCCAAACAACTAGAGGCAGCTGCTCGATAAAGACACACTACTGAATCCACTAAACCTAACGACATCTTACAAACGCTCCTCAAGTAGCATTGACTTTTAGCAGGATAGTGTCATAAATGGCTAGTCTGACAGAGCCATTAACGGTTAAGACATAAAAGCAACGACTATTACAGTGGTCAGAAATCAAAGCGGCGCACATGCTCATGTAAGCATTTGTCACCACTTCACTTCCAGTCTATAATGGGATGTCATGAATAATAGAGGGCTGGTGTCCTTAAGCACTGGCGAAGAGAAGTGTGTATAGATTTCTGTGAGTGTCCACTGAATTAATGATTTTATCTTGCCAAACTGATGAATGCCAATATTTTGTCTCAGATAATTGTGCGATGACGAAACTGCGATTTCTTGATTGCTCTGGTAAAGTGATGTTTTCACACAAAAAAAGTGTCATGATAGCAAAACCACTTCACTCCTGTGATTGGACATAGCCATGTTTTTTTTTCTTTTAAATATCCACAATTCACACCCATTCTGCCCAGTACCCTGGATGAATGAATGCATACAATTTTCTCTTGCGGCCTGGAAGAGAAATATTGAATACATGCCAAGGTCTGTTCCAATAATCCTGATAGCTTCTCACTCAACCTTCGTTATCATTTCCTGTTTCCCCATTTAACACTCATACGTCCATAAGAGGGATAATTTTAAATGAGGCTCGGGAGACTAGACACAGTGACATTTCCAGATAATGTAATACACACATGAAATGAAATGGCTTGTTGTTTTGACAAATTGTGGTGGCCAATGTGCAATGTGAAACTTTGAAGAATAAAAAGGTAAATGGCGGAGTATCATGATGTCATTTGATCATGAATCCTTTCAGGCTTCAAGTACGGGTGCTAAATTCAGCCATTTTCAATACTGGAATATTGTATTTAATAATACTTTCTTTGCTAAACAACTGTATCATCTTCAACAGAAACCATACAGGAAGCCAAAACAAATGTATTGCTATGATTACAGCATAACATTGCCAGGTTTGCCTGAACTACCCATGCTTCTGTCACCTAGTTATGGAACTGAACTCTCCAAATAAGTTAACAAGACTCAAAGGAAGCGACACAAACAGCATGGGTCAGTGGTTGAAATTGAGCATGAGACCAGTACCACACGGGGAAGGTTATGGGTGCAGGTATATCGCTTTTATGCAAGCCAGAAAATCTGACTAATCTGAAAGCATCAGCCAGTGAAATTATTCAAGCATGGCTAGTTATAAGAAACACAAACGGCTCAATATCCGTATACAGGACCACAATTCCACAGACTTGACACCAGTTATCACTTCATGCTTTTAAAATGTCTGCTTTAGCATTATTTCTGTTATTTTTAAGGAAACACAGGGAGAAAAATGTGACTGATTTATACTACGACGAGGCACCGTGTAGAGATACTACTGCTCATAGCCCATAAGTTTGAAATTATGAGTGATTTTCGCATATTAAATAGAAGAAACTCGGCATGGTAAGATTAGACTTGTCTTCTTGTCACACAAACTCCGTAGGGACACTGCGAAAAGGAAATGACAAAAAAATAGAGAGGCCAGTTCAATCATTGCATTTTTACACCACAGAGATGTAGTGGGATCATCTGGGTTGTAAAATTTGTAAAATGTGCCCACCTTCAAAGAGAATAATTGAGAATATTTCAGTCCACCTGGAAATCCATTGAGAATAGAAACTTACCTAATTGATTTCTCAAATGCCTCAGATTTACAGAAAGCCAGATTTGGCTGACTTGTTGACATCACAAAAATAAATAACCGAGTTATAATCATTTAAAAACTTTTTTGTCCACCAACACTTGAAATCCTCAAAGAAAAACACCTGAAAATATATTCTGGTGTTTGTTTCATATAATTTACTATTATGCACTTTTGCAATGAACAGCAAAGACTATTTAAACTAAAGATGCGCCCGTCTCAGAAAGACTATAAAATACCCCCCGCATTCCGCGTGGCATTCGACTGAAGTAGCCATTACCACATACTGTGCTCTCAAATGATAATCCCAAGACTGAAATAAGTCGAAAAACAACAAAATCTCCATGAAAATGAATCAAATAACTTTCAAAATTGCAGTTTACAGGTTCCCATGGTGATAATAATGTATGCCAAGATTGAAAAAAAAAAAATCTTCTATGTGGGGAAAAAAAGCTCCCAACAAAATTGCCTCCACAGACGGACAGAAAGTCTCCAGTATATGGCATAATGACAAGTGAATCCTACTGTCAGTAATGTATGAAGCTGTGGATAGTTCAGTATGGTCAGGTTCAAAATTATACCAAACTGCTATGCCCATGCTAGAGCCACAGAGCCTACCTATCAGCCCTGATTGATGTTAATCAGCTGCTTGATGGCAGATGGCCAGTAGCATTGGCTCTCAAAGCTGTTTGTTTAAATTTAAGTTTTATAAATTACCATTAATAATCACTGGATTACAAAATCAGTACAATAAAACCACTCAGCATATTTTAGGATACCAGGAACCACATTTTTTGGGAGTTAAAGATGTCTCACCAACGACATAGTCCAATTTGACTGGCTCTACTGACCTATGAATCCACTGGGACGGTCTACAGCAGCAAAAGGAATTACCCTCCCAGTCCTACGGGAACATGAGGTGATCCCCTTACTGTGCTCCAGCTAGTTCTCATGAAACATCCCGTACCCGTGCTCTTTAAGAGACCACCTGTGAAGTAACCACTGGAGTGCATTGCTCTGCTGGAAGGGGGAAAGACAAAAAAATGTCAGTGAGAAAACTGCTAGGATTCCAGACTTAGCTTGATGAACACAGCTGCCATGCAATTGCCTATTAGCCCATACTTAAGATGTGACCTAATTTCAGTCAGACATGGCTGATACCATTTTGAAAAGTTACCAGTTTAAATATATTCATTATTAAAAGAAAAAAAAAACTGGTAAACCATGTCCAACATCTGGTTACTTGGCAAAAAGATATTAGTATCTCTGCTGCCATTTTAACGCATGCAGGTAAACCAGCTTTCAACTCATGCCTTGAAAGATGCAATCACTTCTCCAACTCCTCAACATCTGGTGCAAGGCAGTCAAGCCATTTCACCTAGAAGAAAATAACCTTTGTCAGGGCAGTACAAACACAATATTACACAATGGTAATAACATGATGTGAAACGATATAGTAAGCCACACAAAAGCAGGTCTCCGGGTAGCAGCCAGAAGGTCAATATTCACAGGCCTTGAGCTGGACGCTCTTGTTTTGCTTGGAGTGTACTGGCTGGACAGCCTAGCCATTACTCAATAGCACTTCACTCCCAGCCACTGTAAGGGAAAAAAATTCAGGTTAATTTCGTTGCCAAACGTTCCCTTGAAGGACGGGGTTGAGAAACCAGGACCTCTTGAGACAGGTCACCGTGAGGACCAGCCTCCTGATTTGGTAATTAACCTCACATGACTGGGGACACTGATGGAGGAAACACCATGAAGAGGGTGCCAAATGCTTGGCCTGCAGAAAAAGCACCACAAACAGCCCCCAGTCAGTCAGATACAGGACTTGTCTGCAGAGCACAATAAAAACACTTCCATTTGCCCGGCAACCTGTGAAACTGGCCAGCTCCACTGTATCCGAGGCTCCTGGCAGACTGTACTGAAGGGGGGGGGGGAGGGGAAAGAAAAAAGCATGGGTGGGTTGGGAAGGGGGTGGGGGTCTTTTGGAAAAATGGATTCAGGCACAGTGCTCTGTGAAAGGCATTAGCTGCCAATTGTGTCAGCGTGCTCTAAGCAATTTTTAATGAATCACTGGAGGAAGAAAAGAGACGCAGGGGCTCTGGAATAATCCATATGTAAAATAACGGAAACTCAAGCCTGTTGCGCCGAGGTAAAGTTCAAAGGTCAGAGCCCCAGGGGCCTGAAAGTAACTGACAAAAAAGCTTTTTGTGGAGGAGTGGGAGGGAGGGAGAGAACTGAGGGGGGGGGGGGGAGCATCTGCTACAGAGCTGATCCCACTGCCCAGGCCCCGTGACCCCTGCAGTCTCATTGGCTGCTGGCCCCCCCACCTCCAGCAACACCGAAGAGCCTAAAGCATGAGAGGAGATCGATGAGGTAACATTAGAGGTACTTTTGTGAAAGGACAAAAGAAAGAAGTCTGACAACAATAGCGATTAATTTTAATGTTCAAAGTTTTCCCCTTTGAAGCTTGGGGAGAGAAAATGAAAGAAGAAAAATGACAGAGAAATCTGATACACAGAAGAAACAAACAGAGCCTGGGCTTTAGCCTAGTAACAACTCTTCATCGCAGACAGTTCATTTCCAGCCATCAGAGATCCTGTAGGAGAGGAAAGGGAGGGTAGAGATTATCCTCATAGCAGGGGGAAAACTCTCAGCTTCACTGACTACAGAAACCTTTGTCCTCAAGATGTTTTTCTTACAAATCTTATCTTTAGGAAACTGACACAAATGCCCCTCTCACCACTATACACTCTTTATGCTCACAGTGAACGTCACATGGCTCCTTATACCATCAAAACATACGTGTGTTAGATAACACAGCTCTCTTGTCCCTTTTCAGCGATAAGATTTTGAACCTTTCAGACAAGCTCTGAAAGTTTACGCATCACTGGAGTAAAGTGGTGCCCTTTCTTACTCAAATTTGCAACTTAGTACAAGGACGAAGTCTGTCATGAACCTAGGAAAATCTAAAAAACAGTGGCCAACTTTTTCTTAAAATCTGACAAGCTGCTAATATCAGTGCACAGATGTCGAGGCCCAACTGCTCTACAGGGTTTTCTGAAGGTGCAAGATTAATTATGGAGGATTCAGACAAAAAAAAAAAAACAAAAACAACAACACCACATTCACAGTACAAGCCTGGTTCCTGACCGTAATGATGTTCCCCAGAAATAGTTCTCAGGTTTTGTCTCAGAAGCTCAGAGGAGATCAGAGCCTTTGTGACTGGGGCACTTTCCTGACACACCAGCATCTGTGCCCTGCATTACCCAGCTCTCGCATACTTTAACTGTCCTCATCGTGAGCTACGCCCTACCGCAAAGCATTCACTCTCAACGGCGCCTCTAATAAGGGTTTGATTCCGCAGTCGATATGCTGACGAGTCGTTTCTGAGGGGGCCGGGGGCCCGGGCCTGGGCCAGGCTGGGGCGCCGCAGCCTCGCAGCACTGGCGACGCAGCCGTTATTAATACGAGCCTGCAAAAACCCAGCGGCGGGCCGCTCCCCGCCAAAATGTGTTTCCAATACCTTTCCGACTATACGCGAGCCTCTTAATACAGCAGCAAGCGCCCTCTGAACTGACGCCACACCTTACTCTCCGAGAGTACGATTCAATTACTTCCCGTGAGCCTCCTCTCCAGACTACACTTCGCGGATTCATGCATAATGCATGGGCGAGCTCCCTGTGGCGAGGCTAATGTTTCTCCAGCCCGCGCTCTGGCCTTGTTGTCCTTTAAGCTGGAATGCGCCGCTGCCGTCCCCCGTTACGAAAGCAATGCTAACCTGACAGCCAGGGGGAATTCTCCACCTTAGTACAAGCGGGGTAACATGGAAAGTGACTTAGCAGTGTAAAAAAAGGTAAATAAGTAAGATTCTGGAGTGCGCCACTGTCCTACTTACAGTACACTGCATTCGCTACTTAGTAAGAGTAAACAGAACTGCTGCCTCTCTTTCCTGGATATCAAAAGCAGTGGGTCAAAGAATCTCTATATGCTAATAGTCAGTCTTGTACAAACCAGAAGAAATACACCACAGCCCGACACCCCAAAATAAACACTGGTTTGATATTTCAGTGCTTCTGTACTATTGGGCTTGTCACAACAGCCCTTAGAAATGTACCAACCTAAATAAACCACTTGGCTGACAGACACAGCAGTACCCAGCTATAACAGGCTGAACTCAATCATAGCATAAACACACTATCGCCAAGAACAAGAGGGTCCTTCACTGAGATAGCGAGCGAGGGGATAAGTATCCCCTGCCTTTGTTGCTGTGCAGACGAATACCGGCCAGCCCACTATTCGACAAGAACTTCTAGCTAACCCTCCCCCCCAACCTCCACCTCCACTCCAGTCAGCCCTTGAGCGGGACACCTGGCCCAACAATCGATATGCACATCAGCTGATAATCAATCACAGCCCGGCCCACAGCACCAGCAGTCTGCCCGAAGAGTTTGCGCTCCAACTCTTACGAGAAGGTTTCCCATTACACTCCTGAGCGAAGCCGGCTGCTCTTCTCTGTTTAAAGCACCCTGATCGACTGCCGTCCTGTTTGCTTTTCTCCGGAGAGATAACGATCGGCCATCTCCCTGCTGCCCTTCCGCTGGCCCGCGCGCTCAACGAGAGACCTGCCAGTCATACTAGCGCTCACTCAGCAGACGGGCGGCCAGCTCCTGTTTGTTTACAACTCACATCTCCTTGTCTGAAAAACTGCTCGCGCCATTAATTCCAATGTCAAGATATTTGCGCTCCAAGACTGTGTACATACAGGGGCATTTCTCATTCTTTTCATGTCTTCTACCCAATCAGAGACGATGTGAGTGATTAGTCCATTAGCCCCTGTGCGCAGATTTAGATGCCAGCGTCCATAAATTCCGAAATTTAATAGTTAAGTAATTCAGTAATTACATTTCCAAACCTCTTGCAACACTGGAATAATTTTCCACAGTCTCTGTGACCCAAATTCTGACTTATAAAGCCTTAAATAGGCACATGCACAATAGCAAAAATTGGCGATATTAGTATTCTGCACAAAGAGGCCAATGATGTCCATGGAATATCTCCATAAAATCAGTGCGGAGGTTCCTTCTACATCTCTTAACAGTTTGTCAACTACATCAGACACCATTATCAAAGCTTTTTGTCTTTTCTGCTATTTAAAGACATTGGTTCTGAAAAATGAAACGTCCTGTTTAAATGATATGGTTGGGTGATTATCCGGAAAGACTTCCAAAGCACTACCCCCCCATACAAAAACACAGGAAGTTATACAAACCTCTTTCAGTTCAGTCTAGCAATTAACTGGCTTCATGACACTAAAGGCAAGGCTGAGGGGAAAAACTCAATATTGCTCCCTCCACAGAAGTGTAATAAATAGAGAATATCATATGGGCATTTTCATATCACACCCTTGCATTTTATCCAAAGCATTTATTTCAGATTATTACTGTCATTACAGGCCAGCAGAGCCAGCATTTGTTTTTAGTCAACGGTGTTTTCAAGTCAATGAAATGGCTAATTAGCTAGCAAGCATATAAACGCAATTTTCTCCATTAATGTTATAAATTTGCATTTCTGTGATAGCTTCCGCATGAAACGTTTTACCACAGCCCTTCGCATGAATATTGTTGCAAAACGAGGTATTACGCATGCTGTTTACAAATTCCTTTTCTAAAGCGTAGTCCAGTTCAGACATTTCAGCCGCTGAGGAATTCATGAGTCTCTCCGTCATGACAGCGTCTAATCAGAGTCTGAAGCGATGCGTTTCCAACGACGCTCTGGACTGTTGTCATGGCAATGGTTGCTGCCACTGATACGGGATTTTGCCCGGCGGGCAGATACGGGTGATGCAGGATTTTTGACTGGCGGGCTGATACCATAGACCGTATAAAAAGATGGACGAAGCAACCGTGACGTCACCAATTGGTTTCAGCATACCATACAGAAAGCCTCGATTTTGGCAATTTGAATTGCGCCATGTTGTCATTTTGAAACCGGATGTGGTTTCTATTGGACGAGAGCGAGAATCAAGATCCGGGGAGGGACGTGAGAGGTGGATCTGACCATATCGGACGAGGACCAGAGGATAGCCACGCCTCTAAAGCATATTCTGGCTTTATTCTTTATTCTAGTCTACTTAGGACCATAATTTACAAAAATTAACATTATGATATATCGAAGGAGACTTGAAACTTGCAATAGCTACCATAAGATAAGGTGAAAAATTATTATATAAATGAAAAATCAGGTGGGAAAGTAGGGTCATTTTCTCATAGACTTCTATAGCATTGAACTTCTTTTTGCAACTACCGACGTCGCCATCTGTTGGCCATTAAATAGAATGCCATTTTACGGTGCTTCCGCATGGGCTTCTTTTTTCAGACCAGAGTGCTGCGTCCCCCTTTTTATACAGTCTATGGCTGATACAGTCTCGACTTGTATCATGGGTAGATTCCCCTTATTTATAAGAAAGTAAATGATAAACAGCAATACAAAGAGCACATTTAAACTTCCAAAACACAACAATTTGTGAGATCCATGAACATTTAGAAATGTGATACCCCGTTAATCTTCTGAAATGGCATTTTGACGGCTGGGTTTATTACAAGAGCTTGTTTAAACTGTTTAAAGTTGAAAATTGTTTAAAGTTGAAAATGCATTCTGTTCCTCTGTGTATCAGAGGGAAAAAAAAAAAGTAATACAGAAGTCAATGACCAAGAAGATTGCCGGTACTGACAGAATTTGATCCAGGTGATAATTACAGCACTTTTCATTTCATGTCTATATCCTATTTGCAAAATTAAATTCCTGAAATGTCCACAGAGCATGCATAACAAAATTCAGTTGGGCTAGAGGGGAATTAATATTCAAGTAACTAAACTCTTCTCTTGAATTTGGAACGTAACTTCAACAGCAAAGCTCTTCAATTATGCATGACTGTAACTGACTCTTTCAAGCAAATGTCCCAGATGTACAGCATAAATTTTAAAGTATAAAAACGGCTCTTTAGCACCAGGGGAAATTCTTCTGTGCCGAAATGGAATTAGCGGCAGCGCGGCTGTCAATCCAATCCGACACCTGGATGGTGAACAGACGCGTAAAACCTGGCGACTCTCAGAATTATAAGGAAATCAATCAGCACTTGCAATGCTAAAACTATTAAACCACATCAGGGTGGAAAAACAATCTATTTTTGCACAACTCATGAACAGTCCATCAAAATAATGTTAAATAATGAGCCAGAAAGGAATATCCAAGGCGTTTCAGTGGCTTTATTAAAACGGCGAGGGTGCCAAACGGCCCTGCGAACAGAGCAAGGAGCCAACCCAGAGGACCACGGTCGCCTTCATGTCCTACAGCCTGACGACCGCAGGCTCATTTGTTTTTGCTGAGCGTCCTCTGCTTCTCAGCGTGCTCCACAATCTTCTCCTCCACGTACAGTCCCTTGCGTTTGCGCACCCCGTTCATGTACTTGAGGGCCTGGTTAGCAGAGTCGGCCTTCTCCCCGAAGTGCAGGTACTCTTCCTCTGTGGTGGGCACCCAGAAGGGGTCACTTGAGATAACCTGAAGCACGAAGTGAGGAACAGACACAGAGAATGAAGCGATTAGCAAGTTTGACCCAAAAAGGCCGAAGGCATCGAGGAGCATATCCTCACATAATCCTGAAACGGGTCATCTCGGCTGGAGCCGATGTACTTGGCAGAACAGGGACAAACTTTATTCCTTGAACAAGAGGGCATTCAATCATCAGGAGAAAAAATACAGAGCAGGGTTGCAGTGTTAGATATTGACTTTGGAAGGCGTTTAGACAGTACAGCACACGGGATAACCACAGGGAGGAAAACGAGAGAACGACAGAGGGATCAGGAAAAAGGAGCTGAATGTGGTGGCCGAACCCCGGCTCTGCTCCGTTTACGTCTCCAACAATGGGGAAGTTATCCTTGAGTTCTCGGCACAGAGAGCTCATTATGTAAAGCCCTGTGACACGCTGTTCCAGCGAGAAAATGAGACTCGCTGCCAAGGCTTTCAGGGGTGAGCCTCCACCCCCCCACCCCCCACCCCCCAACCTTCAGCCAGCCCCCAGCGCCCCCGCGACCGCCCCGCCACACGACGGATGGGGAGCACGGTCACGGTCACGCCACCGGCCCGGCTGAGGCACCTGGACAGGGGTCCGACAGAGCAGGCAGGCCGCCGCTCTTCCACAGGACAGATGGCGCGAGGAGATTTAGGACAAAGCAAAGCTTTCCCTCGCACCAACAACCGCCCGGGGGGCATCGCCCGAGGGGCGCGCGTCACAACGCATCTGCTGTTCCTTTGAGGAGGGACCAAATCCAAAGTCTGAGAGGGACTGAATGTGCCGCTCGGCTAACGAGGACCTGTCACGCGCATCCCTTTCATCACATCGCTCCCTTTTCTCCCTCTCCGAGTTCGGTAACTTCCTTTTGATAAAATCTCATCTCATCTGTATTCTGTGCAAAAACAGGTCTCTAGGCAAAAGGGCAGAAAGCGGAGAATGCAGTTTTGCAAATGCAATATGGGACATTCGCTATGTAGCGCTTCCTTCCCCAAAACCTAACCATCAACTTCATTACCTTTGTCCGTTGCAGTACACACCACAGACTGGACATACGAAACTCATTAGTGCAGTCAAATGATCGTTAAAATGCACATTTGTCCCAGTACATAATAAAGCCTGGATCAATGACGGGTGCTCAGATATGCCCTCGACAGTGGAAGCCGAGCAGAAGCTGCAGATTGTAAACATCGTTACGATAGCATTATGTTTCTCCTGAGTCATTACTGTCACAGCTGCCGCCAACAATGACACAAAATGTCACATTAAATCAGACTGAAATTTCCAACGAGCGCGAACAGGGGGAGAGCGACAACAATACCCTGCCGCCCCCGCCCTCTCGTACATGTGCCCTGGCGAGGAAGAGGATGCGGCCGAAGGCTTCTTCACACCGCTAATGCTGAGTGACAAGACCTGTGTGCCGCAATTAAGAGGCGGGCGTAGTGTTGCTGGCGAGTGGCTCATGCGGCGTGACAGGGCCACTGCGTTTGCGAGGCGATGGGAGGGGGGGGGGGGCTGGGCGGTGGCCGGACGCCCCTCTCCGACTTCCGCCATCCAACACGCCGCCTGGCCCTCATTAGCGTCGTCTTTGTGTTGCTGCTAAATTAGATTAGGCTGACCTGGAACACGGGCCGTTTGGAGCCGGTACTGAACCCTGGCTCTGATTAGGGGGCACGTCTGCTGCTCGTTCACGGCCAGGCGGCGCGTGACGAACGCAGGCCGGGGGCCGCGGCGCGCGGCTCGTCTAATGGGGGCCCCGTGCGCGTGCTGACGCTAACGCCAACGGCACGCGCGGCTTTAACCTGACTGAACACGCGTTTCTCAGCAGCCGTCATCTCAGCCTGACGAGGCCGCAGGAGATAAAAGGCCGCTCCCAGCGTTATCCCGAGTCCGCGGTTCAAACTGGCAGCGGAGCAGCGGGGCGAAGTTGTCTGTGACATCTCCCCAGACAGCCGTCACCGCCTCGTATGAAATGCGACTGGTCAGAGAGATCGGCTTTCTTATTAATTGCCATCTGTGTAACTGGCACCTGAAAAACTTCGGCGGGCGAAACCCTGCTCGCCATCGTAATGATGACAGATATGTTCAAATCATGACCGGGAGGAAGAAGAATATTCAGCCTGGGATTTATTGCACTCGCGCGAATAATAACTCCTTTTTCTTCACACACGTCAGCCGCTCTGACAGCTAGCCATTTCATAGCTCCAGCAGCTGGCTCCGAGCGGAACGAAATGCTCAAATCAATACTCAATACACGAGTCAAAATCTTTCACAGATGTTAAGACGTCCTCCATAGCACCTATATTGTTGTAATCTCACCTCTGTTTTACCAAAAAGAGATTTCACCTAAAATCTCAAGTAATGTGCAATCGCATTCTGCAATAATGGCAAGACATTACAACTTTGAATAAATCAATTTGAGCTACTGTATAAGGCCTATTAACCTGATGGAAGGTTTACAGTCTTAACAAAGCACCAGTTACAACAGCCTAAACATGTCCTGTCGGGAGGGGGGGGGAACTTGGACGAGAGTGTTAATGGAGGCCAGCCAGAGTAACTGCTGTGGAATGTGTTTAGTGCTTTAAAAATAATCCCAGAGTTGCAAAACTGTGTGTTGCCACCCCATGTGGACTCGCTTTCAGTTATTAAAAATCACAACAACCAAACTAAAGCAACAATCATGTATCATCAGCACAAGGCGTGGCTGATCGGTATCGTTTGGCACAAGGCGTTTGCGCAGGTGGAGTCCGTAGCATGGCGTAAATTTGTGAGTTTCCATTGAGGCGGGTGACTGAAGAAAAGAAATGAGAAAGAAAAACCTTTATCGCAAACCTAAAAATACCGTGGATATGTCAAGCATCGTCAGTTTGCACAGGGATCAGGAGTATTGTAGAAAATGTAATGAAATGTAAATTTTGAAACGGAGGTCGAATAGCTGAGTAGGTGACAGGGATTTTTTTATGGTAACAGAGAGACAGGGGTTAGTCTGGCAGTTTGTTTAATCTAAAGTCAGAGGAATTTCAAATAAGACCCGTTTTCTCAAAGAACACAATTTAAAGGATTTGTTAAATTCTCTGGCCTTAGCAGGGAAAACGCAACTTGTTAGCGCGGAGACCAATAAGTAAAATCATCTGTACGTGCGGTGGAACGCTAGGCGACCTTGTGTGGGAGAATAGCTGGATCATGCACACATTCACTTCCCGTAAAGAAAACTGCATGTGCCAACAGTCAGACTGGTACAAAGCCTGCTTGTTCATATTCAAACAGGAGAGACCTACCAAAATCAGACCATCTCTGATTCGCCTTGATAATGTACTTCAGGGCTGAAATGGAAACTCAAGGCCATCCAATATTTAAAGGTGCACACACGCGAACACACAATATAACAACATTTATGCCAATGGATCAAGTTCCATCATATTTATCCTCTTAAAAAATAAATTGAGGGCAGAAGCATTTTATGTCATCAGTAAACAGAACGGCTAGATCTTGCTCTGAATCACAGATTAGAACAGTACTTGGAAAGGAAGTGCTAAAGCAAAAGAAACAAAGTCATAGAATGGGACAGTTAAAATGTAAGAGAGAGAGAGAGAGGGAGAGAGAACAGGAGTGTGAGAACAGCACTGCAGGGGGCCCCTGAGACACTGCGGGGGTGGAGCTCTTACTCTCTGCCAGGTAACAAAAGAAACGCCCACACATGAAAGAGCATCCTCGAGTACTACTGCTCTAAAGGAAGCTTTTGTTCAGACTATACAGACACCCGAGGCCAGCTGAGTTCCTGTGTGTGTGTGTGTGTGTGTGTGTGTGTCTGTCTGTCTGTATTTTGTAAGCTGTGTTTGGGTCGTTGTGTGTGCAGATGTACAAGCGTGTGCATGTGTATGGATTGTTATCTGCGTTTGTGTGGTTGTGTGGGTGTGTACGCGTAAGTGTGTGTGTGTGTACGCATGCAAGTTGCAATAGGTGCTTGGGCTGCTGTGCGTATGTGTGCTGTATGTATGAGTGTGTATATGTGTGTGCGTGCTGTGATCGGTGTTTTGTGGTTGTATGTGTGTATGTATAAGTGTGCTTGTACGCGTGTACGGATTGTCATCTGTGTTTGTGTGCGCGTACATATAAGAGCGTGCGTACGCTGTGTGTGTGATCTCTGTTTGTGTGGTTCTGTGTGCACAAGTGTAAGTTTTCGCGTATGCTGTGCACATTATGATCTGTGTTTGTGTGTGTGAACGTATGCGTGTGTGTGTATACCGTGTCCATTGTGATCTCGGTATGAATGAGCACACGTACAAGTGTGTGCGTGTGTGTGTACTGTACTGTGATCGCTGTTTGCGTGGATCTGTGTGTACAAGCATAAGTGTGTGTGCACGCTGAGTGCATTGTGACCCGTGTTTGTGCGCGTCTCTCTGTATTGTGATCTGTGTTTGTGTGGTTGTGCTCGACTTTGCCAATTGGCTGAGGGCGTATCGTGATCCGATTCTGTGTGTCTGTATGTCAACACTGTGATCCGTTTTTGTTTGCATGAGCCTCTGAGTGTGGAGAGCTGCATTTGTGTGCTTGTATGCATGTGTGCACGCTTGTGCAAATCTTGGAAACTGTGTTTCTGAGTGTTTATCTTCACATCTGAGCAGTAAAGTAGCAGGGGCGGGACTATCCTGGCCTGCAGAATACATTTTTTTAATCTGGGCTGTTTCATGTCAGAGCGAAAAACTTTCCAAGTGTCAAGCCATTCATTCTAATAGTGCTATTTGGACACAAAAGCTTTAACGATTAATTAAAAATCAATCTCCACTTCATCAGCAGTCCGAAATAATCGCAGCTAATCTGTATGCCATCGCGACTGATCCCGGTACTGACCTTAATGAAAAGCTAAATCTGATTTTTTAATCTTGAGTAACCCTGTATCAATGAAAAGCTATGAGCCAAGCCAGCAAATCAATGGCTGCAATTAAACAGGTTTTATCCACACCGGGGATTTGCTTAGCAGAGCCAAACGCTAGAATGTGTACGGTTGAAAATGAGCAACACCTAAAAACCCACACAGTTTGGCGCCCTCCGAACGGTAAAGATACACAGCAAGATAAATTCAAATGTGAGCCCTTAGTCCACTAAAAAATGAGGGATGACTTATAAATCACACACATTCAACTTAAAAGAGACATCTTAAAACAATGAAATCAATTCTGTATATGTCATACTTGGCATTGCTTGGTACTGGCATTTTACAGAAATTTTTCACATGGTATTCATTTATATACTGAGTACAAATGAAAACGCACCACTTGAAAAAAGTCAATATTTAAGTTCAAATGAACTTCAATATAATTTTTATACAACAACAACGCAACAGTGACGTCACCCGACATGCCAGGTGCAAGAAATGCGAGAATTTCAAGTTAACTGTAACGCTTGGCAATTTTTTGCAAAAACGCAACGCACGCACACCACGGGAAAAATGAATTTCACTCTGAATTTGTGCACATATTGCCTTTAAAAGCATGTGAATCCGAATAAAATTTCACTTCTTCACTGACACTTGTGAAACGTCGACACTATGCCGCGACTTACAGCCCCTGAACGGGAACGTGCCATAGGCATGCTTCAAATTGACGCCAACACCAGGGAAATTGCCAGACGACTACACTGCGCACACACAACGATCGCAAGACTCCATCAAAGGTTTCTGCAAACGGGGAGCACTCGGGACCGTCCTCGACCGGGTCAACAACGTGTGACAACGGCACGTCAGGACTGTCAGATCATACGGGATCATCTCCGAGACCGAACACTACCAGCGACAAGAATGGCTGCTCAAGTCCAAGGACGACGTGGATTCATTCACCCCAACACAGTACGGAACCGTCTGCGAGCTGCAGGCCTGCATGCACGACATCCTTATTTCGCCCCATATTGACGGATCGACAATGGCACGGTGTCATCTTTTCTGACGAGTCACGATTTCACTTAAGGAACGCAGATGGCCGCATACGTGTTTGGCGGAGACGTGGTGAACGTTATAACGCCTATTGTGTCGTTCAAACGGACCGTTGGGGTGGTGGCAGCGTTATGGTGTGGGGTGAAATAAGCTACCGTCACAGAACTCCTCTCCATATCTGCAGAGGAAGGGTGAATGGCGTCTACTACCGGGACCAGGTGCTGCAGAACCATGTTGTGCCGTTCTTCAACCAACACCACGATGTCCACACGTTCCAACAGGACAACGCTAGGGCACACACTGCAAGGGTGTCCATGCAGTACCTTGCACAGCAGAACATCCCCGTGCTTCAGTGGCCAGCTCTGTCACCCGACCTCTCCCCTATCGAGCACTTATGGGATGAAATTGGACGACGTCTTTCACGTCGACGCCAGATGGACAACATCCGAGAAATTGAGGTTGCCCTTGTTCAGGAGTGGAATGCTATCCCTCAGAACACTATCCAGAGACTGATCAACTCCATGCGACGATGATGCACCGCATTTCCTGTTTGACCCCTACACCAGTCAAACCTCTCTCGCGCATTAACATTATCGTGAATGAAATTGTATGATGTTTACATGTCTTCTTAAATCATTATCTCAAATGCATCATACAAATATACTTAAATCCGTGGAGCTATTCCAGATTTCGTGAGTGGTGCGTTTTCATTTGTACTCAGTATATATCCACATTTTTATGCTCATACCACTCAGGGAAATTATCCCTCTCAAAGCCACAATGACAGATGCTTTAACCGGGAATGAAACCTGGGGTTACAACCCTTGTTCACATGTGACTATACTACAGTGCCACCGAACAGCAGTGGCAGCACATCTGCATGCGTATGATGCCAGCGAAGCGTGTTAATCACAACAATTAAATGCATAACTCTTTACCAAGACATTGCTAATCACGGTTAGAACAAGCCATTTCATCCAGAGAGCTCAAATGGCTGATGCTGGGTTAGCTTTATAGAGATTACTATTTGATAATTGTATGGTGCAGCACAGTCTGTTGAAACACCTGACCCATAATGTTCAGGTTAACAGTGAGCTTAGGGAAGACTCGAGCAGCAGTACATTTTCAGCAGAAGCTGCTGTAATACATTTTCAAAAAAATTACAAATTAAATCACCATGTGCTGTTGAAAACCTACCATGTGGCGCCTTGTTTAAAAGAGCTCCCCTGTTGGGGCTGTTATAAACAAGTAGCCACGTGATAGGTTTTCAACAGCTTTGAGTTTGATATCTGAAATAATTGAGCAGCACTATTTTTGTATTTAGCGCTCTAAGGGTTAATATTCTGCGACCGTAACTATGAGCGGGTGCGTCAGGCACAGTGACCCAGCACCCCGGCGGACGCGGGGACCATATGGCGCAGCTGAGTGCGCCCGGGTGTTCGTGCCGGCAGCCACCGGCAGGTATAATGCCCTGGCGCATGTGGCGTCTCGCAGCTTTGATCCTCTGCTGCCCTGGAGGAATTAATCTAATTACAGGCCCGGTCCCCGTGCTGACCTTCAGTCATGTTTAATTGACAAACCTCACAGCTGAGGGGAGGAGGGAGCGAGTGGCTCCCATGGTCAATGTGGGCCAGCGAGTGTACCCAGCTCCCTACCCAACCCATTTTTTCTGCTCCTGAAAATTACAGGCTGGGCTGCAGTGCTTAACCCGGCCTTCCTGACCGCGAGCCCCCGGCGACAGAGGGCCTGCTCTGGAAGTGGGTTCCTGCCGCAGAGCGACGCGGAGCTCCCTCCGTGTTTAAACACTGGGGCTCGCAAACCGAAAGAAGCGGTGTCGCGATATGAGCTGACGGAGCGATCACGAGGAGACCGCCCCAATATGACTAGACTAAAGGCCAACATGAGAGAGGTCCTAGGTAAACCTGCACTTCAAAAAATGAATCATTCTTAACTGAATCAGTCTTAACTGGACAAAAAAAAACTCAAAAATTATAAAGCAAATCGACTGCTTGGTGCTTAAAAGTGTTAAGTATACTTTTTGCTGTAACTAGTAAGTTGGGTGCAAATCACATTGTATCAAAGTTTTACACTGCTTTTTCTCAAAAATTAAATAATGTACTTGACCTTTTTGTGCTCCAAGTGGTCGAATTATTAAGTGTAAGTGGCTTTGACTGATTAAGCATTTAAGTACTTGTGCGTATGCTGAATAATACACAGCGCAGCAATCTGGATGTAGGCAGCAGAGTCTAAGTAGGAGGTTTCCATAATCTCTACAGCAGGGGTGTCCAATCTCATCCATAAATGGCCAGTGTGGGTGCTGGTTTTCGTGACAGCGCAACACTAATACACCTGATTCTACTTACCGAGGTCTTAATTAAACCCCTGAACAGTTAATCAGTGGAATTAGGTGCTGTAGGCCTGGGCTGTTACAAAACCTGTGACCACACTGGCCCTTCATGGAAAACACTGACTCAACAGAGACTTGGAGTAACTCAAATTGAATCAAAGCACTGATGCTATGTCAGTTGAAACCATGCCAGTGACCATTTTGAGGCAATGTAAAGTAGGACAAAGCAAAACAAGCACAGTAAGGCTAAATCAGCACTACTGACATGGGGTCCAGAGAAAGATCAATAGTAACTTGCCCCCCCCCCAAAAAAAACACCTCTGTCCTCACAGCTGTTTGTTTGGTTCCAGCCGCTTGTCGATAAACACAGGCCTCAAGATCAATACGCGCAGTTGAAAGTCCTGCACCTCGTTCCGATACCGTGTAATTCCCATTATTACCGCTGTAATGCTGCCTTTGTTTCAGATGAGGGTTATTGACCCATAGTGTCTAGTTTACAGCTCAAACCATCCCAGGACACCAGGAGCCCCTTTCAGGCAGAGCATGATGCTCACCGCGGAGTACCTCTCCCCACGCGTCTTCCGCTGTTGAAACGATATGATATTCGCCGCATTGCAGTATTGACCAGAGTGTTAAAAACGGCTGCCCTTCATTAGGTCCTGCGCAGCGGCGCTCACATTGACCGGCCAGAGCCCACTCACCTCCCAGTGACTGAAGACCAGCTGCGGACTGGCCAGGCCGCTGGTGCGTTTCCTGATCTCGTCCGCGAAGCCGAAGCTCTCGGCCACCGGCAGCACTGCTTTGATGATGAACATTTCCGTGCCCTCCTTCATCTCCTCAGCCAGCACGCGGCCCTCCCTCTTGGACAGGACTGCGTAGACACGTCCTGGGAAACACAACCGTGAGAGGATTTGCTCGTGGACTTCAACCTTCCTGGCTTCGTAGCCTGCGGTTACTCCACTAGTCTTCGTAAACATGACCAGCCACAGAACATTCTAAATAAAAATAATATGGCCAGTAGCATAGGCACAGGCTACGGCTAGATCAAGGCTAAATTAAACGTTAAAAGTGAGAACATGTCCACAAAACTGCCCATAATGTGTCCAGCTAATAACTGTTACAACAAACTAAACCAGAAAAATTAGAAAAACTCTCTCAGTGGATATAATACAATATCCTGAAAAAAGCATATTCATATTGGTCTCTTCCTCTGAACCACCTCTTTCCACATTTTAGGATATTCCTTCCTGTGGCTTACTTATGTGCAAAAAAATCTGAATGCTGTACATTTGCAAATAAACAGAATTAGGGTTCTTAATATTCAGCCATCTTTGTTCATCTTTTCATTCTTATACTCTACACATCTAACTCTGCATGATGCCCACATCATCATCACCCAGGAGCGTGCGCACATTCACCAGTTACAACTTTTTTGTTCAGTTCTAGCTTCTTATAAATCTAAAATCTTTCTACATCTTAATTTTATAACTTTTCTAATATTTTTTCTACTCCAAACTGGGATGGATAAATAATCCATCTACCCGAAGGCAAATTTCACAAACATCACAAGAACATAAAGTAACGAGAACTATTCCAGATAGATTCACAAATATGTACAAGAACAAATTATAAATATTAATCAAATGGGGAAAATAGCAGCTTGGGATTCATGATTCATCCAATTTGTTCAAGGATGAGCATTAACCTGTACTTGTCTGCTGTTGCCTGTGAGCTAAAGCACAGTCACTAGCACAGACTAAAAATAGGATACATTCATTGTGTACCTTCACGCTGACACTACATGCCAAAACAAACACACATACACATACAAATATACAAAAATCCTTTAAACTGTGTAGCGCAATAGTTTTACCCATTATTTTACAATTAAGACGCTAAATATTAAAGAAAACAATATTTCCATCATCAATGATTTAGGACAATGATTTTAGAACATATAAAGCAGTTAAAACATTGGGCCCAGCATGTGGTGTGTAGAGAATAATCATTTGTGGAAGTGGTAAGTTAATAATGGAGCTAGCATGCTGTGATAACTGCACTGCCCTTTGACCACTTCTCCAGTTGCAAGACGAGAGTTGCTATAGTCACATCACATCTGTTTACAGGCCGGACATAAATGTGCATTAACTTAATTTCAAATGTAGCTTAAGTGTTGGGGAAGAAGCATTTTTTATAATTAAAAATAAGGCTATCCATTTGTGCGCAATGTGAAAATACAGTTGTATTTCTCGAACGTTGATGAAGATACTCGAACAATGTGATAAACCTCTGGGTGCAAATTACTTGCGATAGCCTACCCAATTTAATTACGGATGTCACAGTTGACTGGCCTTTCTAAAGAACTTAAGGAATCCGGCCCAAAGATGTCGAATTCATTCTCATTTCTGCAAAATAATGTGAGCAACAGCCAGCCATCTGAAGTCATGGAACCTTAAGCGTTCCTTTTTCCTTCTATAAACTGCACATTAAGCAATAATTCACACTAAATTACACATGAAATGCTCAATCTTCCAACAGAGCCATTCTCAACTACGGTCCTATCCACCATGAACTGTGTTTGATTTTCTAAGAGGTTATCTAATCACAAGGGATAAGACTCCAATATCCAGGCAGATCGATTCAGATCAGGCTTAGCAAGCCGGGGAGACAGTCACCCTTTGTTACACAGCACAGCGAACTGATCTTAGATCACTCAAACAAAAGTGTGCCACAGACACTCCAATTAGCTACATCGAAAACCATTTCCTGTGCACAACAAGCAGCAAATTACTTCCTCAGCCACATAACCAAAAAGGGGGGGAAATCCTTAACTGGCAAAAAAGTTAAATAAAGGTCGTAAAATTGCTTGAGGGATAACTGCAATTTTACTCAAACTTTTTTCCTGCTTGGATTCTGAATGGGTGGAACTTTGCAATTTTGTTGGGTCTGGGAGTGAACTGCCTTGTTTTCTACAGGCAACTCGACCATGAATGATATCCTAATCAGATTGAAAATCGCTTTACAGAAACTTGAACGGATGTATTCATTATGCTAATGTGCCCAGTTTGAATTGCCGGATCGCTTCCGTCTCTCTAATACTTCCTCTAAATTGGGGCGAGATGATGGCCAACACAGAGAGGGTAATAGGTCTTCGATGTATAGGCAGATAAGGTCACCAACACTCAAAAGAGACATAACCAAAAAACTAAGGCCTTAAGTGCCTAAATATAGATATAGTTCACAAATGCACTGTATAAAGTTGTGAAAAAGTATTTGACCCCTTCCTGATTTAGATTCAACACGGCTGGTAGTAATCATGCCCGGGTGTGTCTGGTGAAATTAAATGCAATTGTCAATTAAATGTCTTTAATTGGTTGACATTTAGTAACTCAGGGGGCAATCATTTTTTCACATAGGGTGCGGTAGGGTTGGATAGCATTTTTCCTTCAATAGATGACAGCATCATTTAAAAACAGTACTGTGTGTTTACCCGGGTTCTTGTTTTATGATATTAAAATTGGGTTGAAACATTCAAACGTGACCAATGCACCAATGTGATTTTCCATCGTCAAGGAAAGAGTAAATGCACTGTGACTCCTATTTAGGCAATTTATGTCTAAATTACATGGTTTTACCAGCATCTGTCACTTTAACCTCGCACAAACACGGAAATTCTCCAGCTTCTTACCAAGCACCTCGCCTGTGGCCATGATGTCACAGGTGTACATGGCCGCCATGAGGCGTTGGGGCTTGGCCTGAAAGGCGTGCCGACAGGCGTCCTTCATGGCTGCGATGAGCTGTCCAGAGATGGGCCCATAGCAGTCGCCGGCAGCCGCCTCATTCCTGCGCCTGGTTTGAACGTCGTCGGACAAGGTGGAGTCACAATGCTCACTCATGTCGCCGTCAGCACTTGGGAGCCCAGGGGCATCGTGGGACCTTCCCTCCTCCACGGAGTCCTGGCGGACGGCCTGTGGAGTTAACTTCATGTCCCATTTTTCCACCGAAAAGCAAACGCCCATCAGGGGCTCCTCACACATGGGACCAGAAAGCGTGGCCAGCTGGAAGCCGCTGACGATGCTACTGTCAAAGTCTCGGTACATCCCAGTCTCAGCCTTCTCCTTCTCCAGGCACTGCCACACCGAGGGCCTCTGGTAGCCCTCCACATTATTCAGCAGAATGTTTGGCCCATACCTCCTCGGGCCAAAAGACCAGATGTGGCTGACTGCGTTCCTCCACTTCCGCCCCTGCATGTGAGCCTCAAGCTTCTCCTTGAAGTCCTGGATGGAGTCCAGTGTTTTCTGGTTGATCTCCAAAGTCCTGCCTTCTTTCATCGACAGGTTGAACTGCTCCATTGTTCGGATGAGGTCACTGTTCCCCTCCAGCAGTCTAGTCACTTCCTCAGGAAGTGGTAGAGCCCTGACACCGACAGTGGCCAGCTTGCTGGGGGTGGTGAGCATAACGAGGCCGCTGGAGTCCACCAGGACCCCCTCGGGAGCCTTGGACTGGTCCTCCTTCACCTGGTGGATCACAGCGACCTTCTGCTGTTTCCCCAGATCTTCATTCACCATGTCGACTTTGGGCGGCCGAATCACAGTCTCTCGAAAGGGTATGATTGGTTTGGAAGCACTTATCTGTATTTTTGCAAATCTGCGCAAAAAAAAAACAAACAATAAAAAAGATTTTGTTGATGGCAAGAATGCTATACTTTGCAGTCAATTAAAATTCTTAATGTTAACTGAATTCAAGGGTTAGAATTTATGACAAGTGCTTGTCAAATGATTTAATTGTCAACTTGAATGGTAAAAGCATTTGAGTGATACTAATCCAATCTCTGGCTGTCAGACACACAAGTATAAACAATGACTAGCTTATTCCTAATTACAGTGGTCCCATATGCCCCAAACCAATATTTCTACACAGTACTGAATACCCCCATAATCACATTGGTTCACTTAGGGGAAGAATCAACAAACAATATTTCAAGAGTGACAATGAGGCTAGAATAAAATGAAAATGCAATTACAAACAGAAAATACTCTCCTAATACAGGCAGAGGTATGGCATAGGCCAGTATTTTATCACTAACCATCCTAGCTGAACTGGAGCAGACAGCCCAGATAAGGCCACATCCCACCATCAGACAAAATTAAGGAGGCTTTTTCTAATCCATTTAGAGACAGGCACTCCAGAAAAGGCTGAAAACCAGCTTATCCTTTTCACATAGACAGCACTTGTGTCTGTTGAGTACTCGAGCTGACCCACACATGTTCGATACAGAAACACGACAGACTGTGACAACAACGGGAAGTTGGTACAATCAATACAGTGCTTCTACATTCCCACAAAAAAAAACCTACCACTTCACAAATGCTCAGCTTAAATTGGGGTTTCATTAAAAATGTAAACTAAACGAAATGAACAAGCATAACGCTGAAAAATATGCACAAGTTCGCATCTCCAGTTAATTAGTAAGTCACTGGTCCGGATTAAAATAAATCCTCACCGAGCATCAACTGAGGTTTTAGCAGGGCTAGACAATAGAAGCACATGGATTACCAAAGATTTGCTTCGAAGTGTATGCTTTAACTGGGGCATTACATCACTCCACACCTAAAATTTGGAAACCAATGTGTCCTTCTGTTGGTTTCCACAACTTCCTTTGCTTTCCACAGCTAAACACGAATGTGCCTGTGACTCAAACCACAGCTGAGGCTCCGTGTTTATATCACTCTGAAGATTGGAGCAGAGGTGATAAATGAAATTCAAGTATTTAATTCAGTGCAGGGGATACTTATGAAGAGAGGAAAAAAGACAAACAGTGGCCTGCTGCTTGTAAAAATGAAGTCGAGCCACAGTCTTCTGCTTTGCTATTGACTAATTATAACTGCCATTGTTGTTCTCTAACCAATTTCCTAGTGGAACAAGTATTTGCCACTAATGTGTCTTTGTCCCCCACCACAAATGTGATATCGTGTCAAAATGAGCAATCTCTCGGTGTGACCTTGAGAGCGACACAAAGGTCACCAAAATCGACTGGCGCAGGGATATCACCCTAATAAATGTCGACATCAAATTTGAAAGAAATCCGTCAATTCGTTCTTGAGATATCTCGCTGATAAGGATTCGGGACGTATGTATGGACGGATGGACGGACGTTTGTGAATACTATGTCCCGCCGCTTCGCGCGTTCCGCGGCAGGAGAACAAAAAAAAAAAAAAAAAAAACTGTTTTAACCACTCCAACAGTAAGATCATGCATTACATTTCTTAGTGTGAGGATGAACTTGGACTCAGGCACAGACATTGTAGAATAAACTGAAGTTTATCGAGGTAGAGGTCAAGCAGGCAGAGGTCAAAACCGAGTGGTCAGACTTTGGTCAGACTTTAGTCCGAGAACATTGTCCAAACTCATGGTCAAAAACACAGGCAAATGGTCTAAATCAGACATGCTACAATCACAGATGGGGCAAAAACAAAAACTCGAAAAACAGAGGCGGGCTGGGTCAAAAACAGGAACAGGCAGGCAGACAGTAAATGCTCATACAACACAGGTAGCAAACTACACTGACGAACTCAGGCCAGCGCACAGCCCGACAGGAACTTAAATGCACAGCAACCACAAGTAATAGTGGGAAACAAGTTCGGGAGAGGAGTGAGCACTGAACACCAGGAGAGGAGTGAGCACTGAACACTAGGAGAGGAGTGAGCGCAGAAGACCAGGAGAGGAGTGAGCGCAGAAGACCAGGAGAGGAGTGAGCGCAGAAGACCAGGAGAGGAGTGAGCGCAGAAGACCAGGAGAGGAGTGAGCGCTGAACACCAGGAGAGGAGTGAGCGCTGAACACCAGGAGAGGAGTGAGCGCTGAACACCAGGAGAGGAGTGAGCACTGAACACCAGGAGAGGAGTGAGCACTGAACACCAGGAGAGGAGTGAGCGCTGAACACTAGGAGAGGAGTGAGCACAGAACACCAGGAGAGGAGTGAGCACAGAACACCAGGAGAGGAGTGAGCACAGAACACCAGGAGAAGAGTGAGTACTGAACACCAGGAGAGGAGTGAGCACAGAACACCAGGAGAGGAGTGAGCACTGAACACCAGGAGAGGAGTGGGCGCAGAAGACCAGGAGAGGAGTGAGCACAGAACACCAGGAGAGGAGTGAGCGCTGAACACTAGGAGAGGAGTGAGCGCAGAAGACCAGGAGAGGAGTGAGCGCAGAAGACCAGGAGAGGAGTGAGCGCAGAAGACCAGGAGAGGAGTGAGCGCAGAAGACCAGGAGAGGAGTGAGCGCTGAACACCAGGAGAGGAGTGAGCGCTGAACACCAGGAGAGGAGTGAGCGCTGAACACCAGGAGAGGAGTGAGCGCTGAACACCAGGAGAGGAGTGAGCACAGAACACCAGGAGAGGAGTGAGCACAGAACACCAGGAGAAGAGTGAGCACTGAACACCAGGAGAAGAGTGAGCACAGAACACCAGGAGAAGAGTGGGCACTGACCACCAGGAGAGGAATGAGCACTGAACACCAGGAGAGGAGTGAGCGCAGAAGACCAGGAGAGGAGTGAGCACTGAACACCAGGAGAGGAGTGGGCGCAGAACACCAGGAGAGGAATGAGCACTGAACACCAGGAGAAGAGTGAGCACTGAACACCAGGAGAGGAGTGAGCACAGAACACCAGGAGAAGAGTGGGCACTGACCACCAGGAGAAGAGTGAGCACTGAACACCAGGAGAGGAGTGAGCACAGAACACCAGGAGAAGAGTGAGCACAGAACACCAGGAGAAGAGTGAGCGCTGAACACCAGGAGAGGAGTGAGCGCTGAACACCAGGAGAGGAGTGAGCGCTGAACACCAGGAGAGGAGTGAGCACAGAACACCAGGAGAGGAGTGAGCACAGAACACCAGGAGAAGAGTGAGCACTGAACACCAGGAGAGGAGTGAGCACAGAACACCAGGAGAAGAGTGGGCACTGACCACCAGGAGAGGAATGAGCACTGAACACCAGGAGAGGAATGAGCGCAGAAGACCAGGAGAGGAGTGAGCACTGAACACCAGGAGAGGAGTGGGCGCAGAACACCAGGAGAGGAATGAGCACTGAACACCAGGAGAAGAGTGAGCACTGAACACCAGGAGAGGAGTGAGCACAGAACACCAGGAGAGGAATGAGCACTGAACACCAGGAGAGGAGTGAGCACAGAACACCAGGAGAGGAGTGAGCGCTGAACACCAGGAGAGGAGTGAGCACAGAACACCAGGAGAGGAGTGAGCACAGAACACCAGGAGAGGAGTGAGCACTGAACACCAGGAGAGGAGTGAGCACAGAACACCAGGAGAGGAATGAGCACTGAACACCAGGAGAAGAGTGAGCACTAAACACCAGGAAAGGAGTGAGCGCTGAACACCAGGAGAGGAGTGAGCACAGAACACCAGGAGAGGAGTGAGCACTGAACACTAGGAGAGGAGTGAGCGCAGAAGACCAGGAGAGGAGAGAGCGCTGAACACCAGGAGAGGAGTGAGCGCTGAACACCAGGAGAGGAGTGAGCGCTGAACACCAGGAGAGGAGTGAGCACTGAACACCAGGAGAGGAGTGGGCACTGAACACCAGGAGAGGAGTGGGCACTGAACACCAGGAGAGGAGTGGGCACTGAACACCAGGAGAGGAGTGAGCACAGAACACCAGGAGAGGAATGAGCACTGAACACCAGGAGAGGAGCGAGCACTGAACACCAGGAGAGGAGCGAGCACTGAACACCAGGAGAGGAGTGAGCACTGAACACCAGGAGAGGAGTGAGCACTGAACACCAGGAGAGGAATGAGCACTGAACACCAGGAGAGGAATGAGCACTGAACACCAGGAGAGGAGTGGGCCCTGAACACCAGGAGAAGAGTGAGCACTGAACACCAGGAGAGGAGTGAGCACTGAACACCAGGAGAGGAATGAGCACTGAACACCAGGAGAGGAATGAGCACTGAACACCAGGAGAGGAGTGGGCCCTGAACACCAGGAGAGGAGTGAGCACTGAACACCAGGAGAGGAGTGAGCACTGAACACCAGGAGAGGAGTGAGCACAGAACACCAGGAGAGGAATGAGCACTGAACACCAGGAGAGGAGTGAGCACTGAACACCCGGAGAGGAGTGGGCACTGAACACCAGGAGAGGAATGAGCACTGAACACCAGGAGAGGAGTGAGCACAGAACACCAGGAGAGGAGTGAGCGCAGAAGACCAGGAGAGGAGTGAGCGCAGAAGACCAGGAGAGGAGTGAGCGCTGAACACCAGGAGAGGAGTGAGCGCTGAACACCAGGAGAGGAGTGAGCGCTGAACACCAGGAGAGGAGTGAGCACAGAACACCAGGAGAGGAGTGAGCACAGAACACCAGGAGAGGAGTGAGCACAGAACACCAGGAGAAGAGTGAGCACTGAACACCAGGAGAAGAGTGAGCACTAAACACCAGGAGAAGAGTGGGCACTGAACACCAGGAGAGGAATGAGCACTGAACACCAGGAGAGGAGTGAGCACAGAACACCAGGAGAGGAATGAGCACTGAACACCAGGAGAGGAGTGAGCACAGAACACCAGGAGAGGATTGAGCGCTGAACACCAGGAGAGGAGTGAGCACAGAACACCAGGAGAGGATTGAGCGCTGAACACCAGGAGAGGAGTGAGCACAGAACACCAGGAGAAGAGTGAGCACTAAACACCAGGAGAGGAGTGAGCACAGAACACCAGGAGAAGAGTGGGCACTGAACACCAGGAGAGGAATGAGCACTGAACACCAGGAGAGGAGTGAGCACAGAACACCAGGAGAGGAGTGAGCGCTGAACACCAGGAGAGGAGTGAGCACTGAACACCAGGAGAGGAGTGGGCACTGAACACCAGGAGAGGAGTGAGCACAGAACACCAGGAGAGGAGTGAGCACAGAACACCAGGAGAGGATTGAGCGCTGAACACCAGGAGAGGAGTGAGCGCTGAACACCAGGAGAGGAGTGAGCACAGAACACCAGGAGAGGGAGGTCAATGAGACAAAAAGTGAATAACAGTTAAATGAAGCAAAATGATGGAAACACAGATAAAACATGACAAAAAGTGCAACACAGACTGACACTTAAATACAAAAAAGCTCTTTATTTAATTCTTCCAACCAATAAAGAGACAGGTGGAGTGCCTTACCGTAGAAAAACTACTTTTTACTAGATAATTTATATAAAACTGAAGCAATTCTATACATATATACAACCACGTGTCAGAAAAAGTCTGGACTGAATGTTATATTACATCCGATAGCAGTAATTTGCAAATCGTCTTTTACCCGCACTCTGTCAAAAACAATACAGCACATTAACTGATGGTTCACCATGAACATAAATAAACGCTTATTTTAAATTTCATTCATGGAACACATTTCATTATGGAAAATGTGAATTACATAATACTTTTTAAGAAAGAAAATCTGTGTTAATTACAGAAAGACATGGTAACATCCACAAATGACAGTAAACTCAACTGTGCAAAAAGAAGCCTAACACAGTATAACAGGGGTCATATTTTACCCATTTCCCAGTTAAATATTTTCATTTTCACAGTCCACTTACAAAAATTTTCATAATTTATGGTCAAAAAGCACCTATTTACAATAGTACAGCCTGAGTGAGAAGTAACTTAGGCTCACTCAGCCTGGGATGGGCAGTTTGTATCCAGTCTCTTTTAGAAATCCCTCCTTCAAAGCCCACTCCGCTGTAATTAGGTGACTGCATTTCAGGAAGCAGTGCTCGGTAAAATGAAGGGAGCATAGTAACATGCAAGGGGTTTTCTGCTGACGAATAATGGAAAAAATCTATTTTAACCACCGATTCTTCACTTTGTCTTGGTTGGAAGTTCAAATGAAGAGAATTGGCCGTCTTACTGAAGAAAACAGCATCTTCTTGTCATGGCAATACATACAAACCAAACTCTTTCCAGGCTCCGCTCCACCTTGCGTAATTCGAAGGCATGCCAAACTAATTAGGCATTACAAAAAAGTGTCACATTGTGATGTAGACATGTTATGGAAGAAAAGGCCTGACAACTAGCATGACAATTCAGGCAGTTCAGGTGGTCCGTTTTGAGCAACTGTGACAAGGGACAAATCACTAAGGCCAGACGAGTGGGTCAGAGAATACTCCCAGTCAGCGGTGGTGAGCGCTTACTTACAGTGCTCCAAGAAAAGACCAACTATGAACTGGCGCAAGTGTGCGGGGCACCCAAGGTTCATCATCCATGCACAAGAGCAACGAAGACTAGCCCTTCAGATCCAAACCAACAGAAGAGCTACTGTGGCTGACGTTACAGAGAATTTTAATGACACTTAAGTGAGGAATGAGCCAAAACGAGCTGTGCATCTCACTCTGCTTTGTTTAACGGTTTTGTAGCGGCAGACCAGGAAAAGTGCCCATTCAAAACCCTCTTCATTGTCAAAAATGCCAAAAATTTACATGTGAGTTTCGGAACTGGAAGGTTGGCTGGTCCAGTTTTCTTTTACATCATGTACACCGTCTCGGTACATGAGCATGATTTACCCGGTGGAAGCGATGGCACCAGGATGCACTGTGGGAGAATGACAAGCTGGTTGAGGGAGTGTGATGCTCTGGGAAATGTTCTGCTGGGAAATCCTAGGTCCCGAAATTCAAGTGCACGACTGTTTGACAAAGCACAGAGCACAACGGTGGCACGAAGGAGACCCATACAACATTAGGCAGGCGGTTTTAATGTTGTGGCAGCTCCTGTGTATATGCGTTTGCATGTGTACAGAGTGACAAGTCCACTTATCTGACCTACATCTCTGGAACATGTGATGTCACGGTAAAAAGACCTCTAAGTGGCTGACCGCTTAAGGTCAGTCCACAGTGAACAGAGAGGCCAGCTAACTAATGGTGACATAAACGTTGGGGGCTTAAGTAGGCTCAATACACACAGTAAAATGCACCACACAGACAATGCAAACATGATGTGCAGAGCAATGCATTGCTGTGTGTGGCAAAGATTAAAAGTGATTGTGATCTGTCTTGAGGGAAACCACTTGTTAAAAAACAACTAGAAAAATCTCAGACAGAGGTTATTTGAGGCTTGCATGAGATGAGACAAAAATGGGATTATACAAGTCTAGCAAAAGAAAAATTACAAATATCATAGTCTAACCACAGTCATTTCCTTGCAAACAGGGTGCAAACAGGGTGGTCCGTGGCAGTGTTCATAGAGAGCAAGAATGCATGAGTTCAAATATGTAAAATAAATAAATTAAATACATAATAAAATGATATAAAAATAAAATAATTTAATCATGATTCATTCACATAACCAAGTATAGAATTAAATGAACTCAGAAAACTTATGTCTTTTCTGAGATGGTACTACGCACTTTGGGATGACATCAGCCATTAGGTTTCATGCATGCGCATGATCTGACAACATTTTTACTGAGGGCCAATGATGAATCTGCACTGCATCTTTGCAGTCAGTGTGCCTCCAGATTTCTGTTGGCAGCGATGCTGTCATTCACAGCATTGAGCTCATAGAGCAACCACTTAAGCCCCTGTAAAAAAGGATACCATCCTACCAATGACAATCAGTCATTCATCCAATGGGACACCACTCTCACCTGTTCCCTGGTTGACCCCACACCTCTAGTTCACAGTCCAACAGTTTTGTTTGTGAAATCACGCAGGGTTCAGGACGGGTCATGATGACCTATACGGAGCTTGTTGTGGCTGGACAGCCCAGAGTGTGTGGCGGTCAGTTGGCAAGAGGTTTAGTCATTGTTTTTGTTTTGGTTACCCTCCAATATTGACTCATGAGAGGGGACACACAAACATGTGACTTCTGAGATGAATATCGTACCAGCTGCTCTTTCTTATTGCACAGCAGTCTGCATGAGGAGCAGGCACAGGCCTGAGAAGGAGCAATTTGCTTCACGTGCGGCTGGGCTTGACATGCGAACTGAGGCACTGAGACGTGTCAATGGGCAAAGAATTTCATCCGGCTCACGAATGAAGAATATGAGTCAGATCTTCGTCAAAATTTAATTACTTCTTCCTTACCATCAGTAACAATCAGCACACAAAGTTTAATTGACATCCATTAATGACATTTTCAGATATTCCATCAACGAACAGACAAACAACGGAGAAAACACATTACCTCCTGGCGGAGGTATAACTTTAGACCACGTCACTGCGATACCAGCAATACAACTTCTGTGGACTTGCAAAAATGCATATTAGGACACAGAAACAATGTTTTTGCGGCGCCACAACAGCATTCAACCTCAACTCCAAATGAATTCAGTATATCAAGGAAAATAAAAATGGAATTAAGTGATTTGAAATTCACTTTTACCCACATTAAGTTCAAAAAAGCGCACAAAAATATTTAATGTCCCACCTCATCAACTGGATTGATTTTTGTAATTGTTTGAAAATTCAAAATTTGATGCCTGAAACACATTCAAGAACGATTGGGACAGGGGGATTGAAAGACTGGAAAAGGGGAATCTTCACAAAAACACAAGTATAAAACCCTCCTCGAGTAAACAGAAGAATTGGTCAATAGATGATTCAATCATGATTGGATCTGATTGTTTATACCATAATAGGAGCGACCTGATATAGCGCAAATTCCGCAAAACTGTCGTAAATCGGGAGATAAGATAAATGAAAGGGATTTCACGTAGACGTCCTCACTTCCGGTAAGAGGGCCAGCTTTGCCAAGCCAATGCATGCAGCTGCAGGCAAGGCAACAAAGCCCCAGCCGCTGTGGTACGTAAGTGATGAAGTGAATATCTAAGATGTTATTTATTATTTGGATTATTGTCTTAATTCTGATCTTTTGAAACAGTAACTAAAAATTAAATAAACATCACACATTTACAGTATGACTCCGCAAGGTGGTGTTTGCACTGTACTGTATACCGTGTTGTTCTTGCTCGATCTAGCTCTACCACCGTGCTATCGTATTCAAACTCGACTGATTTGATTTAGTTTCATGCCATGAGCATTGTGAAGCTTCGCCAAAAAATGCCACAGCGGATATGAACTTAAAAAATACCGCAAAATTCTCATCTAATCCTGCGTCCACGTATTGGAAGTAAATGCTATAAATCGCGATTACATAAGTGTTCGATTGCGCGTGAATATGGGTGGAAGTTCAGTCGTCTACATTTTGACCTTTGATCCGTCATCATCAATGATTATATCCGCCCTGCGATGTGCCGTATTGTACAGCAGGTCGCTCCCGATGGGTAGGCATCACCTTGGAGTTCTCAATACAGAACTCCATTAAAAACTGAAATGCTCCTGTAATGGACATAACCACATGGGCTTGTAAACATTTCAGGAAACCTGTCGCAGTGAACACAGCTCCTTGTGACATCATAAAATACAATTTAAGGCTCTACTGCGCAAAGAGGAAGCCATTCATCAACACCATCCAGAGTCACCGCCGACTTCTCAGGGCTCATGGCCCTGTGAAAAGGAATGATAATGAAGTGGGAAGGAGTGCTGAGGTCTGAGGTATTAAAATAGTGCCTTATTTGCCGAGAACAAATCCAATCGAAGCGTCGAGCAGTCACAAATATTGATCAAATTAGACGAAACATGGAATCATGTTCCCAAGATCAAAGGGAACCATCCCGAATGTTATCAGCGACATGTTCAAGAGTCAGTATCTGCTCCAGTCTGAGGCTGTACTATAGTACTCAGCATGTGCAACTTGCACATCTATCAGGACAAAACTGAGGGAAAAGGTAACACACATATTTTGAAAGAACATCTCAACCTTCCAGACATTGTTTACTTTCAGGGATGCCCACTTGTTCCAGCTAGATAATGCCAAATCACACTCCGCACATACCACGAAAGCATGGCTTTGTAACCACAGAATGCAGGTACTGCCAGCAGCACAAACTCGTCTCTTAAAACATCCGGTGGATTAGGAGGAGCAAAATACAACCAGAGACCTGAGACTGCTGACCAACTGAAATCCCAGAACAGGCAAGAATGGGAGCTAATTCTGCTTTCTAAACTACAATTAGATTCCTCAGTTCTAAAACAACACCTGTGTGTTATTAAAAGGAGAGATGATGGTACAAATTTGTGACCATGCACCCGTCCCAACTCCTGTGGAACATGCAGCAGACAACACTTTTCAAAATAGCGGCTAATTTCAAAAACAATTAAATTGATGAGTTTAAAGATTGCTTATTTCGTATTTGTACTCATTTCAATTGAATACAGGTTAAAATGAATCTGCAAATTACTGCTTGTCATTTTTATTTACATTTAACACACACTCAATTTTTATGGAAATTAGGTTGCACAATTCGGAGTGAGAGTGAGCGCCACATAGCTGGCGAATCCAAGTCGTCCAGAAAATCGAGAGATTGTGACGCAACCTGTGATTCACCACAAACCATTTATCAGTCGTCCAAACAAAAAAGCAGCTTAACAAATGGGCAACTGAGACAATTACACCATGAAAAAAAATATGAGAGAACAGACTCTGGTGTACATGTCCTTCATTAACATGTTACACTAACCAGAGACAAGAATGCAGAAAGGGGTATGTTTTTTTTTCATTACATTCACTGGTACGTTATCTATGCACCAGACTGAAACTATCGCACCCCTGGGCCAAAGAAATGGTACCGCCTTCTGTGACTACGGGGCAGACTGAGTGTATTTTCTGGGTGAAAGCTTTCCTCTGTGGCGTGTTTAGAGCACAATGAAGCAAATACTTATGAAGCAGATCAATGTGGCCGTAATATTTGCATTTTCTCATGTCTGTGAGGGCAGGAGAGCTGGAGGTGAAGCAATATGTGTGCAGGACTAGGAAAAGGGGTCACTTGGGTCATTTTATGAAAATTGCGATTTTCCAATAAAATCAAAGAGTGATCCAAGTTTTTCACAGCAAAGTGTTGTAAATTGACAGTACAATAGTTTGAAATTCTAGCTCTGCACATGCATTCTCAGTAAAATAGAACTGGTTGAACTTTGACCCAGTTAATCTCAGTAAGTGACCCCTTTCCCTAGTCCTGCACACATATGCTGCAGAAATCAACAGCAGTATTAACAAACAGTTTAACGGAGAGTATGCAATGAATCGGTCCATTCAGCACATTTTGAGAGAGTAAAAGCAGAGCTGGCCCAGTCAGGACATGTGAAATACAGTGTCTGTAATCAAGGTGACAGTGCACAAAAGTGCCATTGTCAATCAATACCAAGCGCCTGAAGAAAGACCACAAAGGAACATAAACAAGGCAGTTCCTTTGCCCTGTTCCTGCTGACAATAGGAAAGCATTTGACATGGGTTGGGCCATAGCCTAACACCTTCACTAAAAGTCCCTCCTACAAACAGGCGTATTCAATTCTTGGTTTGTCCACATGTCGTTGCATCAGACTCCTGTCAGGGGAGCAAAATTACTGTAAGCACTTAAATTTCAGGAGAGACACAAGGTACTGATGACTCAAACCCATTACCGACTCGCTGTATGCTGCGAGGAGAAAAATATTTTATGAGGGTGACAAAAAAGGTGATTCATCAAACTAAACAATCACATAATGCCATTTTAAAAAAGACTGGGCAGAGCATTCGAAATGATGTAAACAGAGGAGTTATCTGCCGTGAGGCTCGTTTCTCTAATTACTAATGAGTTCTCTCATGCCGCTGCTTCCTCCTGTTTTACAGCGAGCTGCCAAAGGAAGTGTCGCTGTCTTCACAGTGTCTGAGAGTTATGCATCTCAGACGGGGAGCAGACAAGCCGAGCGAAGTCTCCTCGCTCGCTTTCATCTCCGCCTAATTCTGCCAGGCTGTTTTTCCGCGCCGTCTCCTGCAGTTTGGTCACCTGCCCAGAACATCCTCCTCAGGAAAGGACCTCATTTATGGCCCTCTTGCCACTTACAGCAGCAATTTAAGCTCTTCAAACCTGCCCGTCAATGTAAAATACACAGATCCTGTGATAACAACTCTAGATGCCTTATTCATAAGCCCAAAAGGCTGTACATTATAAAAAGAGACAACCTGAGTATTACCCTCTGTTTTATAGCTAAGCTCCTTCAGGGATGCATTTTTATGAACAATTGCATTGCCATGCCTCATAGGTTTCCAGCATAAATTAAAGGCAAAATCCCATGGGAACAAACTTTCAACACATCAGAAGTGTGCTGGCACCAATTATACTATTAACCCTTGGTATGCAAATTGAAAGCAGCTTGAATGCCTCGCTCACGTCTATATCTCCCTTTCAAATTGATCACCACTGTCCCACATTTTAACCACAGTAACCCAAGTGAATGCATCACTGTGACCAAGATGCCGTAGGTCAATCAAGGGAAGTAACTCGCATCCAGGAAAAGGGCTTGTGAGAATAGTCTCTCTTTACAGCAGTGGTGGGGGCCACTATTTGCATGAATTTCTTGAATCCGTAACAGCACTTTACAATGCTCTGAAAGGTCAGTGTGCCTTTTTTTTTCAGACATATTTTTATCCAAAAGTAAGTACAAAAATTGAAGATTATAGCATTATCTGAATATTTTTTTCTCAGTATGATTTTTTTTTTAATGCTTCAAACGATCTGTGTACATTTGTAATGGGACATACGTATTTGGGGGTCCTCGATAACAAAATAATTACTTTTCACCAGAATTTAATCATTCCACGTTCATTGTGTGCCATATCCCATAATAAAATGCAACTTTAACTGAGAAAAGAAGTTTGGCCATGAGGGGGTTAAGGAACAGCAAGTATGTTAACGATGCACATTTTAGACACTCATCTGTGCCTCAAAGATAATGAGACACAGATGTTGTTCCGTATTTAATAACCATGCACTTTAACAAGGATCTTTACATAATGATGTACTGACAAAGCTAAAACACTTGGTTAACAGGAGTTTATTCAGTTTCATTGCTATGCAAAAAGTTGCACAGCAAATGCATTGAATCTTCAGATTTGGCACTATTCATTAGTATTAATCATTTGTAATATTTCCTTCACTAGCCATTTACCCAAAGATTACAAGTTATAGTAGTATATTAATGATATTTAACAATTACATACTTTCTCAGATGTTTTTATTATGATGAACAATATCTCAAATTTAATGTACAGGTTGCTGCATTGTCATGACACATTCACCTAAAAATTATTTTATACATATTAATAATATTTTCTGTAAAGTTAGAACCACTCACTGGCTAATGCCACAAATTCAATACTTTAGATACCCTTAACAGAACTCATTTAAAAATTAATTGGTTAAAAGGTATGCAATTTTGCAGAATTTATCCCCATGGGAGCCCAGCCCTCATTTAACAAAGAAACTGCACCTCGTTTATGATCCCTGCATTATTAAAATTTCATCAGCCTACGGAGATTTCTCCATTATGCATTTCTCCATCATGACTTTTTTTCCCTCCCAGGGTAGCAAATGGCTGAAATGTGTTATCCTTAAATGTCATGTCCTCTAAACAAATGGTCACAGTGAATATTTCTGGTTAAAAATGTCCAAGTATACATGCAGTTTCTGTTATGACTCTCTATAAACAGTTTTATAAAGTTTCAACACACCACCTTTCAACGGGTTAATATCTAAAGAAATAAACATTGACACTGGTCCTAAATTTTACCCTTGAATAAGAAATAAGTAACCCCCTACCATCTACAAAACCAATTTGCACTAAGCTAACAGGAACCCTCATAACTGATAATGTCTCAACACAAACCAATGGTGTTTCCATTACTTTACTTTACCTTGAGAACCCAAAGCTCTGCCACACCCAAGTGACAAGGGGCACAAGGCTGAAATGAAATGCTTCGGGCCCCAAAGCTGCTTTATGCAAAGTTCTGACGTATTTGATCAGCATTTGTGACGATGAGAGGATTTATAGGTCTTGCGAATAGATGTCTCAGGGCGAAGGAATGGCGGTTTTTCGATATGACCACCCAGTTACTCCCACTGGGAATGAGGGGGTGAAGTGCAATTATTTTCTGAGCCAAAGATGTCGCATACAGAATTTTACTCCAATTTGATCAGTATTTGTGACTGCTATACATCAGGGCCTGTATTCACAAAGCATCTTATCTTGCCGCTAGGAGTACCCTTGAGTCACGCTAAAACATTTTATGTAGGAGTAAAATCTTAAAAGTTATTCACAAAGCCACTGAGAGCAACTTTTAGTTAAGAAACTGGTAACTCCTAGACTAGGAGTCGCTCTGAGATACGTGGGAGTAAATCTCCGTTGCTATCGATGACATCAATTCTCATGCACGAGCCTTGGGACAAGGAGCACGGTGATGGGTTGTTTGGTGACAGGGCGGTCCATTGAAAAAAATATCCCATGTACAACCCATGGAGGAAAAAAAATGAGGAAATAAGTCCGAGCGGCTGGGCTGTCCCATGAAATAATAAAACGTAGAGCATTCCTGATAATACACTACGCGCAGCGCCCAATTATCACGCTCTATGCAAATTAACATACATAGGGAAGAGATGGTTGTAAAAACGCCAATAGCATAAAACAAGGCAAAAAAACGCGTCATTTGCCCCAATAATTGGCAACTTCAATGGGAATATGTTGCGACCATTTAAATTGCATTTCTTTTTTTGTTCTGTATATTTGTAATTTACAGTATTATGCCATCTTCACATGTAATAGGCTATGCCAATGTAGGTATAGACCAGTTTACAAATACCTCTTCATCCGGGTCGGAGAAATAATTCAAATATGGGTCCCGTCAATAGCACCGATGATACCGGGCATACAGTACCAGAGATGTGCATACATTCAAGTTTGATTCCGTGTTGTTGGCGAATGATGATATGGGGTTCACAGAGTGCATTGATTGTTTGCTATATTGAGCGACTGACATGATTGTGAAATTCCTAAATTGTCTGCGTTCCAAAGTTGCGTTTTTCCAGTGGCCAAGTAACAAAGTGTTGTCAAACATTTTATTACAGGGCTTTTGGAGTTGTTTCTCATGGTTGGAAATGTAATTCTCTCCCTCACCAAGTCAAAAACAAATAAAATCCATTCATGGTTGATTCAGTATCTTTTTAACAACTGCACATCATTCAGAATTTCAAGAAAGTCATTCCATCTTTCAACAGCAACAGCCATTTTCCGATTCTTTGTGAAAAAGTTTTAGCGAGTTAAGAGTCCTCTCGACTACTTATAAGCTCTCCCAGACTTCGGAGCTCTTTTATGCCTAAAATGCTTTGTGAATAACATTTAGTAAAAATAATTAGGAGTCCTAAATTTATGACTGACATGCCCATTTTCTTAGGAGTTTCTCCTAAATCCGGCAGTTAGGACCAGTTTTCAGTGCTTAGCTACTTTGTTATTACGGGCCCAGAGGTGGAACTGTTTACGGCCGACAGACGAAGGAGTACACCATCTTAACCCTTTGACACATAGCTTGTCCAAAACCAAACATAACCGCTCTGCCCAAGTTAATAAGGACCAATCACATATGTATCCAATTCAAATATGCTCAGAGTTTTTCTTAAATTCTGAGTTAACCATAGCATTTCATGGTACGAAGTAGCAAAATTGAATGTTGCTTATACATTTCAGCAGAAGTTGGATGCATTTATTTACAGCAAAATGTAGCATATTTGACACATTGAGAGAAAATATTCAGAAATACATGAGCAGTATGAATTTTGCGCCAGTAGTCATTAAGTGCACCAAGAGTAGTCTTTGAAACCTTGAAAGGAATTGCCCAAAATTGAAGCAATTACAGTATAATTAGTTGGAATATTTAATGTACACTTATTATCTACCATTAGCTAGAGTCTTTGTAGAAGACCATGATTATTAAAATCAGGTGTGTACTGAAATTAAAGCCGGTATACACAGCGGCCCCTTCCGGATAAGATAGAGAACCCCCGCACCAAGGCAATCAAAAACACTGAAAAATTTGTATTCGAGGAGTCAATTAGCATAATATGGAAATTTCTGCATACAGGTGTGAAAGGGTGATCATCTCAGCTGGTTAATGACCAGTTGGGTTAAAAATTTCAGTGGGTGACCAGTCGCAAACAACCATGGCTACAGAGAGAACTATTAAAACACATCAACATTGTTTTCAAAATTAGAGTAAATTTATGTTTAAAACCATTATCAAGGCTGAACAACCTGATTACAAATTCCCTTCCTTTCTCCAACAGTGCAGCTTGAATCACTCAAAGTTCAAATTAATTCAGTCAGTAAATTATGTCATCAAGGTAATTATTCTCATTATGTGTCTGACACATAAAAGCCAGTAATAGCTTTTCTTCACAGAGAAAGCTAATCTATAATAAAGTAGCAACTATACATACATTTGAAGAGTTTGACGTTTGGAATATACTTTTTTTCCACACAAAAGGGATGAGACAGAAGCATTCCTGATTTATTCAGAACACAATGGGCTGTTCATCAATTTGATACTGGAGGTAAACGTAATAGGGAACATTTTTTCAGGCATGGGGCTGCAAAAAAGCCAATATCTAAGCACTGAGGGCCCGAGAGCCAGAGGGCCAGGAGCAGGAAGCTCCTGCATTTTCAGATTTTTTAGGATGATCTGATTGGCTCTAGCTGACAACTGATTTTTTTTCCAACTAATAACGAATCATTTCATAGTTGAATGAAATCATTATTAATCACTATTGTCCTGATAGCTAGTTATCCCTAACAATCTATGCCACGGACTGTTATAATCATCTTTTCTAGTGAGACAGTTATGTTTTTGACCATCATAATAATCAAAATTTGTGTCCTTGAAGGACTATTTTTATGAGGCCACCTTCCGGCAGAAGACGAGAAAGTGCGCCTCCATACATGTCGGGCTGCAAAATCAGGTCCTCTTTGAAAACATGGTGATAGAAATAGATTTTTTGAGATTCACACCTGTTCATATTTTTGTCCTTGAGGACCAGAAGTATATTTGCACATGCTCAGTACTCTTGCCCCTACAACTGATGCTCTTCTGCTTCATTGTAGATACCTATCAATTGAGTTGACCCCATTTAGTAAGTCAGTCAATGGTTTGGTTGATGGCCAGTTGGTTGACCAGGTTTAGTTTTGGTGGAGCAATCAAAGATAATCCATATCAATATAATAATCCACTCTGGATGCTGTGGGTATGGTAATGACAGTCCGTCACTCTTAACTAGGCTGATGTTCTCATTAAAGAAGATTTAAATCAATTAAAGTAATATTCATATTGCAAATAATTCAGCTAAAGTAATAAAAGCAACATTTTTAGTAATTGTTTTTATATATGTAAAATTAATGTGCAACTCCCCCTTTCATGCCTACTTTGTATCCTTAGAAGCATGCAAATCAACTTTTTAACTGTAGCTCAAGATTTGTCCTAAGCTACGGCTAAAAACGGTGATATGCGCATACTTAAATTTCTCATTTTGATATAACCTTGCAACATTACTCAACAGAAAACATCTGGAGCATGGCAGCAATTCATTTTAGTTGAAGAAGTCTTGTCAACCTTGAACATGCCCTGCCATGTAAAGACGGTAAATCGGCCAACTTTATATTCATTCCGTGCGTTAACGAGTTTTATGTGCTTTTTAGGTGGACATTTAAGAATGAGTTTTCATACATTTGCTATGAGAAATGCATAGAGTTATTTTTAGGCTACTTAATTTGAAACTTTATTTATAGGTGCATCACATTACTTTTCAAGCGGTCCCACGGCAACACTGAACTTGAACTGAACCCCGCCGCTTTCCTTTTTATTTCATTAGTAATTTCTTTAATTTGTCATTTTGTTATTAATAACATCTAATTGATATTGTTTGCCTAATTGGTATTGTGGTTACAATTAATACGGAAAAAACATGGCATATGGTAATCTCTTGGAATGGTCTGTAATGTCAACAGTTTCATACTCAAATGACAAATACAATGAACTGAGGCAAAAACAACTAATTGCCCAAATAAAAATAAAAAGAACTTTTGAACCAACCGTATTCCTTATTTAAAGTGCTTGTTCATCCAGAAATAAGATTTGGAAAACAAAATCTTCAATAAAATACGTTTTGTGCACTGGTCATTTCTAATTATATCCCCGAATGTCGTTCCAGGGATATTATGTTTTTGGTCCGACTGCCGCCGCCGCCGCCGCACTACGTGTTAACGCGATAACTTCAGTAATATTTCAATTACAAATTTCAAATTTTGCATATAAGTAAGTATCCTATAGAGGAAGTACTGATTCGATTTTGAACAATTTACTATTTCTAGATTGGCCACCAGGTGCCAAAAATGGGAAAAAAAACACTGTTCCGCGATAACTTCAGTAATATTTCAATTACAAATTTCAAATTTTGCATAAGTAAGTATCATAAAGAGGAAGAACTGATTCGATTTTGGAAAATTTACAATGTCTAGATTGGTCACCAGGGGCCAAAAACTGATTTAGGTGTTAACGCGATAACTGCATTAATATTTCAATTGGAAATTTCAAATTTTGCATCTAAGTAAGTATCATAAAGAGGAAGAACTGATTCGATTTTGGTTAATTTACTATTTCTAGATTGGCCACCAGGTGCCAAAAACGGAAAAAAACACTGTTCCGCGTTAACTTCAGTAATATTTCAATTACAAATTTCAAGTTCTGCACATACGTACGTATGGAAAAGAGAAAGAACTGATTCGATTATGGACAATTTACGATCTCTAAATTGGCCACCAGGGGCCAAATACTGATTTGTGTGTTAATGCGATAACTGCAGTAATATTTCAATTAGAAATTCCAAGTTTTGCATATAAGTAAGTATCATAAAGAGGAAGAACTGATTCAATTTTGGACAATTCAGACAATTCACAATTTCTAGATTGGCCACCAGGGGCCAAAAACTGAAAAAAATCTCTGTTGTTATCATATCTCTGGAAATATTTGTCCGATTGACCTCAAATCAAGAGCAAATGAAAGGTCATGACCTTAGGATCTGTCCCACAATTACATTATACCTGTTTGGTACAAAATTTTGACAAAAGGTGGAGCTTTGACACATAAAATTCATCATTTTTGCTATATCTTGGGAACTATTTCTCCAATTGACATGAAACTATGTGCAACTGCAAGGTCATGACTTCACAACGTGTCACATGATGACATCATACCTGTATGATTCCATATTTTGCCACCAGGTGGGGCTTTGTGATGGAAAATTGCCATTTTGGCCATATCTTCAGAACCATTTGTCCGATTGACCTGAAATTAAGTTCAAATGCCAGTCTATTCAAGGTCTATTCAAGGATTGGGGAAATGGAGGATTGGGGGCGTTCGTAGATATACCCCCAGCCGTCGCCTCCGACGGCATAAGCCTAGTTACAATCAGCCATGACAAATTTTTTTGTATTTTAATCACTGCAAATCGCAATCATCTCAGAAAGAATTTATCTTCAGCCATCTTCAGCAATAACGTCATAGAAGTTATCCAGTCAGCGGCAGAGAAAACACCGTCAACGTCATTAGACTCAGTGATTCGTAATTATGGATTATTCCCCTAGAAAAATGCTAAATATTTGCTTTACTTCTGGCTGCAACAATAAGGCTGATGCAAACAGAGGCATCATGATCCTTAAATTTCCAAAAAACCCCACAATTCGAAAGTCATGGGCGAATTTTGGGAAAAGGAAACGAGCGGATTTCCTGGAGCCCGGATCAGGATTGGTGATCTGCTCTAACCACTGCTTTTATCAGCCAGATCTCATGTCACAGGAAAAATCTGGATATCACTGTGGGTAAGTAATTACTGAAATCGCCGCTTAATAAGCCATCGGTTAATAAGCTGAGTCCAAACTGCTCCAGTAACAGATTTTCCCCATCTATTCTGTACTCAGAAAAGCCGGTTAATTACCCCAGGCCACCGCTTAATAAGCCCATCCTAAAATTAGTGTAGAAACCATTTCATGCAAAAATAACTAAAAACGAAACTAAGTCCATGCTCCACCACGAGACCTCGAGTAAAATCGAAATTTCGGCCATGATAATGAAACCGGAACAAGACCTGCAATTGGAAAATTTAAAAAAATGCAAGATTGTAGTCTGTTCAAGTCAATGTGATCAATAATTCGCTAGCTAGCATGCTAAAGCTTTTTGCCATTGGAATAATAAAATCAAGTTTCAATGACAACTGTAACAAATGTAGCTTCATACTTCAATAGCGAAGAGCCTATTGTGTGTTCATACATCAACTTCACAGGTGCACAATCTACCAGGGGAGCATAAAGAAAATGCTCCAAACTCAGTTTAAAAATTTCGACCAACTGGACAAAACAGCTGACTGCTGATCGACCATGATCTGTTGAGGGGATGGCCCCACTAGAACATGTCTTGATCCCAAAAGCAAGTTAAATTGAGGAACGAAGGCCCATCGAAACCCTCAGATTTTCTCCTCAGATTTGCATTGATCTCAGAAAAGCTGCTGGAGGCCTCAAAAAGTCCAGAAATCCGTAAAAGCCTGGAAAAATCTCAAGCCTGCATTTTAATGACATCATTTCTGAGGAGCGAGGTGGCAAATAGCAGCGAGAGAGGTCTTTTTGCCAGCTCAGTCTGGAAATATTTATGCTCATACACTTACGAACATTACATGTGCTGACTTATTAACACATTTAGAACTCCCACCACAAATCCTACATCCATTAGCTCCGTGACAAGACCTTTTCCATCTTCATGAAAATTTAACTGCCAGCAGCCAGTCAGTTCATGACTCATCCATACTGGGAATCTCTGTCACTTTCAGGTCAATTTTAGCCTAGAGAGGTAGGATGGTGTAAAAACTCTTCACTGCTTAGCACAATCACTTTCCTGTGTATTTTTCACATCTGGTCCAAAAGACAAGAAGCAATTTAATTATTCAAAAAAAAAAAAATAAAAAAAAACCATTAAAAACGGCTGAAGCCTACACACTTACATACAATCATGCCTGCAATGTTCAAACACAAAGCACGATTCAAACCAGATAACTCGGTCGCCACAGGGACAGAGTCGTGCATCTCCCGATCCCCATGAGAGATCACTTGCAAATTTTCACAGCTGCAATGTTGCTGTTTTTACTCTTGCTATGACATTAACCCTTTACCAGCCTGCTCAAAATTTTGGCAGAGCACATTTTGAGTCACTATTTCTAATTGAAAGATGTGTTGAACTTCTTTTGATGTTTTTCAGCATTACAGACTGCAAATGATTAATGGAGAAGGCTTCATCACGCCTTCCGACACATCTTTCAATTTAATACAGCGACTCAAACTGTGCTTGACCTTAAGGGAACAGACAGTTATAGGGTTAATATGCATCCCTGTACATGTATTGACAAGTAAATGTGGCTCAAAATGAGCAGAGAACACAAAATCTGCAAAAAAAAAAATTTTTTCAACAAAATGGCCGCCGCCGGCCATATTAGATGTCGGAAATTGCTGAGAATTGATCTTCAGCATTACCATATAAATATCGTTGACTATGCAAATTTAGAGAAAAATCCTATAAACTTTGAAGCCTCCAGAGCCTGGAACAGCTCTGCGGTGGCGGCGGCCCCGGAACTAAACCACAGTATCTCCCGACTATCGTCATCGGGGAGATACAATAATTTCAGGAAAGAGAAGTAGTGACGAGATACACTCGGGCTCCTGGTTGTCAGTCACCAATACTACATAGCCCCACCACATTAGAAGCAACATCCACTTGAATTAAGAACGGTATATACGTGTACAACAGTTCCCAGGTGCAGTGTTTTACTGCTCACTTTTCACGAGCAGACCATGAGCATGGCGAAGAAGCATGAGGAGCAGTAGAGAAGGATAGGTTCTACTTGTACAGAAGAAGCGGAAGATGGGGCTACTGAGTGCCCCTAGTTTCCAGATAGCTGACAACCTGTTGACAGTGTTTACAGAATGCTAGTAGTAACACGTTCAAATCTGAGTTCAATCTCAGGGATGATGCCCAGGAACTTGAAGGTCTCCTCCACCTGCACTGGCTCACTGTTGACAAAGACATGGCAGTGGGGTTTACTTAGGTTTTTACGAGGACTTCCTTAGTCTTTGTGACATTTAGGAGTCGTAGATTATCTGGGCACCAGTCAGTGAAGTGAAGTGGGAGACAGAGTGCTGATAGGCAATGACAGAGTTGTTGTCCTTTGCAGCTGGCTGTTTCATCTGAATATTTGAAATACTGAGTAATGGAGGAGGGGCTGAGACAGTCGTTATTGTAGAGGGAGTAAAGGGAGGGGTTTAGAAAAACAGTCTTGAGGGGGCTGGAGTGTTGGAAATGATGGTAAAAGATGCAATGGTGCTAGCCTCTATGGCTAGGCATCTGTTACGGAAGAAACTGTGCACCCACCAGATGGAAGGAGGCTAAGAGTTAAAGTCAATGAACGGAACCCTGGCTCAGAGGCTGGGAGTGTATGCTTGCTGAACTAGGGTGTCAAAGGGAAATGCCACAGCATCCTTTGCCCCTCTTCCTCTTTTGGCCTTATTTGCAAACTGGGGTGGGTCGGTGTTCTAGTTCTGGGCTGACAACAGGTAGGGTTGAACTCAACACCAACTTTTCAAAAAATTCCATTGCAATGGAGTCGAATGCTAGCAGTCATTAGGTTGAGATCAAAGAGGCAGGGTTTGTTAAGGACTAGAATTATGGTGGATGGTTTCAGAGAACGGGTATTGATACCACTTGGAAAGCATTCAATCAAGATGGGGTGAAAGACAGGGGCAAGTTTAATAAGGCCTTAACATCTGTCCTAGGATGTCATTCAGACCCCAGGCCTTGCCAGGCCTGTAGTTCCTCAGCTGCTGCTGGGTTTTCTCCTCAGTGAGGAGAATAGGGTGTACCTGTAGGTAAGGTGCTAAGCAGTGTCTCGCACTCACTCGTCACTCAGTCAAAGTCTGCATAAAAAGTGCTCAAATCACTGGTGAATGAAGCAGTGTCAGTGAGCGACGGTATGGTGGATTTGTTGTTGCTCCATGCAAGTGTCCTCAGCTTCTGAAAAACCTGTTTGGTGTTCATATTGCTGAATTCTTGTTTGTAATAACTGAGTTTGGAGTGGTTTATGGCTGTAAGGGTAATCCAGTTTTTATTTTTTCATATTTTTCATATTGCAAAAGCAGGAAGTCAAATCTGTAGTCCACAAGAGTCCAGGGGTGGCTGTGCTCAGCTTGATGGGTATCCATGATGTTACCGTAGCATAAGTCCTGAAGGTTTCCCATTCTTGTCAGAACATCCACGGTGACGTGGATGAGAGTAAAGACTGTGCAGTTGCAGTGAAGCATGTGCCGAAAACGAACTGAAGATCATCACTAAAGTTCATTTGAAACGTAAAACCAAGAATAAGTGTAATTCATCTGTCCATACTACATCAGCGTCAGGCGTATTTCTCAAGGTAAATAACCCTCCTGTATTTCAATGAAAAAAAAGAAAGTTAAAAAGTATAGTCTAATTCTCCAACAGGTAAACAGCATGAAATTAAATACTGTTTGAGGTTATATTTGCACTATTCCTTCTTTCACAGCAGGCAAACACACATTAATGGTTTGGCACTGTTGTGAAGTTCCGATTAACATGTAGCTGACAATCACAAAGGTGAGTAAGAGTTGAATGTCAGTGCATGTCAAACAGAAAGTGCCTTCAGAAGACATAAGCAGCAATCCTTTAGTCAATGATTAAACTCACAGGCGAAAGTCATCACTTTCCTGGTTACACCAGCAGGTCACAAACCTCATTTGTGTGATAGATCAAGCTTTTATGGCTATAAGAAAGCAGCCCACGATGGCGACTCAATGTTTACACAAAGATGCCACTGATCACAACTCGATGTGATAGCATCGTACTTCCCTGCTAACTCAGGCAAGTGGCCAAGCGGCTAAGCAGTTTAACAAGTACAAAGACGGTTGACAGTTCAAGCCCCAGTGTAACGGCAATATGATCAGACCTCACGTTCATGGCATCAGTAGTAGCTCTCAGACCGGACCTTCACAGGCAGAAAAACTCACCATACCTTGCCAAAAGGCACCAAAACTCACCATACCTTACCAAAAAGCACCAAATGTACAAAAGTACAACCTAAACATCATATCCATGGTGACCTGTGCAGGTCCTCAAACACTCACCTCTCTTGCAGGTCATCCAGGCAACGCTGAAGATGGACCTCCCCCGCAGTCACAAGAACATGCTCGCCTGTCTCCTGAATGAGAACTTCCACACATGGATCGGCCTGGTTCAATAACTTCATGCCCCTCACCAACTTAGGCATTTCACCTAGGCAGATCACAGACATGCGGTCACACGCACATGTTTGTGTTTAATGAAGGCATTTACTTTCACTGCGGTGTTGTAAAGAGCTGTATGGTGTGGGCTTAGTTAGGCTTTGATTCTTCCTCATCCCTTTGATGGCGAACCTTTGAAAGCTTGCCCTGAATTCCACATCTATCGTGTAATGAGTTCAACTGGGAAAATTACTTGTCCTGTGACAGAAGCACAACTAGTTAACAGGGTTAAGTTAATAGGGCAAGACATAATTTCTGCAGGCAGTTCAATTAAGTTTTAAATGTGGCGAATGTTTCGACTTTTACCTGTGACCAACAGCAGGTGTTTTTACAATCCTTTTACTTAAAGTGGTGTTTTCATCCCCAAACACTTATACATCATTTTCATTTTAACTGCATAAAACTTGTCAACTCAATGCAAACACGAGCTTTAAAGAAGTCAACAATAGGACACACCACACAAGCTTGATTTAGAAGCAGTTCTACATCAAAATAATAACACTTCTGGTATATTTGTTTTGTATCTGTCCCAAAGTACTAAAATGAAGTGCAACTTTTTAGACCGTGTAATTACATACAGGCTTGTCATCATTGTTTCTTTGAAGTCATTTCTTCCATTTGGCAATTTGGGCGCAATAGTTATACAGATACACATTGCTAGTAAAAGGAAAAAAAAAAGTGTTGCCGTCTATTTGGTAATAACAGTCACGCTTGTCGCACTGAACAACGGGTTTAAAAAAAGAAAAAAAAATGGGAGAAGACATCTGCCTCCCAGTGGACTATGGTCAGGATGAGCCAATTTAATTGCATTCTGTGCAACCAAGTATAGGCCACAATTTCAGACCGGGTTCGCATCGCAAGGGAAAATACAGGCATCCATCACATGCTGAACTGGCCCGTGGATAAAGGTGATTGCTTATACTTACACTGGCATTACCCAAACAAAAAAACCAGATATCAACAGAACGAGCTAGAATTTAATCCAAATAGTACCAAATACTAAAATATTTATGATTATGCTTCAAGAAAAATGCTAGTGTTACTTCATTTCTAATTTCTTGCCAATATGTAGCAAGTTTGACAGTTCAGGAACCAAAGTGATCCAAGTCCTGATATTCTTGGAGTTCTCATATTCAATACAATGTTAAACAGAAGCCTAAGCCAACTGCTGCCTCAAAATTTATATGCTAAACATAAACAGAGGAAAACAGAGAGCTCCCCATCACAATCAACGCAATACAGCTCATCCAGAAAATCATCACTGTATCAATTCAACTTCAACTTCGTCCAATTTATGCAATTTTTAAAAAGACTGTTTTCATACTGATTTTAGAATTTGGTTCATGTTAACAAATCTCTCCAAAATTAAAGCAGAAAACCATCTGTTTATAACATTTTCTGAAAAAGTACCGAGTCCTTTGATGATGGAACAAAAACGGTGCAAAAATTCTTGACTGCTGAGCTTCCAAAGTGCGAGGCTTTCGGCGATAAAGTTCACATAGTAATCATTAAGGACATTTTCAGCTCCCAGTTCTGTCATTAGATTGAATTTCAGCTTAATCGAACCCCAGTAAATTAGAAGGGCACTTAGTAGAGTGCATACGCCATTGTTTTAGACCTTTTCCGCAATGTTGACCTTGACCTGTGAAAATCTAATCATCTCTTAATGCTGTCATAAAAAAAAAAAAAAAAAAAACTTCCCAAACCCGGTCTTGAACTTTTTCCACAATCCAGTTAGCAATTGGACAGGCAGACAGATGAACTCTGCTGGTGGAGGCAACTAACTTTTCCTTTAAATTAAAATCAGTGATAAGAAAGCAGAAACGGCATGAAAACAATTTGCAGACTCACTGGGGTGTTTGGGTTCGATGGCCACTCGTACGATCGGTGCGGCCTCAAAATTCAGAGGGGTAAAAGGAGGGCAGGCTGGTGACGTAGACAGCGTAGCAGACTTCAGGATCCACTCCTCCATGCCGCCAATACCTGAGAATTAAAAAGCACATGGGAAGGCAAATGCATGAGACTTTTTACATTTCTGCTCATTTTTCTCTCAACGAAAAACTTTATTGGCCGACTCATGTGATGCAAGCCCCATTCCATGGGAGGGGGTAGGAGAAAACTAGTGTGGTGGTCCTTCTGAGGGACAAAGACCACCGAGATCCCATCAGTGGATTGCTTTTAGGTCACGATATGCAGTCTTTTCAAGTAACAGTATTCCTGGATCTCCAAAAAGAAGGTTTATGAATTTTTCAGAAACAAACAAACAAACAAATAAACCATAATAAACAACGAATATGTGCAAATATAACCTCAAAAAAAAAAAACAAGTAAACCATAATTTCTGGGCTGTTCGCGGCCTGCCGAAGTCCCTTCTAAATATCAGGTTTTTTCGAGTGGTCATCCACTCTGTGATAATAAACTCTGCTTGGGTTGGAAGGGGAACAGAGTTAAACACATAAAAAGAACGGTAGCACCGTGAGGAAGAGAGCTGAGGCGATCGAGAAAGACAGCGGGAGGGAACAGGGCACACATACTGAGCTGGGAGGTGTGTAATATGCAGAGCCGGACAGTTTCTGATGTAAAAGAACAGCCTGAATAAAAGGAATTTCAAACCGCTTGTTTCAAATGCTGAAGTGAAAAAGTGGGGGGCGGGGGGGTGGGGTTCCAAGGTTAAAATGTTGGGTCATCAAAGTCATTCTCCACTGGGCTGTTAGACTACTGTACGAGCGCATCAATCCGGTAAGAAGCATTTTACGCAATTGGTCCTCATGAAGACCCAGGGGACAAGAACCGCAGTCCAGCGCAGCCACCTGGTCTCATCAGGACTCCAAAAGAAAGTCCAGAATTTCAAAATTACTCCAGAATCAGCAGCCAATTCGGACCCAAAGAGCTCAGTTAATTGATCAATTTCAGTAGTTAAAGACTGTACAAAAATAACAGAACAAAACTGACCCAGCTTGATTGCCAAGTATGCTTTAGGCAAAGAACATGTTGCATTAAGAAAAATGTAATATGCTCAACATTTTTTTCATGGCACACAATCTCCGAGATAAGAGCTGCTCCTTTTGGGCAGAATGGAGACCCTTGAGTACTTCTGGCCACAGAATAAATCACTTTCTGGATGCCTAGAGTTACAAACATGATTCTAAAAGTAAACAAAATTAAATCAATTATGAGCAGACTGAAAAAAAAATTTTTTCACCCAGATGAAAGATAAGCTTGGAGGCTTGCAAAGGAAAAAATAATTGCAGTCATCACACGCGTTTAGAATAGTCTTGTTTAAAGCAAATCGCGAAAGCCTGAAGGCTTCCATTCTCTGTTCTGACGAGGAAGGGGAAAAAGAAAAAAGAAAAAAAAAAAACAGGAGAAGGAGGAAAAAAAAAAAACCTGAGTACATCAGCACAAAATGATTCCAAAAGCCCTGCACGTAGGGATTCATTACAGCCGAGAGAGAAAAGAGGGAAGATTTATTTTCCAGCTGTCACGGAGTACAGGCCCCCAGGGAAGAGAGCTCATAATGTAATGGCCAGAGCAGCCTTTTGTCCTGCGGATACAGTACGGGAGGAGACGTGCAGGGTCCTCGCCGTCTGTCTCCGGGAGAGAGCAGCGAGCCCGACGCCCCCTCTTTGTTCCAGACGCTCACCTCCCTGACTCTGCGGGGCGAGCTCTTGCGTGGCCTTTCAGACAGCAGGACCCGTTAGCTTCTTACAAGCCAGAGGAAACAGGAGAGCCCTGAGTCTTTCCAGAAGGCCAGCCTCGCTCGGCATCGCCCTCGGCCCCGTTTAACTTCCGCCGCACGGAAGGCCTCCACTGACAGGAGGGAGGCGATATATAGTGCCCGGGGTTCGATTCATAGTGCGTTCCGAGAGTCTCGGCACCCCAGCCATCTTTCTCTCGCTCACACTTTCGTTTACGCCGTCCGCTTGTTGGCTAAATGATGTCTGCTCCAAACAGGAGGCTAAAGAGGCTATTAAGCTTCTGTTTTGAGAGCGGCTTCAAAATTCCTTGAGTGGACCCGTCCGCAGTCTCGTTCCAAAGTGCCTTAATGCCACGCTCCACTGAATCATCCGGGCCTGATTTGTGAGACGTCGTAATTGCATTTACACGGACAAACAACCACAGGCTCCAAAATATAAGCTGTCTCCTGAGAACAGGCAGGGAGAGGCTTGTTTCCTTTGGGTGTTCAACAGCAAATTACATTTTCACTGCACTGGAGAACAGTCACTTTTTATAGTACTTTTCATCTGCAGCATTCGCTCATCTATGCTGGATGAACCTGCAAGCAGGACCAAAGAGGGGGACATGTGGTCCACTCGCTTGCGTTCAGACACATAAACCTCAAGAGCTTCATTACACCAACACCATGTTGTTTGCTTCCATCTGGCTTAGAGTGGCTGACATTGAAGAACTATTTATAGATAAGACAGGATCATAGCTATCCTTGTATGAACTTCTTTTCTTCAAAAAATCTTTTCCACAGCAAAACAAGTTCTAATTTAATGTGAATTATTTGTATCCTGCGAAAATAATGAATGTCATCTGCCACAGGAAAGGGCATCAAGCTTTTCACTGGCTCTTTCTGAGTGGAAAGAAATGTGCTTTAGTTGGAATACAGCATGAACACTACCATGGAAATATGATCGCTTCCACAGAAAATACCAGCTAAAAAAACATCATCTCAGGTCACGAAGGCAGAGCGTTTCCTCAAAAGATTTTCCTCACAGAGTGCACTTTATGCCCCTAGCCGCTTAAACTAAACCATATATATGTGAAAACAACAGCATTACAAATCATCCTAGCATGTGTAAATACTCAAAATACATAAAATCCAGTGCTTATTGAGACATAATGCCAAAGGACCAGCTGCAGAACAGCGAGTAGGAAAAAGGTCTGGGGGTACAGTGATGACATCATGGCTCTGGTATTCCAGCAAGAGTGAAAAAAGGAAGCTGCACTTTTAACTCCCTCCGTGACACGGGAGGACCAAAGGGTTTCCTTGCTGAAACATGGCAAATCCAAGGAAAACATGACTTGAAAAAAATTATATACACTGCCCGGCCAAAAAAAAAGTCACCGTTTGGAAATTAATGAACAAATTCTATAATTGGATCATTACTGCATTTATTAATGTTTCAGCTGGCAATTATCATTTTAACCCTGACTGATGAAGTGCGTCGCTACTCATTTCTTAAAAAATCATGTCGGAAGACAGATCCCTTGATGGTGGAAAAGGTGTTACAGTATTTCAGAACTGGCTTGTATTTAGCAAAGAAAACCATGAATGACATAAACAAGTATGAGGAATCATTTTCACAAACAAATTTGCCACCACAAAGTCCTGACCTTAAACACAATAAAAGTTATTGGGATGTGCTCAAGAAAGACCACCGAGTGGTTCAACCATTATGTCGAGAAGACAAGATCTCGGCCAAAAATTATGGCATTTCTGATCGAAAATAAATGTTCTGGCATTGCATATAGTTGTCAAAACAATGACAAGACGAATAGGCACTGTAATCAAAGCTACAGGTGTTCCAACTAAATATTTGAGTATGCAACTTTTTTTTTTGGCAAGGCAGTGTATAATGCTTTGCTTCCTCTAAGATGTAAATAAAAGGCCAAATTTGAATAAAATAAAAAAATAAAAAACAATAAAGCAAAAGAAAAATTCAGAAAACTCAATTGTATATTAAACCATAATTGCCACGTGCTTAGGGATTAATATTACCAAATTTCGATTAATTTCACCAAATAATTTTTTTCCCTTGTATCAGTTTGAGTAAGCCTGTTTTTAATGTCCTGATTATTCCCATTTACATGCTTAATTCTCTGGGTCTTAATTCATTTTTCAGATTGTGACATGATTTTATGTGAGTGTGAAGCACTTTGTGCAGTACTGCCTGAAAGGTTCCATAAAAAAATAAAATGAATGATTTGTTATTATCACTGGGTCACACAACTTTCAAAACTTAAACCTTTTGTCACACAAAAACTGAAAAATTAAATTACGGTAGAGCTGAAATTGCCTAAATGAGATCTCTTTTAAAATGCACTACAGCATAAACTAGTAGACCCCAAAACAATAGCATTCTCCCTATAGGCAAAATCCACAGTTTGGCCAGTGGTAGTCCTACAGGTAAGCGTATGGGGTCCAGAAAATCTGCAGGTGAACTATTCCAGGCTCCAACAGTGTTCAAAGCAAAATTTTTTCGATTCCCTTAAAAACCTTTTGACTTATTGCATTTAGAAAAAGTTTGGCCTAAAGGTGGTACTATAGGAGCAGTCATTGTGTCACCAGAACCATAGGATCGCTCATTTATGCACGAAGACATTCACAGCAAAGTTGATCAGATTCCCATTAAAATCCTAGACTTACTGCATTTGTAAATGTCATTTCACCAAATGGTGGTGCTAGAGTTCGAGTAATAAAGCTGACAAAATCGATAAGGGTCCTCTTTTATGCACCAGGAATCTCACCAGCAGATTTGAAAGGATTGCCATTAAAACGGTTCCAGTTTTCGCATTTTTCAAAATGAAAAGTTTGGTTTGGCCCAATGATGGTGATAGAGGGAAGATCACACAGTCCCAAAAATCTACTCTACACATAAGAAACAATCACAAAAGGTTAAACATGATCCCAATCAAAACTGAGTTATTCCATTTGGAGCCATTAAATCTGGCAGGGTGGTAGCGCTATAAGAGACATCTGAGTTATTGTAATTTTTAAAAATTAAAAGTGGTGGCACTAGTGGTGGCACTCCAAAGGTCATAAAGGTGACCAATATTAATAACAGACCTTCTCTATGCACCAGAAATGACTACAAGAAGTGTAACACAATTCCCCTCAAAACTGTTTGCAATGGCAAATGTTAAAATTGGCCAAGAGGTGGCGCTACAGGAAAGTTTGTAAGGTCACACAAAACAATCAGGTTCATTTTCTATGCATCAGGAATGAATACAAGAAGTTACATGCGACTCCGATAAAAACTGTCCAGTTATCCCGCAAATACGAAGCATCTACAGCAGAGGCGAGTCCATAATCTCTCCGAAAGCGGTTACGCGGATATAATAATGTTAGACTGAGCAAAAGCCCAGACCACACATTTTGAATCAATCATGTTGATAAACAGTCAACAATGAATGGGATCTTTTCATAGCCAGAATATCCATGACATCAGAAGCATGAACAGCTGAAAATGCATAGTAGAAAAAAGTAGAGCAGGGGCGAGGGATGCATTCCTTTAATGAGCCCGATACTGAATCTTGTTTGTGAAGCCAGTCGGGCACATCAACCTTAAATTGATCATTACTTACTATGCCCTGCCTATCAGATGTGCAATGTAGCTAGACCGTGACGAGCCCCTTGCCCAATGAATGAATCCGCAGGTAAATTCCGTTCTCTGGGCTGTGACCTCATAGTACTGCTGGGGTTTGTTGAGAGGCAATTTCTCTTTGAGTTGGCAGAGCGGGCAGTTGAAGCGAAACGGAATCAGTCAGTTGGTTTGCCAAGATATAAATGAATTGAAGTGGCTGGCCCCAACAGAGGTTCTCTTTGTGTCGTCAATGTACTCTCCTCACACACTCTCTACAGCACACACGGACACCCCGCACACTGACACCCAGCACGCACGCATGCACACGCGTGCACACATGCAATCCCTCTCCCACACACAAACAAACACACACTGACACACACACAGACAGATACACGCACGCACGCACACAGACGGATATACACACACAAACACATGCGCACACGCACGCACATACACTCCCTCTCCCACGCACAAAGACGCACGCTCATACACACGCACACACACGCTGCAGCATGCAGTCTTGTTTATCTTGCTGCTGATGACTTCCATGAAGCAGCTCTATGGGCTGGAAAGTTGAGCTCCGCCAAACTAAAGTTTTCTTTTTCCCTTTTAAAACAAAAGCAAACTTCACCAAATTTCAGACGGCATTTTACTGGTTCTAATATAAATCCTGTCACTCTAAAACTTTAAACCCTTGCACAGGGCTAGAGGTTCTCCTCAAAACCCCAATGCATGCTTCAGATTCCTAATTAATCCTCAGTGTTAAAAATACCTGCAGTACTTCAGCATTAAAAATGCTTTCCTGGCCTCAACAGTAATGACTTCTGAACCCTCACACAGCACAGCCACAGGCTGCCCACACATAACACCAGTAACCTACTTGTTTTGTTACACTAAAGGCTGGTTAGACATCTAACTGAGAGGGTTTTTAAGAGCATCCAAGCCAGATCAGACCACAAACCCCAAAAAAAATTTCTAAAAATGGTACAGCAACTTGCCCACATTGTGAACACATCGCAACTCACTAAGGCTAGATTAACTACTGTCTGAAACCAAACCAGTGCATTCCCTTATGGCAACTCCTACAGCCACAACAAAATAACAAATTGCAAATTTCATCACATTAGTTACTGGGTAAATGTTAGAGCCACAGACCAGGGCAGTACGGAAGCACTGGACAGAACACCTCAAAGAGGCTACAAATGAGGGTACATCTACTTACAAGCCATTGGCAAATGTCACACAGTTAAGTACAAGAGGGACTAAGGCCACAGATATTTTCCAATTGTCTAAAACTGACAAAATATTATTTGGTTAATATTTTCCCCCATGGCCTCACTAACAACACAGTCAAGAATCGTGAACACTTCCCGATACAGCCTCCTTTATTTTAACTAACCTACATAATCTATATATGTATCCCTCTAGGTAGAATGGAAGTGAAGCTTATTCAACCCCAGTCAAACTCACAACAGGGCTCAGAGATGATCCTGTGAAACATCTCTTATCACTGAGAGATTCTTATCACCTTTATGGAGGGGAGCACTTCTAAAGGCATACATGGCCACTCAACGTCAAGAAGGCTGCAGTCATCAGACTCGTAATTACAGATGAAATGCCCCACTTAAAACAAAATGAATTAATGTTTTGGCGCAGCCACGCATAAAACTTTTTACGGCATTGATAAACAGAGTTGATGGCACACGCGGGGTTCTGATAAGCACATGGCTCTAAGTAGTCTCTCCTGGTTTGCATTGGTTTTTGCACAAACGCCTCCTGCCGGCCAGCCTGCCACTCTGAATGCCGCTTATAGAGCTTGGAGAACTTGGGGAGCCACTTGGATTGTCATCTTATTTGCTCACAGACAGTTGGTAATTTTAAATATCACTCTCAGATGTAGGAAACTTGTGTTCAGGGATTTTATAATCCCATAAATGCATCATTTTACTGCCCAACCATTTTTCAATTTTTTACAATTTCAATGCTGAATTTTCATGCAGAATTTTTGTGTTTGGGGCCCTTATTCTATGCTAAAATTATGAAAATAAACTTAAATAAGATGGTATTCTAAATGCTACAAGTGTCTTTTTTCATTGAAGCAATTTAGCCCTCTCTGCGAAGCTCAAGCTTGAATGATAAAGCCTTAATTAAATTGGCTGACGCTTAAATTGCCACAATTGGCTTCTGCAAAAAGGGGTTAATTAAACCACAAATTCTGCCCTCTACCCAGAAATCCTGAATTAAAATGTCCGGCCATCAGTCTGCGATGAGAAGCTCAAGCACAATTGGATTATCAAGCAAGCAAATGATTGAAATCACTAGAGCAAGTCCAACTCTGGATGGCTCAAGAGAACCAAAATTACCCATATGAGTCCTGACTTGAACCCCACTGAGATGCTGTGGCAGGAACTTAACTGGGCAGTTTGTTCTTGAAAACCCTTGAAGGTGGCAAAATTAAAACAATTCTGCAATGAAAAGTGGATCATAATTCTTCCACAGCATTGAAAAATTCTGATCTCCCCTTCTAAAAAGTGACTGGTTATAGTTGCAGCAACTAAAGGTGACACAAGTTATTAAAGGGGACATAATATGCCATTTTTCCAAGTTTATATTTTGGTCTTTGATTCCCCTAGAGTACTCCTGATCACGCAAAGTAAAAAAGGGTACTTATTTTGCTCGTACTGCCATCCTCAAAAAACCCCATTTGTACTCCATCATAGTCTCTGTCTGAAACTCCTCATTGGGGTGGCTCTTCCGCTATCGCCCCCACTCCCTGTGTGCCCACTTTCTTCTGACTGGCCAGCTCTGTGGAGGGCAAATCTAGGCGGGACGATGCAGTGTCACAGTCAAACATGAGACGCGTCTGCCATCTGAGCTAAGGAATGAGCGGGGAAATTCCGCTATAAAACGCAGTACATGTGTATAGATCTAATTAAATTTACTTGTTCTAATAAATGCAACGGCAAAAGTGGAGGACGCAGTGCGAAAGTCTGGCAGCTCAAGCACAAATTTGCTATCGGCTACAGTTTGCTGCAGGAACAGTTGGTGAGTACAGCAGTTTTACTACTCCTAGCTAGGATGCAGGGGAAGCTAGAATCCACCCCATATAGACATATTTGTAAGGGTCAACATGCCAAAGTGTAGACCGGAGACCGTAGAAATCTGGTGGGTGTGAGTTTAGAGGGAAACATGGACAGTGAGGGGCAGATAAAAGTGGACCAACGGCTGATGGACTGCTTCGGTGTGTATTGGGACCTGCTGGTTCGTGTGCATAGCTGTGGTGTGTTGTTAGCGTGGAGAAAAGAACAGCTTCCGCGCTGGTACATGACGGAGGGGCAAAAGCTCCAAGCTAAGCGGCCTTTTCGGAAATTACCCGTGGTAATGGTTTACTTATTGCTTCGGAATGACCAGCTTTTCCTCATGGAAAATGGGCGCATTATGGATAGCGTGCAAGAGCGAGACAGAGCTCCGGTTATGTCATGAACATAATACAGGTTTTACAGACCGTAAGTTGCGTCTGCGTGAACCGTTGCTTATGTGGAGCTAGCGAATCGATCACTTTTACAGGAAAGAATTTAATATTCAATTGATGACAATGCAGCATTTGTCATACCAAACACGTTAGCCTGTGCGCTTCCCTATTGCTTTCACTGGTAGTATCAGAGAGTTTGCCCAGTCATTGGAGATGTATCAGGCTTACCCCGGTCATGGATAAGTGAAGCGATCGTTTCATAAGCACCTAAAAACGCAGCGCAAGCTCTGCAAAATCTACGCCTGGTCTAACTGCAGCCCAACTCAGCAGACACATACAGCACCTCGACGCTACTAAGGCATAGTATGATCTGCCATTGTTAGTGCATGCTAGAGTAGTTTCCGGTGCGGGCAGGTCCAGCGCAGTGGTTGGCTCTGACTAGGTCTGTACTAATTGGACGGCACAACCTGACGTCAGGTTTTACCCAGATCTCGTGAAGATCTCGGGAGAAGCTGTTCAGAGAGGAAATCACGCTCACAAAATCACGTTCTTGGATTATGGCAAAATCCCTGTATCTTATGTTTAGAAACTTTTCAGAGGTTGAGCATGGACAACCAACATTATAACATTACTAATATGTATTAAAAGAAGGATCAGCATGTTAGGTCCCATTTAAGTTTAGACAGGCAAAGAGTGATACAAGTGCTGAAGATAATTTCTCCGTCACTTAGCAGGATTATCATTTACAAACTTTTTTTAAGTAACCACAAGTTTCCTGGTGTTACACAAAATTTTGTATGAAGATCTGAAACCACTTAGTGCAACAAATGGATGAATACCGAAGTAACACGGGAAATTAGAGCAGGAAATGTTTATAAGAGATTACAGGCAATGCACTAGGCTAAGTAATTGTTTATAATGACGATATTTTTCTCAGCAGAGCAAAGCAGTAAAATTGGTTGTTTCTGAAAGGCCTATTAGCTGAATGACCAAAATCTAGATACTGGGTAAACTGCCATCCAGATCAATTATTTTACTCTGAAGACGAGTTGCAGCCTCACCACAAATTCAAAACCTGCATGTCAGAGCAAATTTGGTTTACAATTTCTAAACATTATAAGGACGTATAAACAGTGTGTTATACTACCAGCAGTGGGGGGAGGAGAGAACTGCATCAAAGAAGAATAGGCTTTGACTGCCAAATAACCCAATTTCATCACTGCACAGTCAGCACAAACATCCCAGATTTACTTCATCTTGTTCAGCCTGATACTGACCAACAATTACAGTCTCTAAAGTCCTGTAGGGACATCTGGAAAAGCCAGCCAAGGATATCTCCCCAGACAAGACACTTCCTCAAACGCTGTGTAACTCAAATGACCAATAGCTTAATTACAGTGCACACAGAGGATCTCAGAATCAGACAGAGCCTTTTGGAGAGAACGCTTTAGCCTTACAATTGTTAAAAAAAAAAAAAAAAAAAAAAAGATCCTGGGTGAACCAAACCTGTAAAGCAGAGCTGACTGCAATTAGTTCTGAAAAACACTGAGGGAGACTGAGAAGAAAGCTCTCAGTGACTCAAGCCCGGAGAAATGTCCTCAAACCACAAATACAGTTGGCCGAGATGCTTGTTATATAAAGAGCGTTTTTTCCTCTTTGAGTATTTGGCAGCTGTTACCCATCTCAGCTGCAGCTTGGGATCGTTTTCCTCGGAGCTGGCGCCGAGGACAGCTTTTGTAGCCGAGAACTTGAATAATACTGCCTGCTAAGTGTTTCTCAGACCTTGACTTTACTTTATTATGTGCAGTAGTTAATGCGTCCCTACGTCTCATTTGTATTCCCTACCCTTTAATGTCTTGACGTGTGGCAGGGTGAAAATTTACTATTATCGTTCATAATTCTAAACAGTGTCTGGCTTTTTAAACCCTTGCAAGGCAGGAATGATGTTGGATTACTGCGCAAGGGAAAAAAAGTAATGCTCATTCATAAACACTACCACGGTTTATGGTTGAGAAACAAGAAAACATATAAATTTTCATTCCAAAACACAAAATAAGGGACAATGGATGTGCACTTCATTAAAACTGTTAACATATATCAGATAAATATTTTCTTTCCAATATGGTTTTGATTCCTGCCAAAAATTCATGGTAAAATGGCTCCTAAAAATTAATTCTCAAGCTGGTGTAAAAGTTGTTTTTCATATTTCCTGTCTGCGCTGCATAACTGGCTAAAAAGACAGCCAGAGAGAAAAAAATTACAGAAAAGCCAATGCAATGGTTTCGAAAAACACTATACTTATACCTTACGAACAAAACCATACATTTTCACCAGCACTGAAGTCCAATTTCTTAAAAGCAATACAAAAGTGAAAACAAGATTATTTTTAATTTCAATAAGAACCACCGACCACCTGTTTCAATCAATAATCACTAAATATGCCATGCTCAGGCATTAACTCTTCGCCCTTTATCAGTCTGGTTCAACTCAAGCTCCAAGGTGGCATGGAAAGCTATTGAAGAGTCTTTGGTGGCTCCATATAGTTTAAAAGACTTGGTATTTTGCAGCGTTCCGACTAAGCAATGTAATCTTCGTTTCGGCCAAATTATATCTCATCTAGTGTCCACATGGAAGTCTTTGGAAAGACTGGCTGGTTCCATACCAAATTGGCACCATCATCTTCCTCTTTTCAATAACCATAAATTCCTATCTGGTAACTCCCCATTCAGATGCTCACAGTGGGCAGAGTGCAATATTACCATTCTTGGGGACCTGTTCAATGACAAAGGCCTAAGGACATTTCAGGATATTAAGGCGCAATATAACATCCCTGCCTCTACATGCTTTATGTATTTGCGTATCAGATCAGCTCTCTGTGCCTATGGGGTTCCTTTAGATGCAGAGTTGTCTCTACATCCTCTACGTAACTTAATGTTTTTCAACAACTCTTTTTCTAATTTTGTTTCATCCATGTATTCCTTTCTTCTCAAATCGTCATACAAATCTTTAGGGGTAGTTGCAGTTTGGTCAAAAGACTTACAATTCGATGTACAAGAAACCTTTTCTGAGCACACGTGGGAAGTAATAACAATGTCTTCTAAAAATCCCAATCATCAGATGATACATTGGAAATTGGCACACAGAATGTATTTAACGCCTTTAAAGCGTTCCTATATGCGTCTTTCCAGGTCTCCAAACTGCAACTTATGTCCACAGGGGGTACTGGGTACCTTTTTTCATTTTTTCTGGGATTGTTCAACTCTTAAACCTTTCTGGCAACAGTTAACTATTGATATTTCTACTCTGATGGACAAGGATATCATCTTAACCCCTAGCGTGTTTTTTCGAAGTGACTTCTCAGCCCTTGAACTTACGCTCTTTCAGAAAAACCTTCTTCTCGCTGCTTTTACAGCAGCTAAGAAGTTACTTGTTAGCCGCTGGAACGCTCCATACTTAATGTGTAGGCGTCTATGGGCTCTTAATCTGTTTGATATTATCTCAATGGAGCTGTCAACTGCTAGGATACATGGGGCTAGACCCCAAACATTGATGAGATGGAGTGCTGCTTTTGTCCAGGTTAAAGCTTTTATTTCTGACAATCTTGTCTAACTAACTTATTTACCTTTTTTTTTTATGTATTTATTTTTATATTTATTTTTTATATATATTTTTTAAATTTATTTTTATTATTATTTATTACTGTTGTTGTTGTTGTTGTTGTTATTATTATTTGTATCTGTAGACTTATCTAAGTGTTGGTCAATCAAATGTTTACCACAGGGTTTCTGGGGGGGGGCGGTTGTTACTGGGAGATATTTTTGTACTTTTGTATCTGACTTCTTCTTTGTTATTTCAAAATAAAAAACAATTGGTCACTAAATATGCCCAAAATTTGGAACTCGGAAAGTATATATCGCTGCCTCCATCATCATTTTAGATCTTTTCTGCAATGCGATCCTCAACCTTTGACCATGACCTGTGAAAAATCAGTCCACAACTTTGTCTATGATACTAATATTGCTTAAAAACAAAACAAAACAAAAAAAAAACCGTGGGCAAAAACATATCCTCTGCCCAACTCCTCTGGCAGAGGTAATAAGAATCCTACGAGTGATTGTAGCCATTGACCTTTTTCACTTGAGGTGGAAAAATTTTATTTCATTACGATTTGAGCAGTAAGAGCTGAACATTAATAAGCCTTAGAAAGGGGAAAACATAAATATCCCTTGAAAAATTTACCCTTCATTTCAACCTTGAACTTAGAGGATTCAAGGCGCAGCAATGACAGCAAGTAAGAACGTTTTATCAAGCAACATATTTTGACAGCATAGAATACTACTACATAACATCAGTGGGAAGACCAGGCCATTGAGCTCAACAGGGTTTGTCATTTCAATCTGCAGTACAGACTGTCCGAAGAGAAAATGCTTGTGAATTAAATAATTCATAAATAAATAATTGTAAGAAAATAAAAATTTTGAGGATAAGGCTCGAAAGATCACCAGGAACCACCCATTTGCTACATGCTAAAGCATTACAAACTCAGCGAGCCATTATTCTGCCTGGCACAAACGAAAAAAGGGAAAAAGGGAGACGTACGTTAGGTGCGCCATCAGTCAAAGTCAACCTGTGATGAAGCACAAGGTAGGCAGCAACTGGAAGTTTGCCAGGAATCAATTATTACAGATTGAGTCAGAAGGCCTCAGCTGCTTTAGAGAGGAACGGGAGAAATGTGGCCCGGCATCTGGCGACAGACAGTTAAGATGAGATTACTTGCTCGTCTGCTGGTTCGCAACTTAGCACTTGCATCATTTCCCCCCAGAAAACTGGCAAATTCTTCTCCAAGCAGTCGGCCATTCACTTAAACTGCATGCATACTCTCGAAAGGACTCAAAAAATAAAAATAACTCACAATTCCGCTCATTTCGCCGTTAGGACAGTGATTACAGCCATTAGACAAAATACCAAATGTCAACAAATTCATTTGAGTTCAGGGTACTGATTATCTTAAACTACCACAATTGGAAAAAAAATTCCCATTATTTTCAAACATGAGCTGAAAGGGAAGGATAGAGTTTGCCTTGCTTGGCATTGAAGTTCTCAAAGAACAATGGCACTATGCCAGAGACAGCATTTCAGCAGCATTGTCTGAACCCTGTATGCTTAAATCATTCGGTCACATAAATTCAGCCATAGCTCAGTGTTTGACAAGATGACATTTCCTGCCGGAAATGTACTGCCATCTGCTGCGCTCAAAACAAAAAACTAAGACAGAGGTTCGCTCCGCTTCCTGGCAGGACGGAATGACAAAAATATCATGCGTGGAAATAAATGTAATTACAGACAGTCAAGGTCAGCTCGCCTTCTAATCACACCACCTTTTAGGTCATCTTTTTCTCTAGAACATTCAAATACTGTCAGTTAAAATAGGCCTGGAGCATTAAGTAAATGCCTACGGAGTCTTCTTATTGTCCTCGTGACCTGCATAAAATCAACGGGTGACCTTCTTTCTCCACAAAGGCCATTAATGAAGCCTGCATTTACAGGCTGAGAAAATGTCAGCTGCGCATCTTCAGTCCCTCTCAGCTACTTTTCAAACACTCACCTCTTGACCTGATCATATTCATTCAGATTGTACTATCTTCATCATATATCTGAAAACACTTTTATTAGGTTCTGTTAAAAAAAGCTGAACATTTTTATTTTCAATGATACAAACACTTCCGATGTCAAGCAAGTTCTTAATCTTCGACCACAACTTCCAATAATGCAGGTGGTGATGAGGACGGTTATTATCTTTATTAGGATGGAGTTAATGTCTGTTTGATGGAAAAATATCATGACGGTTGTATCTACAACTGCGACCATCATCGCCAACGAACCACATAAGCGCATAATAGTGCCCAACCGTGGCAAAAAGCAGCATGTGTCATACATTTCTATATGTCACTTGCTTCCTTTTGCCATAGTTGGGCAAAATATGTCAGTAAGCCCTAAATGTCATGGTTGCCTTTTCAAGAAAATTTTTAAATACGAACAGAGCGTTAGGAGTAATCAAATGGGGCATAAAGTTGCAAATCAGTGTTTTCCACTGAAATAGTTTGGAAAAGTGAGCCAGCAGTGGTTTAATAAAATAGTGGAACACCTTCATGAAATTAAAAGTCCATCTTAAGTCCTCACTTTGAAATATGGAAAGTCCCCAATTTGTGGAAAGTCCCTCGCAATCTGTTAGCAGTTAAGAGAGACTGCTTTCACCGGCAGCCAAGCAACACATGGAATTTTTAAGTTGAAGTCATCCTCTTCGCAGAGCACCGCAAGAGGAACCAGAAAAGCCAGGAAACGAGCTGTTAAGCGCCGGCTCGCGGGAACTTTAATGGGTTAAGCCAAAGCGGCAGAAGCGCCTCGGCCTTGTTTGCAAAAACATAACCGCGGTCCCTTTGAGCGTGAGCAGAAGGCAAGTCGGAGAGCGAAGCCAGAGGAAACCGAGGGGAAGGGGAAGCCGTAGCCTCCTGTGAGACACGGGGGCTGTAACAATGCTCCCATTGTGCGGCGGGAAGCGCGAGCACCTCCACTCTCTGTCAGTACCGGGCGGCGTGCGGTGGAGACACCCGACAGCAGGGATATGAAATCATTTATCTTCTCCTCTGACGGGGCCCTCATGACACCGTCCTCGTCTGGACGGCTTTTTGTGCTGACTGCGCACAGCCGCTCCGCTGGAGAACGGTGTCAAGTGTCTCCGACGAGCGGCGGAGGAGGGAAGTGCTGCTCTCAAGGACAGCCTCATAATGTTACACCTCAGTCATCTGCGTGCTGCCATTTTGCCCGGGTGCACTAATAGAAAGCTGGAGGTGGGTGAGCAGTACTCCCATGCACCGGCTCATGTAATATCGCCTTTCTCAGATGCCACTCTTTCATTTAAAGTCAAGGTGGCTTTCTCGTTCAGCGAGGGACAAAGCAAATGCAACGTGCCATTTACGTAATTAAGAGCAAAAGGAACAGCAGGAGGCAGAAAATGCCGGCACCCCACCAGGATACTGTGCTTTTAGTGGCAGTGTACCTTTTCCAAAAGTGCAATGACTTAGTCATGTCAAGTACACCATAAAAAGAGACGCATTTTAGTCCCCATTTAAGTCCAAATGGTTAGAATACTGCCAAAATACAGCAACCAGGATATGATTCACACAGGTTATTCAAAATCAACAAAAAAATAGTGCCACGGGCCCTGTAGCTCACCTGACCACTCAAGGGTGTGTAAGAAGCAGTTTAACTCAAACTAGATATGTGATCTATCTAGCCACGTAGTAACTACATATCAAATTTCAGCTGAATATGTGCATAAATAGCTTTCAGATGGCCAATTATGTGATTTTCAATATGGCCACTGTGGCGGCCATGTTTGAAATCGGATCGGAACGCCTCGAACAAACTTTAGTGTCCTCATGGGTAGGAAGGTACCTGTCAAGTTTCAGCTTCATAGGCCCAGTGGTTTTGGAGGAGAAGATGTTTACGGACGACGAATGACGACGACGACGAACGACGGACAAACAGGCCATGACATAAGCTCATCTGACTTCGTCAGGTGAGCTAAAAAAATGGATCAACCACCAAAAAGTCAATGTTTGGTCATTGCCATCCCAGTTTCTAAACCAAAACCCAATAGAAAAGTTCTGGGACGAGCTAAAGAGGAGAATTACCAAAAAAAAAAAAAAAAAAGGAGATGTAGAAATTTGATGGAATTGGACACATTCTGCACGCAGGAATGGTCCTGAGCCATGTGCTATCTCTTAAAACACACAGATGATGATTCTTTACTGTAATACTGAAAGGCTACACAAAGTATTAAATAGAGGAGATCCAATAATTTAGGCTTAAATTTTGAGAAAAAAAAAAACTACTTTCATGACTATAAATGTATTCCTTTAATCACAGCATTTCCATTATAGGTCATATTCGGCCATATTTACCATTTTGAATTAAATATCAAGAGGACAAACAACAAATATGTTAATTCGCACCCGGTTTTGTTCATACTTTAGAGTGCCAATATTCATGAAGGAAACCATATATTATAAAGAGCAACTGTACTCCAGAACCAATAACCAAACATTTTCCTGCTTTCACACCACTCCATTGCTTCATTGAAAAGGAGAATCAATCAGGTAAGAATCCATCGTGTTCTTTCACTCCAGTATGATGTTCTTACGGTGAAGAAAAGAAAATTATCAAAATTACAGAATTTAAAAAATGCTCTCGTAAAGTAGACGATAGACACAACAGAAATGGCTAAATGGCATTCACTCAGTGTGGCATTCACAAAAAAAAATTTTACACAAGAATAACCACAGTAAAAAATTTAAAAGCAATATAAGAAGCACACCCTTTACTAAAAAAGATATCGTAAACCTTTGTGTGATGACACCTCTCACAGAATAAATGATAAGCCAGACCCGACAAGAAAGGTCAGCAGAGCGGAGGTTCGCAGTCTGTGGCTTTTTTGAAGGGACTGAGTGAGTCGACTATAAAGTCCCACCGGTGCTATTGTTACAGCAGGGAAGGGAGGTATAGCAGCACGGTTTAGGGGAAGAGGAAGTGGAAAGGCCACGCTCAGGTCTCAGGCATCATCAAAAAGGCAGGTGGCCGATGTTGACAGTTGATGTCCTGAGCCAGTTATCACGCAACCGCCGAATAAATAACACTTTCCTGTTTTTTTTTTTTTTTTTTTTTAAATCCCAAGTTTCCCTGAAGGCTAAAGTACTTAAAATGCACCCATAATCTATGCAACATAAATGGATTCATTCACATTTGCTGATCGCAGCTTGACCAGATTTAGCTTCCACTCTCCTGCAAGCCTCTGGTTCAGTGTGCAGCTAATTAGGCGCCAGGTTCAGGTTCATTAAGCAAAGCTATTGTACGGTGTTTCCATGGGGCTAATATACAAGGCAGAGCAGTCAAACATGTTTCAAATCCAGGGCACTGGCACTACAGTGTATAATAAATGTCAACAAGAGCTATAACGGTTATGATTTTACAACGCCAGTTCAACCCATGTCCCAATAAAGCCTTGCTAATATCTTTATCCCGTGCTGGATCATCTTACATATAACTTTGGGGTAGTTAAAATATTCACTGGTGACATACGAGCCAGGGCAGTCATATAGCCTAAGTGATATAGCATGGGGAACACCCAGTCCACTTTACACAGCAGCCAATGTTAAAAAAGACACCAGCGCATTTCTGAGGAGAAGATTTGTGAACAATGGGTCAATGAAAACCTAATCCCACATGCTGTGAGAATACTGGCTCATAGGAGGCAGAGACAGCATTGCCTTACGCAGCCTTCTCTGAGGCGCCCCACGGTGGCGGGTCCCGTTTCTCTTAAAAATAATATTTACAGACAGAGATGAAGTGACACATTGTACAGTCAGAGGCACAGTAAAGCACAATCATCTCATTGTCTGCAACTGTGACCAATTATCTATACTTTTCACGGCCAAGTGATTTTTCTTTCTACATATGCACATATATTACTTGAGCACGTCGAAGGGTTAAAGGTTTTTGACAGATGTGGATTAAAAAAAAATACTCAAACAAAAGAGCGCACATAATTAAAATAAAAGGGTGCCCCACAGGGATGGAACAGTGGTTGTAGCAAAGAACAAGAAGAGTGGGGCTTGTAAGGTTTTTCAAAGGGACATACTCCCTCACTCACCGTAGACATGAGGACCCAAGAGGTTCGAGGAAGGAATTTGTAATTGGTCGACGACATAGAGAAACACAAAGAGGCGGACAAAAAATGGCTCTGTTGCCTTTAACTACTGTTGCTGCTACGGTAACAGAATACCAGACCAACAATACCTATGATTTACCTTTTATGATTTTTACAAGTAGAGGATGCCCTGCAGCCTTTATTTTTGATTCACAGAGTTCTCACAGCGTAATTAGAGCAAATAATTGTTCGTGTTTTGAGGGGTATTTAGCGAAGAGGTCTCACGTGCGCGCAAACTCCCAGCTGCCTTACAGCCAAAATTGGGCGGGGGGGTAGGTAGCAGTGGTGAGGGCAGGATCCGCTGCACCAATGTTGACAGCTGTAGCTATGTACATACAGGTCATGCCAATAAAACACCATGAGAGAGGAAAGGGGAGGGGGAAAAAAGCAACAAAGAAAAGAGAGAGAGAGAGAGAGAGAGAGAGAGAGAGAGAGAGAGAGAGAGAGAGAGACCTGCCTGCTGGAGCAGATCAGAACAAAGAGCAGGAGAGGAAGAGTGGCATTAAGAAGCCGGCTGGAGGGGGGCCCTGCCGAGCTCCACTCCCAACGACAAGCTGTTCCGCCACTCTGCCTCTCCAGCGAGGCGGGACGCGCGGACGGGAGGCTGTGCTGAATCACGAGCGGCGGGGGGGGGGGGGGGGGGGGGGGGCTTACAAAAAAAAGGAAAGGAACAAAAAACATGCGCCGCTCTGGAACGGTCAGCTCAGAAGGCTATCTGCAGTGCACGGGGGAAATCTGAAACCCCCCCGCAACAGCTGAACAACCAACACAGCCCGCTGAACAGATACTCAAAAAATAAAATAACCGTATCCCAAATCACCAGCCCGCAAGAAATGTAAAACCCTGTAAAGCACCATAACGTGCCGCAGTCCACCCCACCCCTTCAAATGTGTGTTGGGCTGTAAAGATGGCAGCATGAGAGGAAGGGGGGGGGGGTTCTGGGGGCTTCCACTGGGGGGGGGCCCCACAGCCTGCTAGTTGGCATCGATCCTGAAAAGCATCCAGGCCCCTTTTTAAAAACGGCAGTGCGGCATGCAGCTGCTCGCAGCTCCCAGGACCGGCTGCTTATTAAAACCAAACTATTAAAAGAAATCCAGGGGGAAACGGCTCTTATTAGACACCCCACACCGTTTTAAGCGACACTCCAGCTTCACCACATCAGAGCTGAACAAAGAACTAATTTTAGATGGATTACGGGCCGAAGGAATAAGGGAGGGTGGAGCCGGATTTTTTTTTTTTTTTTTTTTTTTTATAAAAGAGCACCTTGTAAAACTGTAGTTAGGGAGAGTATAGGAGTAGTATCAGGTTGAACAATTGAGGAGAAGTCTCAACAATCATGGGTGTAAATAGTCACACAAGCATTACTAAAACAACTAAATATCCCACTTTGACTTACTTTATAATGCAATTGTGGTAGTCTGTTGATCACTTAACATTAGCCCCTCTCAAGTAAGTCCCTATGAGACTAAGAGGGCCGTGCCTCTATTGGGTGAGGGGAGGGGTTGAGGGTGTGCACAGTAAACAAGAGAACTGTATCTAATGGATATCATGGGACTGGGGCCAGGCAGGAGTGTGTGACAACATTAAGAGTCCCTCGTATCACGCCTTATGCCACAGGTAGCACAAAATCACACGTCTGATTTTCAGAACGAAAAATAGTCCACAACTTGCTCACAATAAAGATTAATGAGTCGGCATTTGGCCGCAGCAAGTTTAACGAGAGAAAAATCATGTTGTGAAGAATCCATAAACACTCAAAACTGACCAACACACTCACACCCTATATTACAACTGAGCAGAGGCAAGCAGTACCTCTGTGCTTCAAGTGCAATCTGTCTGATAGCATTTCAGCATTATTTATATGCCATGCATATATTTCTGAAGAGCTCTTCCTGATGTAACATTGACAAAATATTGTTTCACAGAAAATTAAAGGAGTAATTCTAAGCTTCCAGTGAGCACCTTACTTCATTCAACAGTGACTTTTAATATTTTTTGTCATTTTGGTTCGGTTGATCCAGAGTCAATCACTGGACCTGAATGCAACTTATCAGGCATTTTACATGCTGAAGAGAAGACTCAGGCCGACCAAAGAAAACGGCTAAGCTGTAACAAAAGGTTTGTCACATGTCCATCTTTTTTCAAAGAACCAGTAACACACAACTGAAAACTGATTAAGTTTGTCTGTTTGGCATTATAGGCGGTGCGATTTTCCTGAGTTCGCGGTGAAAATGTATTGACTTCAAAGTGTTGTGGTGCGAAGTTTTGCGGAAATGTGGCATGGTTTCGATTTTGCGTTGCTGGTTATTTGAAAAAGGTAGACATCTGACAAACTTTTGTTGTAGCTTGGCTGTTTTCTTTGGTAGGCCTGAGACAGACGGCAAAAAACTCCCAAAACAAGCAGGAACTGAAGATGGCTGAAGTACAAACCTGGCAGAGATTGACTGGGGAAGATACCCACAATGCATCACAGAATTCAATGTATCAAAAATTTAAAACAGTTCTATTTATACCGCAATCAGCAAGCGCAACCTGTCAGACCAACATCAAATGGGGACTACATCCTCAAAATACAAAGACGATTCTTTGATAAAGCTGAAATCGGAGCTATAGCTCCTGAACAAAGTTCAGCATTCGTTACACTGTTTATCAGTCACTGGTTGAAAGTAAACATTCTGAGCTAATGTTTTTCATTGCGAAGACTAAAATGAGGTCAATAACTAGGCTTATGCCGTCGGAGCCAATGGCTGGCGGTATATCCCCGAACGCCCCCAATCCTCCAATTCCCCAATCCTTGAATAGACCTTGAATAGACTTGGATTTGAACTTAATTTCAGGTCAATCGGACAAATGGTTCGGAAGATATGGCCAAAATGGTCATTTTCAATCACAAAGCGCCACCTGGTGGCAAAATATTGAACCATACAGGTATGATGTCATCATGTGACACGTTGTGAGGTTATGACCTTGCAGTTGCACATAGTTTCATGTCAATTGGAGAAATAGTTCCGAAGATATAGCAAAAATGGTGAATTTTATGTGACAAAGCTCCACCTTGTGTCAAAATTTTGAACCACACAGGTATAATGTCATCGTGGGACACATCCTCAGGTCATGACCTTTCCTTTGCACTTGATTTGAGGTCAATCGGACAAATATTTCTAGAGATATGATAAAAACAGTGATTTTTTCAGTTTTTGGCCCCTGGTGGCCAATCTAGAAATTGTGAATTGTCCAAAATCGAATCAGTTCTTCCTCTTTATGATACTTACTTATATGCAAAACTTGGAATTTCTAATTTAAATATTATTGCAGTTATCGCGTTAACACGTAAATCCGTTTTTGGCCCCTGGTGGCCAATCTAGAGATCGTAAATTGTCCAAAATCGAATCAGTTCTTCCTCTTTATGATACTTACTTATGTGCAAAACTTGAAATTTGTAATTGAAATTTTACTGAAGTTATCGCAGAACAGTGATTTTTTTCAGTTTTTGGCCCTGGTGGCCAATATAGATATTGTAAATTGTCCAAAATTGAATCAGTTCTTCCTCTTTAGGATACTTACTTATATGCAAAACTTGGAATTTCTAATTGAAATATTACTGCAGTTATCGCAGAACAGTGATTTTTTCAGTTTTTGGCCCTGGTGACCAATCTAGAAATTGTAAATTGTCCAAAATCGAATCAGTTCTTCCTCTTTAGGATACTTACTTATATGCAAAATTTGGAATTTCTAATTGAAATATTACTGCAGTTATCGCGTTAACACCTAAATCAGTTTTTGGCCCCTGGTGGCCAATCTAGACATCGTAAATTGTCCAAAATCGAATCAGTTCTTCCTCTTTATGATACTTACTTATGCGTAAAATTTGAAATTTGTAATTGAAATATTACTGAAGTTATCGCGTTAACATGTAGTGCGGCGGCGGCGGCGGTCGGACCAAAAACATAATATCCCTGGAACGTCATTCGGGGATATAATTAAGAGGCATATTGACAGTAGAAGCAAATTTATCAATGCAGTTCTAAATAAAATGCAGAAAACATGTTTGCTTTGCTTTCCGACACTTCATTATCTCACTGAACACAAGAGACAAAGCCTTTCATAAGTAAACACTAAGAAATGAATAACCACCGCCACCAGAACTTGGCAGTTATTGAAGACTGCTTCCTTTAGACATAAAGTGTCCTAATGGCTTTCTACACCATTGTTTATTTTCTCTTTATTTGATATTGGCTATAAGCAGAAGACTGAACAATTAGAGCGGACATCATGACAAAACAACCCACGGCTATTGTTTTTGCAAGTGCATGCATTCTTGACCCCAAACATCTGCATGCAGTGAGAGTCGTTGAGCTTCCTGTTTTTCTCTTGGTTGAATAAAGTCTGGGCAAATGAGCTCACAGCGTTCTCCGGTCCAGGAGAAATATCAGGGCCTCGTTTATTTCCAACACCCAGGGAATAATCGTCTAGGTTATTTTAAGACTTTCAAACATAAAACCCATCATGCAGACTTTATACAAGTTAAGCTGCCTGCCCTTTCTAAATGGTTTTTCAGCATATTTCTTCAGTCTTGGTAACCGGCGGGCTTGATTTAGAAAAAGGTGTTCTCAAACAATAATGCTCTATTAAGAAGACGATGTAGCGCGCGTGCAGGGCTTCTGGCGGTGTCTGTTTGCTTTCGGTCAGGCGCAAAGCTCCAGGGCATGCGGGCAGCCGGAGGATCAGATTCGCTGCGCTCAGCAATATGTTTTGCTTAATGGCATTTGCATCTGTGCGGCGTGCACTCTAACCGGCATTCTGCCCCCGGGGGAAATGTGACTTCGGCCAGATAAACTCCATTAGAAAGCACCATATTTTCACACACAAGCCGCGTCAGAGCTGTGCAGTGGATTTGCTAAATGGGAACAAGCAACAGGCTTCCAGGACTACATGCACAATTCTTCTTCCATTCAGCCACCGTGTTCCTGACTTTAAACCATCGTTCATGATTTATTTATTTATTTATTTTTTTTGTTGTTTCTCTTTGATTACAACTGGATTTCTTTAAGATTTCGGAATACTTTTGCAAAAATAGTGGCTGACTGGTTGAACCCAGTAGTGTTGCTCAATAAGCATCGGGTCAAATTCATTATCGGAGATGCTACCCCCTGCATCTCCTGGCACGAGAAGGTAACTAAGAAAGACTGAGAGTCGTGACCTACGGCTCGTTTACAAACAGGACCTTCTGGCACTCATGGCATCTGTCTGACCTGGATTTGCACTTCTGTCTTTGTCCCGCTGAACTCGAGCTAAGTGCCAGACAGGCGGCGCTGACATGACGTCCCCGTTCTCGTCTCTCTGACGCCCCCAGTTGGCGAATTCTGAGCATAGCAGCACGGTCAGAGGAGAACCAAAGAAAAGTATCTGCTCTCTTCAATAACACCAGTCACCTGTCGGTTAGCATTACAGCATTGAGAACTAGGGCTGAGAGCTAAAGCGCATGCCATCTTTTTGTTTAGAGACAACGGCAACACATCAAAACTTATTTTCAGGCTGGCAGGATTCAGACAAAGAAAAAAGACGCTGCCCTCCACCCCCCTTAAAAAGAAAGAAGAAAAAAAAAAAACAGCCCTTACTCCCAAAGGCTATGAAACAGAATTGTAAATGTGAGCAACACACCCTCAAAGACAACATTTCAAGAAAGCAGTGGAGTTTGAAATCTAGGTCACACAGGAGAGAGGGAGAGGGAGTACTGATGAGAGAGAAAGAGGAGTAAAAACAGATAGCTAGAGCCAGTCAATAAATTCCAGGGGAAGGCAGAAAGATCATAAGCTGTGAAGAAACCAGTGGCTGTATCTTTATGGCTGCCAAAACGTCAAAGGCCCAGTTACTGCTGGCATAAAAAACGGGGAAAAAATATGGTCAAGGTTGGTTGGGTAACCAGCTGGTGAGTCATGGCAATGATTTCTGCCTCGCGGACAAACCCATAGCAGGTAATGACAAATCAGGCAGTTTAAATAAGGGTCCATAAAGTTCATATTACCAAATGATTCGGTAATGGACCGCTTCCACCCGGACAGTCTGTCCTGGTGGTGACAACGGCCTCTCAACGGCTAATTGCGGGGCCGCTTTTCGAACAGGAGAAGGGCAGTGTCGCTCGGTTCATCTGAGCATGAGCCAGGTCTCGGGGAGTAACTCAGTGACATGATGGAAGGCTGTAACGCGAAACAAATGTTTTCGGAAAGCACTTACCGTTGAATCAGCGTTATTCAGGCCTTGTGTTTACAGACTTCTGTGATTTAAAAAGCGGGCTCTGCAGCTGGTTTGTATTGTGGAAAGTCTGATGTATTCCGCAAACTTTAAACCTGGCAGCAAACTGTTGTCAATGCCATTACCCAGCAAGCAATGGTCTGCATTGTCTCTAATAATGTTCATCTGTCGACTTCAGTTTAAATATGCTTACATTACAGTATTTACAGCAATTAGCGAGAAATGCGAAGGTGTGCTTCATGCCAAGCACAAGTACTAGGCTTAACATATCAAGAAATTTCCGGATTCTAAAAAGTACCATACCAAATCAAGCCATTTTATATTTGATTCCTAAACATATAAAAGCCAAATCGCAACTTTTTATGAGGAAGATGATGAAGATCGATTCACAGCAAAGTATGAAAATACCTCCTTTTTGCTGAAGCGGTGACTTTACTTCCCACAGAATAAATGAGATGCTTGGAAGCACCCGACTTCCAGCTGAATACACACAACTGGGGCATCAACATCAGCCAGCACTCTGCCACACAATGGAGCAGTCTGAGTAACCATTTCCACTGCGTAATTATAATATTTTATCTCTGCAACAGTGTCAGCTTCAGACACAATAAAGACATTCAGAGGATAGAGGGAAGAGTAGAATTACAACTAAAAAATACAAGATGTATTCTACATTACATATACTTCGTGTAATGCTTCAAAATCCAGGATTGCACCCCAAGCCATTTAAGGACCAATTAAACAGAATGAAAATGATGATTTTCCAACCTCAATTAGTATGTGAGTTTTTATATTACATAATAAAGTAAAACCTATCAACCAACAGAGGTTTTTAAATTCTCAGAGTAATTTCATAAGTGTTAAATTTCCAAATGGAATACTGGATGGGGGATGTTTCACAGTACGCATTTTTCTTTAATGATAACTTTAAACATGATCATATGAGAGAGTTTATAAAAATTAAGATGAAAAAGGCATATCGAAGCAAGCCATTATTTCTCTGTGCCATTTAGAATTATAAAAAATAAGATAATTACATGCACAATCCATTGCATCCCTTCAAAGACAATCTGTAGACCTATACAGTAGCTACTCGTTTTTCTCGATTGCTGACAACCCTACTGAGTTCTAGGCTGCTGAAGGATGCTTTTAAACAGGAACCCAAAGTAATCAGTTCCGTACCGACTGCTTGACACTTTCGGGAAAACTTAACTAGCAGCCAATTAGAAAATAAATAAACATGCATAGCCCAACTGGGAATCACAACATACAATTTATACAATCCAGCCTTGCCCTCTGAATGAACTTAATTGTTTTGCCCATAAATGCCATAAATAACAGACACAAAAAACTCAAATAAACAGACTCATTACTTGTATGTAGTAAAATATTTTCTCACAAGGGAATACTTCATAAATGCAGACCCAGTTATCAGCTTTTCTGACTGAAACTGTGCTGATGATATTCAGCAGCTTATGAAAGTGGCATGCGTTAAATAGACGTGGAAAAATTTTTGCCATTTTGATACCCACTGCAGCGTTCTCATAGATTGATTTATTCTTCGACAATTTGAACAGCGACAAAATGTTTATAATTTTAGCTCAGTAAGCCATCACAATGGATGTGAAAAGAAACTTAATATATGCTTGAAGTGACAATTTTCAGCTTTAATTTAAATATTTTGAAGGTTCAGCCAAAAATACTGTAGTGATCTGATGTGAATTACAACTGTTTTTACAAGTTGTCCCCCATCACCCCAATGAAAAATTAAATGGACAAACAAACAGTAATAAATTATATTTTCAATTTATCTTTTGTAATCAATCACTGCCTGAAGTCTGGAGCCCACAGAAATCACTAGACGGAGTTTCTTCCCTAGCCATGATCTACCACGCCTTCACTCCAGCTGTCTTCAGCCCCTGCGTAGCCGTTGAAACATTTTGCCTACAGTTTTGCCTACAGCTAGAGAAATGCATTCTCTTGGCCATTGAAAAAAAAAAATCCACTTCTTTGTCTCAAAGCATACTTGCTTTCACAGTATGCTTTGAATCACTGCCCATCTGCACTGAGAATCACCGTCCAAGTAATTTTAAGGCACCTGGCTGCAAGTGAGCAGAAAATATAATCCTGCACAATTAGAATTCATTCAGTTGCTTCTGTCAGCAGACACATCAATATATACAAAAGGAACAATTTCCATTGGCAGTCATGCATGCCCACACATGACCACTTTCACAGATGCGGTGGCATGCTTCAGATAGAGAGCAGTTGCTTGCAGTCTCCATACTCCTATCTTTACATAATTCGGGTGCAGGTTACTCTTTGTATCCAAAGGATATCTTTCCAGAAATACGCAGGATTTTTTGTTCGTCTGTAGAAAAATTACTATTTCAGAGGCTTCCATTGTGTTGTAAACCCTCACTGTTTACTCTGGTGAAGCCTTCTCTTGATAGTTGACTTTGGCATATAGATACATGTACCTCTTGGAGGGTGTTCTTGATCTGACTAACTGTTGGCCGACGTCAGCAGGGAAAAAATGGGCCTTGCTGAAGCGGGCAATACCCCTCAGCCCCAAAGCTCACTGCTGCAAGGTCAAAGGCCAAACTGGGACAAAACCTCAAAAAGGCACACCTACCCCCCATGGGGAGTCCACATATGCAATATGAACTTCCTAACCCAAGTGGTTACAGAGATACAGGCCGGACAAGTTTTGAAATTCAAGGTCACTGCAGCAAGGTCAAAGGTCAAACTGGGACGAAACCTCGAAAAGGCACACCTACCCCCCATGGGGAGCCCACATATGCAATATGAACTTTCTAACCCAAGTGGTTACAGAGAAATAGCCCGGACAAAATTGGCAGCCGCCCAATCGCCCGGACGCCCGCCCGCCGAAGGGACGACAATACCCCTTGTGCCTGCGTCGGGCTGAGGGGTAAAAAGCCTTACGTCGTCAACTGGACTTTTTGATGATCATAAACGAATGTGATCTCTCTCTTTAAAAACATTACAAACAGGCAAATTTGCCACGACTAATGTTTCATTCATCTCTCTGATGGGTTTTTTAAGCCTAATGAGGGCTTGCTTCACTGGCAGTTGCACTTCTTTAGACTTCATATGAGAGTTGAAAGCCAGTGATTCCAGAGGTAAATGGCACGTTTGAAATCCAACACTCATCTGCTTACCTATAAATTAAATATGAGGGCAGAACACATTCCTGGACAGTCAGCTGCCAAATTACTTCTGGTCCCTTAAAAATGGGGGACCACTGATAAGGGCTGCAATTCCAATGCATTTTGGGTGTAAATAACCTAAAATTACAAGGCCTCTGATAGACTTTCAACTCCAGGAGTATTTTTCAGGTCATCACAGAGGTGAAACCATTCATAGCCTTATTTTATAAAGGGTGAACCATCAAAACACCAAGCGAAGGATCTGGACATTGCCATGGTCGTAGTTATAAGGAAAAAAATGAGGAATCCAGCACCAGGTACCAAAGGAACTGTGATAAGTTTGAAGTGTAACGCAGTTTCAACACTACATTGTCATCAGTCGTAAAATCACCTGGAATCAAACACCTGGAACATTTACACTTTCCAGGTAGAGGATGCATACACATGTAAAGCCGACCAACACTCAGGAAGATAAGGGAGACAAAAAGGCAATGAAGGATCAAACAAGAACCCAAGAGCCACAATAGAACAAAAACCAGTAATGCGAAACTCAAAAACTAGTGAATTGAAATTACGAGAAGAGTCCATAAAGAAACCAAAATTATTTCAAGCGCTATAAAACCCTCATCTGGGGAAGCAGCCTTAATGAGAGTAAAATCTGTTCTATTTAAACAAAAACAGGTTCTAGCAATTCTTCACACCACTAAAAACGCACGCGTGAGGTATCTAAGCACCTTTAAAAACGGCACGTGAGGTTATTTTAGTGCCAGTAAAAACACGCAAGTAAGGTATCTTAGCGTCATTAAAAACGCACAAGTAAGGTATCTTAGCGCCATTAAAAACGCACAAGTAAGGTATCAAAGCGTCATTAAAAACGCACAAGTAAGGCATCTTAGCGTCATTAAAAACGCACAAGTAAGGTATCAAAGCGCCATTAAATAGCACGCGTGAGGTATCTTAGCGCCATTAAAAACGCATAAGTGAGGCATCTTAGCACCTTTAAAAACGGCACGTGAGTTTATTTGAGCGCCATTAAAAAAGCACAAGTAAGGTATCTTAGCGTCATTAAAAACGCACAAGTAAGGTATCAAAGCGCCATTAAAAACGCACGCATGCGGTATCTTAGCGCCATTAAAAACGCACAAGTGAGGCATCTTAGCACCTTTAAAAACGGCACGTGAGGTTATTTTAGCGCCATTAAAAACGCACAAGTAAGGTATCTTAGCGTCATTAAAAATGCACAAGTAAGGTATCAATTCGCCATTAAAAACACACGCGTCAGGTATCTTAGCGGCGTTAAAAACGCACAAGTGAGGCATCTTAGCACCATTAAAAACGCTAGAGCGAGGTATCGTATCCCGCAGCAACCTGGGTTCGATTCCAGTTCGGGTCATTTGCCGCATGTCTTCCCCATTCTTCTCCTCAACTTTCCCGTCTCTACTATATAACCATGTAATAAACGAGAAAATCCCAAAAAAACAATCTTGACATAAAAAAAAGAAGAAAAAAAAAAACACACACGCATGAGGTATCTTAGCACGATTAAAACACAAATGGGGAATCTCAGCACCATTAAAAACGCACGCGTGAGGTACCTTACTCATGGCTGCCATGGATGGAGTCGGTCGGTCACAGTACCCTTTTCCCGCTGTCTGACACGAAGCCAATTGATTGTTGACTGTGACAAGGCGTACAATGCGCTACCTCTGCACTGCTGAAACCTACCTATAACATGCCAATGGCTCTTTCTCTCTCCTGTGTCATAAGCCTAGCCATTTTCTTGAAGCCATAGCATTTTTTGTCTTTTTTTTTTTGTTGACTTTATATCGGGGATTGACCACACCAAAAAGAACAAGTCAAGCATCACTGTGCACTTCACCAACAACTCAATGTTTGTTATTACGGAAGTGCTTGGCACATTCATAAGGCACGCGTTGGGATTATTATACTACGCGTTTTTCTTTATTACACACATATCTCACTGGTAACAATAAAAATCAATCTGAGTCTTGAGTTGGGACCAAATACACAGCGTACCTCACAAATGCATTTTTAATGGCGTCAAGTATAAAGCATATTTTTCATTATTGGCGGTACTGTGCTATTGGGAGAGGAACCGTTACGGAAGCATTAATTTCCAGATCTCATTTGTTCTAGCAGCTGGCAGGCAAATGATCCCAGCATTGGTAAAACGATGCCGTCTATGGGTCTATGATGTGGCGAGTTTAGCGTGGGCAGTGTCTGCTTCCAAAAGAAGTCTAGAGGGGAGTCTCAAAATGTTAGTCATGCTCTGCCTTGGATCATCATGATGTTTGAATAATTCCTAGCCCACATCAAATGCATTTTTTTTTTTACATTAACCATGCCATGTGTCTTAAATTTAAGAATCTAATCAAGCTAAAGCAGTTGTAATGCACATATCGTTTACTCAATCCCATAATTAAAAGGAAATCCATGGTGGAATGCATGTACACTTCCTTGTAGCAGCAATACATCAGTAATAGGTATAGACAGAAGCTGAGAAAAACCTGAGTTTACCTAATGGCCCAAATGAGACTTTAAAACAAAACTTAAATGTTTCCATCCTCACTCTACATATCACAATGATTTTCCATCAATATGTTTTATAATGGAGCAACTTATTCCTATTTAATAAAAACTAGATTTTCGTTGATTTAACCTAACCATGCAAACAAAAAAGTAGCAAAAAACAATCAGTCACGAAGTATGACAGAGCATGGCTTGCAAAAATGGAGAAAATAAATGTAAAATAATGTAAATCTTCCACCACAAGCAGTATAATACATCCTCAGAAATGGTCTGTAATATACACATTTAAAAAAAGAGAGCAGAGATTTCTAAATTTATTTTAACTTGTAACTAATTGCAGACACTTCAAAGAGGGAGCATGTGCTGGACTGGCCAGCCTACAGTCCTGACTGCTCACCAACAGAGAACATGTGACACATTTTTAAGCGCAAAAGGCTACAATTAAGTCCCTGTACTGTTGCATGCCTTAAGACTTGTTTTCTGGAGAAATGGGACAACATTACACCAGAAACAGTAAATCACTTGTCTTTAATCCCAAAACATTTACCACGAGTTGTGAAAAGGCATGGCAACATTAGAAAGTGGTATACTTGGGAAATGCCTTACTGCCCCAAAGAGGTTCAAAGTTGTAATAAAAGTTTATTATGAAAAATCAATAGAGTTCATGAGTTGAAAAATCAAAAATGATTCAGTCATATTTTTTTACAGGTCAAAGATAATTTAAATATCAGTGCTTTCAGTTTTAATTTTAATTTAACATACTGTCACAACTTTTTCCTGATTTGGATAGTATATGCCGTTCTCTCAAATATTTGGTATTTTTTTATTGGACATTTCTTGCAGGCATTAATATTGTGTGGGAAAGAACAATGTTAAAGAATTCACCAGAATGGATGACATCTGACCTTCGATACAGTTCAGAAATACACTTCCAATCAGCTTACTCTGTAGAGATCCTGGGTACTCAAACTCAATTATGCCATAAAGTAATTGTAATATCCACTCAGAAGGTATACAGTGTTATTGACCATTGCCGAATGAAACCAGATGAGCATTTCTTAATTACATTAGATAACATCAATAAATTACTGAATTTGTCATTCACTTATCATAAAAATCACAAGAAATAAGCTGTAAGGTTGCATCCAGTCACTCAGTCATCCGAAGTGCACAGACAAGTAAACTAGCGCATAGAAATTTACACTCTGCAGTTCTGCAACAGCAATCAAATTCTGCCCCAGATCTACAACTACCATGTTCTGATCAATTCAGACAGGTGTGGAAAACAGTTTATTATTTTTGTTCATAAGTGAGGCGCAAAAATTATCTTGACTTGAAGAATAAGGTTTTATAAATCTTGGCACAGGAAAGTTAATCCATAAAACTGAGGTTAATTCAGCTGGAAATATTTAATAGCAGAAATAACAAAGGCTGGATTTACACTGCGGGTTAAATGCAACACGAATCGGACCTTTTGCTCAAATGCGGCCAATATCTGATCTGTCACATGGCTGTGTAAACAGAAAAAAAAAAAACACAGGCTGGATTTACACTGCAAGTCTCGTCGCCCAGATCGGATATGGAGCTGATTTTGAGGTCCATATCCGATTTGTTCGACTGTGTGTTTACATCTTGCTTTCAGCCTGAATGATATACGTTTCGTTTCGATTCCGTTTGTTTACACCACTCGCCACCTGGCCATTGTCTTGGGTGACCCACATGCGCACAGTGGAGAAGGCTACCGAAAATAAAAGCAAATGTGTGTGCAGCGCAACAAAAGCATGCAGGCCAAATAGTCATAGAAATGATCAAAACATGAAGCAAGCTTGCATCATTTCACTGGATATCCTACATCTGATTCTCCCGTTAACGCCTTTTAAGTCGCTTTCACACTGGCCGTGAAACTAATTAATTTAGTTACTGATTTACTGATGAATATGAAGAGAAATATTGAAATATAATCTTCAACACATTCAAAGTAAATGCAAAGACGCGAATATACGCGTTTCGCATGTATTCGTCTTCGCATTGACTTTGAATGCAATCTGTCGCGCAAAAAATTTGTTTTGCGTCTGGTGTGAAAGCAGCTTTACATCTATCACCTGCATCATCGCAAGTACGTAGGCAGACTCCGCCTTAGCCTGGGCCTTTTTTTTGTTTTAACAAAATATCCGATCGGCATGTTGATAAGCATTTACACAATGGGCTCATTGGCACATATCCGATACACATCACATGCATATCCGAACAAAAAATTTGAATGAGGCCTCAATCCGATCTGACAGATCTGATCGAGAGCGGAATCAATGTGTTTTTTTTTCTGTTTACACAGCCATGGGACAGATCGGATATTGGCCGCATTTGAGCAAAAGATCCGATTCGTGCCACATTCGTGTCACATTAAACCCGCAGTGTAAATCCGGCCAAATAGTCACAATGACAGTTTGGCGTCTTGGCTCTGACCCTGACACACCCCCTGGCCTATCGAGGTTGATGATTAAACAGTAGAGTGTGACAGTACATATGCACTCATAAGCACCACTCCACCAACCTCGGGGAATATTCGGTGCCCACAGATGGGTGCTGGGGTGTCGGTCTCACATACCATCAGCAGCAGGCATATTTGTGAAGCAAAGCAGCTTAAATTATCCATCTTGCAGACGGGTGGGGCTGTGGCAAATATGCACAGGAGTGTCTGTGCAAATGAGGGCATGTTTCCAGTAGCCAGCCTCAACTAGCTCCGCAAGCTAGCTAATAGAAACAGGCATACAAAACATACAATAATTTAAAATGAGTACTGCCCAGAGAGACTGATTTACTTTAGCTTTTGTTTTCCTCATCACATTCCCACGGGGTCAAAACTTTACATATACATAGTGTTTGGCCGTAATGCCTTCAAATTGTTTAGCCTAGGTAAAATGTCTCTGGTGGCCTATAATAGTTTGCAGGAATTCTGGCACATTCCTCCAGATAGAACTGGTGTACCCAAGACAGGTTTGAAGGCATCTTTGCTTGCACATGCTTTTTCAGTTCTGCCCACAAGTTTTACATACGTTGCCTTTGAAATCCCGAAGCCATTTTTCCACAACTTTGAAAGTATGCTTGTGGTCATTGTCCATTTGGAAGACCCATTTGCAACCAAGCTTCAACTTCCTGGCTAATGTCTAGAACTTTTTCCTCTATATATCTATGCAATTATCGTTCCTCATGTTGCCATCTATTTCGGGAAGTGCACCAGTACCGACAGCAGCAAAGCTTATGGTACCACCTCACATGGTTCATGGGTGGGATGGTATTCTTTAGCTTGTGAGCCTTCACCTTTCTAATCCCAACATAATTAAGGTCATTATGGCCAAACAGGTACATTTTTGTTTCATTAGATGAGATGACATCTCTCCAAAAAGCAGGATATTTGTCCCCATATTCAGATGCAAAACAACCTAGTCTGGCTTTTTTAAGGGAGGTTTTCGAGCTGTAGCTTATAATATATAAATACTGTTGTAACCGTTCCCTCCAGCATCTTCGTAAGGTCCAGCACTGGTGTTCCAGGATTGATTGGCACTTTCTGAGTTAAAGTAAGTTCCTTTCTAAGAGATGGAACCCATCACCTTTCTGAGTGGTGTGACAGCTATGTGGTCCCATGATGCTGATACTCATGCTTTATCATTTGTTCAGATGGATGAGGTACCTTCAGGCGCTGCGATGAACCAGACTTGTAGAGGCCCATATTTTTTATTCTGAGGTCTAGGGTGATTTCTTTCAATTTTCTCACAATATCAAGTGAAGAGGTACACAGTTTGAAGTGAGGCCTTAAATACATCCACAGGTTAACTTCCAAAATTCTAATTATGTGATTTAGCCAATCAGGAGTTTAAAAAGCCATGACATCATTTTCTGGAATTTTCCAAGCTGTTCAAAGGCACAATCTCATTCTCAGGTAAATACATTACATGAACCCAGCCGATGCATATGACATGAAAGAAAATGGGACCCATTGGACCAGGTGGCCTTTTCTGCTTGTTTCAGGGTCCAGTTCCAAAGCACATGTACCTATTGGCACCACTTTTTGCAGTGAACTAAGGTATAAATGGTCAGTACTGGTCTGCAGCTTCAAAATACTATACGTGACAGGATGCGATGCACTGTGTTTTATGACACATTCCTCACGTAAGCATCATTAAAATTCTCTACACTTGAGCCACTGTAGCCCTTCTGTCAGTTTTGATCAGACAGGATAGCGTTGGTTGCTTTTGTGCGTAGATGAGACTCCGGCATCCAACACCCTGTCGCTCGATCATGGTTTGTCCCTCTTTGAACCGCTGTCAGAAGGAGCTCACCACTCCTGACTCGAAGCACCCGAAAACAATGCCGCTTCTGAGATGCGCCGACCTACTCATGTGGCCTTAAAGACTTGACCGTTGTCAGAGTCACTCAGGTCCCATTTCTCCCATGTTCAGCGGGTCAACTACGAGAACCAAATGTTCGCTTTCCATCAAAGGTCTGTCGGCAGATGCGCCGTTCTAACAGGACAATCAATGTCATTTGCTGCAGTGTGGTTTTAATGCTTTGGCCCATTTGTAAGCAACAAAGGCAATTCTGTCCGGTCAAAACCAACAGAAGGACTACTGCGGATCAAGTCACAGAGATGCATATAAGCCCAGAAGTTTCAGTCATATTAGAACAAGGCCATATTGTCATGCGGACCATAATTCAAGGCCACTACAGGTTATTCAAGGATTAGACCCACCCATTTCCATTTATGGAGGCATGGGAACTCTCCCCAAAAACTCCTCGAATGCTGCCAAGACAGTGACCGAATGGTTTGGGTTGGATGACTCTAAAGTGAGTTTATCAGTTTGGGGGAAAAAAAAAGTTGGCTGACTTTCCTTTCCTAAAACCGTTTTGCATTTTGTACTAAATGGAGCACAGGATGGGTCTTGACAAATGAATGCATAATAAGACAGGGGAAGGTCTCATTCAACCAAGACCGACGGAGCATATTATGTGAAGTTCGTTCAACCGGCTTTGTAAATTATGTTAAGCGTTTTTTCAGGAGTCTGTAATTCTGGAAAACTATGCTGTTAATTTACTGATTAGTATTCGTTTTCGTATCAGAGTGCCGTTTTTCCTTTTCGATTTAAATTGTCATCTTACTTCATCTTTTTATTATGGTAGCAGCTAAGAATAAATCTCCCACTGTAAATGGTGGCAGTGTTAAAGAATGTAAGTGTTTTTGTGTATTGAAATCTACAATACAAATAATAAATCTGCTTTTTAATGCTTCCATCTGAAGCTAGGACCATACAATAAAAAGAAGTTGACGGGATATCAAAGGAAAATACAACTCAGCCACTGTACTGCTAGATAATAGCAAGAACTATCCATTTAGGAGAACTCTGTTTAATAGTTTTTTGCGGCAGCAGATAAAATACACTATTAATCTTCATGAAATATCCCCTGTTCAACTCTCTAAATGAATATCACATTGCGGTTAAGGAGCTTCTCTGCACAGATCTGCAAGTTTCTCAGCTAGCACCATCTGGAAAGTGTTAAAACATTTTTCCCCCCTTCGTTTCCATGAGAATGCTTTCCACAAGGAAACACCTTCACTGACAACATGAGAGAACCAGAGAGCTGGGGGAGGAGGGGGTCTGAGGGGGGGCAATAGCTCATTTTAAGATTAGTCTCGAGGTCCTGTTGTCACAATTGGCTATCTACACTGAAGAAAATGCACAATGGGGATTCCAGCATAGCGTGGTTTTGCGATTAAAGAACAGAAATCGCCACTTGAATCACGTTAAGCTAAATTCCATTTGCAGGAGCGCTACCACTATATCCTTCAGCAAGATAATTAACATGAATTGAGTCAATATTCATTTGCATATATAGATCACAATATAAAAAGGGATTTTCAAGGCCTGGGCCCTGGGCATGAGCTAATCAAAGCAAATCGGCTCAGTTGAAATTAAGACTAGAATGGGTGAAATTATTCAACATTAAAGGCTGCAGTCCGGTAAATTGGGCCCTTTCTAATGGGGGAAACGGCAGAAGATGCCTCAAGAAAAACAGTTGTGTCTGAAGTGGCCCTTCACAATCGTACCCTAGTACTAGAAAGAGACAATGAAGCTTTTTTTTTTTTTAACTTGCAAAACAGAGAAATGCCAGCACATTCCACACTTTACCCATGAAAATTATTTTTTTTTAAATTGTCGCACCTTAGCAACTTGCCAAGCAAATAAACCACTTTTTTAAACAAAGAAAGTACCATCTACTCTCTGCAGAATCAGAATGAGTTCAGAGAATGCAGCGATAAATGGAAGAGTGCACATCACAAATCTACTTCATTAGCTGTTGTTCTGCTTCAGCTTCTTGAATGATTCACGACAAGGACTGCAGGCTTTTCGTCCACCAAATTACAACGGTAAGCAAACTTGTCAAGTTGTGTTTTAAACAAGAAGGGCCCGGTGAACGAAGAATTTAAGCCATTAAAGACCTGGGTAAGTCGCTTGATTAAAGAATACAAAACCAGAACGCAGTTGAACGATGTTAGCAGCAAATTAGCGCAAGCGTAGACAATACCCCGGGTAACCAAAAAACTTCTGGCAAGACTTCCGCATGGAAAAGCTTTAAAAAAGGCACAGCCCCCAGGGTCAGTGGATGAAGCACGAAAGAAAGGGAGGAGGATGAGAAATTCCGTCTTCCTCAGCAGGTACGTACCCAGCACATTGCCTGAGGGGACCTCTGTAAGCTCCTCCAGCTCCCTCCCCATCAGCAGATACAGGCTCTCCAGGGTACAGCAGGCCATGTGTGGGACTGACGGGAGGCCGTCTGCGGCGCTACACCCCTCCGGCAGCTGGAGAACAGAGCCAGACACGGCGAATCATTAACAGCGCTCCAGAAATACACGCCGAGCAACCGCAGCCTTATCCGCAAAGCCCCTCTCTAATCTCGGCGATATTATATTTTTATATTATCTTTTCCCGCGCCGCGCCAAGTTATTACAGAGCGCGTCACTTGGGGCGGGAGATGCTGAATGTTCGGGTGCCGTGTTCAAGGCCTTTCGATAAATGTGCGGCAGTAGCAGGGAGAGGGTATCAAACACGGCCTTGACACGCCGATTAGAACAAATAATAATAAACAATCTTTTCATTATTCCTTTCAATGCTAAGAAACCAGGGCACTGGCCTTTCCTCTGAAAAACATCTCAAGCGCAGCTCGCTAAGCCTTTCTCCCCCAAGGTCAGCTTCTGCTTCGATAAAGACATTTTACTGCGCAATGCCACTCCAAATGATTCAAAGTACTATTCTGTATTCAAATAACACACCACAAGTCATTAGCGCTGTACTGTAACCTAAATTAAATCCATTATGCATAACTTCAGTGTCCCCATAATACAGTTTAAGGAATACAAATAAAGCATGAAATATTCATTGATGAAACCTAAGATCATTCACGGCTGACACAGAAATCTAATTAATGAGCGCGAATTTTAAATAACTTCAGCACACGATGATGAATGCGCAATTGCACGTTCAATTTAGCACAAACCAAAGAAACAAGAATTTTTCAAGGCAGTTTTAATTTTTTTTTATTTTTGCATAATGAAATTGAATATAAAGAATAAAACTTGATACAGCCTGCTGCCGAGCATATGGAGCGTCAGTCTTCCAAATTACTGTATACGGCTCAGGCATTTTAAAAAAATCATGCATTCAAGTGAAAGTGACAGGGAGTATGCGAGACCAGACAGTTGCTCACAGAAAACAAGAGGGGGCTGCATACCAACCTGAATTACATTTCCAAGCTGAGCCATACATCTTAAACTCAGCGTTTACCACACACGCAGACATACATACAGACACATGCCCGCACACACACATAATAATCCAGTGTGAAGTAAGGGGGTAAAGGTCATGCACGTACAGCACACACCCACCCTTCACACACAGCCACATATGCACACGCGCTCAAACAAGCAAGAACAAGCAAATTCACACTTGCTGTACCCATCGCCCACACACACAAACACACACACACACACACACACACACACACACAGAAATAGATCCCACAAATTGGTAGAAGATGATGTAAAAAAAAGAAAAAAAAAGGAAAACATCATTAGGCACCATGAATTCAGTCTCCTGAAAACCATCAATCATTTTACACTGCGTTTCCATCATTGCAGCAGTAGCTTGTTTCAGCAAGAGTTGGGGAAAAAAAAAAATAGAAAAGAGCTTTTCGATTTTCAAAAAATGTTATCCAAATCTGTGCTCCCATTTGATGAGCATTTGCTTCTGAAAATTGACATGTCCTAACTGGAAACATAATTTCTAAGAACATTTCTAATTGGGATTCATTGGCGTGTTCAAAACGTTTAAAACACAGAAGCACATTTGCGCCTCGCAAAATTGCTAGCCGAGTAACAAGCAAAACACATTCTTCAAAACCAGTAACAGAGTTAACTGTTACTGTACGTGGTAGCATGATATAAGTCTGCTCATCAGAGCAGCACGACGACTTCGTTACGAATCAGAATTCTGTTACACAACCTGTATTTCTACTATTTTTCTTCATTCTTTACTGTGGTATGAATAGTGGAAGGGCAGACTAGCTCACTATGGGCAAAAGTAATGAGCAAATAATGTATTCTTACTAAGTTTGTGAGAGAACACGCTTCGCATTGCTGGCATTATGAAGCTTCTTTACTGTATATCAACAGAGTTTACCAAAGCATGACCACGTAACTTTGTTCAGACTGGGCAGAAGAGCTGTTTTTTGGAGAACAGGAAGTGGTGGCTCACCATCTGCAGAGCCTGGCTGGGGTCGTACTTTGGACCCAGCACAAGAACCTTCTGACCCTTCTTCACGACGCCGCTGTACACTCGGGCAAAGGCGATGAAGTGCGCCCTACTCTCCTCCTCCGGCTGATTCACCTTCAGAGCCGTAGCCTCCGTTTGACCCAACGGCACCTTGCCACCTGAGGAGGGGAGCACGACAAACAAATGAACCATTTAGATTCCCGCTCCGCTGGCCTGAAACGATTCCGGCACAAATGAGTCACAAACACTTTGATGTTAGTCAGAACGCACTCAAAAGGTGATAAATGCACCAAGGGAAAGACTCTGGTTTCGTCCGTTAGCCTTAAATGAACATAAACTCTCTTGATTTAAATAGCTGAATGGCTGTGGCTGAGCATTCTTCTCCTACAGCAGGAACAGATGTCACCATCAATGGCGGCACAATGGAGAGGAACTCAACATGATCTACCTCATATTAACAAAGTTATATGGACCAATCTCATCCCAACATCAAGAGAATAAATACAACATTAGTTCCCTATTGTTGCTTTAACATAATTCACTAGAAACGTCATCCTTCAGATCTTACAAGACTGCGGTGTGGCTATTATGACATGTTCTTTTCATATGAGTAGGATGGTGAAGTTTGCAAGAATCCCTCTGATATAACTTGTAAGTGTTCAAGTCAGTTGAACAGGACGTCAGTGCATAGGGGTGCAGTATAATTGTGGTCAGGATTAAGATCGTCCTGGGAGAGGCATGACTGTAAAAAAAAAAAATAAATAATAATAATAAAAACAAACAAGAGCCATCTGGCAATGGCGGATCCTCCCGGCTGTAGGTTGTGTAACAACCTTTAAAAGGCACATCTACACATCATGATTGACTTGTGTGTCAAGTTTGGTGAAGCTAGCACATATAGTTTCCGAGATATGGCCCGGAAAAACTCACGTTTACAGACGGACAGACAGACAGACGGACGGACAGATCGATAGCTATATCCCCCCGCATTATATGCCAGGGGGATAAAAAATAAAAACAAAAATGTAATTTTTGTAATAAAAAAGTGTTTGTATGTGGCTTAAATAGCATGCGTGAAAAAAAAAAACAGCATTACACTGGAGTTTATTGACCTTTAACAGTGGAGTGCAGCTGATTCCAGGGCTTCATTTTCCAGCACTTCCACGTTATTTACTTCCTGTTCAGATATTTTGGAGCTTTCAGAAAACCTACGATTTCTTGTAATTATGAGTTTGCTGTTGACGTGAGTGCCATTTAAAAGTCGGAAATAGGTACTACGGAAAATGTCATGTGACGTCATTGCGGCATTAGGCTAGGCTAAGAGTCAGCTTTCCGCTCAATCCCAAAGGTGTTTAACAGACTGAGGTCAGGCTCAGGGCAGGTCAGTCAAGACCGTCCGTAGCGATCTCTGCAAACCATACATAGACTTTGATCTGCGCACGGAGGCATAGTGGCGCTGAGTCAGCATGAGGCCTTGGGCAAGATGTTTGACGTGCAGAATCATTCAAAATGTCTTTGCAGTGCAGAATCATTCAAAATGTCTTCGCAGGCTACAGTATCAAGATTTTCCTTCAGAGGTACCCAGAGTTTTGTGTGTGTGTGTGTGTGTGTGTGTGTGTGTGTGTTCTTGTACTTCCTGCATAGTGAGGAACAGAGACACTGTTTTAATCAACAGAGAAGGGACATTTTTGTGAATTGAGGACATACTGGCTAGTCCTTACAATTATAAAGACAAACTGTGATTTATTAATTGAGGTTAAGGTTACAATTGGGGAAAAGGTAAGGTTAGATTATGGTTTGGGATGTGCGTGTGTGTATCTGTGTTCCTGTATTAGCTACGAAGTGAGAAGCAAAAATTTATTTTTCCTACAAAGTGGGGGACATTGTTGAACTACAAGGGCAAATTGTGACTTATTAGTCAAGGTTAGAGGTAAGACTAGAATTAGGGACAGGTTAAGGTTAAGGTAATGGTTTGTGTTAGGCATACATTGCTTATTGTTAATATTAGGGAAAGGATGAAGAGACACAGAAAGAATGAATGGAAGTCATCGTAATGTCCTCAAAAAGATATAAGCACAAGGATGAGCATAAGTGTATGTTTGTGAGCGTCTCCAAGCAAGTGGGCGTTGATGCAGACAGACTGGGCCTCACTTGTGGTGCTGTCCCCAGCAGGTCCTATATTCTGTGGCGCGGCTCCGGTCGAGCTCTGCTCCAGGGTCTCCGCTCCCTCATTGGCTCCCTGACTGGCTGCGAGCCTCTCTGCGTGCTTCTGTCTGGCAACCTCCCTGCGCAGGGCGATCTCCTCCTGAGTCAGAGGTCTGGGGGGACACAAACAAGGCCAAGAGCCAAGCATTAATACAGCTGGAGTTGCCCACTCACTGCACTCTACACAGGCTGAACATTAACATGAGAACCATTTTACACAAGCACTGAATCCTATCTGAATGGCAGCTTGAAAAAGCCAAGTGTTCGCACATACAGTAAATACCAGGAATAAAGCGGTGATTTTTTTCCAAAAAGTAGCCATAAAAATTGAGCCAACAAGCCAATGTTCTTCAAATAAAAGGCATCTAAGAGCACTTGTGATCAATCACGGGAACAAGGTAGATTTTCAAAAGGAAGCTTGAATGTGTAAAGCACTTCAAAACACTATAAGCAACTTATGAAGAAAAATGATGCAATGAACCAAATCTCACTTCTGACGGTGCCTGAAAGCACCATCATAAGACAGCAGACGGTTGACCTGTAACCTGCCCTGTAAAAAGCTACTTATCTGAGAAAGCCTAACGCCCTAAAGAAGTCAAAAGGAGGAGATACAGTCTAGTGGAGATGTTATCTTGTCCTTCACATGAAGCAGGAAAGTAAATCTAAGAGAAGAGGCAATTATGATGCTTCCTTCATTCACTCAAATTTAAGATAAAATCAGTTATCAACGGGCAATCTCAAACAGTCATAACAAATTGCTAAATATATAAATATACTGTGAATAATATCTTAAATTTGACACATACTTATCCAACTGGTAAATGGAAAAAAAAAAGAAAACTACAAGACTTCTGAGATAATAAGGGAGCAGATCATATACTGAGCACAATCATCATCTCTACACTTTCCACAGCAAAACAGTGCCGAGCCTGAACTCCCTCAACTTCACACACTCTCAGGCGAGTCCGCAGCTGGACAAAAGGTCAGCACTTAAACAACCGAAGGACACAACATTGAACTAGACTCAATTTTTGGTACAAGGAATGCTACAATACTGTTGTTCTCACAGCATAACTTTCAACTTCCAAATCACTTCGTGAGGGCGTGTTTAACCCTCTATTAACCAGTGGAGCATATCTGCTGCATGTAGTAAAAAGGTTAACAGCCTGGACACCCTGTTGGTTTTGTTTCTTATTGCCAAATAAATATTTGAGAATAACTTGAATGGTATGTCACTTTTTCATTAGCATCATTACCCAATGTAACAGATTTGCCATAGTCTTTGTCATAGAGGCCAACTGCAGACCAACCCTCTGCTACAAAAAAAAAAGAGGTGGAGATGGCATGTTGATAAGGATGACGAGAAAACCGACGAGTAGCTGTTCGTCCTAAGTCAAGAGGTTAACTTTCAGATGGAGAGAATGGCACAATCGCCCATACTGAATACTGTAGCATACTAACCAAGAGCACTCAGAGAGCGCAGCACCTCCGCCACGCAAAGGCAACTCGGTGCATTAGTTATTTTCATTTGCTGATGTAAGGTATTGTTGCATGCGACCACCAGGTGGCAGCAAAACTCAAAAGCACACCAACTGGAAATCCGGCCTATTCGAAAGACTGCCAGGATAGCTGGATTTGAACTTTGGCCTATATCTCAGCTATACTTCAGCCTAGATGTGCCAAAATTAAACACTTGTTCCTCTTGTGCTACTCTTAACATCCTGCAAAGTTTGGGGAAAATCTATGAGGCCGTTTCTGCTAACAGACAGACAGACAGACAGGCAAACAAACCAACCAAAGCCAGCAAAAACACACACCTCCTTGACGGAGATGAATAAAATGCTATTCAAAACTTTAACTTTGCTGCTCACAGGAAGAGAGTCATGGTCTCTGCTCTAAAAATATGATAACTTAAACATTGCCACATTTTCATAATTTTTTTATAGGACCATATTTGTTTCCTAATGGATGGTTCTAGAACACTAGTGGTGTGAATCACAGAATAGGCACGGAACAGGTTGGTGGACAAATATTCATACCTAACGCAGTTTTAAATATTTTAATTAACTGTGCAAAGATTTATTATATTCAGAGGATGGGTTATAGAGCACAAGATCTGAAAAAAGTGCATGGTGCATTCTTCAAATAAAAATCACTCATTATCAAACAAAACTCCAGAAAAACACTGCCACATTTCTTTCTCAAAAGCAGGGCGATTCCCAATGGACACTGCAATGCACCGCATCCTCACTAACTGCTAGCTGCAAATAAAATTTCATAGTAGCCGAACAAAAAAATAAAACAGTGTATGGATATACAGTATACACACCTCCCATTCTACTTTCCCTGTAGATGTTCATTAAATAATAATGCGTGGCACTGCCATAAATGAGTATTGTGAAGCTCACTGTGTACTCTTTTTGTAAAGACTCGTTCAGATATGGACTGAGTGCAGAGAAGAGTTTTAAAACTGTAGTTCTGTGGTTCACAACCGTTCAACCAAGTGTCCCTTTTTTGTGACAAACGCTTGTGCAATTTGAGCTCCAACCATTTATCCCTTTCCGAAAGCATCCTAATTTTGCTTTAGTGACTTAACTAACAGAGCTACATACCGCTACATGCTGGTTAGACCCCTTTTTAGGGAAACGTGTCGCTCATTAGCATTAGCTAATTAACAGCAGGTATAGATGATGCTTTCATTTGATTGGTCATTTTTCAGGTGTTCATCCCGTTCTTTGTCCACGCCTCATATTTTTAGGTAATTTTTGACAGAGAGGGAGAAACAAAGATTGAATGGCCAGATTAGCGCCAATGATATCAAAACCCAAACTGAGCATGTGGATGGTGCTCTAGCGCCTGATCCACCAGCACATCCAGGTCTTCACTTTCTAATTCAGTACCAGGTGTTGATAAATCACACTCACACAAGAGGCCAACTTTTTCCAAATCATTTGTACTAAAAGGCAATGCGTAATACATTAATGCATGAAATGCTAACTACAGATGACAGCCCTCAGCAAACAACAAAGGTACAACCTACATTTGCAAACATAATGAAAAGTGTGAACCCCGACCAACAGATCCTCATGACCAGCCGCGATAGCAATGCTGGTGCAGCTTTCAGTCGTTCTGTGAGCGAGTCATCAGGGCAACCTTCAACAAGACTGGTCTGAAACCATCATACAGCTGCTATGAAAGACTTTTCAGGATTTTCTCAGGTGTTTATACGTTTGTCAGTCCGTGTTTCTGTTAGACAAAAAGTCCTAGTGAACACAATAGCATTACCGCTTTTTAAGATGCGGTCATGAAACATTCCAGGTGAGTCGCTGAAGAAGAAAGGAAGGCCGAGTTTGAAGTTGGGTGCGGTCTTAGTACGCACTCCCTGAATGTGTTATCATGAGGACAGCTGTACTGAAAACAATACCAGCAATCCTGTCGTGATTCATCCGATCCCAGATGGCGCCTACTTTTTTAAATTGTTTTGTATAAAAGCAGCTTTGGCCAAGAATTAATTCTTGAGTTCAAAGAGTGAGGCAGTCAAAGTAACAGTAGTAGTAATAACAATAATAAAAATAATAATAATAATGATGATAATAATAATATAAACGCATGCATCAAGGACGGCTCTAACAGTGAGGTTTGCAGCTGCATATTAACATATTCAACTCTCTGAATCCATTAGATAGATAGATATCTATTTAATACAGTCAGAGACTGTATGAAGGCATTAAAATAATCACAGAGGTTTGTTAACCTGTGCACAGTCCCTGGTCCAATAACTACAGTTCCATTACCAGCAAGTAAACAGTAACATTTCTTTCCTTCCAACAAGCGCGGCAGGACAGACAGCAGGACCACTTCATCTCAAATCGACTGCCTCACACCCTATGGGCCACTTTCACACGAAAAAAAAAAAAAAAAAATTGTAAGAAAGAAACAAGATCTCTCAGCACGTAGCCGCCAGTTCTACGGCTACAAATCGATACGAGATCCGAATGTTAGCTAGAGACGGACTGAATAAAAAAATGCAGTCAGAGACTGAGTGGCGTAAAAATGGCCTCCTTTAAGTGTACAGAACATTCAGGCAGCTGTTCAGAATCAAACAGATCAGGCAGTAAGCCCATTGAGAAGATGTTAATTCTGGATCTCTCAGAAGCAGAGGCAGACACCTACTGCAAATAAAAGCCTCACCTCATTAAAAGTACACTTTTACGCGGCGAAACGAGACCGCTCGTGTAGGCCTTCTGGGAATGAGGAGAAGCCTTCTTCACTGAACAGGCCGCAGTGGATGACAGGCAAAGACATCAATACGTGTTTGCCTTACTCCTGTGGAAACTCCAATTAAAGCAAAAAAGCTCTTGTATATTTCCGATGGATATAAAGTCACTAAGTTGAAATTAATCAGCATGCTCAGGGTATTTTCAAGAGCAGGGGAAAGGAGGAAAATTTGGGGGCTCAGAAGGCTCATTATTCAGGCATAAATGATGTCATAATTTCAAGAGATACTGCAGTCATCTGCTAATTAATTGCCTTACCCTTCACCCATAAACTGTGGACCAGACTCAATAATGAGACAGATATACACACAAGCAAACGGAGTAATTGTAAAAGATGAACATGACTCCCCCTAGTGGTTACTTTGTAGTGGAACCAAAATGAGGAATTCGTACTGCCAACTTGTCGCCTACTGGCGTAAAATGCTGCATTAAATCCTTGGCGAATCTTATATCCTGTTTATGAACAGATAATGTTCATTTCATGAGTAGAAAAAAACTTCTTTCAGTCACAACATCCCAATGAACTGCCACAATGAAACCAGAAAGCAATAAGGTCATCATGCATTCATGCTGCATGTGACCAGAGTTGGGGTAAATTCCATCCCATCAATACCACTTCAATGCCAAATAATAAATTCCAATTCCTCCCTGATTTAATCAATTCCATTTGGAATTCCAATTCCGGAATTGACCCAAAACCTGCATATGACAGCATGAGGTCACTGAAAAAGCCTGTATTTCAATGCAACTACAATGAGTATGAAGTCAGACAGTACATCGAAAAACCCAAAGTAAGCCAGAACTACAGAATAATAAGAAAGAAGCATAAACTTAGAAAAAGGAAACATAAAATAGTTCTACACGCAAAACACAGGTAGTTATAGCTGCAGTTCCAAAGAACACATCTGGCAAAGATATTTACATGGCAAGATGTGAATTACAATACTGAAGTTGGTTAGCACTGAAAGCCAAGAAGAAAATCTGAACTGAAAACTACAGAATAAAAGCTAAAAGGACAGCAAAACAACTACATTTCAGCTAAGATAAATACCATACTGAAAACTTTAGAAGCAAACACTGAAACATTAAAAACATTAATAAACACACTTTTAGTATTGAGTGTCAAAGATATTCCCCGCCTAACCAACACTTGACAATAACAGCATTCAACAAGAGCAGTCAGAGACAGCAATATATGCCCGTCACGCAACAGTTTGATGGGAAAGTACATCTTCACTTTGTCTACTTAGTTTGTTTGCCTCAGCATGTTTTTTAGCTTCTGTCTTTCGAATTTCTTCATTCTGTCACCTTACTTTGTGTACTCTTTTTGTCGATTTCGGGGCATGAAAGGGTTGATTTTGAGAAAGAGGGTGATCCAATCAGGCTGATTTCTGAACTAATCAAAGTTCTACCTGATATGGTGATGCTGTGTGAATTGTATTGTTAGCATAAGCAACGGACAGACTCTTTTTGTCGATGTCTGGGCATAAAAGGGTTAATTTTGAGAACAAGGGTGATCGAATTAGGCTGATTTCCGAACTCATCAAATTTCCACCTGATATGATCATGCAGTGAGAATTTGGATAAAATCGAGAATTTGGCGGAGTTATTGTGAACACAAGCAACGGACAGACAGACAGACCTTATGATTCCATAATACGTTCCGTCTTGACGGGCGCATAAAAAGCAAAGATGATCCAAGAGTTGAGCAGTTTTTAAGCTACACAGGCATTGCATGTAATGACAGGTTATGCATACAATAGACTGCTATTTCGTGATGTGATTCATTATTTAACAGCATCACAACAGCATTACAATGTTTTCATACATTGACATTAACTAAAAATTGAATGATGTTGTTTTACAACCAATCCATGAGAAGAGCTGAGGAAATGCCTTTAAAATTTGAAGGGAAGTCTTTGAAAACTTTTTTCAATGCATACAATCAATTGCCATATATTCAGCTCTCCATGAAGGTCTCAAGGTGAATGCTAATGTACTGGAGCAATAACACAATTTCATTTATCTGGCTCTACACTCCAGCAGATTGGAGTTGAATAAAATAAATAACTCTTTGAGCACTGAAATAAATTTTAAAAAATAGAAATTTTCGCTGCTGAAAACCTATCATGTGGTGACTTGTTTGAAAGAGCTCCCACAGGGGAGCTCTTTCAAACAAGTGGCCACATCATAGGTTTTCAACAGCTTTGATTTTGATATCTTACATCACTGAGCAACAATAGCTGCACTTAGCGCTCTAGGGGTTAATAGACGATCGACAAAAACTATAGGACTCTATATGAGGTCACTTGCATGCAAAAGTGGTGACCTGAATACCAGCCCTTTGCACACCAACCCCACCACTGCGGGTATGGAGGAGTAATGTCAAAGATATTTCAGTTATGTCTAAACACTTTTTTTTTTTTTTTTTTTTTTTTTTTAACTGTGCAGACACACACGCACATACAGACAAACACTGACAAATTGCGGAGAACATGGTGGGAAAAAAATAATTGGCACTAAAAAGCATGCATCATTAGGGGGCTGAGTTCTGTCGAAAATAATAAAATGATCTTCATCTCCTAAAAGCTGAAGTGTCATTTTGGCATATTTTAGAGATGAAGCATTAACAGCTCATCTTCCTGCCTTAATGAATCCATCTGAGTGCTGTATTCCTAATTAACACCGACATCATTAAGCATAAAATAATTCTTCCATTTATAAGTAAAGCCTGAATGAGATTCAAGAGAACTGTCACTGCCTTGTTGGCTGCGCTCTGTTGAATACATATATAACCCTTATTCCCTATGCAGGTGCGATTCAACTCTCATGACTTAATTTCTCTAATGTGAAAGACTTTTTCTTAATGAAAAGACATTTTCATTTTTACATGAAAATGACAAATAAAAATGAATAGTAATCCACACTTCCTGCAATCACCCAGCACTCAGAGGCTCTAAAAACTCACTAAAATAATACAACTGCAGTTTTCATGAAGTCATGCATTGTCTGGCCTAAGTGTTACATTTACAAACAAAAGAATAATTAATCCTTCATAAATCCTACTTAATCCTCTTAAATGAAGCCATCAACCAAACAATTTATAAAATGTTTTTTTTTACTGCCACACAAAATGGTAATTTTTTTAAATATATGCCGCCCAACAAGGTCAAGGTCATTTATTCCTGACTACTGCATAAATACTGCCAGTATTCACCACATCAATCATTTCAGCAGAAACTAGGGGTTATATAACCATGTCCGTACATTAAATACTTTGCTGCTCATTCATGAATGTCTTCAATAGCCATTCATTTGCTATCTCAATGCTTTACATGTCCTATATATCAAACAGTATGATGTCCCTGCGGTCAGTTGCCACCATGAATACAACAACACAGCATGCTCCCATCATTTAAAAGCTCCACATTGTACAAAACCATAAAATTCCTATGCTATGAGCAAAGAAAGATCCATTTTTGATTATAATATTGCAGAGCTGTCCAATCCCAATCACCCTTGCCCAAAGCTCTAAAGCCCACCTTGATGGAAATAAGCACTCATACAGGTGACACTGAAATCCTCCACGTTGTTACATCAGCAACATAAAGTCATGAGCTTTGCCTGGTTTCAGCAACCGGGAAACAACAGAGCCGACCCATTCTGGGCATTGGCTAATGTATAGTGGTCCGGAAAAACCCAGCAGATATCGCTGCTGCTCAGTTTTGGCTCTGCCAACATGCATGTCATCCGCCACCATATCAGCCATTTGAAAAATTAAAAACGCAACAGCTGGGTTTCAACCACTAGAGGGCAGTCACAATGGATATTCATGGCACAATATCTATAATTCAAATTCTTAACATGAAAAAATATCAAGATTTGGACCTATATCAACAGAAAAACACCACTAAATAGCTATTTCTAATGGTTGGCAGCTGGAAAAGTGGTCTGGGGGTTAAATTTCACTTTAGTGCAAGGCGGACAATAAGATGAAAAGCACCACCAAGCACCAAGCAAACATTTAGTCCGTAACCTCATTGTAGTAGCTCAGTCCTGCACTCCTTCTTTTCTCCTATAGTTTATGATGAAGATGGCAAGCAGTGACAAAGCACATTAGGCCCAACCGTCCTGACAGTGAAAAGGAGAGGGCGACTCTGCCCACACAGTGTTATAAGGCCAGGATTTACAGCGAGTCATGGCCCTGGCATATCTATCCCCAGGCCACAACTTAATCATCCCGTTTCCCGTACATTATTAGTTGTGGCCTACCTATATCAACATGTCATGTTCCTTCTCTTCTGCCGCAGATCTGACTGAACAAAAAAAATAGCACAGTAATGTAGGCTGGCTGGAAAATCACTCCCATCTAGGCCATATCTGTGGATTGCAGCTGATTTAGCGTCCCATCGGGTGGACCACAAAAGCAGCCCCTCTGGCTGGTACACAGTTTGGGTGCACAAACGTTGCAGGTGGCACTGGAGAAGTGGACTGTGGGTTCAGTCCAATCACTGCTTGTCACAGCCTTCCTACCTTTTCTTGCTTTTTGATTTGAGGACACAAGAAAGCACAATGCATTGCTGAATACCCCTCAGCCTGTGCACATCTTTGGGTCACAGAGAGTTACCATACCAAAATTGACAAAGCTGCCATCAATAGTCACTGAGTACTGGGCCGGACACAATTTCCACGGTGAAGGTCACAGTGCTAAGGTCAATTGTCAAATTCAGCCAAAACCCTGGCATTGCGCATCTATGGATCATAGAGAGTTAATGTACCAAATTTGGCGAAGTTATGATCAATAGTTACTGAGTACTGGGCCAGACAAGATTTCCACGGTGAAGATCACAGTGCTAAGGTCAATTGTCAAATTCAGCCAAAAAACTGATTGTGCACATCTATGGGTCACAGCCAGTTACCATACCAAATTTGACGAAGCTACAACCAATAGTTACTTTGGACTTGGCCGGACAAGATTTCCATGATGAAGGTCACAGCGCAAAGGACAAAGGTTAAATCCAGCAAAAAAAACTGATGCTGCACATCTATGGTCATAGTCAGTAACCATACCAAATTTGGTGAAGCTGCGATCATTAGTTGCTGAGTTCTGAGCCGTACAAGATTACCACGATCAAAGTCACAGCGCTAAGGTCAAAGGTCAAATCCCGCAAAAAAACCTGCCGTTGCACATCTATGGGTCATAGTGAGTTACTATGCCAAATTTGGTGAAGCTGCAATTATTAGTTGCTGAGTACTGACCCGGACAAAGTTATGGACAGACGACAGACAGACACACAGGCGACGACTTTGGCCGGAGGGGTAAAAATTATGAAAAATAAGGAAGAAAGAAGAGAGGAGGGTCAAAAAAATGCAAATGAGTGAAATGGGAAGTGCTCTCTTTTTCATTGCCAGTTTGAAATCACAGGCACAGCCATCGCAAGGCAGATGGAGAGAGACAGATTCCCAGGTCAATCATTAACGTCATGCATTCTGGGGGGAAAGGAAAAAAAAAAAAAAAAAAAAAAAACTCCCGTACAAGATGGCCTGTTCCACCACAGCATGTTATCCTCGGGAAACCTCATCCCTTTATCTTTATCATTTACTGTTTGTCTGGACCTCCATTACTTGTTACCTTAGCAACAACCAAGGGTCTACATTAAAACATATATTTAACATACAAATGCTTACATTTACACTACGCTAACAAAATACATACAAATAGCATAAAATCCAAAATGCATGAATACAGAACACATACAAATCCTCTATTCCCACCACCACACCTTTACGATATCACTGTTACAACAAATGTTTAAACAGCATCAATATCATATACATGAAATGAGAGAGAACACAATAACTTACCCTTTGAAAAATTACTGTCCTAATGTCCTGACCTCAAGAGTAGCCTCTTTAGTTGCTTCTTGAACCCTTTTCTACAAGATTCTCATGTTATAAAGCATGTTGGTGTATTCCAGTAATAAATAGTTCAGCATTTCAGTTTTTGGTCCTAGCCTGAGGAGCACGAATGTAACTCTTCTTCAACCAACACATTTGATAACTGAATCCTTTTACCCAACTCACTGAATTCCTTCAGTGATGGCAAACCTCAATCACAGTGGCCAGAAAGAAAGTTGTGAAAAACAAGCATTTACCACAAACATGGCAATGGCAATATCCCCAGCTGCTTCAATTTCAAGTGTTCGTACGGACAGACGGACGGACGGAGCCCAAAACTATATCCCCCGCTTCGCGCAAATCGCGCGGCGGGGGATAATAAGCTACTGGATCAAGCCCATGGAGATGACCACCTCCACTGATGGCGACCCATGCAAATAGATCTCAGTTGTATGATAAAGGTACATGTCAGGGATTTATGGATCTCAGGTGGCGATACCTGAAGCCAGGCTTTCCGCTACATAAAAATTGATCGCGTCACACCACCACGGAAAAACGAAAGCCGCCACGCCTATTTAAAATGACTTAAACACACACACACACATACACTCCAAAAATCCCAAGGACAATCAGGTGTCACCATTTCTCCTTGTTAAGTTAAAATGGGCACTAATAATTCTTGACCTGTTTTCAATAATTTTTATTGATGAACACGTTTTCCAGTGAATAAAAATTAGCTTTCGGCAGTAAAACGCGCTGCTCTCTTCGTAATACAATGGGTGCAATGATTAGAGAAAAACTATTTTGTTCACTTTGCAAAACGGTAAACTACGATGTTAACTTCTGTGTTTGCTGTGAGCACATCCTGCTCTACCTAACTGTATCTTAAAGGAGAATTCCGGTGTGAAATTGACTTGGGGTGTATTGAAATATGATAACAAGTACTAACCTTTGTCCAATACCCCACCGAATATGCAAGCAACATTTCGTAATACATGGCTTTTTAGCCAAAGCTCCCAACAGGCTTACAATGGTAGTGAATTGGGCATACCGTTGCCATGCAAAGAAATCGCCATTTTTTCATCATCAACAGGGCTCAAAATAGCTCCACACTTCATTGGTAGAATTCCGACGGCCCTGACATTTAAAACGAGGCACTGAGGACTTTGAAAATGCAAGGGTAGTTCATTAAAAAAAGAGTCTTTATGCAAACAGTACCTTGAGGTAGTTTCCAGTCGCCTCAATCTTAAAAGTCACGATAAGTCGATAGACGAGCACGAACGAATGGAATGCAATCTGTTCCCCTATCCTTCCTAAAAAGCCATGTATTTCGAAATGTTGCGTGCGTACGAAGTTAGGGTATTCGACAAACGTTAGTGCTCCTCATCATGTTTCAATACACCCCATGTCAATTTCACATCGGAATTCTCCTTTTTTTTTAATTACTTTTTATTGCAATCCTTGAAATTTACACTTACATTCATCTGATGATGCTTTTTCTTTCCTTTTGCAATATCTTTTTTTTTTTTAGAAAGGTGTGAAAAAAGAATCAGATGGGGAGAAAAAAAAGAAATTAATAAAATGAGAAAAAAATACAACAACATTCCATTAATCACTTCACACTTGATGCCTATTCAAACACTTCTATCTACTTCACAATTGTTAATACCCACTTTTTTTTCCCAACATGACCATGATTGTGGCAAGTTACATGTTAAGGAAATAGATTCAAAAGATTCTAACTTTTTATGTTTTAACATTTGCGAGTATGTTTTTCATCCTTTGGATGCCCATATCCTTAGAATACTATCCATTTTATTTTGTTTAAAGTCTGAATCCCATCTGATTTCTCTAAGTAAAATTAAGCCCTATGTTATTCTTCGGTTTTCACAAATTCTTCTCCATATTCTGCGTGTGTCATTTACCCATTGATTTTGTATAGTTTTTGCCTTCATTTCCTGAAACTCAATAAAGGGTAATGTTTTTATTGAAATTCCCACACTCTCTCCTTCAATTGAGAGCCATTTTGCCAAAGATGTTTCATTGGCCCAGGTCATTATGGTGACAATTTGTGCAGCATTAAAATAGTTTTGTAGATTTGGAAGGGCTAAAACTCTGATTTCTTTTGATTGTGTTAATTTTCTACATGTAATCCTTGGTTTTCGATTATTCCAGATAAATTTACTCAACATTCCATTCCACGTTTTGAATGTAGATGATGGTATAGGGAGTGGCAGTGCCTGAAAAAGAAATAAAAATCGTGGAAGGATATTCATTTTAATTGTATCTATTCTTCCCAATATTGAATCTGGTGTTGTGCTCCACCTACTAAGATCTTGTCTAATATTGTTTTCTAGCTTTTTATAGTTATGATCAAATAATTGATCAAGGCTTTCTGGAATTGTTATTCCTAGGTATCTAATACATTTTTGATCCTACTTTAATTTGTATTGATCTTTAATGTGCATTGCTATTTGTCTTCCTATGGTCATTGTTTCACATTTGCTCTCACTTATATTGAATAAGGCTGGTAGTGACCCCTCTGGAGATGTTAAGTACACTATGATATCATCTGCATATAAAGCCAGTTTATGAGTTTCTTGACCAATGCTTATCCCCTTTATATTTCTAAGCTGACGAATAGCTTCTGCCAAAGGTTCTATACATAAAGCAAAGATCAATGGAAACGGAATTCTCCTTTAATGATTATTTAATTCCAATTCCGGAGTCCAGAGTCACAATCGGTTTTCATATTATATGTGAAATCCACAGTCACGTACATGAAACTGATAAACCTCCGCGCACATAGACTTCAAATTACATCACCTACGTGCTGATTAATGAAAACTGGCCACACCAGTTAATGCTGAGTTTTGACCCGATGCTGAAGCCTTCCGCCACAGTTTCAAAAAAATACTGGAGGAAACTCTGCTGAAGCAGTGCGTCTGCAGTACAGGCTCAGTGCATATGCGACGAGGAGCCGAGCGCAAGAAGACCAGCTGCTGTCCATCACACTCAAGCAGGCTGGAGGAGCTACGGATCAAACAGTTACAGTATCTGCACTGCATAGAATAACATAAAAGCCCCATATTTGCAATATATTGCTAAGTTTATTACACAAGTCTCACTAGTTTGGTGCTAGCAGCACCAAGAGTCTGCACTGTGCATGACATGATGCATTGTGAACTGCAACACTCTTGACATAAATACAATATGGTGAACGCTATAATTTAGCAATGGCAAAAACACCAGTAAATCAGCACAAGCACTTGTTTTCAACACGTCAAATTTCCGTGGGAGTACAAAGCCAAGAACCTTGTCATTTTTAAAATGCATGGATTAGATTTTGTTTGAAAAGCAGTTCTTTTCAGCATGACCCATTTATATTATATACTGCTGTCACAACAGAGCATCTGATCATTTTCCACAACCCAATTTCCGTAAACATATTAAAATATTTTCAAGCAGTGGCCATCTGTAATGACAAACACCACAATTGACACTGTGGATGCCACATATATATTCTGGACTCAACTTTTTATGCTAATTACTTTTTGAAAATCATTTTTCCACTCCACTACATCATTATATCAGCCAGAGTTATAATCTGCCAGCCAGTGGACGATAGCAGCCTCACTAAAGGAGATTTCGGAAATTCTCTCACCAGTAACAGCTCTTCTCATTATTGGGATTTTTTTTAATTTTTTTATTCATGTCCATCTATATTTGTATTTATTCCATTCTCTCTCTGCCTTGCTTGCATCATTGAGGATTTAGGCAAGAAAGTGTGCTTCTGCTAAACTGTGACAATTCTGTACAAAGGGCCATACAAGTAAGCGTGAAGTGACCTAAATTTAAAAACACATTAATTCCAACTCTGAAATTGATGGCATGAAGTCTTGCGCCATCATACCACTTCCCTTTTAATGATTTTTTTTTCTGCATTTCAAGCAGCTAATGACCAACCGTATGACCCATTTAAACTCAGAACTGTGTGCTCCAGTCAGAATGAGCTACAGTCCAAAATTAGAAAAATATATGCACTTGAGATTCTTACCCACAATCAGAGAAATAACTGAATTTCTTGTGCTTAATATACCCTCCTTGCAGACAAGGACTGTGAGGGCAATCCATAAATACCACAGAATGCAAGTCCTAGCAATGGGTTTTTCTTTTGTCTTGTGCTTTTTACAAGTGCAAATAAGACAACTGGGAGAACTTAACGAAGGCACAATATTGCAGTAATCAATGCTAGGTGAGCTCTTCTTAACCTTTTAAAGCACTGAAATCCCCTTTTTACTTTAGGCAAAACCCGAAGTAGTCCACAACACAAATGGTGATGTCTCAGTGTAGTCCTAAATAATATTGGCTTGCCGTTGGAGTTGGCATTCCAAATTCTTACAAAGGAGCTGCCAACAGCAGTGTTCCTTCATCTCAAGTGTCTAGTATCCGACTTCTGCTTAACTCTGATGTAGAGACAGACAAAAATAAAGCGAAGGGACAGACTACACAGCAATTTTTTTTCCCCACAAAGGACAGCTTATTACAAAGTGACTTGTCGGCGAGGATGCTGATCATGTTTAATACCATGCTCTCGGGAGACAGATGCTCGCATCTCTCTCCCGTCAGTGCAAGTCTTTTGACGCTCACTGACACACTGTTGAGTTTTGTACTGGAAGCAAAAACACTGCCTTGATCATTTTCAGCGCCTCTCACACAAGGACAGCACGAGAGTCTGAAACATAAAATCACTTGTGATTTGAGGATTTGGTTGTTTACTCAAAATATTTCCAGCTTGCTATGACAATCTTGTGATCTCAGGATAAAGAGCTTTTGCCAAATAAATAGCAAATGATACAGAGAACTCAAACATGTCGACCTCTAGCAGATGTCAATGGCTGATCTAATCGGGTCAGCTGCATGCAAAAGATATTTGGGAATACATTTAAAGAACAAAAAAGCTTTACCATCCCTGCCAGAAGCATAATTTTATTTCATTTCGTGCCATCTATCCTAGACTAACAGAACAGTGAGTCACTGCTTCCTCCACATATTTATCCATCAGTGTTGATTAGTGGGGAACTGCTTTTAATATCTTTGTAAGTGAGAGAAAGAATGAAGCAGACAGAACTGGAAAACCCAAAACCAACATACTTCATCTTTTAATTTCCATCTTTATGAAACACACAGCTGACTCAAGCCAAGAGCAGAGCTCCTGGGCAACATCTCCCTGTCAATGAATGCTGCTCACAGAGCAGGGTTTAAGTAGGCTGGCCGAGTATGTGCAAAAGATAAGAATGACTTAATAGTCAGATTTTTTTTTTAAGATTTCTTTTGGGGAATTTTTCCTTTATTTGATAGTTATAGTGTAGAGAGAGACAGGAAGGTTGGGGAGAAGAATGGGGGAAGACACGCAGCAAATGACCTGAGCCGAAATCGAACCCAGGTCGCTGCGGGAACGACACAGCCTTTATGGTACGCGCGCTTAGACTGATGAGCCACCAGGGTGCCCCCAATCATCACATTTTTAATAGCTGCAAAGCTTGAATTTTTTTCAGTCTGTGCGTCATTAGACCAAACCACAGCGAAATTACTCTGAAACCACTAGGGCCTGACCGATATGGATATTTGGCGGAAAAAAAATCCGATAACTGATTAATTGGCTAATTAATTTACAAAAATATATAATGAACAAGTGCACCGCCTATCAGCAAATTTCATATTGCTGCGCAATACTAGTCCGCTACCGGTGTATGCATATTATATTTCCTAAAAAGTAGGTCAAAGTGACCTGAATAGGGTACATGACACACCCTCTCCCCAAGATGCATCCACACACCAACTTTGATGTTCCTAGGTCATACGGCATTGAAGTTAAGGAGCGGACACGAATGCGGACGGACGAACTGACGGACTGACGGACGGATTGAGTGCAATCCTATAGTCCCCGCCGTTTCCGGTAGGGGACTAATAAAATAACTTTTTTTTGGTGCCTTAACACTTACAACAACGAAGATATGAATTACAAGCAGAACATTTAACTGTTATACAATACTTTGTCTTTTAGAATTTGTTTAGCTTTACAACAGACAGGAATTTTCAAGTACGAAAACATGCAAAAAAGCTTTAAACCTCTGGGAAATTAAATAACCTTAAAAAAAAAAGGGGTCAATCTATAAATGAATAATGAAATTCATCTCGTCTTGTACTTCTTGTTGCTGCAAATTAGAGGTGGGTGACAATACAGGTAGAACAACTATTAAAAAAAGTTGTAAACAGGTAATTGTTAGAGGAAAGCAACAAAAAAATTAAGGTAACATTCTATTCATAAGCCTCCTTTATTTTTCTACTCTACAATTTTCAAGAACAAAGAACTTTCAAGTACAAAATAATGTGCAAAACTGCAATAAATTTCTGCAAAATCAAAAAAATCACCTTGTTTTAAAATGTAAATATATAGATGAATTATTAACCATCTTGTTGCAGTGTGTGCGAAAAGTTTTTGCTCGTGATTATAGACAATATGTCTGATCACTGACCAAACATTTTTGATTTACACCGGACACAGCCTGACATACTTTCTCGAAGTGTAAAATGATTTGACCCGGACAAAACAAAGGTTATTTTGCTTTTTACTGAATATGCTTTAATTGAAAGCTCAAAATTACCATTACAATAACACTGACAGTGGATGGAAAATGATTACACCCCCTGAACATGTTTTCAGATTTATTTTACACATAGATTAATTGAATGTAAATTACAGGCTATGTGTTTTTCCAACAAATCTACAGTACTTAACCTTTTCAAAGTGATAAATTAAAAATTCATAGTTTTTTACATTAAAAATTAACAATTGCAATAATTTAGTTTGGGTCAGGGAAAAACAAGTCTCATTTTAATCTCATCATATTCAACATAAAAAATACCCACGGTGGCGCAGTGGTTAGCATTGCTGCCTCACAGCAAGAAGGGTGTAGGTTCGAATCCAGCCAGTGACCTTTCTATGTGGAGTTTGCATGTTCTCCCCGTGTTCGCGTGGGTTTTCTCCGGGTACTCCGGTTTCCTCCCACAGTCTAAAGACATGCATATCAGGTTCATTGGAGACACTAAATTGCCCGTAGGTACGAGTGTGAGAGTGAATGGTCTGTGAATGGTGTGTGCGCCCTGCGATGGATTGGCAAGCTGTTCAGGGTGGGTCCCTGCCTTTGCCCGTAGTCAGCTGGGATAGGCTCCAGCTCACCCCGTGACCCTAGTGAGGAATTAGCGGGTATGGAAAATGGATGGAAAAATACCCTTGATTTTTTTTTTTTTTTTTAACTTGGAGTAGGTGGCAGTCTTTATTATTCTTCATCTTCTTATTATTATTACTATTACAAAGTAGACCTTAATAATAACAAAAGTAACAACAATAATAATAATAATAATAATAACAACGATATTATTATTATTATTAATAATCCTCACATTTATTCTGGCATAAATGAGGATTTCTGTTCTTTGGAGGCATTTTAACATTGTACCGTTTTTAAAATCGCAATTGAGACATTATAATATCTTTAAAGCCAAACTGTGGTATCATAATGCCATTTTTAAATCGAAATTTAGGCATTTTGACATTTTAAAAATATTTTTAAACCGATACTGAACTGAATAGCTCTACAGTAGAGAACGCGTAAGTCAGATAAACACATAGGCCTACATACGTCCTTGCTAGGCAACCTCAAAAGCGAAAATGGAGAACGGTCAGACTGTGTCTGGCATGACTGTATCCCTCAATCATGCTACTGATCTTGGATAATATGAAAAAGGCACGTTATCGCATTGTGAAGTAATGTAGAAGTTGATTATGCACAGTGTAGAGTTATGGTAAGAACACTGTGCATCCGCACCTTCTACTATAAAGCGCATTGCTAATTTATATGCGGAGTAGTGAATAATAATTAGCCATGTGCTTGCTCTTTTAGAGTTAACTTTCGCTAGTTCAGAGTTTATTTGAATGTTTCAGTTTCAGATTATGCTCAACTAGATTCCTTACTGTCGTATACGTTAAAGGCGATTGAATGGGAGGTAGAGCATTAATTTTAATTTCATTAAATGATGATGAAAATACATTTCTAAAGCTACTTACATGGCTTTTTTCTTCCCATCGCGTTATCTAATGTACAAAGTACAGGAAGACTTTCTTTTCACGCCTGGTCGAGCCCCGCTGACATATTTAAAGGGGAACATTTTTCAAAATCAAGAAGAGAACTGGCTTGTTTCCCATAAGCATAGTTGCTAACATTGACAGTCAATGAGTCTATGTAAGTTGTCACTGTGCTTTCGAGAAACGCCCCCCCCCCCCCCCCCCAGAACGATTCCAAATACATGTACAAGCGCGCCAACGTCGTGTCTCGCGAGATCACATGACAATTCTAATGGGGAAAAAATGTTTAATGCATTTCATCCTTGATGGCATGAGCACAAATCCTCAGATGGAGGCTTCCTTTATGAACGGACATTCGTCATTTTTGACGGATTTGTACCGATCCGACCACTTTTCGCACACACTCTTGTCACATCTGCCTTTCAGTCCTAGAGTCCTTTGCATTAGAGCAAACTGTTTAAAGAGAAATTAAGAATATATCGGCAAAACTCTGGCCAATGATGATTATTTTGAAAAGGGCTATAGTCCTCTGATTAAATCGGTCGGGCCAAGAAACTACTGAAAATTACCAGGAAAGAAATTTGAGCGTTTTGGTACGTGTTTATATTTCTGTCCGCCTGTTTGTTTGTGGACAATTATATAGAGCACAGTAGCATCGCAACCTTTTAAGATACAGCGTTCAAACCTCACAGGTGAATAGTTGTGATAAAAGGAAAGCAGAGTTTGCAGATGGGCGTGTTCTGTAAGCAATGCCTAATTCACTATCTTGACTGGTGCCATCTGAGATGGTCTCTAGCATTCAATGCGACACAAATGAAGAGCCGGGTCTATACTATTTGGACGCTGACAAAGTTATTATTTTTAGCTGTTCATCGAAGTATGTTAGATTCAAATTGGAAAAAAAAAGCAGCTTAAGTTGGGAGGTTTTTTGCATCCTAATCCAATGAATCATGTGTGATGGCACTTATTTATATGGTCTTTCAAAGGAACCAAAATTAATTGCAGAATTGTCTGTACAGCTGTTCCATGGTGAGACGTGCGTTATTCTCCCATTAAAAGTAGCAGATAAAATATCAGGAGTTGATTTCAAGAGTGGCATTAATATTCAGAGCCTTTTACTGATAACTCTCTGTATTAAGTCCAAACAGCCATCTCTGCCTATGAGGCAAGCCATCATTAGTGTGGAAATAAATAAATGAATAAAACTATCAACAAACTGGCAAAAAACATGCGCCTGTCCTAGAAAGGACTATGAAATATCACCAGCATTTAGCGTGGCATTCGACTGAAGTAGCCATTGCCACATACTGTGCTCCCAAATGATACTCCAAATACTGAAATTTTAAGTCGAAAATCGACAAAGTTTCTATGAAAAGGAGCCGATTCCCTTTCAAAATTGCGGGTGCATTGACCTAATAATGCACGCCAAGTTTGAAAACAATCTACCATATGGCTTATGTAAAAAGCTCTGGACAAAATTCACCACCCAATACTAAATATTCCAGGTGGCAAAATCTCCACGAAGAAATGCTGGATAACTTTCAATATCACAGGTGCACATGTTCTCATCGTGATAATAATGCATGCCAAGTTTGAAAAAAAAAAAATCCAGCATGTGGTTTAGGAAAAAAAGCACTCGAAAATTTGCCTCCACGCACAGCCAGATAGACGGACGCACAAGCTGATTTCAGCGTACCCCCTCAACAACTCAAGGCATGGTGGTTTAAAAACATCAGGTGTGGCCAAATCAAATATTTGATGAGCTCAGAAACAGCAAAAGGCCTGGGCCTGGTTGTTCAAAGCTTTGTTAACTTTAACCGGTGATTAAGTTTAAACCACAGTATCTATATCTCTGAATGAAAGCGCAGGTGTTTGTATGTTTTTGATGCATTTTGTAGGTTTCCCTTGATTAGTTTAAGTAGTGAAGAGCATTCCCGAGAATCTTATTTAGAGAGTGGTCATGATGTCAGGTGTTTAGTGCTAACCAGCCGTTAAATTAACAGAGCTTTGAACAACCGGGCCCTGGAAGACAACAGTGGTGAATGACCGAGGAATTCTTTCCCTGGTGAAGAACAGTTCAATAGTTCTCAACAGTTGCCAAATCTAGAGCATCTACCGAGAGGTGGGTATACCTGTGTCAAAGTCAGCAATCTAGAGACTTCTTTCGAGGAAATACAAAGGGTTTATCAAAAGAGATGCAAAACACTGGTGAGCCTCAAAAACAGAAAAATAGGCGTGCAATGCACCGAATACCCCTCAGCCCGATGTCAAAGTTTTTGGAGACGCCCGCCCGCCCAACCGCACGAAGGATAGCAATACCCCGTCAGCCTTAAGGGCTGAGGGGTAAAAAGCAGATTATTTGCCATCTAACAGCTAAAAAGTCACCACAGTTCTGAAAGAGCATCCAATGTCCAATGGATAGATGAGACAAAGATCAACCTGCACTAGAATGATGGGAAAAGAAGATAATGGAGAAGGAAAGGAACTGCTCATGACTGAGTGATTATGTTTCAAGACACTCTCAACTGCTTAAGGTCACCTAATGCCAGTCTTCTTACTCTTATCAAACCAATGTATTGATCACACAATCATACACGTGGGAAATTTAAAGTCTCCACTTAGCCTGGCAGGCATGTCTTTGGACTGTGGAAGGAAAGTGCAGTCCCCGGCGGAAACTCTGCCCACTGTGTCTCCCCAAATCTGAAGCATACCGCCTCACTAACAAAGATTGTTAGAGGTAGCATTATGGCAAGACCGTGTATGACCGTCAATAGAACCGTTTTCCTTGTGTTTACTGGAGATGACACTGCCGACTAAAGAGAATTCTGAACAGTTTAAGGCAATGCCATCTGTGTACTGTGTGAAAGAAGCAAACTGTGACCAACCTAAGAATTAAGGCAAATAAGACGAATGTTTTATAATAGCCAAGTCACTCACCTAACATCAGTCCAACTGAGCATGCATTTCACTTGCTGAAGGCAAAATGGAGGGTAAAATGCCCCAAGAGCAAATAATGTACTCAAGACATTCATAGCATGAGCTTGGATGAGCATCACCAGGGGAGAGACCCAGCGTTAGGTGATGTGTATAAGTTCAAGACATCAGGCATTCATTCACTGCGAAGGACTTGCAACCAAGTGTCAAAAATGAGTATTTAATTTATGATTATGTTAGCCATTTTTTGATGATGTACAACTTTTGATCCCATCCCTTAAAATGGCGTTTTGCATTCAAACCGTTGCAATTCCCACATTGTTCAAACAATGTTTTTTCAAAAAACACCGAAAGCTGAAAGTCTGCACTTCAAACGCATCTTGACATGTTTATGGTCTAATCCATTGTGGTGGTGTTCAGTCGAAATTATGAAAACTGTTACTGTTCAAATACATATGGACCTAAATCATGAGAAAACACTCATGTATGCACAGGCATTTAAACACGCATGCGTACATACACGCCTACGTGCTCTTTCACACGCACGCACAGTCACACACACACACTCACACAATCTTCACCATTTGTTCCTGCAATACACATAACGGTCTGCTACACTCCCCCCATCCAATTCACACCTCACCCTAATCAGAAGCCTTTGTTCCTTCAGCCTAGCTGCACAGCACTGAATATCTCTGTTCTATTGGTCAGAGAGGGTTTAATTTGATTTAAAAGCATAGTATTGCAAATGATTGGCAGTTCTGGAATATCAAACTCGAGATGGCAAGTACACAGTTCAGAATGGTGCATTAGATCCAGGAAACTGAGATGGAAGGCAATCCATATAAGTACTAAAATCTGGTCTAAGCAATGTCCAGGGACCTGTTTTTAAAGCCAGACACTTATTTCTTCATCTCCTCCAGCACAGGGATAATAGCACACATTTAAAGACTAACTGTCAGCATTTTCTTGCATCGGACTACAACAAACGGGTGCATCTTGTTCTGTGGTGTCGACAGCAATATTTTCTGGATTAACACCTTTGAACAGAAAATCTATGAGTCTCATTGTCAAATGTCTTGCAAACAGTTTACCAATCAATGCATAATCTGTGCCATCTGGTGATTAACTTCTGGTTAATCCCTGGATCAGGGTCTAAAGAACACAGCCTCTTAGTACATCAAATACTCAGGACCAGGCAGAGCACCTACGAGAGCTATATTCTGAATACCAAAAAAGAATGACTATACTTCACTCTAATAGGAGCTAAGCACTTAGACCTCTGACTTATTCAAGTATAACCTGATCATCTTTAACAATTTGTTGCATAGTGGTTACTAAAGACACTAAACCCAGCCAGCACCCTTAATGGGCAAAGAGGAAAAGAGTCATGCAACAAAGGGTTAAAACCTGTTACTAAATGGTTCAGCAACAGTTAACTGACATGTTTGGTCTTGATTCGCAAGCTTTTGTAAAAGGAGAGCGACTACACAAAAGGTGAAAGAAATATGGAAAAATATAGTCAAAATGATATTCCCACAAATAAGCAGGTGAAAAAATGATGCAGCTGGTTAAATGATGTGGATGTGGGGAGAATATGGGGTATAAAAAATGAAATCTTACACCGTGTTAGAGGCCAGTGTCTCTCTCACATACCTCTGCTTGTTCTGTGGCAAAGCCTTTGAGTCAACAGCAAACATCTTGGACACAAACACAATGACCGGAGCAGACTCGTCACTCTTACATTCAAGAAATGCTTCAAAAACAAACAAAAAAACAAAACAAAGCAGTCAGAGACACAACATAATCCCTTTAAAAAGAGTCACTTGATTTGTAACTTCAGGTGAATAGTCACAATGGGAGTCTGAGAACTGTAACTTCAAACAGGAGCAAAAATACAAAAAGCTTTGACAGATACTTTGGAAATGGTAAAGCACTAAAGAATGTATCATTTTATCCTGAGTAAGAATATAATCTCCAACTAAAACTGTGCCAATCTGGCAACTGTTGGTAACCAATGAAAGGGAAAGTTCCAGATGGAACCTGGCCTTCATTTCAGCAACAGCTTGCAGAAATTTGTAAGTCTAGGACAGGAAAACTGGAAGAAAAAAATACAAGGAAAAAGACAGGAAAAAAAATGGGGCAATATCACGTTCCACGGCCAGCGACAGCCAAATTTTACAAGACAGCAGGAGGCAGGTTTTATGAAGAAACACACATGAAAGGGACATGATTGCCCTTGTAAAAACAGGAAATGATATTAAAGAAATCTTTCCTCAACAACAAGCGGCTCAAATACTATACATCAGTGCAGAAGAAATTCCGTGACTGACAGCTGTGAGCGCACATAAACCTTTGCAGTTAATCCTCCTGACAACGGTCGATGGAGGAGAGCGCCGCAGACGACTCTCATCCGGAATTATGGTGATGTGCGTCGCATTTTAGATTGAGGACTGAGGAATTGGAGATGTGAGAAAACTCCAAAAGACTCGTTCACTCACCGTTCTTCAGCTCCCGAGTTCTCTCAGGCAGGGACTCAAACCTCCTGGCTCCGACACACATGAGCTTTTCCACTCTCTCGGCCTCCGTGTCGAGCGGACTGGGCAGTTTGTTGCACACCATTGCTATTGCGTACAGTTAAAGAGGCACAGCTGGCATCGCTATGCAGTAACACAAATTGCTAAATAGCAGCACAAGAACAAAACTCAGGGATGTGGGAAAGCATATATTCACATAAAAAATATTGAATCTCTGAGGCTATGTAGCATCTGACTAAAACAAACTGACAACCATGTCCATACAAAAATCATGCAAAATTAAGCAAAATACTACATTGCCAGCAGGGGGCGTCAGCAGCAATGTGAAGGATACTCAGTACTGCTTGGGATACAGGAAGCCACTGACTGCAGATGGCGCTCAGGAGCACTTTGGGGTCGGAGTGCCTGGCGTCTCTCGCCGCCACTTTCAATCCAAGAGAGGCCACCATCTTTTCCACTTTCTCCTTGTCCCTATTGAAAGCACAGTAACATATGCAGCACTTTGTACCAGAATCCAGATTCCGGACAAAAAGTAATTAAATTCTTCCCAAATACAACAACCTGAAAAATAAAACTGCTTCCACAATAACAGCAGCCAGCAATTACAGTTGTAACAAACAAATAATAGATCTCAAGTTGACATATGTGTAGCAGTATACATTAATGGTAGATATTTGAACAGTAAATAAAAATGTCCCCATTTCTACAAGAAAATTTTTGCCAGGAATTTCTCATTTTACTTCCAGTTCAAAACCGAAGTAGGCTATGACTTTTCTACTTTATATGGTAAACTTGATCCGTCCCATCAACAAGAAATCCAAACAGCAAAAGCTGGTATCAAATTCATGAATAAGATTGAGACGCAACTAACAGTGTTAAAGAAATAGTTTATCTCAGTTTTCAAATTAAAAGTACACTTTGACAGGTTCACACCAACAGTGATGAATACACTCCAAGGGCATTTCTCTATTACCTTCGGACGACAACTGCCTCATATAAACTCCAGATATTGTCCAGGACGAGTTGAACAAACAGAGGCTTCTTCCCTTTGGACTGAATAGAAAAAGAGCAGCCATGTCAGGAAACAAAGACAGATGAGACCCAATCAATCTTTCAAAAGAAAAGCCTTCAAGTTTCCCTACAGCAACTGGTGAGAAATGGATAAAATAGCACTTTACCAAGATATGATTATGTTAAAATTGATGTGATTAACGAGGTCAAACATTCACCAAGCATTTTTACCCAAAAGACTGTAAGACTAAGGTCAAAACCAGGTCAAAGCAATATGTGAGAGTTATTGATTACTCTGGGAATCTCATCATCTGACAGGTCATCCAGTCAACCCAAAATGAAGACATTCTCCAGTACAGACTAAACAAGCAAATTTCCCCCCAAAACATAAAGCATCCTTCCGGATTGGGACAGTAATTATTTGAAATTATCAATAAAAAAAAAAGATTCAGCTCTTCACTAGAAACAGGCCTTCAACTTGTCATGCAGACTCCTGATTTTTGGTCATCATGACCCTTGTGAATGACAGCGCATCAAACTGTTAGATAATTCCTGCCATTTTCTGCCTGCCGTCCTGAAGAGGCTTCTCTACACTCATCTGCATAAATAACCGAGCCGAACAGCCAAAGGTTCACCGCTAATGTTACAATAAGGTCAAAGCACCACTCCACTTATGTGTAGAACTCCACTCGCTCTGCTAAATGGGGAGATTTTAGCGCTTTAAAGTGGATTACATTACAAAAGCAAAGCGTTCCCTCTCGCTTCTATTAATGTAATAAGGGCCACTACACAGGCGTGCTGAAAAACGACAGATCACTGCTGTCCAGACACTACAGCTACTCTGTTTCACAGTGAACTTTCCAGGCCCAGACAGTTCCTACTGCAATTATACAACTGTAGTGTACTGCTGTAGACACACTTCTTTTGGATAATTTACATACAGGCATTGAGAGGGTGCACCCAGAATAATTTATTCTTAATGTTTTAGATAAAATGATAGAATTTTAATATTCCATTTTATGAACGTTAAATACAGTTCATTATTTTTGGTGATATAGAACGCAGGTTGGTAGGAAATTGCTCAGGAACCCTGAAAACATCTCCAAGCCAGCGTCCAATAAATCAGACAACACCACCGGTCGATATATCGCGATAAACATGTGCTGACATCACAAAATTAAAAGCCTTTGAAAATCTATTTAAAAATTCTGAAGTCTATCAGTAATAATATTTCTGAAATGCACCAAGCAAACACTTGGATGTGTCGACTGAGCAAACATAAATGACTTCAAATTCATAGGATCTGATCAATTTTAAAACTACTACAAATTAGTAGAAATCACCAGAGGCTGCAAGACACAATATTATAATGGCACCTAAGCCACAATACTATTCGAATGCGAAGTGATGTATTGTGTTTGGAAATGATAAATATTCTTTTTTGGCAGCCTATGTCCCCAGCAGTGTCAAAATCAATGTTTGATAAGATACATTTTTCTCTCTGCTCATCTGACTCATCTGAACTGTAGCAAAAGGACATTGTCAGACAAGCAGTCAACAAAGATATTCATGATTAATGGGCACTTCAAATATTAATAATTCATTGATACAATATCAATATATGCCACCTGTATATCTATACAACCTTGTCAGGTAAGGTATTGCAGTACAATGCTGTACTGATTTTTTTCCCCACACTCCCCTGTTACAAATGTAACATTCTTTGCAAATGAAAGATCTCAAAGAACAGACGCATACACAGTATATCGTATGCCAAAAGAGTGTGTGCTCATGTATATAACTGAGGTATTCCATGAATAGTACAGTAACTTCCACATGGGAGCCAACCAACACAGAGCAATGTAAATGATCCGAACAACCATAACTCCAGTCACCTGAGCTCCCTTCATTATCTTCTTTGCTTTGGCATTGAGGTAAAAATCTCCCCACAGTGTCTTCTGCAAAACCTCGGACTTGATCCCCATTTTCTGACAGTACATCTGTGCGAACTGTTGGATGCTGAAAAAAAGAGCGAGTCCATTAAGATCAGCACAGCAAATGCAGCACAGACACTTTCCCTTGTTCTTGGCACCAGACATTTTCCTTTCGCGTTATTTGGTTTGACTATGATTTTTACTGGGCTGCTTTTCCCATTTAAACTTTTCCAGATGTCTTTGTTTTTTTTTTTTTTCCAACAAAATCGGGGATTTTCCATTTGGAATTATCCTTTCTTCTGTATACAATTAAATGCAGGCACTGTTACTTCGGAATCATCATATTTATGGTCAAATCAAGCATCCAATAAACATAAGTTGCATTCTGCAATGTAACTATGATATGGAACTCTTCATTGACCTTCTTCTGTTTTTCATTTAATGTCATACAAGTTCAGTTGATCTACAGTTGAATGAGTCCATTTCATTCACTCATGACCACTAGAATTCATCTGCATGAGTCACTCGCATTCTGCAACATTTTAGCATTTTACTGCAGACCTCATCTTTGAACAGCTATTCTCCAAGCAGATGTAATGCTACATTTAGCTTGTTTGACAAAAATGATGCGACTAGAATTGATCACCGATAACAAAAAAAAAATCCTTGCTCTTTTCACCTAAAATGATACGGACGAATGCCACCTGGTCTCTTCAATAGGTCATTATACAACAGCACTATAATGCAGCATAGTGGATAAAGCAGTGCTCCAGTCTTCTTTTCAAGAGCCAAAATGACTTATCAGTAGGCTGAAATTAAACCTTATCCTCAGGCAAACTGACTTGTTTTCATGATCCATTCGCACATCCGATTAAAATGCCTGGCAAACATCACATCCCTTAAATACGTTCCCCCTGTACACCACTGCCAACATACAATGTCAATCAAGCGTTCTTCCCACTAAATTTTTTTTTTAAACCAATTCTGCTTCTGCTCTTCTTTCTAAAGGTGAATCAAATGAAATTCACTTAGAAATTCATATACAGTCAGGTCCATAAGTATTTGCATGAGGATACAATTCTAATAATCTTGGCTCTGTATGCAAACACAAAGGATTTCAAATGAATCAGTACAGATGTGCTTAAAGAGCGCTTTTAACTGTAGACGTTTAAAAAAAAAAAACATATATATATATATTTATACTGTATGTACAATCTAAGAACTACATTTCATACATATTCTCCTCAGTTTTATGGTAGCAGAAGTATTTGAACAAACCAACATCATCATATTTTATTACTTTATAAGCAAATCCTTTACAGTTAATACCTGCCTAAAGTCTGAAACCCACAGACATCATCAGATGCTGAGTTTCTTGCCTGAAGATGCTCTGCCAGGACTGCAAGGCGGCTATCCTGAGTTCCTGCCTGGTCTTGGGACATTTTGGCTTCCATTTTACCTGAAGCAAGTCAAAAGCATGCCCCTTTGGGTTCAGGATGGGCCGCTGTAGAACACTCCACTTCTTGGCCTTAAAAAACATTTGGTCGTGCAGAGTATGCTTTGAGCCATGTCTACCTGCATTATGAAGCACCATGGAGTGAGTTTTGAAGCATTTAGCAGAATCTGAGCAAATACTATTGCCCTATAGAATTTATAATTCATCCTGCCGTTTTAATTAACGGCCAAATCATCCTTAAATACAACAGTTCTGGTTTCATTTGCCGCCAACTGAACATGATGTTACAACACAGATGCGGTGGTATTCCTGAAGCTATTCCATCCATTCTCCACAGTTCTCTTCCAATCATTAGGGTACAAGTTGATCTTCGCCTCAACTGTTTATGGGAGGTGGTTCCAGAACTGTATAGGGTTTTTTTTCTTCGATGTTTGGCAAACATCCCGATTTTGAGACTTATGCGAATACTGCATCTTCTGGTAAACCCACTGCATTTATTCCGGTAAAGTCTTCTCTTGACGACTGACATTGACAGATACGCTTACTTCCAGGAGAGTGTTCTATAACAGGCCAACTGTTGTGAAGAGATTTTTCTCCATCAGGGAAAGAATTCTGCTCTTCACCGCAGTTCTGAACTGTGGTCTTCCAGTCCTTTTGATGTTCCCCAGCTCACTGGAACATTGTACAGTTTCATTGAGAATTAACCCAACAGTTTCTTCAGTCACATCTGATTTTTTATTTTTTTTTTTGCCATTTCTCTGATGCTTTGGTTTTGTTTTTTAGCCTAATGATTGCTTGTTTCACTGGTAGCTCTTTGGAATTAATATTCAGAGTTAAAAACCACAGATTTTAAATGCAAATACCAAACTTGAAGACAATTCAATAAATTTTATCTGTTTTGGAGCTCATATACACCATATAGTTTCATCTCCAATATGGTTTGGGAGACAGCTATAAAATAATGATAATGTCAAATGTCAAAATATTTATGAACTCATTGAAAACCGTGTTGCTTAAACAACTTAGGCATAGTAGCAGAAGAAAAACGAAAATATTGGCTTTTAGACACTGTGAAGAACTCTGTTATCAAGACCATGACTACAACCCCAATTCTGAAATAGTTGGGATGAAGTGTAAATTGTGAATAAAATCAAAATGCAATGACTTTCAGATCACATGAGCCAACATGTTATTTACAATAGAACATAGATAACATTTCTAATGTTGAAACTAAGACATTTTACATTATTATCCACAAAATAAGCTTATTTCAAATTTTCTGGCGGCAAAAGGTCTCAAAAAAGTTGGGACACAGGCAAAAAAAAAAAAAAAAAAAAAAAAGGGCTGAAAAGGCAATTAATAAAAAAGAGAATCAGCTGAAAGAACATTTAGCAAGAAATTAAGTTAACTGGCATCAGGTGTGGAACATGATTGGCTATAAAAGGGATGTCTTCGAGAGGCTGAGGCTCTCAGAAGTAAAGATGGCCAGAGGCTCTCCAACCTATGAAGGCTTGCATAAAAAAAATTGTGGAATACATTAAAAACAGTGTTCCTCCATGTCAAATTGCAAAGGCTTTGAAGGTCTCATCATTGACAGTGCATATCATCATCAAAAGATTCAGAAAAATCTTTGTGCGTGAGGGACAAGGCCAAAGATCTTCACTGGATGCCCGTGATCTTCGGGCCCTCAGACGCCACTGCATCACTCACCGGTATGATTCTGTCTTTGAAATTACTAAATGGGCCCAGGAATACTTAAAGAAACCACTGTCTGTAAAAACAGTCCTCCGTACCATCCACAGATGCCAAGTAAAACCCAATCGTGAAAAAAGGAAGCCATTGTTGAGCAGGATCCAGAAGCGACGCCGTGTTCTGTGGGCCAAGGCTCATTTAAAATGGACTGTAGCAAAGTGTCCTGTGATCAGATGAGTCCAAATTTGACATTCTTGTTGGAAATCATGGACATCGTGTCTTCCGGGCTAAAGAGGAGAAAGACCACCCCTCCTGTTATCAGCATTCAGTTCAAAAGCCAGCATCTCTGATGGTATGGGGATGCATTAGTGCATATGGTGTGGGACACTTGCATGTTTTAAAAAGCACCATGAATGCTGAAAGGAATATACACATTTTAGAGCAACATATACTCCCCTCCAGATTACATCTATTCCAGGGAAGGCCTTGTGTATTTCAGCAGAACAATGCAAACCCACATACTGCAGCTATTACAGCAGTATGGCTTTCTAATAGAAGAGTCCGTGTGCTGAACTGGCCTGCCTGCAGTCGTGATCTTGCATTCATTGAGAACATTTGGCACATAATTAAACAAGAAGTCCATCAAAGGAGACCCAAAACTCTCCAGCAGCTGGAAGCCTGTATTTAACAAGTGTGGGATCAAATTTCAATGGCTAAACTCAAGAAACTTGTCTCCTCAATGCCCAGATGCCTCCACTCTGTGTTAAAAAGAAGAGGGGATGCGACATCATGGTAAACAGGCCCCTGTCCCAACTTTTGAGACCTGTAGCAGCCATCAAATTTGAAATTAGCTCATTTTGTGGATAAAATTGTTACATTTCTCAGTTTCAACATTTGCCATGTTATCTCTGTTCTATTCTGAATAAAATACTGGCTGGTGTGATTTGAAAGTCATTGCGTTTTGATTTTATTCACAATTTATACTTTGTCCCAACTATTTCGGAATCGGGGTTGTAAGTAAATCAATTTGACAACAAAAGAACGTATGTGGCATATAATAGATTTGCTACAAACGAGGAGGCAATGGATACAAATATACTACAAAACACAATGTAGCAAATTAGAAAACTTTAAAACAACAAAAGTCAATAAAACCCAATACACTCAGTCTGTTATGCATGCAAACAGTTGGACTACACTTTTCTGAAAAAGTGTGAATAATCAAACCTTAAAACACTGCAAATGGACCATGAATTTCTACATGTGCAGTCCCTGCTGCACATTCCTGTACCAAGGTCCGCAATATTGAGGTGTGCACTCAGGTTTCAGGCCTGTACACTGAGAAACAAAGAGCGACTTATCTGCATTTTCTTACCAAGATAAGAACGAGGGCCCATTTACAGAGCTCAAGGAATGAGATATTACTCAAAGCTTGTGCACAGATATTAAGGTCAACATCTCAGCTCATACATGCAGTTCACATGCACAGAGAGAATCCAGAAGTAAGGCCTGTCGCTGGGAAAACACTTCAAGACATTTCTGAACTGTTTTCCCATTCCCTCTGCCTACATCTTAATTTCCAGCACTTGCCCAAGCTCTTAATCACCTCCACCTGCTCTAGGTTGCAAAGAATGTCAAGATGCTTCACAGTGCCAAAATAACCCCTCCCCAATGACCAAGTACAATGCACAATCACAGAGGAAATAAAAGAGTTTAACATTTTCTTCTGAATTATTGTTTATGCAAGGCTTCAAAAGCCACATTGAACATTATGTTTTCAATGTCTGTGTAATTTAGAAATGATTAAAAAGATTTTTCTTAGCTTCCCATAAAAGTTCAACGAGCATATTTTCCCAACAGTCACATGATTACAAGCTGGCTGCATTCCTCTTTGGGGAAATGCACAGTCATAAAATACAAACACTACCCCTGAATGATTTCTCCTGCACAGTAAACATAAACAGGCGTTAGGTTGACTTAGAGGTTGAATTTGGTAAATAGCCTCCAGGCGGAATTAGATGCAGTATGCAGAAACTTCAGTTCAAAAATTTGTACTTTAGCCCCACCTGGTGGATCTTCTATAAATAACAAGCACAGATTTTAGTGTGTTCAGAACAGTGATGTGTACTGTAAGTAGGAAATTAAAAAAGAAAGAAGTACCTGAAGCCCCATCCATCTATGGCGCTGGCAAACACTACATTGCCTTGGTCAGGTGAGAAGTACAGGTGAGAATCGTCCGTCTCCTCCAGACCTGCACTCCAGTCATAAACCTGTTCCCCACATGTGCCCTCAATTGTTCCCTGTTTCTCTGTGTCCTTCTCTGCTCTCTCCTCCAAGACTTTGGAGGTGAACAGAGAACCTGTCACTGCATTTACCTGAAAGTGAAAAAAAATCCTTATTTTTTAAAATCACTGCTATCAAATTTTTGTGAGTCAAACTGGAAATATAACTAGGGCAAAGCCTCTAGCCAAGTGGTTGGGCTGCTGTACAGGAACCAGAAAGGCTGCTGGTTTCCCAGTGTACAGACTGCCAGACCACCACTGTAGCTGCTGGTGCACTACACAAGTCAGATATCCGCAGAGTACATCTCTTGTTCAACTACAAGTGACTTTGGATAGAGAGGCAGCTAAGTAACTGTAGCATTAGGTGAAACTCACCTGTTCCAGAATTTTCTGAAGATGCAAGTAGGCCTCTTGTGGAGTGAGTTTCAGTTCCACGATTAACCGGTCTATTTTATTGATTACCAACACCGGCCGAATGTTTTCAAGCCATGCTTGTCGTAATACTGCTTGCGTCTACAATAAAAACAGGAGTCAACAGAGGATGACAAATCCCCCCAGCCACCGCAATCTAATCTGAAAAATACCAAAAATATTAAAAGGCAACAGTCAAGGCCCTGATTAATACGCACAGCAAGTTTTGTTACAAAATACTGAACAGCAATTTGAGTTCTGCTCTGGAAACAAAATGTCCAGACGGATGGACAGTCGACAGCGCTGAGGATTATATCCCCCTGGACTGTATGCCGGGGGAATTAAAAGACAACATCACCAAGTATTCCTCTATATAAAGACCCTAATTATGATTTCAAAAACTGCTATTCTGTTAACCTACACTGCTTGTGCTTGGTATGTTGCTCCCTTCCGGATGAAAAGGCACACATTAAAATTAAAAATACAACTACTTTCTAAAAAAAGGAACACACTTGCATGGTTTGTTATAATTTATGAATATGCCAAAAAATGGCCCGCACACTGTGCACAAAAAGGAGAGACCGATAGGATGTATAAAAAAATGTATTCCCGTATTACATCAAATGTGAAGAGTAATAAAAAGTGGACTTTTCGGTCAGTCAGACCATCATCAGCGTAAACTGGTACAACATGTCTTCCAGCTTAAGTCAACACTCATCATTAGCAGCATGCAGTTAATCAGTTAAGCAATTAACATTCCAATAGAATCAATTTCAATACATTCCCATAGTCACAAATTGTGCATCAAAAAGACATCTTCATCAGAAAACATGCAAAAGGAAATAAAATCAAACGAGGAGGATTCATACTTCATCTGAAATACAGGGAGTTACAGGAAATTGCGGACTTAACCTATAGAAAATCACAGAGGGGGTCAAATTGTCACAATTGACGAATACAGCAAGGATACTAATTAGGGCCTACAATGGGCTCATGAATTTGGAAAACATTTCATTGAGTAACTCTAAGTGCAAATAAATATTTGAATCTTGTTAGACAAATATACTCCAACATTTCAGCAATAATTTCAAGATGGAATGATTGGCTTCGTCAACGGACCAAGATCCCAAATCAGAACACCGACCCTTATTCAATTTATCTTCATTCTTATCAGTGCAAATCATAGTGGGTCTGTGTAAGGGCGAATATTCTATTTGGATCATTCAAAATTAGACAATGTTGTCAACAGACAAAATATCCCAATGCTTTCTTAGAATATCCTTAATGCCATTGCTCACATTAGAAAAAGAAGTGAAAAAGAAGAATCATCTACTTCACAAAGTTTGGTTACCTTAGCTTCAGTGGTGGCCGAGCTGTCGCACAGACAGACAGACGGTGCTAAACTGTATATCCATGCCGCCTCGTCGGGCGTGGGTAATAATGGTAGGTGTTTTGATTTGGGATCTTGGTCTGGTGACGAAGCCAATCATTCCATCTTGAAAATCTTACTGAAATGTTGGAGTATATTTCTCTAACAAGATTCAAATATCTGTTTGCACAAAGAGCTACTCAATGAAATGTTTTACAAATTCATAAGCCTATTGTAGGCCCTAATTTGTATCGTTGGTGGATTCGTCAATTGTGACAATTTGACCCGCTCTGTTATTATCTATAGGTTAAGTCCGCAATTTCCTGTAACTCCCTGTATTTCAGATGAAGTATGAATCCTGCTCGTTTTATTTCATTTCCTTTTGCATGTCTTCTGATGAAAATGTCTTTTTGATGCACAATTTGTGACTATGGGAATACATTTAAATTGATTCTACTGGAATGTTAATTGCTTAACTGATTAACTGCATGCTGCTAATGATGAGTGTTGACTTAAGCTGGAAGAAATTTTGTACCGGTTTATGCTGATGATGGTCTGAGTGACCGAAACGTCCACTTTTTATTACTCTTCACATGTAATATGGGAATACATTTTTTCTACATCCTATCGGTCTTTCCTTTTTGTGCGCAGTGTGCGGGCCATTTTTTGGCATATTATCTAGTTTGTATTTTCGGCTGAACGCACCTGTGGCTTACTTTACAAGCCGGATTTCCAAGAGTGCAAATGCTTCCTTCAAGACCTTGTTATAATTTATTCACAGTAAACTTCCCTGCTATGAATATATACAATACCTGAGGACAAACTCCTTCCACAGAATCTACTATTACAATGGCCCCATCACATAATCGAACTGCAGTCGATACTTCAGAAGAGAAGTCCACATGACCAGGTGAATCAATGAGATTGATGAGGTAGTCATTTCCACCTGAAAAAGTGTAGGCAGACTTCTTTTAATATGTACACCGCCAAAAGGAACATCCAAAAATATTTCAAAAACCAGCACATAGCTGTTAACATCGTCATAGCAGTGATTAACCCAGGGGTGTTTCAGCCCTACGGGCTTGACCCCTAATTAAAAGATTCAGACCTACTTCATGATGATCTGCTGACCCATGAACCAAGGCTAGTGAGTGAAACGCAAGTTTGAGGAAGAATGGAGGTGGATTCTAACATGTTTGCCGGATTCCATGATGACTAGAAAACGGTCACCGAGTATCGCTGAAAGCCAGGGAAATAAAAGATTCACCTGTCTGACAGTGCAACCCCACTACTGCTTGTAGTTGCGTGTTGGCAACCTTGGGATCTCCGCTAGTATTTAAAATAGGCCAGTAGTTCCAAAGGTGTGAATACAACAGCTGCATTTGACGGACCCATATATGTGTCTGTGGGCTTGATTAGGTTAAAACACCAACTTTCCTTTTGAATTAAAGCAGATCAAAAGCCGGTAAGTGAACAAGCTGACTCACCAGTAGCATAATGCAATGATATTGCACTCGATTTCATAGTAATCCCTCTGATTTGTTCATCCTCTCTGCTGTCCAGATATCTCAACTACGATAAGAAATAAAATAATATGTTGCTGTACCGTAGAATAGCACCCTGAGGATAACACAACTGCATGCATACAGTAGATGGCAATAGCTGGGACACGAAAATAACAGAAAATGGCCATTGAGAATACTAACCTTTCCAGCTAATCGATAGGATATAATACCATTACTGGCGACCAAGCAATCTGCTAGGGTGGTTTTACCTGAAAAACAAAATATTATAGAGGGTCAGGAAATTTTGACTTTTCATTACATTTTATTTTGATATATGGTATGATTTATTTTCAACTGGAAGATATTCCTAGCTATGCCGCATGCACGTCAAGACCTTCGCTCAAGGAAAGTACCTTTAATTAATTGATACAGTAAATCAAACAGGTTAAAAACAAATTGACAAATAAAAAAAACTACAATTTCTAATTTGATACTGTAGGTTAAGTAGAAGGTGCAGGGGCACTTTACAGTGAAGTGTATGTCATTCATTTATTTATCAATGTATGTTCGGTAACAGCGCACTACCTGCCACTGCAGAACCTGCATGTCGTCTGAAATGTAGGACTTAATCTAATATTCTACCAAATCTATCTTTACCAATCAATAAAGAAATAAATTGGATAATTACACGTGCATATTTAAACTCAACGACTCTGAAGCATATCTAGTCATAATTCCAATACAGTATAGCGATACCATAAAATAGACTGTATCAGGGTGACTTACCATGGTCAACGTGAGCTAAAATGCATAGATTCCGTATATTTGATGCGTTTCGCTGAAGCGCAATAATTTTGTCCAAACTTGTGTGTACCATGATCACCTGAAAATTAATGTGTGACAGTTATAAATAACTTTTTTGAGAGAGAAACTTTGCCATACTTTAGCTTGCTTACTTATCGTACACGATCAATTTTTCTCCCCAAGATTTGTAAGTTAATCCATGCAACGAATTGAGCTTCTCGCCCCCAGACTGACGTTAACTATCCAAGTTACATAGTCAACAAAATTAACTTAATTAAGACACACGCCAACAAAACTGAACACTCGTAATCAACTTATAAACCGTTCGCTGAAGTCAGTTAGCAAATCACAGCCAGTTGCCAAGCGGTTAAATAACGTTTGCTGGGTGCGCATCAGGTAAGCTTTACAAAGCAAACTAACATGCCAGCTAAGTTAGCTAGCTAGCCAGATGTCTAATTTTCTTCAGAATGAGACGCAAGCACGTATTTTAAAAAGCGCGCTGGCAGCACTAGCGAGCAATCCAGTTGAGTGCAGTAAGTACAGTAATTATGCTGACAGTGATTCAATAACAGTAGATCAGGTGGAACATTTCACATGGAATGACAAACCTCACGTTTTCTTCTTTATCCCGGAAGTACGCAGCAGTTCATACACAGCTCTCTGGCCGTGTTCGAAACCGCACACGAACGTACTACTCGCACTACCGATGACGTCATATTTAGGGGACATTGTGTTTTTATTCGTCGGGAGTGATTTTGCGACCGCGAAAAGTTTCTGGATGTATGCTAGATCGGCAGATATTTCGTGGGTGCATTGCAAGCTCACTATTCAATTACATGCGCTCGAAACCTCGTACATTAACACTGCCAATTACGTCAGAGTTAGGGGGTAGGGTGTTCACCGATGCGTGGGGAGTGAGTTTGTGTCCGGAAGAAGTTCCCGGATGTATACTAGATCGTGCAGATATTTTGTGGGTGCATCGTATGCCCAAGATTTTATTTTATTTATTTATTTATTTATTTATTTATTTATTTATTTGGTTTAAGGGGTTTCTATTAGTTTTAAGGCAGTAATGAGATTCAGCAATTTTATGGCAGTTTTCTTCTTCATAAACGTCAGGGATTTGCGGTATAATAAGAATTCTCTTATGAAAACAGTGAATAAAGGCAGTGTTTTAATACATTTACATTTGTGGATGAAAAATTTACCCAAAATCATTAAAGTGTTCAATAGTAGATCATAGTTTTTGCCCTTCACTATGATACCAAATATAACATCATTTTTAGTGAAATTTGAAAGAGACTGGATATGAGGTTCCAGACAGTCATACATATCACACCAAAATGTGTTGCTGTAAATAAAAAAGAAAAACAGATGATCCGTGGTCTCTATGTCTTCCTCACAAAATATGCAATTATTTTGGTCATCGTATGCCCAAGATGCAACGCGACGTAAACTGCAAGGAAAAAAACTCGCTGAGAAATAATAAGAAGCCACTTTTAACTTCAAAACGGCAGAACCTGATGGAGACGACACGGCACCAGCCAAGAGCAGCGGCAATATAGATGTGAGTAAAATTATTAATCTTCCGGGTTATATATGGTAAAATAATAATCAGCAGAGGTATAATAATAAGGTGTATTGAATGTGTTATTTCAGAGTTGCAAAGAACGTTTCCGTCCGGTTATATACTGTCAGCATCAGCATACATAAGTCAGGCCGTTAGCCAATGTATATAAAATGGGCTTATAACACCGCAGTTGTTTCTGGCGTATAAGCGAGGACTTCGATGATTCATCCGTGTAAAATGTTGGATCTAACTACGCACATCTTGCTCGTTTGTTCGTTTCTTATGGGGCAGATGTAGATACAGGGCGCCTCATCTCCTGGAGAGTCTGCAATGAGGCGCTCTTCCCAGTGGGGCTCAATGCGGCGGTCAGAGGATTTCAGTTTGTAAATAATATTATCGGAGTATTTCAGCGTTAGGAAATCCTTATATTCAGTTTGGTCGATGTCACCGATGTTATGTTTCTGTAGAATGTTCATAAAGGAGCATGGCCTGGAGGGCTAGGTGGAGCCACGGTGGATAAAACAGAAATGGGAGAACCTCAAAGAGAAAAATAAAGTAAGTTGAAAAATCATATGCACTGCAGTCAACACAAATGAAACAAGATGATGATGGGGATCGTGAGCTTAATCAAAATGTTAACAAAAAATGCTTTTTGTGTAATTCTGATCTGAATTGGGAAAAAGTTAATAAAGTTGAGGGAAAAAGGCAGCGTTGTTGATTTTCAAGAGACCATGAAAATGTAAGCAGCAACAAGTGATATTGGAGTTGTGACCAGCTGGTTTATTGCATTGTGTATTTTCATATACTTTTACATTACTTTGGTCTGATTTTGCATAACAGCCTAGCACGAGAGAAAAAAATGTCAAGTACCATGGAATGCGCACACAAATTGCATTGCCTGAGAGAACCTAAATAATAATGGAAGGTGTTACGTCTGTTTTTTCTCTGCAGAAATGTATTAAATATTGTAAGGGAGCATGAAAAAGTGAAATATCAACCAGTTGACTAACTTCACTAAAAACCCCTCTTTTTCAGGTGGCAATGATCATACATGAATTCAGCAACTTCTTTTTAGCTGTCATTGTCCAGCACCATGTTTGAGAGGGAGACCGTTGACTTCTACACTTAGCCATAGGTCTTCCAGCAATGTTTCCGTAGTCATAACTTATCCGCTAAGCAGGTGATTGGTCCACATAGGTTTACCAGAGCCCCATTAGCCAGCGCGTTTCCAGGTAGATCCAGACAGGCCTTCATGGTTACTGTATCGGCCGGGTGGTTAAACCACCCGCTAAACTTCTCCCTGCCTGGCAGTCCTGTACTTTACCTGTTTCCACCTCTCATGAATTGGACGAGGGGAATAATAAAAGAACTATAATACAACTATGTACACCAGGGGTGAATCACTTTTAACATTTGAGATAAATCAGGAACCAAGAACTCCCTGGGCAGAGTAACACAAACAAACAAACAAAAAAAAACTAACAATAATCATGTTCTTGCAGCACTGCAATGGGAACATCAGGAGCAGACACTGATGCTGCAAGTCTGTCCCTGAGGGTGTCCCCGGACCGCTGGAGTGGCTCGTGGGCTTCAACATCATCCCTGTCATCGCCATCATCCCCGTCATCCTCGTCTTTGACCTCAGGCTCCAAGACGTCCCCGTTCTCGAGGCAGACGTTGTGCAGGAAAAGGCAGGCACAGATGACCTCAGGCACAAACTCCACCTTCGCCTACATTGCCTTCAGGAAAATTAAGTGCCACCTGGTCTTGAGGACCCCAACTGCCCTCTCCACCACGCACCGTGCCCTGGACAGCCTGGTGTTGTACCTGGCCACCACAGGATTCCGGACAGGCTCCTGGAATGGCTCTGCCAAGCACGGGAATCCGCCATCGCTCAGCAGACACCATCCAGGAGGTGGGTACAGTTGGTGACCATACAAGGGGCTGCATCTCTGGACCCGGGCATCATGGACGCAGCCAGGGAAGCCCACCACCACATCCAGAAAGCGACCCTTGTGGTCGCAGATGACCTGGAACTGGACTGAGTTGAACAGCTTCCTGTTGTAATAGTCCACTGCAAACTGCCCAGGTGGAACAATGTGGACATGGCAGCCATCAATGCTCCCACCCACCCAACCAAAGGCTGGGGAACCAGACAGCTGCTGGAACCCGGCTCCAATCTCCTGCAGCTTATCCGGGGTGGGGAGGTGGATGAGCCTCCTGAAAACCCCCTGGATGCTCTTACTGACCCGGTGGATCATGTCATGGCATGAGGTGCGGGGAATGAAAGGCCTCTGGCATGACCCGGTAGGACGTTCCAAAGGCCAGCCAGTACACAAACACCAGCACCTCTATCGACTTCCCCATCCATGGTCGTTCTCTCCCAGGAGATGGACAAGGCTCTCCAGCGATGACCTTCATAGGTGGAAGTCCTTCCACAGGTCACCTCCCTCAAAATAGAGGCGCAACAGGGGACCCTGGGGATTCACCCTGCAGTATGGCCCTCTCAAACCCACCTGTATACCCACCCAATATCTTAAATTATTGATTGGACTATGTATTAAATGTTGTTAAATAATTTCATATACATTGTTAACTATTTAATGCAATTATTTACTGAGCCATTTTCTTAAATTATATGGTAATGTAATTATTTATTAAACTTTACGGAAAAGTGATTGAAGTAATTTATTAAATTTCTCATGAGAATATTTCTATGAAATTATTGCATTTTGACAGTTTTTTAAAGATTTTTAAATTCACATTTGCCATCTTATTATTTTGTATCTTATTTTAATATATCTGAGCTGAAATGTTCCCCCTAATGCAGAATACAAATAAAGGAGTTTTTTTCCTGTTGTGCAAGAGCTTAAGTAATGCTTCATCACTCAGTATTTGTATTGCAGATACTGGCCAAAATGGTTCAATTGACGTAAAACATTCAAAAATTCAATTACAGAATTAATTTAGCCATTACATTTCGGTATTCATGAATTCAGGTGTATATAACTGCGCCAAAGGGTTAATGTGAATTGTGAACGTAGGCTACTTTTTCCCTACAACTTCATTTGCAGAGCATTCGGGGCGTTCTGCTCCGTATACGTAACTGTTTGGGTTTAAGTTTTGTTTCAAGTAGAAATACGATAACATTATGCATGATAAATAACATTAGATGGTAATTTAAAGAATACTTTCTTCATGGTCATTCTTTGGTTGACAACTGTTTTTTGGTTGAAGCCAGGTTAACATTTCACTCTCATCTGTTCACATCATCCACTGGGAGTAAGTAAGCTGAGTGAAAGTAGAAACTTGTTTTTAAATGGTATCTTACCTCTGATGAATATTCATAAGCGCACAGATGAAACGCTGACGGTGGGCCGATTGACTCCGTTGTGTCCTTGGCCGCATCTTCAGCAGGTAAGGCATAACGGCGAAATGTCGGTCGGGGGGTCAAAAACTGCTATTTTAGGTAGACTAAAGTCAAGTTGGCTAAACATCCAGTTTCAATCCCCTCAAGACGAATGCACATTTTTCCCTTTTTAGTCTTCTGCGTATTGTCAGGTCAAGAGGGCTTTATTTTATACAAAACCCAAAACCAGTGAAGTTGGCACGTTATGTAAATCGTAGATAAAAATAGAATACAATGATTTGCAGATCCTTTTCAACTTATATTCAACTGAATACACTGCAAAGACAAGATGTTTAATGTTCAAACTGAGAAACTTTTTTTTTTGCAAATAATCATTAACTTAGAATTTAAAGGCAGCAACACATTGCAAAAAAGTTGGCACAGGGGCCTTTTTACCACTGTGTTGCACTGTGTTACATCGCCTTTCCTTTTAACGACACTCAGTAAACGTTTGGGAACTGAGGAGACCAATTTTTGAAGCTTTTCAGGTGAAACTCTTTCCCATTCTTGCTTGATGTACAGCTCAAGTTGTTCAACAGTCCGGGTTTTCCGTTGTCGTATTTTACGCTTCATAATGCGCCACACATTTTCAATGGGAGACAGTTCTGGACTACAGGCAGGCCAGTCTAGAACCCGCACTCTTTCACTACGGAGCCATGCTGTTGTAACAGGTACAGAATGTGGCTTGGCATTGTCTTGCTGAAATAAGCAGGGGCGTCCATGAAAAAGAGGTTGCTTGGATGGCAACATATGTTGCTCCAAAACCTGTATGTACCTTTCAGCATTAATGGTGCCTTCACATATGTGTAAGTTGCCCATGCCTTGGGCACTAATACACCCCCATACCATCACAGATGCTGGCTTTTGAACTTTACGCCTATAACAGTTCGGATGGTTCTTTTCCTCTTTGGTCCGGAGGACACAACGTCCACAGTTTCCAAAAGCAATTTGAAATGTGGACTCATCAGACCACAGAACACTTTTTCACTTTGCATCAGTCCATCTTAGATGAGCTTGGGCCCAGCGAAGCCGGCGGCGTTTCTGGGTGCTGTTCATAAATGGCTTTCGCTTTGCATTGTAGAGTTTTAATTTGCACCTGCAGATGTAGCGACAAACTGTAGTTACTGACAGTGATTCTCTGAAGTGTTCCTGAGCCCATGTGGTGATGTCCTTTACACACTGATGCCGGTTTTTGATGCAGTACCGCCTGAGGGATCGAAGGTCATTGGCATTCAATGTTGGTTTTCGGCCTTGTCGCTTACGTGCAGTGATTTCTCCAGATTCTCTGAACCTTTCGACGATATTACAGACCGTACATAATGAAATCCCTACATTTCTTGCAGTAGCTTGTTGAAGAATGTAGTTTTTAAACTGTTCGACAATCAGCTCACGCATTTGTTCACTAAGTGGTGACCCTCCTCTCATCCTTGTTTGTGAATGACTGAGCATTTCAGGGAAGCTGCCTTTATACCCAATCATGGCACCCACCTGTTCCCAATTAGCCCGTTCACCTGTGGGATGTTCCAAATAAGTGTTTGATGAGCATCCCTCAACTCTCTCAGTCTTTTTTGCCACTTGTGCCAGCTTTTTTGAAACATGTTGCAGGCATCAAATTCCAAATGAGCAAATATTTGCAAAAAAATTACAAAGTTTACCTGTTCGAACATTAAGTAACTTGTCTTTGCAGTGTATTCAATTGAATATAGGTTGAAAAGGATTTTCAAATCATTGTATTCTGTTTTTTTTTTACGATTTACACAACGTGCCAACTGCACTGGTTTTGGGTTTTGAAGATTCATTGGAAAATATTAATTTCTCAAACGGGTTCGTTTGTTGATCATTATTTTATACCACACAGATGATGGCGGTAATACACAAATTGGCGTTTACTCACCATATAATTCAAAAGAAGAAGAAGAAGGACGGGTTCGCTCGTAGGGAGAACCGAGTAGTGGTGCAACTCGTGTGTAGGGAGAGTAGCATGTAGACCGTAGAGCGCGGTTTCGAACACGGCCTCTGGTTCATACCAAGGTTGGTTCATACACTCTGCCCTCTGACGCACGTGACATCGTTACTAGGACGCCTCCTGGTTGCCTCGGAGACCCACTGCTTCCTTAGGAACGTTTCTGTTTCTGTCCGTAAACTGGCAAATGTGAGCACTGCAAAGCTTGCGGACGCTGGTTCTGAAATATCGTCGAGAAATTATTCATAATTCTTCAAGAGGAGAAGATGAAGCGCTTATGCATTTGTGAAATATGTAACTGCGGGTAAGAGTGCGACGTTTCGAAAGTTTTTTTATTTTATTTTTTTTTGCAATGAAAGTAGATAGCTGAATCCGTCATTCCAGAGTTATGTGGATATTTCTGTCGATGTCTGTGCGAACGTTATTCAGCTTTCTAGCTTGCTAAAGGCTTGTGTTAGTTTTGAACAGGCTACATACAATTAAAACGTTGAGGCGCCTTTCAAACTCAGTCCGCTTTATCGGCGTGGAAACGCAAGGTGCGCCTGTCCATGAATACATACAATTACAATGTTAACCTTGTAATTTGGTTTTTAAATACTTGGGTATGCATATTTTAGTAACATTGTCATAAAAATCCGTCACCGCTGTCTTGGAAAATGCTGTCCCCTATGATGTGAAGTCTAAACTTGGAATATAGCCAGCGGTACCTTGCTGAAAGAAGTCAGAGAAACCATGAGGCGTATTCTATTGGTTTCTAATGGTTTCTGGTGGTTTCCTTATGGTGCGGTTTGTTTTTTTCGAATGGAATTCTATTCTGTCCTACACAAATCTACAGGACTTTAACTGGTCCCTACTAATGGTTCCCACAGGAGTCTAATGGTTCCTACAGAAGTCTTAATGGTTCCTATAAGCGTTTCTATACCAGTCTAATGGTCACTATACAGTGGTCTAGTGGTCACTACAGGGTGTAGTGGTCTCTAATGGTTCCTAAAGTGATGGAGGAACACAGATGTTCTTGCCTTCTTTGGTGATCACATCTGTGTGATTTCTATTGGGTCCTTGTGTAGGCTATACAGTAGGTTTGTTGATTGCAGCGTTTAGTGATTTTATTTTAGAGCCATTCTTAAATGGCTTTCATTTAGGAGCCAAAAACAATTTCTTTGGTACTTGGATGGGCAGTACTTGCATCCAGCCTACAGTGCCCCCTGGAGGCGAATTTTTCCGATATTTGATTTTTAAAATTATCTACACGGGAAATATTACCATTGAGATTTAAATAATGCTGATTTGTACCCCAAAGGGCCTATGTATCCAGGGAATTTCAGATATCCGTCTTGCTGGGTAAACAAAATAATGCCACCAAAACATAGATACAGTCTGCCATGAAGTGGTCCATTTTGAGTTTTCCACCAACTTTGGCTCTGTCTAGCTTGAAAGCGTTGGTATTCCTGAACATAGAGCTCCAAAAGCACAGCAAACCGCATTTACCCTCACAGTACAAATCTGGGTTATAGAGAAAACATACCGCAAACATACACCAAAAATGAATTTCAACCATCTTTCTGGCCATCTATTGCACAAACACAGCAAGATACCTAGGTGCTATTCACTGAAAATGATCTGAGTCTGTGTTAACACATAATAAAGCATTCTAGTTTGGTATATGTCTGGGGTATTATTTTATTCACATTCCCATTTTCAATTTTTATTGTGATTTGAGGTATAATTTGAGGTATTATTGTCTGGGGTATTATTTTATTCCCATTTTCAATTTCAATTTTTATTGTTATTTCTCAAATAATTCTGGCTCGATAACATAGTAACCCAGCTTGGCGCTGATGTGGAGCTAAAGTCTAACCGGACTTGAAATGTCTCAGGTCATGATAAAAGTATAACATATTTGGTACTGTGTACCCTTAAGTCATGATAGTTGATGTAAAATGTGGCATCAAACAGCAAGACTGAGCCACTTTGGTGGATTCCAGATGGCGCTATCGGCAGGCACAGTGAATTACGGACCTAAAAATTCGGCTTTTTGTGTGAGACACTCATATCTACCTATGTGCCAAGATTAATTTAATTCCAGGGGGGTCAACTGCGCATCGAATGTCAGTCTCTCGTGGAATGGCTCTTAATACATTCCGAGAACACCTTTGGCCTTTTGCGATTAAATTTGTGATTAAATCATTGTTCATGACTCATCCATCCAAAAGGAGGGAAAAGTACACAACCTGATGGTTTGATGGCTCGTGTTCTGAAAAAAAAAATTTTAAATCACAAACTGCAATGAGTTGTCATGCCCCAGTGTTAGGACTCTGCTATAATTCCTGTTGCAGCAGTAGGTTTATCAGTTTGTTTTTTTAATAGTTTTAGATCCTATTGGGACCAGTTTTCTAATGATTTTAGCTCCTAATGGAACCAGTAGCTTTCTAATGGCATTACATTCTAATGGAACCAGTAACTTTATAATGGTATTACATTCTAATGGGCCCAGTAGGTCTCGAATGGTATTACATTCTAATGGGACCAGTAGGTCTGTAATGGTTTTATATCCTAATGGGTCCAATAGGTTCCTAATGGGGTTCCATTTCCCATTAGACCATTAGAAACCTAATGGTTCCTAATGGTTTTTTTCATCATGGTATTTTACTGGATTTTTCAGCAGGGTTTTCACACAAGATGAACATTGAGCTTTTATTCTTCAGATTGATTTTGACGAGGTGGTTTACACAGTACCAGTTTTACTTTCTTGTTAGATGGGCTATTTCAAGGAGTTATGAAACAACAACCAAATCACTTTGAATGATAAACCTATGCTTACCACTGATGCTGTAAGTGACTAGGCTGGGTAATTAACTCCTCAAAGTTTGATAAGTACTGATTTTATTGGTTTGGATGGAGAGTTCATAAATAGTTTCTCCACAGATAACGTTATAGTCTTTCAGCTGTCCGGAAAGAGTCAAAGGTTCCCTCAGATGCGTTTGCTTGGTCAAGATTTTTAGCAAATGTTAATAATTTTTGAATGCTGTTCTCTTTGGTGCCATGTATGGTCTATGGTCGGCGCAGGAGCATTGCCCACAGCCCGCCTGGCGTGTGACACCTATTTGTCTACACTGAACGGTCTGCGAACACACTAGCTAGCTATAGCTACAGTCCCTTCCACAAGGGTGACCAGATGCCAACCAACCAAATCCGAGACTAACAGTATGATTTAGAGGGACGATTTTGAACAACTTATGCTGAAACATACTCTTAAATTCTGATACAATATCTAAAATAAACATTGATTCTGTGATTCTGTCCCTGGTTGTGTATCTCTGTGCTTTGTCCTATGGCTGATTCAATCTCACACAATTGACTCTGTTTGTATTTGGAATTAAATATGTTCGATATGAATACATTTAGCTACACACATGGGCAACTTGGCACAGGAAGAAACTTGAGGCACTCCGAGTGCGCAAACCTCCACCAAGGCAGCACAGTCGAAATCTTCTTAAGTGAACATGGCTCATAAGAAATGTTAGATAGCTTCTGTCCCTGGTGTGAGAATAATCAGCAAAATTTGAGTGGTATCACTGGAAGCGAAGTTCACTTATCGTGTGTCATAGGATTTCAAGATGGCTGCCATGGCAGCCATGTTTTTTGACCTATTGCAGTCAAAATCAGTAGGGTCCATCGCTGATGTAATAGCAACCCAGTGAATCCAGACACAAAATTTCAGAGATATCTGTCCATTACTTTTTGAGTTATTTTGTACCCAGACTGACTGACAGACAGACAGACAAACCACGCCAGCAAAAACATAACCACCCTGAACTAACCATGAGAACTAACAGCACTACACTATTGGATTAGTGCCGATTTTAGAACAGTGTCTAGACTCAATAAAAATGCCGCGCTACATCTCATTACGTTGGATTCAGGACCAGAGATAAAGAAGCTGTGCAGTAAATACAAATGGGCTCACCTGGTCATCCTATTGGAAGAGGAGTAGAAAAGGTTGTAAAATTTCACCTTTTGGTGAATAAGCTTCATCTTGCTATGAATAAAATATTGAAGCACCAGCCTTTAATTGAAGTTAATTTATTCTTAGAATAAGAGATATGTATATTTCTCTGAATAAAATTGCATTTGCAAAAATATTGACACCCCTGCATTTAATACTTCTCTGCAGCCATCCATTGCCAATAAAGCACCTTTTTATATCATGTTTTAAGGTTGGAAAATTCACAGCTGGGTATTTGACGCCATTCCAATCTCCAGATCATCCAGTGTCATGGTTCCACTCTTCCATTCTCCTGTTTTTCTCACTTCACAGGTTTTTAATGAGGTTTAGGTCAGGACACTGAGATAACCATGGCAAAATCATTGTCCTGCTAGAAGATTCAGCGACAACCCACTTTTAGTTTCTTGCTAAAGCATGCCAGATTTAGATTAAAAATATCCTCATATGTCATAGAGTCCATGATGTCACTTAACCTGACATAGTTCCCAGTGTTCATGGAGGGAAAAAAAGACCAATGACATCACAGAAATGTCATTCTTTTCATTCACGCCTTCCTATCTTTTATGCCAAACCCACCTTCAGTGTTTGTTGACCATAGAATACAGGTCCAGTCAAAGACCTAGTAGTGTTTAGCAGACTTCAGGCTCATCTTTTTTTTAGTGAAAGAAGGCCTTTTTTCTGGCCTGATTTTTATTTTATTTTATTTTTTGCTTCTCTTATGATCCTACTCACTGTGCATGGGAGTGAAATGCGTTGGCGACAATCCCTGTTGATTTGAACATTTTAATTTTTATCATAAGGGTAGATATAGGAATTCTCTGGCAAAGATCTATTTTTACAGCCATTCTCTTCAGTAATTTCTGTTTTCTTATCATTCCCATGTTGATGAATGAAAACAGGAATTTGGCTGTGTCACCTCATATTTATACCACTGTGAAACCAGAAGCTCAGAACATTGATCAGCTTGAAAAAATAAACTATATTTGGAAAAATGATCTTTACATTTCATTCATCAGTTTTTAGGGATGCCAATGATTGTGTCCCAGGTGGTTTTGTTAAAAATTATTTCTTGATGAGTAAAATTTTGCCCAGAACAAATGTACCTCAGGTAAATGTTTGCATTTTCTCATTGTTCTGAATGAGGTCGAGTTAATTTACCAAAAGGTAAATTTCTGTGAACTCTTTTTACTCATATTTACAAAGGGTGCCAGTAATTATGGAGGATACAGTGTATAATAGCTCCCTCTAGCACTATGGTAAGTTGCATGCACTGTGATATTTGGCAGAACTGTAAATATATTGCTGTTATACTTGCTAATATTACCCTGCATGAACATAAAAATAATCAACTTGGCCACTCTAGATTCAAGGGGAAGTTACTCTTGAAAACTCGATAAACCTTTAAGATGCAATGATACGGTTAACTGGAGTAAAGTTAACATGACATGTAAAATACAGAAACCTTAGCGAGCTGCTTATTTTTTAGGCGCCACCGCTGTCCACACTCTTCGACTGGGCTGTATACAAAGGCAAATGGTGCCTGTGTGCTGACGGAGTACACTGAGAAGTACCCCACCTATGAGGGTCACAAGGCCCCCACCAGCATGAAGCCCCACCAGGCCTATCGGATGGAGCAGGGAAGGATGGAGGGCACCACAACTTTCAAGTAGGACTTCATAGGACTTCAACAAGATGATAATTTGTATTAATTGCTGCATTTCATGTTCTTAAGCCAAATTTTGGCACAAATATCTGTGCATCCAATGATAGATAAAAGTCGTTTGAACAGATTGTGTTTATTTTTCTACATTGCTAGTAATTTCAGGTAAAGACATTTCTAGACATCAAATTGGACACGGCAAAAACCAGTAAGCACTAAGTTCTGTTGCTGAGCACAAGTGTGAGGAATTTTTTTAAAGTTATTTGCTTAAACTCAACATCAGCATGACATAAAACAGGTTTAAGTCAAATCATCTGCTTGCCTGATTGTAAGTTTTAGTGATGCTCTACACTGTTTCATCAGTTTGGAACCTATTGATTTAATTTTATTGCAAAAAATTGCCTCATCTTTTAATTCCTTATATATCAAAATAATGGATTTCTATCAATATGCGGCTTAAGAGGTCACATACTCGCGGCAAACGTAACATTTAAACAAGACTAATTAACATCTTGTTAAAATCTTACAATTGCAACTGTGTTGGAAAAAATATCAGCATACACATGGGGACCCAAGCACCAGGTTTGAGAACCACTGGTCTAACTGAATAGTATTATAAATGGACTACAGTTGACATGTAAATTTTGTTTTTAAGATGAGGCAATATACAAGATCAACAAGTCTGAGTAAAATGCAGATGTAAGCAAAAATGTTGTATTGGTGTACTTTTTCCAGGTCTGACTATGTTCCATATGAAGTGTCTCGTAGGCCTGTGAAACAACAGGCAGAATATAAGCCTAACAGTGGGGCAATTGATCTTCACACGACTTACAAACAGGACTTCAACCCATATGAAGTACAACCATTTATCCCCGTGAGACCCAAGGAGCGACCGCATTCAAAAGGAGGCAAGCTGGACACTGTACCAACTTACAAAGGTGATTATACATAGCCTTCTGTGTTTGCTTTGGTATTAAAATACACATTTACCTTCATTTTATTCCTATTGACAGGATTTGGTTTACATGACCTCCAGTTTCAGTATACCACACGCTACTTCAAACATTGTTTATGTTAGCTAGCAAACATCAGCCATCTGCAGTTATTTGAACAACTATGAGTAATAGAACTTATTTCCCTTCTTTAAAGAGGATTTTCGCTCATGGGAGGTCCATAGGAGGGAGCTGCCCAGAACAGAATTCATATACCAGCCTCCTACTGTGAAGTTTGGAAACGCAACAACATTCCAGGATGATTTCGTCCCGAGAGACCTGGTGCCTCGAGAGAGCTTCAAGCCTCCCAATGTGGCCAAACAATCCCACGAGCCTTTTGACGGCCTTACAAGCAACCGCATATCCTTCATAGCCCACCCGCTGGAGGCCAGATTTGTCAAGCCTAAGGAAGAGTACAAGCCCAGCAGCCAGCCCTTTCAGGATCATACTACCCATCGCACTGATTTCCAGGGTCTCCCTAGCCCGCTGCCAAAGAGCTGCAAGCCTAATTTTGCGAAGGTAGCCTCCGATGCCCCCTTCCACGATAGCACAGAGTTCCGTGACAGCTTCCAGCAGTGGCCAGTCACCTTGCCCCAGTTCCGGCAGCCGGCGGAGTATGTGGGCCCTGGAGTACCCATGGATCTCAGCACCACCTTCCAAAGTGATTTCATCAAGCATGCCGTGCAGCCTTTTGTCTCCGTAAGGCCCTTGCCTCATCCAGTGCAGTCCTCTGCTCCTTTCCAAGGCAATACGACCACGAGGGATGACTTCAAAGCCTGGTCACCACAGAGGCAGGAGATAATCAAGAGGCCAGAGGAGATGAGGAAGTCCAGCGGGAAGTTTGACTCCCTAACCACGTTCAAGGCCCACTACACGCAGCATGATGTCCATCCCCCAGCCAGCTGCAAGCCCGCCCACGCCCCAATGAAATCTGAAGCGCCATTCGAAGACGGAACCATGTATGGCATCGAGTTCACTCCAAAGAAAATCACTGCATGTCCTGCGAGTTTCCCCTCCCCTCCTGGTTACGTCTTTGATAACTGTGATGAGAGAGGCCATAGATTCTTCCGCAAGATGTCATCTCAAGAAGGTAACAAAATGGAAGTGGCTTCTGCGGTCCATACTCCAAAGGAAGTGGCTGTACTGTCATAAACTTCCATTGTGTGTAAAGGCTAGCTATCATGCCGTTTCTTTCCCTGAAATTATGGATCCTGGTAAAATTCCTGTTTTCTGCTGTGATTTAAGTTAAAATTGAACTTTGTCTGGAACAAAATTCTAAACATCTAAATGAATTGCTAGGCTCCGGATGAACATGATTCTTTCAAGTAAATGACTGTACCCAGAAATCAAGAAATTATTTTAACAGTCTCTTATGATGAATAATGCGGAAAATGTTTTGCAATAATAGATATTTCTTTTAATTCTGTGTTCACATACAAACACCACTGCACCAAAGCATTATAACCACATGCCTAATGAGATGTTGCTTGCCCACGTGCTGCCAACACAGCTCCATCAAGTTGATGTCCACATGAATGCCTGGACCTGGGGTTTCCCAGAAGAATATTTTCCGGAGCATCATACTCCCTCCTGCACTCTGTCTTCCTCTGACAATGCACCTGGCATCTGACAATCTCCTCTTCAGGTAAAAGGTGTAGTCATTGCCCACTGAGGTTCATGAAGTAAAAACAAGAGTCATCTGGACAGTGAACCTCCATCCATTGCTTCAAAGTTTAGCTCTGAAGCCCACATGCCCACCATCATAGGTAACTACACCCGATTTGGCCTTTGTCACAGTTGCATAGGTCCTATTTCTCCCACATCCAAAGCTTCAACTACAAGGACCAACTATGTGCTTACAATCCACGGTCTATTTTGAGATCTTGACATGCACTGTAGTTACAGAATAATCAGCTTTATTCATTTTATTAGTGGATGGACACAATGCTTTGGCTCATCAATGCGTATATTGGCATGTGTGTGCATATAAATACTGTTTATGATGCTTAAATTGTTTACTTCTGTAAAGCTGAGTGGAAAATGTCTTTAAATACAAGTTTTATTATTTTGAAGCATCTAAGCTTTAATATCAATTGTCAAATTCATTAGATTTGATGATGTAATTTAGCTATACAATTTCAAGTAACCTGTTTAATGAAGTTGTGTGTGTCGATGTTGTATCGATGATGAACACAAGTGCAAATGTTTCAATCTCAAAAGCACATAAGATTGTCTTTATTTTCTCAGTACTGGTTCCTATAGCACTTTAATAAATCTCTACTTTGTTGCAGCATTTTTGCTCTGCATTTTATCAATCTTTCCACATGCTGGGTCAACACTCAAGACATTAAACAGTAAATGTCAGCAGATACAGTGAAATGTTGTGTTTAGGTACACATTACTTTGTATTTCATGATAAATTATGGTTCTGGAAGATAATTACTATATTTCCCAACTGCATGCATATGAAACCAAAAAGGGATAGTTGACACATACTGATGAATCATGTTATGGAATGCTAAATGCAGGGTTAATCTCCAAATTTTAAATACACGGTACAAACACACGTTAAAACGGTAACTTTGGTAGTAAGAAAATAAACTCCCCAAATCTACACTCAATGTACAGTATTGCACTTTAAACATAATATATACAAACAATTTACATTACACTACATTTATATTTAAAAAAAAAAGGCTAGAACAGATTTTATTAGTTTTCTGAAAGAAAAATGCATGCACGGATGCATGGCATTGCAGTGTTTTTGTACTATCACGCAGACCGTTTTCCCTTCATACTGAATGCAAATCAGATAATTTAGCCTTTGTTTCTGAAGCCAAATATGACTTAACACTGATAAAATTCCAATTACATGCCTGTCCCATTTTTTCTGTCATTTGCTATTTTTTTCTTGTTTGTGATTGGGCGTTTTTGATGATTGACTTTGTATACATTGCTCGTAGCTGTAGAATGTCAAGGCACAGCTCCCAGAGAATAATCTCACTTCATGAAAGACTTGTACTGTTCGCATCATGTGATGTCATTGTTTTTGCCGACTTTCACACTAAAGTCTGCAACATAACAATATATTATGTACTATCTATCTCTGCAGTTCTACATCAGGTCTAATCAGGGCCTCTGACATTCTTTTAAAATCTTGAAATACTTATCAGCAAGGTATGTAGACAATTTTACTGATATCATTATTTACCGTGCCTTCACACATGTGAATGGTCATTGATAAATGCTCCTACTCTTTAACTTAAACCAGAACAACGCATACTTGTTGATGCTCTGATTGCAAACTGCCAATTAGTAAACCACGACTATATCACAACGTTAGATGCATTGGAGTGACTATTTCTGTGCTCTTATTGAGTAGCTAGTAAAATAATTCAAATTTTGGGCAAACCAGAATGGTTCAAACACATTTTCATACTTGTATGGATATTACTGGGGTCATGTAAAAGCCATAAAGTATAAAAGCCAAATCTCCAATCTGCTGAAGTTATCCATTTCAACTTCACGTGTCCATGAATTTTTTGGTAATGTAAACATTTACGAGGAAAATACTCTACAGTACATAATTTTATCACACTAGCTTACACAATAAGCCATCTCAGACACTATTCAAGCAAATGACCAATCCCAACAAATACAATTACTTGAGAGTTCAGCCATGATTTTTCTCACAGCAAAACTCAAGCTTTACATTTCAAATATTTTTTTAGTGTTTCATTCAGGGGGATCTCAAATGCTACAACACCTTGTTGTTGTTGTTACTTAGCAACACCACTTAATTGGCTAATACGAAATGGATGCAACAGACACTACATGTAATAGTCATACTCAAAATGGATGCAACATGTAATACTCATCAGTCATCACATTGCAGTTTAAGTGCTGCTATGAGGGCAGATATTTCATGCATCCAGAGTTACTGACGGTTGGATGGAATCATATCCAGAACGGGTCCCCATCTATTTCCATCAGTAGTTCCGTCTCACCTCACAAGTGTCCAAAAACAGGGCAATGTCTGTGCTCTCCTTCTTCGCTTCTTCAGTTAGTCGCAGGTTACGAAGGTAAAAGATTATGAAAACGAATTCTGGTCCTCATTTACAAGCAGTATCTCTCAGCAGAGGAGCAGTAACAGCTTTTTCCAGTACATTTCTCAGTGAGAAAAAGAAAGAAAAATGTCAGGCTGTTTTTAGAAGGTGAAAATTGTAGCTCAATGCAAGATCTGCTTCTGCTGAGCACTCAGATCACCCCCCCTCTCCCAGGGCTCCTCTGCTCCTGCTGCCAGTTGTTTGGAGTCACTGTTCGGCTAGTGCTCCCCCCCCACAGGATTCACAGCACCTCTGCTTGTACAGAGCCATGCCGCAGAGTCCCAATCGCTTCACCACAGAGCAGTACTGAGTCGTGTCCTTGCATTCACCTGAGAGAGAACAAACAAATAAATTACAAGGCCCCGGCCCACCCTCAAAACAGAAGATCCATTTCCTACATGAAAAATAAAACACAGAAATGCTCTGTGTATAAAACTCTTGAGTGACCTTCCAAAAATTACAGGTGTCTGGGTTTGAAAAGAACAATGTTTAAATACCCTCTAGGGGGTGCTGTGACATAACATCTCAACTCAATTCCATTTTATTTGTATAACACTTGTAACAGAAGGACTGTCACAAAGACGCTTTACGGAGAAAAAAGGACAGTGCCCAGCCTGAACCCTTGAATATCAGATCAGACAAAAAACTCCCAAAAAGGAGAAAAATCTTCAAATGGTGGTAAGAAAAATAACTCTCCAGTGGGATCAGTAATCACTTCAGAGCTTTGGTTTCTTGCTCACTGCTTCAAGCACTAACATTTGCCCCAATGTTTTGTTGTGATACCAAAGTAACCATGCAATAAAATGCAACTATCCAACGATAGCACAATTTAACTTTAAACCTCTCATCTGTTGGCAATTCAGTGTATGGCTTCGGGTGTACAGTTCACTCAAGATTTGCACACATGTTTTTCCCAGATATTATTACCACAGAATGACCACCAATTTGCCAGTCTTTCTTAGGTTTATCTGGTATTTCTTTAAACAGAAAAAGAGCAGAAAAAAAATGAGAAAGGCACTTCTGCCAATTCTTCAAACCTCTCTCACACGACACGAAGGAACCACAGTTTCGGTGGCTGCAGAACGAAGAAAGCTGCACCACAAAGGAAGGTTTCATGGCCTGTTATTTCTGAAGTATGACCCAACAGGTTATTAACAGTGTTTGCCGGTCCGTGCGAGTCTTACTGCCACAGGAGATGACATTGCAGTGTTGCCAGGTAGTGGGACGCCGTTGCCAGGCGCAGTGCTGATCTGGGTGGGCCTTGTTGTTCCTCCTGTGGACGCACTCCACCGTACGGGACTGGAAACCACTGCCGCAGGCCGCTGTGCATGATCGCCAGGGCCCGAGCCTCCATTTCACATCACACATCTCCGAGGAGCAGTTCCGCTCAGACACAGGTCTGGAGAGAGCACAGTTGCACACAGTTACACATCTACAAAAACACTCAGAGATTATATCACAATATGTAATATTATTTCATATACTGCACATTATATTATATTATTTTACATTAGGGCAGGGATAAGAAAAACTTGGGTATTTGCTGTAATACTGTAATGCTAATACTGCCATAATAGACAATTATTTGAATTCCAGACTGAAGTTCACAAATCAGCCACAAGATGTCAGCAGTGCACAAAACAAAAAGTACATTAGTTCATTTGTAAACCTCTGAAAATTAGAGAAAGTAAAGAGAATGAAGATGTATATGGCCACAAAGTCAATCTAATTTCCTACAGAGAAATGCTGTGCTCAGCTTTATAAAGCAGGAAGGCACTCTAGCTCCCCCTTCTCTTGCTCCACAGCCTATTTGCCAGGCAGTGAATTTGAAAAACAGCAGGCCAGGAGTAGAAAAGGATTTCGGAAAGCATCCGAGTTCATGTGATATTCCAATATAAATGTATATTGATTACTTTATGATTACCAATTAGTGTCACAAAAAAAGCATGGCAATGTCAGTAGCAGGCATCTGGAGGACACAATTCGGACCAACAAAAGACATGTCAGAAATATCACATTGAGAATCTCATTAATGACTGCACCACAGAGCCAAGAAGGTGTTGATGCAACTGGTGTAAGAATGGTCGCAATTTTGTGTGTTACCTGTTCCTTTCATCACAATGAGGTTCCGGGAGGGCGGAGCCATTCAGATGCTTGCATACCACTGATCTGCTCTGCAATGTTAGGGCGGGGCCAAGGCATCTTCCAGCGCACTGAGGCAATGTGATAACACCATGCCATCATTGGGGATGTGTTGTTACCGAAACCATCATTATCATTATGAATGAATGCGGCAGAACAGACACGTACCTGTCCCCAGGGACTGGCCTGCCACACAGCACAAGTGTCTGACTGGCATTCCTCCCTGTCTGGGGGCATCAGCTGCCCCCTGCAGGCAGACAGGGGTAGGACCCTAACCACACCTGAGGCCTCCAGCTGCTGGCAATAGACCTTCCTCTGCCTCGAGCCCCGCCCACAGGGGGTGGAGCATTTGGACCATGCTGTGGTGACCCAGCTAGAAAATCAGCAGAGCCTGTCTATTAGTTTCATCCAACTCAAAAAACAACCACAGTCCTGCTCAAAATGCCAACAGTCTCCCTGGGAGATTCACTAGAATGAACTCATTGCTGTTGTAAGGATGGGCATGCATGGGGAATGCAATAGAGCTTTGAAATTTGGCAAAAAATAACTGAAACAACATGATAATCACTTTAAAACAGACAATGATATAAGGAAAGCTCCATTCCTTCACGGACCGCCCACTAGGTACTTTTGAATCTTATTAGAGGTAGCTGAGGGACTGAGTACTGTATCTAGTTAAATGCAGTGAGAGTGTGAATATCGTACCGCATTTTAAGCAGCAACTTACTTGTATTTATCAGAGGTATCAGGAATATTGTGTCTTGTTGAATATAGCTGGGAGAAGCAATATTGAATCTTATTATAGGTAACTGAACAGGAATATTATACCTTGTTTAATGAAGCTGGGAGAAGCAATATTGCATCTTCTCAAAGATAGCTGAGAGAAGGGATATTGTGCCTAATTAAACGAGGATAGGAGGAACATGGGAAGTGTTTGACATTATGCTGTGGTCTTGAAAACACCAGCAAGAACAACAGACAAAATTTATGGGCACCTCAAACCCTCTCAATGGTGTTAAATGACAAAATGGCAACCATGAGTTTAGCACAGGTAATGGCTCTTGACATCTTTATTTCTGTAACTATAAACTGAGGCTGACCACATTAGCCTTTTGGCTCCCACAAAAATAGCAATGTGTGCGGTGGCTTTATAAGTCAACAGGCTGCGCATTCCAGGCGCCAATATTAGGTTCCCCAGAGGGAATGAACTCGTGTCAAGGTATTCTAGCTACAACACTGAGGACATGAGTTTTTATGCTACAAAGTGGTCGCACTTGCTTTCATTGTTGAAAACAAACCCCAGTTGCTGAAGCTCCGCCCAGAAGTTTTTTTCCTTCATATTCCTCTCTTAGTAACAGAACAGATGTCTCAGGTCCCGAAGGATGAGAGCCACAGTCGCAGAAACGCAACACCCCGTGACCTGTTTACGCATCACGAACCAACACAAATCTTCCACGGGAAAAAAGGCAAACTGAGGCACCTGCTCTATGCTGTACATTTCAGAGAGCACCAGACAGGGGTTCAACTGCTAAGACAGATGCTAACGCCTGCTAGCGCTGGCATCAAAAGGCCAGTAACAGCCATCTGTGGTTTATAGGGCTCATAGGGGCAGCAAGAAAATCCTCGCTGAGCGAAGATCACCCATAGAGAGCTCTAGAAAAAAAAAAAACGCTAAGCAGTTTTGCAGGCCCAAATGACACCAGGATTAATGTGAAAGTCTGTCCACTTGGGTATTATAAAACAATGGGTTCTGGCATGTGCGTCCATGACAAATTAAGCGTTTTTTATTTGGCAGGATGAGTACTCCCATAATTTATTTTATTTCACTTTTTTTTGTACTAAGTGCTAGACACCAGTACGTGTTCTACAGGGAAGGTATCATTCAGTTTGAGCCAAACCAAAGCAATCACTGAGGTTAATGGCATGGATGCGGAGCGGCGCTCAGATGGTACAGAATGCCATCTAACATTCCCAGTAGAACCTTGCAGGCTGATTCATGTTTTTTTGGAGGCGTCGTGAGAATCCCACATAAAACACAGCAAACGAGTGACCGGCTTTTTAATGGGTGAGAACAGATTGGCCCAGGGTTATAAAAAGGGGGAGTGGAGTGGGCGTTGCGTGTGCAGTCGAGCTGATTTCACGGTAGGGCCAAACTGGGTTCCTGCTTTCATTGTAAGGGGATGAACTGTGTGTTAATCATTGTCTGACAGGTGATTGGTCTGACCCGGCCCTAGGCTGGCCTACCCGGCGGGGCAGTCTTGCACGCTGCAGGCCTGAGGTCTGGCGACCGGCCGGGGGAGGTGAAGGCAGGATGACGGAGGCACTTCCTCCCCCTCAGGGCTGAAGCAGCGCACGGATCTGGACTGAGTGCCTCGGTTTCCGCAGCTCGCACTGCACACGGTCCAGTCACCCAGCCTCCACACGTGATCTGGTGATCGCACAGTACAAAACGCTAGTTATGGTCCGGAGCCTTCACTGCATACAGGGCTGCATTCACCATCACCTTCATATTTGTCAGGCCATGCAGTCATTCAACTGAACTCACCCTCCAAATTTAGTCTCAGTGCAAAGTATTTCCAAAGAAACAACAGCTCATGACGCTGCGCGATCAATGAATCAATCAGTACGCCTCACAAACATCCATACTTATCAAATAGTGGAATCACAACAACAGGTGTAAGACATCTGATTTCAACTAAACAATATACAGAAAATACATTCCGCTTACAGGAAAACACAGCGTAATTAAGCGCATAAGGTCTGCACAACTTTGCCATCCATTTGGGTGTAAAATTGTCTGTAACTACGTCACATTGCATTATTTGTTACAGATCATTTGTTTCTGTTGCTTTTGTTATGGTTCTCATGCCGACTGCTAAACAAACTGCAGAAATGACTCAGCGGCTGGAAGCGCTCTTCTCCAGAAGCTCAGCTCATGAGAGTACTCCCGAAGGCTTAAGGCTAGCATTTTTTAGGTTTTTGTTGCACACTTTTCCCATTTATTCATGCTGAGTCTATACTTGCCACGGTAAGAACAATAGAAAAAACATGGAACTTCAACAAACAATAATTGAGGACAGATTATGTCAATAAACAAGAAGGAGCTCATAGCTATCTCTGTCTAACATCGTATTCTTTATTTATAATGTCTTCATTTATCAGCTATAGTTTTACAATAATATCATTATACTCTTTCCCTCCCCCTCCAAGATATTTATTTTTTTTGTTACTGTCCGATGAGCCAATTTCAGCAAAATTCAGGAATTGTTTGTGTCTCGCGGTGCCGCAATTTGCCGCATCAATTAAGCCCCAATGACAGCGCAGCTGTGTCCACACAGCAATCCAAATTAAAATCCGCAGTGTTGAGAAAGCTGTCAACTTTAATGTTCTCACCTAGCTAGACATTAGTTTGCCGCAAAGCGAGGCATGTCGAAGAGCATGTTAAAGAAGCCTGCAGTAATGATATGGCTAAACATTCCCACTGAGGATCAGATGTGCGCTAATAGAGTGAGCGCACAGACCTTCAAGGCTGATGTGGATCCAGGCAGATACAGGCTGTGAGGCAATGGAGGTCTGGCATTGGTAGCTGCCGTTGAACCTGCCGAGGAGTGTGTTGACCTCCAGCACCCGCCCCCCAACCAGCATCCTGTGCTGGGGGCCCGTGGCATCTTTAAGGGTCCGGTTCTGGAAGTACCACCTCACTGAGTCCCTGTGGCTAGAAACCACAGGGCAGCCTGAGGAGACAATGCTTTAAATGAAGCTAAGAGCTAACAACACAGATGGTTGGGCTAAGTGGCTTGTTCTCGCCACTTTGGTACATTGCAGCGAATTATTCCAGTGGAACTTTCTGCCCTGCACATGCATGCAGCTTAAGCAGCACTCCGTGCGACTCTATTTCCTGCTCTACAACTAACAACTGACCTCCATCCAAGCGAAACATGCGTTACTAAAAACAAGCACCCTCCTCCACTCCACTAAACAAAAGAGTCATTCTTAACAAGCGTAATAGTCTCGTAATTAGACTCAAAACTGTATTTCTTTCGCTGTAGTTGAAAGTGTTCATTGTTTTCAGTTTATGTTGCTTATCAACAGAGACATTCATACCCTTGGTAAATCTTGAAATGACTCAAACTCTCTCACGCCTTGGACAATCTTTTTGTTTTATTTAGCAAAGGGAAAGCAAAATAAGATTGTGAGTTGAAATTCAAGCCAAAAATGCTTGAGATTGACTTTTTTCTGCTGTGTCTACAGCGCCAAACAGCAGTGGTGCCGTGAGAATTGAAAATTGTGCAGGCACATAACATACCATTAAAAGCATTACTAGTCTTTACTTGTTCTCAGTCATTTTCCTCGATTAACACATTTTCAAATTATAAGAATAATCTGCCAGCAATAAAAGACACAGCTTCGTTCTTAATGTGATCTTGGGACGACTGAATAAAGATGAGAAAAATAATATAATCACAAGTAGGCCTGTGCTTTATGAATTATAACCTGCTCTGGAAGTTCCTTTCTACCTTTTTGCCACATCAGATGATCTAACCTGTAGTTCAAGATCATTTAAATTATTTAAATAAAATGAAAAACAAAACTTAACAAAATTTCCAGTAAGGCTGTTTGAAATACGCCAAATTGCATGTCCAAAATGTCACCTTGCATGAACGAGGAGAACCGTTGTAGCAACACCTGATTGATAATCTGTGAACTGTTTTCGGAGTGAATGTGTTGTTTATTAAGAGAAATGATTGAGAACAAGTCAGGACTAACAATTATTCTAATAGGATGTTTTAAGGCTTCCCAGATTTCATTTCTGCTGCGCCACTGGCGAACAGTTCATGTCCATGATAAGTGATCCAATTAATAGGCGGGCAGCACACGGGAGCTCAGTACCTATACGCAGAATGTCCCCGGGTCGGACAGTGCTGCTGGTGCCACTGCGGGAGGCCATCAGTACTCTCTTACGATTGGAGGTCCGATCCCCCGACTGGCCCAGGGTGTTTCCTGTTCAAAAACAGCAGTCGCCACATCGCTATGAAAGCAGCAACAAATTACCAACATCAACATTTGCTTCACATCGGTATGCAATTAAAAGCTCTTTTTACAAACACAAACTTGTGTGCCAAAAAACATTAAGGTGTTAACATAAAAAAAAATAAAAAAAAAGATCTGGCTCAACTTCTGATATGACATCAGTTTGCGAATATTTTTATTGCCAGCAGGCACAATGTTCAAAAGTTGAAATGTCTGTGTGGTCACCAAGCAACATTAGCATTGCCATCTTGTAGCTGAATTTTTGGAGATTCCAGAGAGTACCACCCCTTGATTGTAAACAAGGCTCTACTTGCCTGACTATTGGTCGAGAGTGTGAATTTGCATGTCAGTCCTCAACCAAGTTGATCTCCCATAGAAGTGACTAATGTTGTTGCAAACTGAGGCGCAAATCTTCAAAGTGAGGAAATAAAAATGATCCCATGGACAAACTCAAGTAAAGCGAGTAGAGATTTTGCCAAAAGCCTCTTTTTTCCTCATATATTGAAGCTTGGTCAGGTATCATCACAATATGACAAGTTGGGACAAGAATGTTGGGTGAAAATGCACCCAATGCAAAGCAAATTTTTGGGTGCGGACAGATTATATCCGAAGTCAATGATTTTGTTCGGTACCATTGGAACATTAATATTGTACAGCATTTCTCACATGTTGGTATTCGGAGTTTCTTGATGAATTTTTTTTCAGAATTTTTTAAAGTATTGTTTGTTCATTGCCAGTCAGGGGTGCCAGTAATTTTGGAGCCCACTGTATGTCGTAAGCATTTTATTTCCCTCATTTTTCACTTTCAAACTTGAACAACTCTCAGAACTTGATAAAAGCAATCTGGATCTGAGGTGTGCATTTGTGAAACTGGCCCTGGTTCACGGATTCCCAGTATCCCATATCACTGAGTGCAGGTGAACTCAAAACGCGTCTTAATGGTTTTTTCAAAAGGTCCTAGACCACCATGGAATGCTCAACCAATTTCACATACTGAATCATTCAGGATTCTGGACCGTAATAGATATCCTCAAAGAGTAACACTTAACGTATGAAGTGAGATGGATTTCACCACCCTGGTGGTGCATGAATCAAGCCAATTTTTATTTCTGCCAGAGCCAGGACCCTTAGTACTGCTCCAGTGTGAAGATATTTCACACCATGTTCCTCGTCGCCAACATCAATACAGCATTTATTCATCTGTCTCTGAGCTGACATGAAAGGAAAGTTGATGGTAACTGACAGGTCCAGATAAGACCCACAATTCGAAATGCATTTGTCTGGTTCTTCTGGATAACACAGAGTTGAAAACTAGCTACAGTTTAAAATAAAAAAAAATAAAAAGTTGACGAAATTTTAAAATAATGCAACCAGCTGCAAAGCAGTTAGGAGTTTGAACTTGAAGTTGAGCAAACACAAAATTCTTAGTAGCTGGTCGCCTTACTTAATGTTTAGTTTACTTTTTATTTTGACTGTCGAGAAGTACACTTCACAACCTACCAGAAATGTGGAGGAGAACAGAGGCTTGAGCTTTTCCCAGGGGATTGGAGGCCACACATGAGTACATCCCATAATTCTCAAAGGAAACATCACTGAGCAATAAGGAGCCATTGAACAGAGGGAGGGCATTGGCAGACATCTGGCCCTCTTTCTTATGCCAGGATACCACTGGCAGAGGGATACCTGTCACAGAGAGAGACACACCAAGCATCCAGACAATTCAGACACCAATCTTAATCTATTCAGCTATTCCACTTCAAATTTGGAAGAATTTGATCAGTGAAAGGGACATGGAGAGGTACAAATCAGTCCAATAAATGAAAATTGCTTGAGTTCTGTCAATTCTCCAAATCATTTAACCGCAGAGGACACTAATGAAAAGCATATGACGGTGGTATGCATTTCGCACTACATCCTATTCCATGGCAGATAATGGGCCCTTTCTGACATTTCTCCAAAGACTGGGTGCAAACAAGCCAAGGAGCCTCTTAAACAGTTGAAAGTAGGATGGTTCTGGGTACAAGAGTGATTTGTTTGTGTGGCAGCAGTGCTGGAGGGATCTTTGTGAGATGCTGGCATCCCCAAATAACCTGAACACTGTAAGTCACGAGACGTTTGTCTTAATATAAAACACACTGGGTCATTTGGGGCTTGCATCACTCATCTTGCACAGTGATGGATTTCGCTTCTATTTATAAATATCCTGGGCATCACACACAAACACAGATAAACACATACATACATTTATACACACACACACACACACGCACAGACACACACACACATACACTTATAGAGTTGGTGTTCCATCTGGGATAGGGAATGCAGATCTTACTGAATTAATGAATATATCAAATGAGGAACATTCATATAACTTATTCATATCAAAGAAGAAATAAACACCGAATGTGATTGACGAAGACTAATATTTCAAATCAAGAAATTATTCAGGCTTGCACAGTGCCTGAACTGAAGACGGAATATTTAATACTTATCGCCTCAATGGGGCACACTTATAGCATCTCAGTTCTGTACTGTTCATAGTTCTAAAATAATTAGAAAATGGATAAATAACAGAGTTTCAGCCTGTCACACAGTCAGTACTGTTGAACAGTGCTCTAACAGGCACCAGCTGTACGTGTCCCACAATCCCACAGGAGCGAGAGTCAGAGTTTCCCAAGAGTTTTGCAGTGGCCCCAGCATCATAGATTAAATTACGCTGCATTATTAGTACTGAATGAGCTTATTTCAGACTTGACGCTGTACAGGATTCGTGAGGCTCGCAGCACATATGAACTGAGTGTAACTGTTTAGATTAGCTACACTATGGTGCATGTGCTCAAGCCTGGACACAAGGATAGCACCTCTACCAGAATTTCCCTCATGGAGTATTTGTTGGCAGTCCATTCTTACTTACATTCCAGAGAGTATGTGTAAACTTATTTTAAGTTTTGTATGAAGTTTAATTACCCTATCTAGTTACCTTTCACATTTAGGGCTTCCATACAGACAACATGAAGAGCATAGCTGGACAGAAGGTTCAGTCACACACAGGAGATGATATGGCTGAGCAGACAATCTCTGAAGGTGGGATGATAGGAAAGCCATTGTATTTGGTCCAATACAGCTTCATGTTGTAGTAGGTTGCACATGACCCATTACAACAAGCCATTCGATTGGGACATATGCAATCTCATGGACGTGCTACAAGACCAGTTATATATATATATATATATATATATATATCACTATAATGTTGACATTTTAATCAAACAAGGACACTTCAGTTCCACAAGATTACCTTTGTAAATGATATAAATGAAATTCTCCGAAAGACCAACAAAACCCTGTGTGGCGAGCTTACTTCACAAGCAGTTTATTCCCAGTTGACTGTAACCCACCATCATCTCTACATGAAGGAAGACTGGATGTGATGTAAGCATTAAACATGTGAATGGAGACATATGGAAAAATAAATCTTTGCATTTGAAGAATCCATGGTAACGGAAAAAAAAACCAATGCTTGAAGAATAAACTTACTGTGTGTCTTAGTGACTTGGACTAAAGCATAATGAGAAATGCTTTGTTTCTCGTCCATAATTAAAGCTGCAGGGCTGCTTCTTGAGCAGTTCTCTTGACACCCACCTGTAACAGGACAGTCCAGTGTGACGTTTGCTCCGGGCCGAACGCTGACCCTGCCACCAACCGCTGCCCTTAACGCGCTGCTCTCCACATCGGAAACGTTCTTCCCCGAGACTAAGATCTTTGGTGGTTCTGTCTCAAGGAACAAAACAAGATTGCTCTCTCAGCTGGAACCATGTATGAGAGCGATGTTCTCTCACCAGGTGCATAATTTTTAACTCACACACGTCATCCGGAGAAATTATTTCTGACTTCCGGACATTGGAATGGTCAAGGAAATGAATTTGGCACTCAGTAGCGCAATTGTTGCAGTAAATGGCCGGGAGACTTATGGCCTTGAGAATTAAACAGAACTAAGTGCTAATTCAGAGCTAAGAGCCACAGTCAAAACCTTCTGTTATTACTTTTAATAATGCAGCACAGCCATGTTCATATTTCAGAGATAGTCTTATTTGAGCATTTGGACTGAAGTCACCTCATTTTAAGTGGTTGTAATTTTAACCCTTTAAACTCTTTCACTTAAGTCCTCCCTAGCTACATCACACTAAAAGCTGAAAGAAGCCTCAAACCCGGAAAGCCATGTTTTTATGGCCACGGCAAGATTTTAACGTAGGTCTTAAGTTCAACAGGTTTGAATACAGCAGCAGTAATTGACAGACCCATATATGAGTTCGTAAATTTTATGGGGTGAAGTGGCCTATAGATGAAAACACTATAAACCCCTTCAAATTAAATTAAAGCTGATGGTCAGGGCTGCTAAAATTTAGATAAAATGAACCATAAAATGAGGTACTATGTGAGATGAAATGCATTATTCCCACATTATACACACACATGGAGTGGCACAATGGCACAGCCAGAGGAAACTAAATTCATTGATTCATCAATCACCCAGAGATTATGAGGGAGCTCTGATTAAGTTCAGCTCTCATCTCAGGCTGAGTCCAGGGGTGAGGATTGTGTGGTACAAGAGGCGACTTACCGGCCTGGAGCAACTGGGAGCTCTCAGTGTCAGAGCCCAGTTTGTTTGTGGCTGTGCAGCTGTACACGCCCAGATCTCCCTCCCCGAGGCCAGAGATGTGCAGCCCACCAGCACTGTCCAATGAAACCCTGAGGGACACAGTACAGCTACAGTCACCCAGTGAGTTTACCAAAGGAGTTAAAGAGCAGAAGTTCACAAAATCACTTGTGTGGGTCATCGGAAGGTTAAAACAATACCACGTGCAATATAGTTCAAGTTTTAATAAAAAAGAAAAAATTGTACTGATTTTTAAACCGAATATTAATATTACTATTTTTTTTATTTCAACTCACTATAAATGTGATTTTTTTCTTTATTCATTTTTTATATATTTATTTATAAATCAATAAACAGTTAAAATATCAAATTCTCTCCATGTCAGTTGGACTTGAATAAAATAGAATGATTTGTTTTTTGTTTTTCTTTTTTTATTTCCCATACTTAAAGCTGCAGTTGGTAATCTTTAGAAAAGTAACTTTTTGTCATTTTTGCTAAAACTGTCACTGTGTACAGACAGCATTACATAAAACTAGCACTCTGTAATTAAAAAAAAGGCTCCTTTAAACCCACCTAATGCTCCAACTGCAATTTAAAAGAATTGCTCGGGCCGACCAAAAAGAACCAATTAGAGCCAGGATGGTGTCTGACAGCGGTCAAACAGTGCACATACACGCGCTGCAGACAGCCCCCTCCCCCTTCCTCATCAGTTCACGCCAGTGATCAGTCAAGTTCAAATCTCCGAGAGAGAGTTCGGGAGCTTAGAACCATCAATGAGGAAAAAAATACCGATACCTCAGTTACCGGCAAAAGCACACGGCTAAGACGAGTAAAAAAGGAAGCCAGAGAAAAAAAGCACAAAAGAAAGAATTTAACCAAACCCAGGATAAAACCAGAGTGAACATCAGAGTGGATTTTTAGAAGTGGAAGGAGCTCTGATCTGGAAGGATTAAAAACTGACGCAGAGTTTGCGACTTTTCTCCTTGACAGGTAAACCCCTGCTTTATTTGTTGGTTCATATTTGCTTTGCAAATAAGCGAGTTGGCGTCGCTGACATGCTCACCAAACTAACCCCAGCCCTAACCAGCATCAATTCATTTTCGCTCTGCAAATAAGCGAGTGAACGTCGCTTACAAGCACAGTCGCTGTTCGAATAGCTAGAGTCTTGTAATTGTTGCAGTACTCCGCAGTGCATGTGATGTTACGGTGATGTTGCAGTCAAGCTAACATTAGCTTGTTTCAGATGATAGGGCTAACGCTACTGGCGTTGTTTCATTAGAAAGCAGCAGAAAATCTCTTTATGAAGTGACCTGGCAGTCTTATCAGTGTTTTTGTCCTTATAAATATGTGTAACGTTTCCGTGCTCTCACAGTTAAATGCTGACATACATGATTTACTGGCCATTCAGCTGGATTCACGACAGTTTCTGTACTCAAAGAATGGGTAACTTCCTGATATAAGCATGTGCTGGGTTTTTAATGAGAACATACTGCTGTAGATTACTTTTCATGTCGACATGATTTATTCCTGTTCGTTTGTTGGCAGGCGTGTCGTTGGACCTGAAAAATCCGGGGCTAATGTCCCTCCTTTTTTTGAAAATAATTAATCCTGGCTAATTCTAGATGGGTTTCTGTTATTAACACGTTTTCCAATTCATGAATAATCAAGTGGCAATCGAAGAGACGGCTTCTCTTTCTCATGCCATCGATAAGCGACAAAATAATGGGCTGCATTCAGGACACAAAAATAATTTAATTATAATTAGGTGTATGCACCTGCACTTGGCAGCGGCATTTCAGACAAGTAAGTGGTTTCGTCCGTTTACATTTTCCAATAGGACAGCTGTCTATTTTTTTTTACTACGAATTGAGCGACCGTGCTGCAAAAAAAGGTGTTTGTACTTGTCGCCGAAATTACCTTCATTCGCTGAAGAGTTATGAAATGCCATCGCCGAGTGATGGTGCATAGACCTGATTATAATCAAATAATTTTTCGGTACTGAATGTAGCCTATTATTTTGTCGCTTTCAGATAGCATGGGGGAGAGAAGCCGTGTCTTCAACTGCCACTCAATTATTCTTGAATTGGAAAATGTGTGAATGAGGAAAACCATCTAGATTTTGCCAGGACTAATTATTATCCCTCACTGCGCGATTAGCGCAAAGCGGGGGTTATAGCATTGGGCTCCGTCCATACGGACACATAAAATTGAGGCGGCGGGGGATATTGCTATGTTAGTGGCAAACACTTGTTTTCAATAAACGGAGGGATATTAGATCCGGAATTTTCAGGTCTAAGGACGCGCCTGTTTGTTGGCCAGCAGTGTTGACTGTTCGCAACAGTAACGCTTTCATAATGTGAACATGCAAAATCTCTCCGCAGTTGCATGCATAACAGTTTGCGTGCCTTCGCGTGCACAGCAGCTTCCTGGGGGAGGGTCTGAGGAGTGCAGTGGAGAAGGACAGGGAGGGGGAGGGATCTGAAAGTTGTTATTTTTCTCATTTTTGTGCGAAGTCCTCTCTCTCTTCAAAGTTACCAACTGCAGCTTTAAAGCTGGAGTTTGCAAGTTTTTAAAAAAAAAAAATCACTTATTGTCATATTTGTTAAAACCGTTACTATGACCTGACAGTGGGATGTGAGTCAGATGATCTTTGAGAAAATCAGTCATCTGGCTCCATATAGTGCTTCTAATTCCTTGTGCAAGATTTCACCGCAACCAGGACAAAACAACCAATCAGAGCCAGGAGGAGTGACTGACGATGTCAATTATTTCTCGTGCACACGATGCGGGCTGCCCCCTCCCTTGCGCTTTCAACCTGTGTCTATGCCCAGCCTCTGGAGTTTTACCGAAGCAATGAATCAGGGGGCGTGGCTTTGGTCAGAGACTTGAGGGGAGGGGGTGGGTTTAGAGGTGAGGCTACCTTCAAGTCTTGCTCGCTGTTCCAAGATTGCATACTCCAGCTTTAACTTCACAAACCAATTTGACATTTGTGTAAAGACTTAATGACCCAAAGCCTATTTCAGTGAGGTTTTAATGACTGTGATTAGAGTGAATTTATTATGCTTGGGTTAATGTACGTGCTATGTGTCGTCCTGAGAGAGCTAACCTAACACCATTCGAGAGCCTCCAGTTAAACAGAATCCTTATAACGTCCCTCAGATACTCCATAACCACAGAGATATCCTGCAGGAAAGACTACTTGAAGAAAAGAGTCTAATAACTGGTCTCTGAATATATTACAGCGTTTGTTAAAAATGGCTCTCTGCGCTTTGACTGACAGCTCGATCATTTTTTTGCTTTTATGAATTTAAGCTGCTCCACGAGGCTGGTAAATCTCCACCGACTCCCTCGGCTTCGGTAAAAAGAGGACAGCATTCAAGTCTTAAGGAGGGTAACCCACCCTCCCCCAAGTGTGCTGACACATTCACCTCAGCACAGGGACAATAGGAGGATCAGGCTGCGAGCTCCTCGCAGGCAGCCAGCGCTGCGCTTCAGTCAGGGCGAGCATGTTCTGAAACAATAGACGGTCTGTTGAAATGCGCAGATGGCTGTGTGATTGGGAAGGATCCTTCTCAGCGCTAAGGTTAGATTTATGAAAGGCGCAGCGCTGCAGCTTCTTCAGAGAGGGGCGAGCAGGCCCGAGAGGGGCTGGTCATAGGGAGTGGTGGTTTATGAGCCCCCACGGTGAATAATCCCACAGTAAGTTAACAGGCAGCTGACAGGAGCATGTGTGGAATTATATGCGATTCAGGCCCTTCCAGCTTAATACAGGCCAGGCCTGCTGCTCGCTTGAGCCTGCCATTCAGACTCATCTCATTGTTTATAAGACATCTTCTTTTTCCATTTGAAAAAAGAAACCCTATTTAACTAATTTCACAGGATTGCAAAAAGACAAGATTTGGAGTCACATCAAAATGTGTTTGTAGACCGTTAAATATGCACAATAGTATTTTTCTCTACAGTCAGATTGCGCAACTGGTCATTTCATAAAATGGCCAAAAAGTTTCAGTCATTCCATGAAATGGCTAGCGCTAAACTCCAGTCATTTCACAAAATGACCAAAAATTTTTAATAATTTCACAAAATGACTGGTTCCACTATCTGTATACTTACTATACTGTAACATGTAACTTGTAACATTTGAGGAAAGTTTCCGTAAGCGTCTTATTGGAAGTCAAAAATGGCTCCAGGGGTGTTTTAAAGCGGACACTGAGCTGTATTACTGAACGTCAAAGGTAAGTAATGAGTCAAAATTTTGGAGGTCATGCCAACATTTTTTAGATACTGATGGATAATTCAACAAAAAGCCGACTTGATCCAGTGCATAAACCCCAAAATAGCCTCTGTCCTTCCTGTGAGTTGAAACTTCATATTTTCAAGGAAATTTTGCCTCCAATACACTGACAGGTAGCAGCTCTCGGGTAGTATGAAATGGTGAGAATTTCATTACCTCAGCCCTGAAGTGTGCAAGATGTTCTCAGTGCTACTTTCACAAAGACAAGCTCACACAGATAAGGATGGGGTGAGGGGTTTAATGTACTCGGATGATGGAAATTGTCCTTTGGGTTCTGGTTTTAAATGTGACCTGCCATCATCAAAAAAAAAAGCATGACACGACTCCAAAACAAAATCATGCAGAGAAGGGGGATGCTGTACAAATCCCACACACCGCAGAAATATCCGACCAGCAGTGATGCTAAGCGAGGTCCTCCCATGTGGAATACATATGTGGGGACCAGGAGTGATGCACCGAGGCGGTGGAGCTCTCATACTGGAATCCAAGACCTCTGTTAATATTACTGCCATTTTCCACAAGTCCACACTGACCCAGATTACAGATGCCTTAAATCCAGCCCCTAATCATATATATATATATACACACACACACACACATATATATATATATATATATATATATATACACATACACACACACAACCCCAATTCCGAAACAGTTGGGAGAAAGTGTAAATTGTGAATAAAATCAAAATGCAATGAACCTTCAAATCACACCAGCCAGTAATTTATTCACAGTAGAATAGAGATAACATAGCAAATGTTGAAACTGAGAAATTTCACAATATTATCCACAAAATGAGCTCATTTCAAATTTGATAGCTGCTACAAGTCTCAAAGTTGGGACAGGGGCCTGTTTACCATAGTGTAGCATCCCCTCTTATTTTTAACACAGAGTGGAGGTGTCTGGGCATTGACGAGACAAGTTTCTTGAGTTTAGCCATTGGAATTTGATCCCACTCTTGTTTAATACAGGCTTCCAGCTGCTGGAAAGTTTTGGGTCTCCTTTGACGGACTTTTTGTTTAATTATGCGCCAAATGTTCTCAATCCGTGAAAGATCAGGACTACAGGCAGGCCAGTTCAGCACACTGACTCTTCTACTACGAAGCCATGCTGTTGTAATAGCTGCAGAATGTCCTGCTTTGTCCTGCTGAAATAAACAAGGCCTTCCGTGGAATAGATGTCATCTGGAGGGAAGCATAAGTTGCTCTAACACCTTTCAGCATTCATGGTGTTTTTTAAAACATGCAAGTGTCCCAAACCATATGCACTAATGCATCCCCATACCATCAGAGATGCTGGCTTTTGAACTGAATGCTGATAACAGGAGTGGTGGTCTTTCTCCTCTTTAGCCCGGAGGACATGACTCCATGATTTCCAACAAGAATGTCAAATTTAGACTGATTTGACCACAGGACACTTTGCCACTTTGCTACAGTCCATTTTAAATGAGCCATGGCCCACAGAACATGGCGGCACTCCTGGGTCATGGTCAACAATGGCTTCCTTTTTGCATGAAAGAGTTTTAAGTGGCACCTGAGGATGGCATGGTGGACTGTGTTTACAGACAGTGGTTTATTGAAGTATTCCTGGGCCCATTTAGTAATGTCAATGACAGAATCAAGCCGGTGAGTGATGCAGTGGCATCTGAGGGCCCGAAGATCATGGGCATCCAGTAAAGGTCTTCATTCTTGTCCCTTACACACAGAGATTTTACCAGTTTCTCTGAATCTTTTGATAATGTTATGGACTGTCAATGATGAGACCTTCAAAGCCTTTGCAATTTGACGTTGAGGAACATTGTTTTTAAAGTATTCCAAAATTTTTTTTTACGCAAGCCTTCACAGGTTGGAGAGCCTCTGGCCATCTTTACTTCTGAGAGACTCAGCCTCTCTAAGACATCCCTTTTATAGCCAATCATGTTACATACCTGATGCCAGTTAACTTAATGACTTGCTAAATGTTCTTTCAGCTGATTCTCATATATAAATTGCTTCTTCAGCCCTTTTTTTTGCCTGTGTTCCAACTCTTTTGAGACCTGTTGCAGCTAGAAAATTTATAATGAGCTCATTTTGTGAATTAAAATGTAAAATGTCTCAGTTTCAACTTTTGAAAACTTATCTATGTTCTATTGTGAATAACATATTGGCTTGTGATCTGAAAGTCATTGCACTTTGATTTTATTCACAATTTACACTTTGTCCCAACTATTTCAGAATTGAGGTGTATAAATATGCATTTGTAGTAAAATTATAAAAGCTGTAGACAAAATTAAAGACCAGGGCCCTCTTTTATAAAAGGTGCGTAGGCACAAAAAAGGTGCCTATGTCACTTCCTCTGTAGATTTCTGATTCAGAAAAACAAACTTGACATTAAAAAAGGGGAATTATTAAGATTATGCATAATGTCAATAAATTCCAAGTTCATCGTGATTAAATAAATGAAAATTGCATGCAGATGTTTTTCACCCATCCGTATATAAATTAGGTTATTTTCTACTGAATGCCATTTTGATTTTTTTGCGCTTGTGTATTATTCAGGTATGAAATCCACAAACATTTTTATAAATAAAGCCCCAGGTCTTTTGGGGTGAACAGAATTCAGACTCACTGGAGGAAGCTTGACTGACAGGATTGAAAGTTTTATCTTGATGGTTGTCCTTGTGTGGTGTTCTGTGCAGCTCCAGAGAAGAGCTTTTTTTCTTTTTCTTTTTTGCAATGTACAGGATGATGGTCTTTTGATGCTCGTTAAACATGGACAGAGTATTCAGTGTCCTTTTTTTGGAAACAAAAGATTGGTTCCTGACTTGATATAAATCTTGATGCAAAATATAAATCACCAGTCTGGTTTTTTTTTTTTTAAACAGAGATTCTAATAATCTCAAGTGCTTTGCATGCTTTTATAACCTTCATCTCAGGCTTGCACAACAAAGTGTTATGCGCTCAGAAGATTTTCTCTGCTCTGGAAAGCGCTAATCTAAAGAGGAATGGAATCCAGCGGCCAAAATTATACGAATCAGAAATAGCACAGGCATCATCAACTCGGTCTTACAGCTCCCAGAGAAAAATATTGCATTAACTTTTATGTCCCCTTTGAGAGCAACCTATTTAATTATTCAACTAATTACAGCAATGCAGCTATACATACATATGCAGCTTTTGTGGTTGTTTTTCCTCTTCTGAGTTTATGAGGAGGGTTTTGCCATTTTTCTTCCAGCAAATGGTTGGTAACTGTTATAAAGATTGTACTAGATGATGGCTGATTGCCTGGTGTGGCGAAGAGAACAGAGCCAATGAAGGCACCCTCCAACCTTACGAAAAAGCAGTTTGTGGCTTTAACTTTATTGGGCTTCGTGGGAGAGATGTGTTTTGGTTGGCAATAACTGGCAACCATTAAATACATTGGAGCATATTCAAGAACACCACTCCTTTGATGATTTGTTGAAGAAATCCTGAGGTGGTGAAAGGTGCTAACAAGAAAAGCTTGAAGGTGGGATTTTGGGGTGGCCAGACTGGTGGTCTGGCCTGGTTGACAGGAATGGAACAGGAGTCCGAAGGACCCACACAGGCACGTGCAAACAGCTTTGAATTCTCTGCATGCCTGTGTCATTGAAGGAAAACACTGTAAACCTTAAAAAACAAAATTTTAGGTCACTTGGTTGCTAAATTCTTACTGGGCTTTCAAAGTACACAAACGTGTCCGACCTCAAACCCTCCACTCAAATACAGACGAGAAATTGTTGGAGCGTGCAATAACAGCAGTACGTGAATGTTACCTCACTTCATGGTCAAAATTTTCTGGCTGTCCAGCAACTGTGTCGAACAGCTCATGCAGGGGTAAAGGCTCTCCTCCTGATTGCTTCAATCCTTGACTGTTTAAGTTTTGATACTGCTGGCAACAAGGAGCTGTTGCTGTGTTTATATAGACATGATTACCTTCGATCTGGAGAAATTTTCTTGGAACAGGCAAAGATAATGTTTAGTGACTGTCTGGCTGGATGTGATGAAGGGAGGTTTCAGTGAATTTAAACTGTTTTTTTATTTTTTATTTTTTTAAGTCCAAGGACAGCATTTTGCAATTGACTCTAGCACTCTTTCTTCAGAAATGCAGACATTAAATAAGACATGCAGGGCTCTATTTTCACACCTTTGCAAACGGAATTGCATGTGGCTGTGAAATTATGCAAAATTTTGTCCATTGCAAATGGCATATTTATCGTCTTGGTTTGGTTTGGAAGTTTCCTGCTCTTAAATAAAAGCGTCTGCATCTCAGAGGTAGAACAACGCCAAAGTAGGAGTGTCAATGCATAAAGCAGGCACGGCACAATTTTCATGTCACCAATCTTGTTCGCATTTTGACCAAAACCACCATATAATGCAAATGCTGGGACTCTACAATAGTTTCATGGCATTGCATCGCAGACATCAGAGCTGTTTGCAAGTAAATGCCTATTGTGTCCATACCATTTGTATTTTCGTATTGTACTCCATAAAAACGCAAAAAAAACTGTGGTATTTTTATACATGTGAATATTTTCTTTGTGTGGGGGAAATAGGCCACAAGTAATGAACTTAAATCTTCCCCTTATTCTAATACCACTACTGCCATTTTGTGTGTGGTCACCCACATCTATTCGTATAGACCACCTAGCCAAGTGAAACAACCTGTATCTCCCCAAATGCCTCCACACATTATTACATTAGAACGTGGTTCTCAGATATTCAGTGCTTGTTCTTCACTTGAAAAAATTGCAAGTTTGCTATGGCATAGACACATTGGTTTAACCCTCTATTAACCAAACCCATTTCCAATCGTGTTAAAATTATTTCCCTATGCAAAAATGTTTATTTCGGGCCATTATTTGAAAAACAGTAGACAAAAAAATTTGGCACATTTGAGATATTTGGCCCACCTTTCGAAATTGTAGAAAATCTGCTATATTTGATAATAATACTAATGAAAAAATTAAAGTGACATACCATTCAAGTTACTCTCAAATGTTTATTTGGCAATAAGAAACAAAACCAACAGGGTGTCCAGGCTGTTAACCCTTTTACTTCATGTAGCAGATATGCAATGCTGGTTAATAGAGGGTTAAAGGGGGATGACAGCAGCTAATCTGACTGAATTTAATGGAGCAAAATCCTCACCACACCCACAGGCAATTGCTTTGTCTTGGACCAACCCTTTTCAGAACTGTGGCAAAGCTGTGGTGTCACCTATAGTCACAAAATTACCAAAATTGAGTTGGAAAGGCCCAGTTTTGACCTCTGATACTGTTAGCACTTACGGTTGCCAAGTGCATTTACATTGTCAAAATAGGGCCCGTAAAGAGAGAACTGAATCCATTTTGACTACAGGTCATGCCAAAGGAAAAAGTACGACTCACTCCTTTCAGGTTCATTTAAGGTATTAATAGTCAAATATCATATAAAAATGGTAGCAGTTTGACTAGTCAGATGTTTTTCAACTGATCAGCAAAAGTTTCCCCTTGTTTGTTTTTCATCTATAAGGACCACCTATAAACCCTAAGGGCTTATAATTCATTAATCATTATTACTACTTATCTTTGGAATAGCTGTATATCATCATGAGAGGCTCAGTTGTGCCTTCATTATTATTATTATTATTATTATTATGTTGGCTGGGCGCTGAGAATCACAATTTGGTTATAATTTAAAAATTTAGCCCATATCTAGCCAATTAATGCTTTAAATATGCATATCACTTCCTGGAAGGAGAGAGGCTGATTTCTTCCTAGTCCTGTCTGCTTTCCATCTTCAGGACTTAAGGACAATGATCTTGAGTCCATAACTGATGACATAAGCTTGGAAGGAAGAAATGATCGTTATACTCAAAACCAAAAATAATATTCGCGGGTAGGGCAGTCCAGATTCTGGGTCCAAAATACTGAAGCAATTTGGAAATTTGAATAACAGAGCAGTAGCTTTCTCAAATAAGCGTAACCAATTTCCCCCAATTTTCAGAAAAAAGCATCCAACAAATATATAATTCTCATCCATAACCTTCATGGGATTAACATATTTGAGAAACAATTAGAATCCATGTAAATTAAAACTAAGGCCAGATCTAACCAAAAAGTTTCTCGAATTTTACCCAAAAAAATGCGAGCAGCCTTTGTGAAGAAATCAGAACACTTGGATAAAGTTAATTTTTGTAATGGCTGAGCCTGAGAAAACAGCCTATGTACATGTGTGTGCGCATGTATTTAGTGTGGATTGTATCTATGAAAATAATACTGACCGGTTTTAATTGTAAGATAAGCAATGGTTATATCCAAGCAAAATTGAGAGTGTAGAATCTCATCTGATACCTTTCAGTGAAGTGTAGTGGCTTTCCATCCTTAGCCCAGGAAAGTACTGGTCTTGGCATACCCAGGGCTGTGCACTGCAAAAACGCGCTCTTCGTGGAATTGGTCAGAAACGCACTTCTCCCAATGTTCATGCTGATGCTCTTTTGGAAGGCCAACAAAGGGTCCTGATTGGAGCGGATAACAACAGGCTTTCCCCTTTTCTCGGTGTCTTTTTCAATGACGGGATCGGAAAAATTGGGCATCTTATCGATGAGCTTGCCTTTCAGAGAACTTTCCTCTTCAGACCCTCTCCATTTCTCCGTGGTGACATCTGGCCCGAACATCTCAGCCAGCAGTTTGTTGATGAGCCTGGAAGCTAAGCTGTCCTCCACACTCCCATTTTCAGCCAGCTGGGTGATGTTCCTCACCAGCTCCTCAAACTGCCCAGGCTCCAGACTGTAAGCACCTTGACGAATGGCGGCTTCCAGGTGTTTTCCCTGCAGCGGCAGGGAGTCGTTCGTCTGCGTTGAGTTCAACAGGTAGTTACTTAGGACCTGCAGAAAAGCCCTGTCTTGGGCCTGGCTGTCGTCCAGGTGGAATTCATTCTTTTGACTCCAGTTGTGCCACACCTTACTCATGCGGTTCCATTTCTCCTCCAGGCGGCTGGCCTCGTTCAGGTCCAGCTTGGCCAGCCCGCTGCCATGTCCAACTTTGAGCCCCTGGCCCTCCGGAGCCTCAACGAGCCGGTTGTCATTGCCGATAAGCTTCAGAATGAAGGTCTCAGCAGCCGAGCCAGCTCTGCAGCGGTATACTCCGATGTCGCTAGCCTCCAAACCATGGATCTTCAGAGAACCGGACCTGGTGATGCCTAGGCGCTTTGAGCTGTATAGAGCATGACCATCCTTCTCCCAGCTGATGTTCATCTTCTGGAACCTCCGCACTGGACACTTGATGACCACGGAGGTCTTGGGCAACAGGTAGGCACGGCCCCCGATAGTGAAGTGGATGCGTTTCTCCTGTCGGGTCTGGATGTAGATGCGACGGAGGCCCAGGATCTGAGGCCCACGCCTTGAGGCCTGTTGAGGTCTCTTTTCCTTCTTGCGCTCTGGAGAGACAGAATCACATAATAAAAATGCAGACCAGCCAGCAGATGTGCAGTAAAGCCTGATCAAATGTTTAGCACTTATTAACTGCTAACTCTACCCCAAGCCAGTTTATATCCAAAAATAATTCCCACTGGAAAGGATATATAATGGAAATAATTCCCCCCCCCTCTTGATTCATGTAATGACAATGCCAAGACTCTAAGACAATAATAGGCCCTTCCCTCCTATTCTCCAGAAGATCTTGGACAATATAAACCTCTTGCCTTTTTACATAATCAACTCAGAAGTCATGAAGTGGGATGCCTGAATCTGAGCGTGTGCTGAACACGATATCTCAACAGATCATTGGCATTCAGTGATCCAGGGGCTGGATGCACTGACAGACAGGCAGGCCATGATAGCTTGATTTTCCAAAATGTCCCTCCCTCTGAAAACATTTGATGCTGCCTGAGATTCACCACATGGTTTAGAGTTCAAAGGCTAGTTAATGACGCAGCATTCCACGATTAATTAGAATCAGATAAGTCTTAATGTGCTGTGCAGGGTTCTACATGAAGCCAAGGACATTCTTCCAGCCTCAAAGAATCTGTTTTCAGTCATTTTATGCAGTTTAGACATTTGGCTTGTAATGTCTGGTTTCAAGCCCAGTAAATGATATTACAGTCCATTGAAAATCAACATACAAGTTTACTAAAGAAGAAATTACCGGCCTCAGACAAAGGGCCATTTGTCAAGAACTTGATTACCCTGGAGGCTGTAAACATAATACTGCGACAGTCATTCACTACCCTCAGTACAAAAAGCCTAAATTTATAAAAAATACCAAACCTAGTAGTCCCCAATTAAGTGCAGACATTTAAAAAAATAGAAAACCAAACTGAAAAAGAATTAATCCCACATAATTCATGTGCACTCCAGTACTAACATATGACGAAACAGCTACCTGTAGCAGCCAAGAAATCTCATAGCTCTAGAATGTGACCAGAGTGTCTGAAAAGCACATCAGGAAAGGTTCACTTGCTATTCACAATTGTGTTCATGTGTTTGCACAGCAAGGACACAGAAACTCTTTCTATGCTTCATGTGGTCTCACCGAGTAGATCCATTGCATTCATCTGAATAAACCTCCGCGAGTAAATGAATGATAGAAACCAATGTGTGATTGAGTGAGTACCAACTCTATGATGACTCCAATAAAATAGAGGAACTTGTTTAAAGATGTTTCCTCTTGACTTGATGACCTCTATCTTCCACAATAGCCACAGTTCAGGGGCCATAAATACCACCGGTCCGAGCTGAGGTTAGAGGTCAATTCGAGGACAGATGCAAGGGCTGCTGGGCAGGAGGCTTACTGGAGCATGCGTTCAGGCGACAGCTTCGGATAATGGGTGGAGGGGGGAGTCCGTTACACGCTTCTCTTTCCAAACTGACCAGCTGGCCCGTGGAGGTCAGGCTGCGACACAGCGGCTCTCTCTTCTGGACCCCAGTCCCACAAGTCACAGAGCACTGTGGAGCACAGAGACACGAAAGGGTGTTAACTGTTCATGCCAGAACCTCTCAACAGGTCTCTCTCAGTCCAGTAAAAGAAACATTTTATAACTGCAACATAACAGACCTTCAGTAAACTCCCTAACACCGAGTGACTACCAAAACTATTTATAGAGTTCCCATTCAAACTGTTTGATATATAGTATACTAGAGATATTATTATTATTATGTCAATTGCTTAAAGGTATCTTGGTCCTAATTTGGAACTAAATCTGCAGCATTTAGGATACGAGTTTGAAGTACAAGTTCTTAAGCCATTGCAACACAATCAGCCCAAATACATGGGTCAGCAATGATCTACTGCCATAATGACGAAGGCTGAGCTTACACTGTTGGACAAACAGATTTTCAACCGGACATGACCTTGCACACGGTGTGATTGAAACACTTGATGATTTGCGTGACACAGTAGTCACACTGTACAAGTGCTAAAACTGGTGCTTAAACAGTGGAATCACAGACAGAAGGCTGAGGTTGGCCAATGTTTTGAAATACTTCGGCATAGCTTGGGATGACAGGTTCATACACTGCTCAGTGTCAGAGCTGACCTTTTCTATTGAAAGTGGGCCATGGCACTGCTCTCAAAATTTTTTAAAACCTTTATTTAACCAAGGAAAGTTCCATTGAGAACATGCTTCTCTTTTCAAAGGACGCCCTGGGCGAAATGCCAAAAAGAACAGTTACAAGTGAGGAGCTACAGAGAGAAACAGGGGTACAGCCCCTGGAGCAATTTGGCGTTGGACCTTGCTCAGGGGCCCAGCAGCAGAGTACATCCAAACTACAGCTCTTGTGAAAACCCCACCCCCCATTCGGGGGCTTGAACTAGCAACTCTTTGGTTACCAGTCACTAGGCTACCCAACCGCCCTTTAAACTATAAGCCAAAGTGTTCTGTCATGTCAGAAGTCTATTAGACCGTCTTGCTGCTCATCAAATGCGTGTTGCAGTCATATTTCACCTCCGCACACAAGGTTGCAACAAATTACATCCGAGTGATGCCTGACTTGGACGCAATTTTCAGAATTTGTTGGCAATGTCAAATCCGGTTTTGAATCCTTTCAAGTTCGTACAGTGTAAGCTCATCTTAAGACTGCATGCATTAACAGAATGCATTCTGAGGTCCAAGCAGCTCACCTTAGACCACTCTCCACCCACCAGCTGAGGTGGGCAATCTGTTTGGGCACAGGGCCTGTAGGCAACAGGCTTAACCTCAGTGCAGGATCCATCTGGAGTCTTTCTGAAGTCGCCGTTTGAGAACAGCTGCTTGCAGTGGACCTTGCGTGACTGAGTCCCTCCTCCACATGTGTGAGAGCACTGTGAGAGAGTACAAATCCAGCGATGAAGAAAAACCTTCTTGGTAGAGAGGAGGTTTGGCATACCAGACCAGCACCACACCTGCACCCTTGTTCTTACCTGCTGCCACTCCTCCACCTGCCAGGTTGGAGGGCAATCCACTTGGTTGCAGGCTCGAAGAATGGGTGGTTTGAGTTCCTGGCACAGCGTGTCCGGCACAGAGACGGTGTCACCCCGGTCGAAGGACAGCAGCTGGGTACAGAAGACGCTTCGGGTCTGGATTCCCACCCCGCAGGTGGCTGAACACTGGTTCCATGGACTGAACTCCCACCTGGGCCGCAAACAGACACGGGCAAGCTGAAGCGTGGATTTCCTCTAAGCGGAATTGCATCTGCGTCAGCGCTGACCCGTGCTTGACCGTTCGTTCGTCACAGCACACTGGCGGCCGACCTGTCCTGATGGCTACAGCACGCAGCCAAGGAAACGGACCTTGGATGCATGTCCAGCCTTGTCATTTGTTCCCATAGCAACACACAAACGGAGCAATAAAAGGCAGAGCATATGACAGAAATCGAACGTATCCATAGAAACTTCTCTCTCAATTCCAACATTCTCCAATCTCCTGTGAAGAGTCTAGTGCAGATGGCGTTTCCACGATGACATTTATCTTTACCCGGGGAACTAACTGGGAGGCCCTCTGTGATAAATGGCGTTCATAAAGAAAAGGAAATCTAGCAAGCCCGCCTAGCCGTAGTGCTGACTCGGCATTCCATGTAGGTGCAACTGAATTACAGCTCCAGACTAAACTTACAGTAGAGCAGGAAGGGAGAGCTACAGTAATTAAAAATCAGTGGAATAGAAGTAGTCGCTGGGCCCACCAATCGGGCGAAAGATCGACAGGGTTCTGAGCAGCACAAAGTCACCACAGCAGCTTCCTGACCAGAAGCACGAACGCAGCAGGAAATGGAACTATATTAAGCTCTAGATCAGCATTCTGAACTGTCGAGATGCTTACTGCAATGAAGACATATAAATCTGAGCCGCTGAAAGGGCAGCACAGGGATTGCACACACAATCAAAATCTTTGATGCTGCTGCGTGCCTGAGTGAAATGGGGGGCTCTGAAGATGCATACAACAGAAACACTGAGACACAGCTCTCCTCAACTTCTGTTACGGTCAACAGAGATTTAATATTTAATATTTCTAAGCTACTTGGGAAACATTGGTGAATACAATAAACTTTATTCATATTCTGGATCTGAACTATGCGGAGTATATTTTTTAGCAGTTTAACCCTTAGAGCGCTAAATGCAGCTATTGTTGCTCAATGATGTAAGATATCAAAGCTGTCGAAAACCTGTCATGCCGCAAGTTGTTTAAGAGTTCCCGCAGGGGAGCTCTTTCAAACAAGCTGCCACATGATAGGTTTTCAACAGAAAAAGATAAACTCCTTGGCAGAGGTAATTATGTTTTGGCCGGCATTGGTTTGTCTGTCTGTCTGTCTGTTAGTGTACAAGATAACTCAAAAAGTAACGGAGGGATATCTCTGCAATTTTGTTGGTGGGTGGCATCATGGATGGATTTCTAAAACAATATGGCTGCCGCGGCAGCAATCTTGAAATCCTATGACACGCAACAACTGATCTTCGCTCCCAGTGATATTACTCAAATTCCTCTCGCATCAGGGACAGCACCTATCAGAATGCACTGCATCAAACAATATGGCCACCATGGGAACCATCTTGAAGTCCTATGTGGCAGATTTCTTCAATTCAATTCTTCAACTTCAATTTCTTGTGAGCCAAGTTCACTCTGCAAGATTTTGACTGCACTGCCTTGGCGGAGGTTTGCACTCGGAGTGCCTCAAGTTACATTTATATTTTTTAAACTTTTTTTAACTATCGTTGGCCTCTTTTTTAAAAATTTCTAAAAATTATTTATTTATTTATTTATTTATTTTAAATAAATTTGGCATCTCCAATCCCTCCCGAATCTGGAATGCCCAATTGGTGAACCACGTACAAGGTTTGCTCGTATGCGACCCCTTGCTCCCAATTCAGGAGAGTGAAGACTGTTCGCGGCTCGGCCTCTTTTAATCACCTGGGAAATTATCAATGTTCAGACGCACAAAATCTGAGTTTTTCGTTCAAATCTTGTGTTGACAGTCAGTAAGTTTTTATCCAGTGCACTGAAAATTAGAATGAAAACAAACATAATCTACCGGACCGCCAGAGGCATTACTAAGAATAAAGCATTGTAGTGTTTGCCATTGCTCTCAATGCACATCCATATTTTTCTCAATCTCATTGTGGAGTGGCGTGAATAATCATGCAAAGCTTAATCTTATGAGCTACCTTAATATTCCTTCTTAATTTTACGAAAAATACTTATTTAACCCTTAGAGCGCTAAATGCAGCTACTGTTGCTCAATGACGTAAGATATCAAAATCAAAGCTGTTCAAAAACCTATCATGTGGTGACTTAGCCATATCTTAGCCATATTGATAGGCTGCCATTGACATCCCTGCGATACGGTTATATCAAACCCACTATTACTGTTCTTGATCTATTGGATAAGCTTGACGTTGGGGTAAAGTTTGTTCTGATATCAACAACCCATTCAATGCTTTTTTTCCCACAGAAGAGGTAAAGATAATTGCAACCACATGGCCCTGAGTGAATACCAAAAAAAATTAAGAAAATGTTTTATTAATAGATGTCTTTTCAAAATGAAGGTAGTTTTTATTACTTGATTTTTATTGTAGTTAGTTAGCATTTTTATTACTTCTTATTCATATTTCATGTTTCAAATATCCTTGTTAAAAAAAGACATTTACCCGCTTAAAACAGCCCCAGCAGGGGAGATCTTTTAAACAAGTCGCCACATAATGGATTCGCAACACAATAATCACATTTATATTTAAAAAAAAATATATATATATATTTAAGCACTCTAAGGGTTAAGGCAGGTAGAAGTCAGGAATTGCTCAACAGCTATTTTCAAAATTTCTAGACTTACAGGCTACAGCCAGGGCAATTCCTTTTGAATAAAAATTTCATTGCTTCATCTGTACATTCTCTATGCTGCTGAGAGAGTGAACTGTCCTTGACCTCTGTGTTGGAGGTAGGGGGAGCAGAGTTAGGGATTATATATAAAGTATTTTTAGATGCAGTATTAGAGCAGAGATGGGGTCCAGTAATGGACGCCGAGCTCCGATCCCCTTTATATCCAGGGTAGAGTCCGACGCCCCCCTACAAAAATAAGTTCTGCTCCAGAGTGTCGCCAACAGGCAGCCGCATTCTTCGCTGCATTCCTTCCTACACATCTAACATTTCAACTCCGCTTCCTCCACCTCTGCAGACCTTTTCCGTGAGCCGAACACTCAAAAGTTCAGTTTTATACAGTGTAAACACCGCTAATGAATGTGAAAAGGTCAATATGAATGGGTGACCTTTCTTTGCCCTGCACCCGCAGAACAGACAGAGAACTTTCCTGAAACCCGAATAAATCTTCCTGCCCTCCTGCTGCTCAACCACAGCAATATCATCGCCAAGATCTCTGGTGGCCAAACAGTGAGAAATACCTCTTAAATGCCAACCCTGCTCCCTCTCACTGAATTTCACTCTAATTTTTCAGCACTATTTACTCAATGTGCTTATGCTTGTTTAATTAGTAATCCATTGAAAAAAAAAATTACAAAAGAAAGGGAAAAAAAGCTGAATTGAAAAGGCCTGAAGTTTAAACAAAAGAAAAACTTATATTGCCTTCTTTTTGTTGTTGTTCTTCAGGTCCCACCAACTAACACAAGGCAGAGGACAACAGATTTAAACTAGCCATGTGGATTTACATTGTATTTCAGTGTTCATTAATGTGCACTGTTCCTTTTGAAAAATAAACTTAAACTCCTCAGCTGCCTCTCTGCCAGACTTTTGGGCTGATGACATGCGGACAATATTTAAATACATTCTGAAATAATAAATATCAGATATTTCACCCTTGAGACAAGTGGTTGTGGGAAATCGGACTTTCTTTCTGTGATGTCGACACCATTTTCTTACCAAGGGATTCTACCAACATCAGTTATAACAGCTTTCACTTACTCATGAAGCAGTAAAATAGAAATGTCAGATGGTTCTTTGAGTGGTAAAATCAACCACAACTTTCCCTTAAGATTGCACTTCATATTTCTGGTTCACATGAACCGTATGCTGTGGACTTTTTTAGTACAGAGACCCTTTTGTTTAGACATTAGACCAGAGAGCGCATATGTCTTGCCATACACAGTTCTGAAAGATAAATGGCACATAGAAAGATCTGAAACGGGGCCTGTATTATTAAAACCACCTGTTGTTGATGTACGTTATAAACGGCTCCTCGCTAATTGAGAAGTCACATGTAATATCTCGAGGCTTGAGTCGTCTGGCTCCATTAGCGGTAGCATGCCTGCATTTTCTTGAATGCTTTAATCTGTCACAGAGAATAAATAGAGTCCTGGATCTATTTATTCTGCATGATATTTCTACAGTGGTGGAACCAACAAAGAGGACTATTAGCCTAATCCATGCTAATATGCTGCCAACCGACTTCTGAAAGTCGTGCCAGACTGAGAACACAGTGGCAATGTGCTCTTGAAATACTTCTTCCAAAGACATACGAAATGGTGGCATCAAACATATTTTTAAATAATGGACACCCAGCAGCTCATTGGTGAGAACCACAGACTGTTACAGCCATTTTTTTTTACCTTGGGGTACAGGGTTGGGAGTTACAGATTCGCATCATAGTCGGTAGCCGGCTAGTTTGGTTACAGAGACCACTGTCTACCTCCTCTCGCCGCTCGTTGTCCATACATTTCTTGACAGCTTCCTGTTTCCCTGCAAAAAGAGCGTACAAGCATTAAGAAGCGGAGTACTCATATTCAGAGAAGAGGGTCTCATAGCTGGGGTGATAAAACTTCAAAATCATAATCACAGTCCAGGACTCGACAGTGCTCCCATTTTCGAGGTATTTCCTCCAGAAAATGTATGTGTGCTGATGGGAAAATTAATTTAGGAGCACACTAATTGGCATGCATTTCCATCTTCTTAAATATTAAAGTTTAGAGACACGTGTCCCTTGGAATTGTTTCAAACCCTAAAAAATTATATAATAATGTTTTCAGTTTGTTGTCCGTCAATCTTGTTTTTGACTAAGTGTAGTTATGAACCTCTCCAATGCCCTTGGTGCTTACAAATGCTGAAAATATTAAGCAATTACAAAAGAAATGTTTTGTTCAGTTGATCAAAAGCCTCATTTTAAGGATCAGGCTTTAGCTCTATGTTTGACTCAATTCTGTGGTGATTTTTAGAGCTATAGTTCCGTGGTTATTAGTCACCATCCAAACAGCTCTCTCTGTCAGTCGCTATCAAAGAGCTTTGACTCATGGCCATGAGTACCGTTGCCATTTTTTGTGGATAGCACATTTTGTCAAAATTTTTGACTCTGTTCCCTGAGCCCCCTGTATTTTTCCTTGTTTCTGACTGACACACCAGAAACTCATGCACCAACCACTGCGCCCATTTAGAGCCGCGTTATTATCCTTTGGAGAGTAGAAATGTCTCACTGGGTGGACCTTTAAAGCAGTCACATGCATCAAATGAAAAGGAATAGCCTGCGTAGATGGTTTTGTAATATTGGTTTCGGACTTCAAATTAAAAGCCATTTTTCAGGGTTGCATCCAATATTTTGTCCACCCACTGCAGCAGTCAGATCATTTCTGCACTGCATTTAAGATGCATATGTTGACTGATTTGTTTACCGGATGCGCAGGATTTGGAGCAGGCAGTGAAGCCTCCGTACTCCCAGCTGTAGCGCTGCTCGCCTTGCTGCTGCGGTTCGAGAGGATCGTGGAGAGCTGGGGTGTCGCCGCAGGGCCGAAGGGTACAGGCTCTCACAGACTGCAGCCTCTCTGTCCCGCACTCTTCATCAGGAAGGTCCACCACCGTCTGCGAGAAGGTAAGCAGCACCCTGCACTTCACCTCGCGGCTCTGCTGACCCCGTCCACAGGTGGCACTGCAGGGCGACCACGGCCCAGGAATAAACCTGTGTGGGAGGGGCAAGCCTCCATTACCACTCACTGAGGAGATGCATCTATTACACACTGGATCTAATGCTCTTTACTTAACAGACGCAGAAGCTCTGGTAGTTTTCCAAGCCCAGGAGATTTATGAAAATCTGCAAAGATCTCATAAACACCTGCTATCTACATGAGAAATAAGAGTTGTATTGTCAAAAATTGCCCAATTTATAAAAATTGTCCGCACACAAAACTGCATTAATTTTTGCTTTATGGCTCAAACTCGGCTTTACATCCTGAAAATGTGCGCAAGCTCATTGATTGAACATGTTTTCTAAGTTCAAGTTTGTTTTAATAAATTGTAAATCTGCAGGTAATACACACTGTTCATAGATCAGACCCCAGGCATAACACGATGCTATATGCCATCTAGTTCTTTGAGATCCAAAATGTTAGGCGCAATGTACTGCGAGTGGTAGGAAAACAGCCAGCTTTGTTAGGCTCAACGGCCTGGTCTGTGTTAAATGTTAATGTTTTGCCTCCACTTTTTGGCACCTTTTTTTGATTCTGCAACACTCTTTACAACCTCTATTGCTGATTCAGGGGATGGCAGTCAATCATATGCTTTTCACCAGAGCATGTGATGTTAACTGTTTATGATCACATAATTCAGGCTGGCACTGGTGTACAGACAGTCAGAACTGTATATACAGAAGACACTTTGATAGGAAAAACAATGGACTGTGCTCCTGTGCAGTATGCACTGCATCCAGGTGACAGTGTGGTTGGTCTCCTCTTGAACGGCCCCTCCCAAAATTCAGCTCCTCTGACTTGTGATTTCGTGAAGAGCAATGTTTGTAGTTTTATGTCATAAATCTCCAAAATGTCATAAATTTCAATGCTATGGGGCGATCGGATACTAAATATTCTTCATTACACATAGAAACTGTGGATCCAAAACATATATTGCAACTGAAACGAAAAAATAACCAAACCCCAGAAAGTAAACTGTCCCTTTAATAGGTTCAGCCACCTAGCAGCATATGACCTTCCATTTTAAGGACATTTAATCACACACGAGAAGCTGTATTTCAATGACAATATAATTTCTCGACATGTACAAGCCATTTGCAGGTGGCTCTGCTTACATTAAATTTAATGATTCATAACTTTGTATCAGCAATGTCTAACTGCTTATATAAAGCTTTTTGGCTTACCTTTAGAATTGGGAAGAACAGAGTGAACAGATGGATATTTTCATGAAAACTGCATGCGTTTCATTTCGCTCCAGAAATGTAATGTGCCCTGTGTCTCCAGACTCCCATTCGGTTACATGACGCAGCCACTGGGTTTACGGTTGCACACTGGAGATTCTGAGCCTACAATAACCCACATAAAACTGCAGGCTGCAGCCCAGTCTTAAGTACCTCACTGCTAAAGCTTTCAGAATGAAAACTTCATCCATTTATTGTCCAAGGTGCCAAATAGCTGCAGATTTAATGCCATATGTAAAATTGAACCTATCGAATGACAAGTTTTTAGCAAAAGGCAGAGACATCGCAGTTCTACTGCAAATTGGGCCCAACATAATACAATATATCATCAAATTACAGAAGAAAACTAGAAATGACAAAGACACTATTCCAATGACATATAAGCTGCGGGGACATCGCTTCAGCCTTAAATGAAAAGCAGGAGCTGGACATAGTTTAAAGTGCTGGATAATGGGGAAAATAAGCACTTTGAGAATCAACAAAATGTAATTATCTGCAACTAAGATATTTTTAGAAACTTATATTAGCTTGCATTGGTCAGGCTCATCATTTTCTGTAAGAAAAAATATGGATCATACAGGCCAGAAAAGTAAAATTGGTTTTGTTTTATATCAAATCAAGCAAAACATACTGTAGGGGCATTCTCAGGCCACAGAGTCTGCTAAAGTATTTAAGAATGTCCTACTGCAAAAGCTCATATTGAAAGTCAACACGCACCCTAATGGAACTACTGTCTAAACACTGTCTAAGCTTAAGGGATTACCTTTTATGAGGCCAGCAACTCTGTAAAAGCCACAAAAAGCCAAGTTTCGACTAATGTGGGCACATGATTAAAGAATACCACATCAGATCTGTAAAGCTTCACAGAATCTAGTAGCGGTCGTCTCCTCAAGCCCTGAGTTAGATATGTCCATTTCTCGAGGTGTGTGTGTGAGAGGGGGGAGGGCAACATTCACTTAGGATACAGGTGTCGATGAGTGCACGGCAACTGCGCCCAGCGTGAAGTGTGTGCACTGGAGTCACAAGTGAGGTCTCGCCCTTGACAGATTCCAGCGCGTGCTTATCAACCATCTTGAGTCGCGACCGGCCCCCTTGCTTACACATTAATTGCTCCGTTATCAGGAGAGGAAGGGAGCAAAATGGTGCAGGACAAAACAAGAGGCCTCCGGATAAGCTGTGTAAACTACCCTGAAAGTGATGGGGGCCTAATTCCACAGCACTGGAGTAGGAAGCTATCAGCACCAGTAGGAGAACTCCAGGACGATCTGCTTTTGCAATGAATAAAAAAGTCCTGCTGGAAAGAAATGACTTCGGCTGGAATCCAAAAGCAAATTCCTCAACCGAGAGGAATGGGGTGTTCTCTGATGGCAAAGATAACCAAAAACTCTGACACAAACCCCACTATTCTCCTAAATGTAGTGCCATGAGTAATGGCATACCCTCTGAGTATAGACTGTCATAAATCTGTAATATGAACAGTTATAGAATAACAATAAGTTCAAGTAACCCTTTGTCAAGTCCCACCGCTGAAGATGATGGCCTGTGAAGTTCCTCCCTTTCCCACAGTGAGTACTGAGCACTCACCCCACCTACTTTAAACTTTCTGAGAATTCACGATAACTGATTCCCTAACCCTCAGAGAATGGGAAATGTACTGTAATACTCTTCAGGCATGATGATGCCTTGTGCCTTTGAACAGACAGGCCTATGTACTTCACTGGAAATTATTAACGAAAATATAATTTCACTTTGAAGCAAAAATTGCAGCAGCACCCTCGTATGAGAAAATTAACCCCAGAAACATTGCAGTAACCACTGTAATTCATCAAAAAGCTCAGGGGCCCTTCTACTCCAAATTAAATAGATGTAGAAATACGATGGAATACTGGTTAAAGAATACTTCTGTACTGTACTGAGAGCTTCACCCACACAGACCACAATGAGCAGGGACGGGCCGTCGAGCATCAGGAGAAACACGAGTGACTTACGTGGGCTCCTCTGAAGCAGCTCTTGACTCCTCCAGCTCATGGGCTTGCTTCAACCATGGAAGCTTTGCTTCCACAGGAAGTTTTTCTGTAAGAAAAGACCATCCATTTCTCACTTGGGCCCTGGTAAGGAAAGGCCCGTCAAACATCGCATGAATGAAGCATTACCTACGCATTTTTTCCTGTTGTCCTGATTCTAATGCGCATTGTCAAGAAAAAGTCAACAACTGCCAAAGAGGCCCCTAAGATGCCAAAATCATTTCTGACTAGTGACATCAAACATTTCAGTGTTCAACCAAAAATGACCCATCATGGTCCATGGAAATTAGTGAGCAGAAAAGATCAATCCAGCAACAGTCAAGTGATAGTCAGACACAACCACGAAATAACTTGCGAGGAAAATTGCCTAGATATGAGACAAATTAGACATGCAACCACAGCCTCCACTGTCGCTCATTTCGTAATCCATCTTGTTAACTGTACCTTTAAGAACTAGACAACCGATGCAATGAAAACAACACATTAACTTTTTTCAAACATGAATCTTAATTCTCATCAATCTCGTTTAATGTTAATACGACAACCAACCAGCAGCAAGGTCGCATAGCTTCCATGAGATCACCTGGAGCGCTTCTGTATAAATTAAACAGAAACTGTGAGGCCTAGTGGCTAATTGGCCATTACCCAAAAGTATTTAATCCAGCTGCTTTGATGTCTGCGAGTTTGCAATTTCAGTATATAACCATGCCCAAAGTGCACAATGAGAAACTTAGTTTTAAACTCAAAATAACACCTTAAAGCATTGTTTGTTGCACTTTTTCCCAGCAACTTGCCGCAAGCGTGATAAGTCAAGGTGACAGCACTCAGTGTGTGAGTGACACATCCATCCTCTACACAGGTGAGAACAGGATGTCTGGTGGTTCACACAGAATATTCACAGCCTTACCATCCAGGAGACAGAGTTTACTCTTTTAACAGCCTGTCTGTCAGCAGTTTAGAGCTGGTCCCTGAAGTGTGAAGGGTAAAGCAGGCAGGGGGCAAACTATGACTACTAACCTGCCGATTATTAGAAACACATGAGGAAGCGCACATTAAACTCAGAGGGGATTATTAGGGAAACTTTTAAGTAAAAAAAGACCCCCCTTCCATGGCCTGGGAAAACTCTCGCCCCAGTTAATGCTTTTATCACACTCCGGCAAGCTGGCAAGGATCAGTCAACTGAGCTTTGTCAACTGAACACCCAAGGGAGTTCATCTTTCACCACTCAAACAGAGACATTCTCACGGTGAGACCGTTTAGCATTACATCCTACTCTTCCCCGGTGTGGAAGCACAAAGCACCTTCGCTCTGAAGAGTGAATCACAGCCCCCCCAGACTGGGGATTCTCTGAGAGGCCCCTACCTCGAGGCTTCAGGCATGCAAGGGGCACCAGGCAGTCTTCTTTAATGTGAGGCTTCAGCCCAGCGTTACACCCTCCGGTGTGCTGCCCTCTGTGATCAATGCACAGAACCACTCTGTAACGCAAGCCACGGCCACAGGTAACTGTGCACTGCAAAATTAACAAGCCATTACAATACCTCACTCTACGGCCACGGGGAGTTTGTATTTATACAACACAAAACAGCAAGAGCAGCAGATTTCATGCACTGTGGTGGGTGACATTGCATGCGTTCATTGTGGGCTTTTAAAGGGAAGAAAACAGGATGATAGCGGGTGCACGAAACAGAGCCAATTCTCAGACATGAGCTCACCTGAGACCACTCCATCGCCATCCACTGGGGACAGTCGAAAGTATTGCAGCTCTGTCGCACCTCGGGCCTGGGGGAGTACATGCACTTCCAGTCCTCTACCTGAGAGATCTGGCCGTGATCGTCTTCCTCTACGCACATCACGCTCCTCTCCTGACTGCCTCCTCCACACGACACTGAGCACAGGGTCCAAGGATTATGCTCCCATCTGAGGAGCGGGACAGAGTTCAGCGAAGAAAGGCCAGTTTCAACTGTCACCCCATCTTAAAAATACAATAATGCTACCCTCGAAGCATAACTGACCGCATTTAATCTGGACGGACCACTGGGGACATTTATCTCTGTTTTAAACCAAAATGGAGCAATCGATTTCGACCCACAAGGCCAGTGAACTGAGCCAATTGTTTAATTAACTGCTTTAATCGAACAATTAATCAAATTAATTACAACACATGTTGGTCAGCACAGTTGTTCAATCTACATCAGGGAGTGTGTGTGTGGGGGGGGGGGGGTCAGTGACCACCATCAATATGAGGAGGACGGTTCGGTGGTCACAGGACCGATATACTGAGAATAAAAGGTACTCACCGTGGAAGTGGTTGAAAGTGGTCATACGGCATCACTTCTTTAAAGCCATCACTAAACAAAAAGGAAAAAGGTCAACTGTAATATAAGCCACGATAAACGACCTGTACGAATTGTAAGCTACTGACAACGAATGAAGCCAAAAGACACACCTTTCTGGACAAGGATCCATGTTGCACTCCTTAAGCTTGGGTTTGGGCTTCTTGTTCTCTGAATAATTGCGGCAGTGGTGTTCCGGTAACACGCGGTTGAAGCGGATGTCGGTGCACTCGGCCGAATTGAGCTGGTAACCTGTCAATTCAGGCACATTCACCACCCTTAGGGTCTCCGTAACGAAGTTCCTGGTCATATTATCTGGGATGAATGGGGAAAGCTCTTACCTCCTCCACATGTGGCGGAACAGGGAAAGAAGTCTGTTTCCCTCCACTGGTACCGGATGGGCTGGTAGAACATGAACTGAACTACGGTGTCTTTGGGAGACACATACTTTACCTGCAGTGAACCAAAGACCAGGGTCATCCCATCTACAGAGCTGCAAATCAAATACCCAGAATACCCCCCTGCCCCAATCTAATCCATGAAAAAACCCAAACGAGATGTTATAAGTGCCTCAAATGCCAAACAAAAACATTCTAAGTTTTTATAGTCAGGTTCGGCCCATGGAATCAAGTACTAGACAACATTTTACTTGAGGTTGTTTACCCAGAGATGTTACATTGCCATTTATAGCTGAATGGCACAACAAAAGAGAGGAAGACTATTAAAATCCAAGAAACTACCTGAAGTAAACAATACTGAAGTGGCCCATATTCTCTGTAGGATCTGATCCAGACCATAAATAACATGACATCATCTGTTCCATGTGAAGTGCGCCATCTCAAGCGCTATTCGCAATGCCCTAAAGACTCAATTTTTCGCTACTGAGGATGTTTATTAGAGCAGTCATTTCATGCTTCTCCAATTTGCCACAAAAATGAGTCACTTGAAAATTTTTCACTGCAGTGGTAGCACCAGCGGCATAAGTCGAGACCAAAGAATACTTAATTTTTCTGTTGGGCTACTATTGCTGGTATTTTTCTATGCCAGGACTGGAAGCCATGGTTTAGTTAATTCAATCTTGAATTTTTGAGCTGACATGAGTAAAATACATTAGCAGTCTCCAGTAAAGCGGCTTTGGTACCTGTCTACAATAATGTTTTCAAAGCAATTACTTAGAAATTACCTTCCAAATATATTAAAATGCTTCAGAGCATGTTTCACTGGTCTCTTTGTTTGGTTTTAATGAGAAGGCCATAGCTTCACACCGTATGGCTGATTCTGAGGTATCCATGAAACCTTATGCTTCTGAAGTCTACCACAGCCTAAAATGGTCCTGAAATGACTGAGATTGTGGTTAACAGATTAAATATATTTTACGCCAACGGCAACTCAGCGCGAAAGGGTCAGGCGTTTTTCAAGGCATGCATTTCTGTGACATTATGAAAATATACTTGTTATTTTAATGTATTTAAACATTTAGGAATTCATAAAAAATTCAATTTATAAACTAAAGAGAGGTAAATATTTTAAGTTGCAGATATCTGGGAGCGCAGCGCAATAAATAAGACTCACTATTCCCGATTTCGCGGAGTAAATCACACCAGTTTAGGAAATAAAAAAAATAATATCTGAAAGATTTATCCTGCTGGCAGCAGTGCCTCTAACTCCGCAGAGGCGAGTGAATCAAAAGCTGCTGCAACTTTTGGAAGAGCACAGAATCTCAGAAACCTCCGGAGAAGCGCACCAAATTCTTTTTGCAAATGCAGCAACAGCTTATTACACATACTCAGATAAGGCCGGATTTTATTGGAGGCTATTAAAAGCGAATTATTTCTTTCCAGTCCTTGCCTTGAAGATGAAGTCTGCGGTTAGGGGACCATGGGCGCGGAACGTCTGTCGATCTGATCCTCTCTGGAAATCCACGGTGGTGTTTTCTATGATGTACCGCCCCGATGAGCCGAGGATGTGCTCCTCTTTCCTCCCGTGAAGAGTGAGCGTCTCCAGCGCTAAATGACAGGGTGGACAAAGACATGGCCAAATAAAATACTGCTCTAATACCCCGTCACTCCCAGTCAAACAGTCAGCAACTGTTTGACTGGGAAACTACAGTACCAGCGTACTGAAACAAATACCGTGTGCAATGATGAGCATATAGCTAACATTGGTCATTACAGAGGTTCATAGACGAACCAATCACTGGACTACTGCTAGTGCCCCTACATGCTTTACCGCACTGAAACTAAAAAGAAAACAACAAAAATGGTCTAAATGAATGCACATGGCATGTGTAAAAGAGCCAAAACATAATAACCACTCACAGATGAAGCAAGTAACGAAATCTCAAAGGAACGGTGCATATCAAGGCCTGTAAATAAACCTAAGACAGTAAGCCAGCAGTCGGTCTCCTGATTCAGGGTGTTAGTTGAGAGAAAAATGGGACCTTAGCACCATTAATAAGGCCCAAATCATTATGGCCGGACTACTGAGTCGAAGCACCTCTGAAGCAGAGAGATTATTGGGTGCGCCCAGTCAACAGCGGTGAGTACCTACTGACAGGGGCCTGTGCCAGAAGAGGGACAAACTGTGAATCACTGGCAGGGCACTGGCTGCCCAAGGCGCATCGACGCTCGAGGGCAATGAAGGCCATTCCTTCGGGTCCGAACTGACAGAAGAGCTACCGTGACACAAGTTACAAAAAATGTGAAGGAATGTGTCTCAACACACAGTGAGTCACACCCTGCTGGATACAGAGTCTAGTTGCCACAGACCAGTCAGAGCGCCACTCTAAACACCATCTACGATCAAAAGTGCATACAATGGGCACACCAGTGTCAGAACTGCACACTGAGGACCAGCAACATATTCGGCACGCAGTCACCATGTATTTTATACATATGTACATTACAATTTCTCACAAACTTGCAGTTTAAATTTAAATCTTAGACATTTATTTTTTTTGCATTCCCCATGATCGTTCCTGCTAAGGGTAAAATACATGAGATGCCAGGTGTTCAAAAAAAAAAAACAACAATTTTACAAATAAGTGTTTGCTTTTCATTAAAAATATATGATAGAGATGGTATACTGTATCCTAGGGAAAGCCCTGATCTCAACATCGTCAAGGTGCTCTGGGATTACCCTGGATGGGCAGAAGCAAATAATGCACTGGAGAAAAACTGTGGCAAGTTCTCCAATATGCCTTGATCAAGCAAAAAGCCAATCATCTTATTTAACGATAAAACTACAGGACCGTGCATCTAATTTCCAGGCAAAGGATAGTCACACCAATTTTTGATGTATTTGAGTTTTAAACAGTTCATGCCTCATTATAACACATTTTGCAATGTTGAGAAACCGTACATTTTGTGATTTTTGGAAACATCCTCATCCTACTGAATAGTTTTAGATGTGTCTGAAACATCTGCAAAGCACTGCACATTTGCTTGACAGTGAATGAACCTACATCAACTTAAAAACTTTAATTGCATGCAATGCTGCAAAGGGCAAAGCAAGTAAGTGCGGCATTACCACAGAGTGTTAGCCAAAAAGGCTACATGAAACCCTCTGCAATGAAGGTCATTCAATGCTATCTAACAAAAAGCCATTTTTTTGAGGGCAATGAGTGAACATGTTACCTGAATCTATGAGCAAATGTTAACTACAAAGAATAATTGAGGATGCTACATAAGAGTGAAAACACATGCAAGTTCTCTGATGGGGTGTTAAAATAGACAGAGAGCTTTCCCATGTAACTGGAGACCTATCCTCTGTTCTCCAGTGATTCATTCTCAAGATGTTCCCTTTTTTTTCTTTTGGCAGCGTGTATCCATCTCAAAGGGACTGCAGAGATTCACAATTCAGTGGCCATTAAAAGCTTCCGAAAAATATTTTTCAATCTCACAGTCAGGCACATTTAATATGTACGATAATTAACAGTACCATTAAATAGAACACCTTTTAAAATGGACCAACATAGTTTGATGCATTCTCATTGCTTGATAGTAGAACAGCTGAAGCCATTAATGGATAAATGATTGCTGTGTACTGTAAAGGCCTACAGATAATTTGTAATGCAGAGATGGAATCAAGACAGAGTACAAGAAAGAATTATGATTAAAGGTTTTCCGACAGGGTTTGGAAAATATTTACTTTAACTTGAGTTCATGAACTAAACCCTGGGCTCCGGGTTTCTAAAGATTACTTTTTTCACAACGCTTGAGTTAGCTTTTCCATATATGTATTATAGGTCTCTTGATAACAGACACATGGGGCTCGATCTTAGGCCCAGTACAGAGTGGCGCCGAGTGCAACGCAATTGTATTAGCTAGTTTATGACCGACACAGTAACAATTTTCCCGTCCAACATCCACTTTGCTTAAAAAGCAAATGTACTTAAGCCAAACTGAGCACCCATGGGTGTGTCGGTCATGAAATGTGCTGCGGTGCAGTGCAGGGTTGGGGTCAATTTCGGAATTGGAATAGGAAATGGAATTGATAAATCAGGGATAGGACTGGAATTGTAATATATTATTTGGCACTGAAGTCGGATATGAACCGATAAAACGGAACTGTCTCAATTCCTGGTCAGAAGCACCCTGGTCAGGAGCATTGCTGGCTTGTTGCGCTTAAGGCAACAGAAAGCGATTTTGTGATTGACCAAAAAGCCGGATCAAAAGTCAATTGTCAGATTTTGATGGTGTAAGGGGGCGTAATTAAGATAGTATCAAGAAATCATGATATTTAAAAAATACATGTCATAACGGTGAGTGTGACCGATTGCACGCCCATGCAGCAACGTGCCGCATTACGGAATGCTCTAATGTATTACAATAGTAAGGGAACCAAATTCCATCAACATCCAGGTGATTTGTGATTCAACGTGCAAGATTACACATGTAGGTATTCGCAAATTATTCTACGTAAAGCCATGATGCCTTTATTCTGCCGAAGTCCAGGCGAAGTTCTGGCAGTCCTCTAGCGGTTCCCCCCAGCAGCGGTTGCTATAAGGGGCCAATAGTTTAGATATGGCATATAACTGTGTGAATTTTTGTTCAACCAAAAACACAGAAAAACACACTCTGTGATAGAATGTTTTACATGCTATAATCCATTTAAGAGCTTTGGATAAGTCAGGACAGAGTTCGGCACGAGCCAACCCTTTACCGGCAATGACTTCAAAATCAGTCCTGAATCTGGCCTGATCGATTAATTCAAATCCCATCCATCTCGCTCCTATTATCAAATGCACAACACCGCATTTTGTGTGAAATGTGTTAATAATAATAATCAGCAGTTTGGCTGACAAACAAAACAGCCTGAAAAGCGGCACTTTTAATTAGCAGCAAAGCAACGGATGACATTAATCACCGTCCATAATTAACCCAAATTTCTTCCATACATCCGACTTGGCCTTTGAGGATGAGACGTCGGCAATCTGGTATTCACCAGCAGTTATGCTGGGTCTTATGTCACCCATATTGATCTACTTCTTGCCCGGCATCAGTCTAACAAAACCTAAACAAGTTAATTTCACTCCTGCTGAATATTATTCAAGATGTTATGGTTGCGTAATCATAACAACATGAAAATAACATTTTCTTTTTTTCCCCTCTATGGCTGTTTTTTCTCTGTATTTTCATCTCTTGACCAGGCTCCACCCAGAAATAATCATTTTCTTTTACCCGAGACCCTGAATTAAAACTTTTTTCCCCTTTTTGTTTGCTCATTTTAGCCTTTTTGCACATGTTCAAATGCAACGCCCAGGATTCACTGTGATGATTTTAACATCTGGATATGATTAAAACAATTTTGAAAAACATTTTAAAATACTCTTCTTTCGTATTTTCACAGATTACTGATATCAGGTCTCCACACTTTCAGCAATCATGCTCTTGTGCTCTCCCTTTTGACACGAGCAGACCCTCTTCAATGCAGAGAAACATTTTCCCTGCCGCTTGGCAAATCCGTCATTATAAAAGAAATTCGCCCAGGTGGAAGCGCCCTTTGCTTTTAAAGGGAATGGGAGATGGAACTCTAATTAGTTTATTTCATGTTATCCCTGAAATGTGACAATGATTAATTAAGAGATTTTGGACAACCCCTTTGAACCATGCTCCTTACTTCGCTTGCAGTTTACCCTCTGTTGAAGTCGGACCTGCCGTCAATGTACCTGCGTAATGCACTTCGGACAGTGCGCTTCGATCCTTAAAACAGGGCGCATGATGTTAATCAATTTTGACATCTACCTTCAACCAAAAAACATTTGCATGCGTACCAGGGTCTCCCTGTAGTGATAGTCAACCTCAGTTAACCCAGTGCTAATCTGTCTGACGGAATAAAATGGCAGAAGCAGACTCTTGTGCTGCGATGTTTGCAGTTGTATGCCTGCCCCAATGCCTCAGAGTTCACTGGTCTGCTCTCGACTCCCGAAGCAACACTGCAGCCCTCACTCTCTGCATGGAGCCTGAGAAAGCAGCTCCATCATATTTCCTGTGACATTTATGCTGCACTCATTTTCAGTTCTGGGATGGGACCTTCAAGGGGCCGTTATCATTATCCACATGATTTCCGGGAAGGGACCATCAGTCGGCTATTATGGTCCGCATGAACTCTCAGATGGGATCATCAGATACGTTTTCACTGTACTCCATTTAAATTCAGGGATAAGCCCATACAGAGACTGACATCATTATCCACACGATTTCAGGGTCAGGACTATGAGGGGACTGCCATCATTTGCATGATTACCGTGTTGATTTCACCAAGGAGCTTTTATAATTGAAGACCCCAGAGTAAATAGTATTTAAGTCACTAATTGTCCATTTTGAAACAATTAAGGTAGTGGACTTGGGTAACTATGAAAGACACTTTCCCATCCTGACCTCATGGCGTGTGAAAATGTAACTTCAGTTCTTTTAACACTAGGCTCTTCAATAATCTACACGAACTCTTGGATGGGACCAACAGAGAACCGTATTTATTAAAGGCATAAAATCTTAAAAGGGAGTATCCAGGGATTGTCATCATTACTTGCATGAACTTTGGGATGAGACCATCAAAAGGATCATACAGTTATCCGTTAGCTGAGCTGACTGAACGTTTTAGCCACTCTAACTCTAACAGCTAGGAAAACCAGTTAACTCCTGCGTTTCGTTTGAGTAAAATAAGCCCATTATAAACTTTTTAGAGGAATTAAAGTTTTGAGAAAGGCATAGCCACACCAAAAAAGTTACTGTTTTATGTATCTTGTAGTTAATGATCTGTATTTCTTTTTACCAAAATGGTTCCTTTGAAGAAAATTGAGAGCGTTAGATCAAAGGCCATCATCACAGTGGATTCATACGCATCATGTGCAAAAAAAGCAAATCTCAGTTGTACTGTATTGCTGAGACAGATGGCAGCGAATGAGTGTGTTCATGGCTTACATGGTTGGGAGTCAAGATAGATACCATTTCGACTATTTTTGCATACATTTCATTTCAGCATTCCTTTCAAATGTAAATAAATCCCAGAATATATCAGATCCAGGCTAGCAGTTGCTTGAGTACAAGCAGTAGGTGAGTAAATCACTAGAGTGACAGAAAACCTGTATTATAGTATTTAGACAAGGGAAGAACATTGCGATATTTTCTTCATTTTAGCTCTAAGCCAATCAGCAGCCAAAGGGCTGCAGGAAGAACAGAGAATGAGAGCGTATAGAGGAGGGTTTGCTATGAAATAGCTTTAATCTCATTCACATTTATGCTGAAAAGGGTCCACTTTCCTGGAAAAAGGCATCTGTAAAATGAATTTCAATTAATATGAAACCCGTTTGACTCTATCATAAACAGAATGTTCAGTGACATTGTAAGCCCCTCTGAATAAACAAATACTTCACAGCACACAGCCCAAATACAATAATTTGAAGAAATAAACCACATTCATTAAGTAAGCAAGCAAAGTCTGACTCAGGAATGGTACACGTACTCTAGTTTAGCACACAATTTGATGATTGTTTGAAAGCCAATGAGCGAGAACAGCAGAGATAAAGTCTCACAGACTCATAACTCATCAAGAGAGCCTGAGAAATAGTCACTGATGGGATGTGCTCAAGGTTCACTGACTGCTCCTGATCCAGCTGGAAGAATATTGCCCTAAAAATCAGTACAACTCGTTCTTCCAATCCTCAAAGTTTAGAAAACTGAGAAACAGCTCAGCCTGTTATTTGAAATGTAAATGGATGACCATAATGGCTCACTGAATCAGCAGGTTATGTGAAATCGCCCTCTACATCCCACACAGAAAGTGAGTGAAAGGCCTTATCTGCAGGAGAAGTAGAGCAGAGAGTTTACTCACCGATGGCATTGGGTCCCTTGGCTGTAATTCGCACGTTACGACTTCCAAGGGGAACTTCAATCACAGTCTTCACAGCTGCAGACATGGGCCAAAAAACAGGACTTTGTCACTTCTTCTCATTCAATTCAACATACTAAATTTTCTGCATATTTGTGGAAGTTGCACATAGATGTAAATATTTAAAATCTGAAGATATGGACAGCGTGACTAAATGGCTGATGCAATCAAACAGGAAAACAAACAAGCGACATTTGTCTGAAATTACAAAAAGTGTCTCGGCTCTGATATCTGGAGCCACACTCTCGAAAATAAACCAGGACGGTCTTTATTGTGGTATTCTGTTCTATCGCAGTGGTCTCCACATGTGGTCATAATAATCCAAATAAATCAGGAGCCAGTGACAGAGAGGGATTGTGCAAACAGAATTCGCAAAGCTGGTTTACACCCAAGCTTCAACCTTGATTTATAGACTGACAAGGATGCTGTCAATGACTACAACATGTCGCAGAGCTTTAAAAAAGTCAGCATTTTGGAAATGTTGAAATCAGTCGACTTCAGTGGCAGCTGGTGAGCTTAAAATAGAAAACATTCCTGTCAATTAACGGCTCATTTTGACTTGTTCTCATTTTTTTTTTTTTAAAGAAAAAAAAAACCTCACATTGCTTGTTCTCCAAAAACACAACACTATTGAGTGTGGCCAGCTTTACTCATTGAGGTGAGACAAGAGATAAAACGTCGTTTAGACATCTTCACGTCCATATTCTCCGTTAATTCACTTCCCTGCAATCTGTCTGCATCAGTTTCGGTTTTGTTTTGATAAATGGTCCTCAGTACTCAATTGTCTTGTGGCTTCACTCCCATCATGCATTGCATTTCCTTTCTCCTGCACCTGTTGTTTATTGGAGTATCTGTGTATTTACATTCCAGTCTTTCTCTTCCTCATCACACATTTGTTGACAAGCCTTTGTGTGGCGCTAACTTTCCGCGGTTTTTCAATGTTTACCTTCCCAGATGCCAGTTGTGATGTTGTTTCCCTCATTGATTGTCTTTTGTGCTCCAGTCGTTATTGCCCTGTCTGCCCCATGACCACGAGCTGCCTGTCCGCTATTTCCCTGTCTACCTGGGTACTGACCTGAGGCCTTATGTATCAAAATTTGCGTGGATTTTATACTTAAATATTGCGTATGTTCATAAAAAGAAAAGTAGTATTTTGTAAAAAGTATAAAATTTATAATATAGCGGGCTACCAAATCTGCTTGCAAATTTGAATGAAAAAATCTGAATCAACTTTTAATTTTGCAAAAATGCAAAATTCTATTACTTTTATGCATTTTTTTAAAGTCACGTTTGTTTTCATACATCTGAAATTCACGGAAAAAGTGGCGTACGCATCTTTTCCGTTCGTACGCTCTCTTCATACATGAGGCCCCTGGCCTGTTGATGTTTCTAAAACGCTCCATCAGTTTATGCATTTTATCCTGCATCTGGCTACGTGTGTTCGCTCAGTCTTGACAGACGTGCTTTTGCATTTCAGTCAAAGCAGCAAATCCTTGTTTATCTTTGCAGTGATTTAAACATTCATGAAGCGAGGGATGGATAGCTTGCATTGCAGGATGTGCTTAAAGCAAATACAAAATTAAAGAGCGTGGTTCATCTTTTTCTGCAAAGTAAATGAAACATTTTCCTGAAGTGACTTTGCCATTTAATCACTGTAAGATTATTAAGACACAAGAAGGTATCTGTGTGTTCGGCTGCCAATGCATTTTTCTAACGATTAGAAAACCCCTTAATCAAGGCACGCAACTGAAAACAAATCAAGATTACAGATCAGACAAAACAGTTCTGCACCTCCTCAAGTTTCAGCTGATCAGCAGTCACTGATTGACTCATGAATCAAAATCAACAGTGACCATGTTGCAGTAGGACAATGGGTGATCAGAAAATTAAAAATAAAAACATGGCGGTGTTATTGAAGGAAACCTGAAATAAATGAAACCTCTAAATTTCATGAACAGCCCCAACTCAATAAAAAAGTAGGGACGGTATAGACAATGCACATAAAAACAGAGAGCAGTGAAAGCAGTTATTTTTATGTTCACTTTGCCCTGAATTCAGTGCATATTGAATGAACATAAGATATTTAATATTTTGTCGGGTCTTTTTATGCACATTCATTCCAGGAAATGAGGCCAACACATACCAAAAAGATAAATGTTATAAATATAAAAATGAGACATGGGCAATTCCGGTCTAGTAATGAGGCAAAAATAAATAAATTGAAAAGAATAATGATGTGATTTCAAACAGCTGAAACAGTAGGCGATTGTAATCTTGATTTGGTAGTAAAGCAACATCCAAGGAGCTAAGACAGACCAAGGATTGCCAATTTGCTCATAAATGAATAGGAAAATTAAAATTAAAAGTTCCTCAAAGAAAAAAGGAGTTTGGATATTTAATTCTCTACAGTGCATAACAAAATTAAAAGATTTCAGGGATCTGGACAATATATATATATAAACACAGCGCCCTCCATAATTATTGGCACCCATGGTTAAGATGTGTTAAAAGCCTTAAAATAAATTCAGTTTTTTATTGCAAAGCATACTCTCACACTGAAAGTTGTAAAAAAAAATGTAACCTTCAACTCAAGTGAATTTTCAGGGAAAAAAAGAATCCCTGACAAAGAAATAATTATTTTTCATAAAATCACCTGTTCCACAATTATTGGCACCCCTAACAATTCCTAGGAATTAAATGTAATTGAAGTATTTCTGTCATTTCTACAGTAGTTTACAAAGTTGATTAGAGTATCTAGGAACATTTAGTTAGTAAATCATCACTGCCGGTTTCCCTGGGGTATAAATATGACGTGACAAAGAGGCCATTTCTCTTATCCACTCTTCAACATGGGAAAGACAAAGGAACACACCATTCAAGTAAGGCAGATGTGTGTACACCTCCACAAGTCAGGCAATGGCTACAAGAAAATAGCCACTCGCCTGCACCTGCCCACATCAACTGTTAGAGGAATCATTAAGAAGTTTAAAACAACTGGAACAGTGGTAAACAAGCCTGGATGAGGACACAAGGTTATTTTGCCACCACACACAATGAGGAGGATGGTAAGAGAAATAAAAAGTTATCCAAAGCTCACTGTTAAAGAAATGCAATAAATGGTAGCATCTTGGGGTCACAAAGTCTCCAAAACAACCATGAGGCGCTATCTACATGCCAACAAGATGTTTGGGAGGCATGCACGGAAAAAACATTTTCTCACTCACAATCATAAACGTAAACGTCTGGAGTTTCCTAAGCGGTACTGGGACTTCAACTGGGACCGTGTGCTTTGGTCAGATGAGGCCAAGATATAGCTTTTTGGCAACAAACACTCTAAGTGGGTCTGGAGGAACACAAAAGGTGAGTATGCAGAAAAGCACCTCATGCCCACTGTGAAGTATGGGGGAGGATTGGCTGTGGGCCTGTTTCTCTTCCAGAGGCCCTGGGAACCTTGTTAGGGTGCATGGCATCATCAACGCTTTGAAATACCAGGACATTTTAAATCATAATCTGGTGGTCTCTGCCCGAAAGCTGAAGATGGGTCGTTACTGGATCTTTCAGCAAGATAATGACCCTAAACATGTGGCCAAATCTACACAGAAATGGTTCACCAGACACAGAATCAAGCTCCTCCCATGGCCATCTTAGTCCCCAGACCACAACCCCATTGAAAACCTGTGGAGTGAGCTGAAGAGGAAAGGGCAGAGGAGAGGACCCAGGTAGCTGGATGATTTAGAGAGATTATATGCAAAGAGGAATGGCTGAAAATCCCTCTTTCTGTATTCTCCCATCTTGTGAAACATTATAGGGGAAGATTAGGTGCTGTTTTCTTGGCAAAAGGGGGTTGTACAAAGTGTTAACATCAGGGGTGCTAATAATTGTGGCACACATGATTTGATGTAAAAGAATTATTTCTTAATGTGAGATTTTTTTCCCACAGAATAAATGCTCTTTAATTAAAGGTTGGATTTTCCTCTTTTTTTCCCTTTCCCTTTTCCCTTCCCTATATTATTTTGAAAAAAACTGAATTTATTAGAAGCTAAAGAACACATCCTAACCAGGTGTGCCAATAATTATGGAGGGCGCAATATATATATATATATATAGTGAGAGAGAGAGAGAGAGAGTTTTACTGATCAAAAAGGAGACGTAATGATAATAATGTACAGGACTGCCATCAACTTCTCTGGATTCTGAAGCATCTGCGATGGACCATCACTCAGTGGAAACATGCACTGTGCTTAGATAAATCAATATTTCAAGTCTTTTTTGGGAAATTATGGACTCCTTGTGCCCTGGATCATCTAGACAGTTACCAGTAAAAAGTCAAAAAGCCACGCTCCCTCATTTACAAGTCTGTGCCAGTACCCTTGGCAAGGGTTAGGATGACTTGCACCTCTGCAAAGTTCAACGTAATGCTGAAATACTGAGATTTTTTTAAATACTGTATGCTGCCTTCAATACATCTTTTCTAAGGATGCCCATGCATATTTCAACAAGCCACATAAGAAAAAAATGCATTCTGCATGTATTACAGTGGCATGACTACATAAAAAGGGAGTTGGATGGGCCAGCCTGCAATCCTGACCTGACCTAAATAGAAAATCGATGGTGCATTTTGAAATGGAAAATGTAAGAATGGAGACCCTATACTGTTGCACACCTGAGGATTTGTTTGAAGAAATTATGGGACAAAATTACACCAGAAATACTTAAAATTGGGGTCCAATTTTCGCCATCCTGTGTGACAGGCCTGAAGACCTGCAACCTCATCTGCGATCCATCACTGGGAGAGGTTTTTCCATTTATATTTAAATACACACACTGACTATGTGATAGCTGCAGATAGACTAAATATATAAAGAAGTGGTTATTCTTAGAGGGTTAAATAAACTCCAATACCAATGCTGCCACCCAACACTGGGCATCTGGCATTTATGCAAGAGTATGGTGCATGTATTATTAAATTTTTGTTACGATGCTAAACTTTATTTTGTGGACATTAGTCTAATAAAGCATTATATTTATATAGACATTTGTAATATTAAAGAAAGTTATTGGGTGCATTCATGGCATCAAGAAGAAGAACAAAATCACGTCCCTCACTGTCCATCAAGCCAAATCACCTGGGTCTTGGAGGAACGCCATTGAGTGCATGTGTTGTGGAATACAGTATATCCTGAGAAAAGCTCTGGCCACGTATTGGCTACAATGCAATTTGGCCATTGCAGAAGGCCTATGTCATCTGACTATCCTTGACGCAACGGGAAATTTAATGTTAGTGTCCTACCTATTAGCCAAGGAGTAGCCACTATGTCCATAATCACTTGCAGCAAAAACGCCATTCTGGAATGGAAATGTATTGCTTTGTGATAAAATTGAATTAACAATGCCATACAAGACCTGGGCAATTGATATATTGAATGCAACCCGGAGGAAATATGGATGGACTGGAACAAAATTCCTAAGGCCTTCAGAGAAAGGCATCTCTGACACAAATTAAGAACTCTCTTTAAATCTACACTTCTTTGCCTTCAGGCAATTATGCATTCTACAGGCTATTCTGTACATCGACAGAAATGTAGGTTTGAGTACACACACTGCATACCAAAACTTAGTATTCCAAACTGAGTGAGCAAAATCAAATAAAATCCGGTAAATAAACATTATTTTTAGACTCACTTTGTCAAGGCTGACGTGCTTTGAATTTGTCAACAATGCCCTCATTTACACCTGTGGTGGGGTGAAGATGGTTGCGAGAAATAACACACAGGCTTCCCAGTTAAGTTGTTATTCTTGTTATTATCAATGCCAAATGTATGCATAGAAGTGATGACACTAATTATACATCCATGAAACAATGAAATATGATACAATCATGATACAATTCAGTTTAATACCTATAATTATGTAACATTACTATGTTTGTCAGGTCCGTCTTGTGAGATTAGAATTATGTAGGTTCCGCTTCACTCTATGTGGTTCCGTGTGGCAAAAATCGGGCCCTTGGCGTTTTCAGTCCTTAAACATTTATTACATGATGTGAAAAGGAATCTCAATATTATAACATGATAAATATGTGACCATCACAACTTTTATGGAAATATGTAGCTTAAATCAAAATTAAAAGCATTTATTTTGAGAAATCAATAAAATTCATGAGGTGAAACAAGTAATGTGCCATCATATTGTTTTCTGGATAGTTGCATTGTTTATACAGGTCAAAGATAACTGTAAGCAGTGATTTGAAATTTTAAATACTTTCCCTGCCAAAGTGTTTTTTAAGTTGCTTAGCGCCATCAGCATTTTGGATCATTTTCACCGATCTTTCAACACCCCAAGAATATTCAGCTCCATTAATATGTAAACAGAAATGAACATATCCTCTGGCTTTAGACACAAGAAACCATTTTATTCTAGCTAAATTTTTTCTCTTTAACAGACCCACCAATGTTATTAATTATCACAAAGAAAACAAATTTTTGACCAAAAGTGTATGGATGTCAATTGACTCTGACCAGGTGCTTTGTTTTCATGTTGTCTGCATGTATCAGGGAAATTCCTTACAGTTCATGAAAAAGCCCATGGTCATGGAACTTCCCCAAGAAAAAAATTATTTCCATCTTCACGTTTGCAAGGTTGATCAGAGCGCGCTGAAAATTTTGTTCAGTTGACCTATTTTTGTCAGAAGATCTATATAATAGAGAAAACCCTGATTGACGAGATGGCAGCAAAAGTGTTAAATTTTATTTTGCATACCGCCGTCCTAACCTTTTCTGATCTGAAGTTTTAACCTCTATTATAATATTGGAGAATCGTGAAATGATACGTAAATTTTTCCTCCTCTTTCTGAATTTAATTACCTCATGGCCAAGCTGTGGTACTAATTAACCACAGATTTAACCACAGATTTCAGGAGAAGTATCCAGCTTATGAATAATTAAATCCTTAATTCAAGAATATCCTCCATTTACAAGGGCTTACCACATTCACCAGCAAGTGCAAACAGGAGAGGATTAACTGTTCTCATGAGTCAGAAAGAAATAAAATAATAAAAACAAAAACCACAGCTGCCTGAGTTCGCCCTGAGTAGCCGCCTATCGCAGTCCAGGAACAAGTGAGGTCATGCATCAAATGCCCAGAGGAGGACAGGAGGACTAAACGTATCACGTTACAGCTACTTTCATGCAATATCACTGCAGCTAACATTCACAGCCTGTAACACGAGGAAGGAGTTTGAGGAGCAGTCAGTGGGTGATAAAATCTAATCTCTAATGAATAACCACCTCAGAACACTCATGTTAACAGCTTCTTCAAGTGCCAAGGGAGACCCTCCTGGGCGCTGTGATTTCAGACTTCTCTCCCCTCTCTCTCTATTGCTTTTTGTCTGACCTTTTTTTTTACAGCATGGAGCCCCTTTGCAAGTCAAAGTCGATAAGAAAGCGTCCGTCAGATCCTGAGGTGCCAGCGCAATAGTGCACAGCGGCAGGTTATCAGATCCGCGGCTTAGATTAGGGTGCTTGGGCCCGGCGACCGTCCCGCACATGCACTATAAATGGCGCGTAATTACGCTCCAGTAATGGCATGCATTAATCACTCCCCACTGACGGGACATGCTCTATCTCAGGAATTTGTGATGGAGCCAATGGTCGCGGCTCCAGTCTGCCTAAAAATGCCTTGTCATATCTTGCCTCGTGTATTCCCAAATCCACTTCCTGTGTCAAACTTAGGAGACTAAGCCTTTGTGGCAGCAACCGTAGAACCGTAACCTACTTTGTTATCACAGCTCTAATACAGAAAGGCAAGCTGGCACAGGCTAACCGCATAAATTTTTAAACTGAAGTACTTTTCAACAAGAACTTTCAGTATGCAACTGTAGAACGATAGCTAATGACTTTAATGGCAGATAATAGCAGTACATTCATTTTAACCTGACACTCATCAGCTACGCGTCTCGGCATCTCACACCGTGTTCATCAAGCCGGAATTTGCACTTCAGAAGTTTAGCCACCCGAGGAAATGGTGGGGGGGGAATGCTCCAACTAACAGATCTGGTGGTTGTTCGTAAGCCCATAACTTAGTCATCTTCCAGCGAGACTGTGTGCACAATACTGGGGTCAGACATAACAGAAGCAGGTCAGCTATTTTCAGATCGCAGCAGTGGAAGACGAATGGCCTTTACAATGCAGCTAAAGAGTTACAATTGTGCCACACTGAGGCCTGTGCGTGCTCAGTTTTAGTGATCTCTCAGTCTCACAGGCCAAGCAGACTGCGACCACAAGGATTTTCAATATTACTGACGCATGAGGACAGTGCATAGTAAATCAATGCTGACTGCATTCCATCTCACAGCAATTAAATTTCATCTCACTCCGGCAATTCACTCAGTGTTTTCCTTCGGCTGGAGTGCTCATAAAAGTCTCTCTGACCACAGTCAGCATGCCCTTGTTTTTTCTGCTACTATAACAGAACCACGGGCAGCACGTCCAGTTTTCTATTAGCAGACAATTATCCTGCAAAGACCTACTGCTGATGTATGGTGTCTGCAGCCAACTGCAGCCTTGTAAAGCTCTCCAGAACTCTTACCCAAGAGACAACCAAGCCGTTTCATGAAAATAAAAAAATGGAGGCGGACTTCTGGAAGATTTTTTTTTTTTTTTTTTAATCGATTCCATCTCCACATCCCTTGCTACAACATTTTATATCTGTCATATGCATTTGAGCATACACAGTTAGATACTTTTTGTCCCTTTAGGAGAGGGACAATAAATTCAACATAATTTTTTTTTTCTTGGAAAGGAAATTCATTGAGAGTGAATCTGCAGATTACCTTAAATGATCCATCCAGAAATGATGAGACTAGTAAGTGGCTAATGCTGTAAGAACATATGTTTTTTGCCCCCAATATTCAGTATATTGGTTGAAATGAATGCATCATCTGGGGGCTCTTTAATATGTAAAAGCGTGAAGGCTAAAAGAATGCATTTTTTCTGTATTTTACTGTGGGATTTTTAGTTCCCGTAGTGAACTGTCTCACTCACCAGATACTCGGGGACTTCAGTGTACGTAGGTTAAAAATGCTTGTGGGAATAAATCTGTTAAATGACAACAATACACCGAGCAGCAATGCTTATCCAAAAAAGAAATAAATGTATTAATTGAACCCAGAGGTGGTTTGAAGGACCCGGAGGGCTCACAGTGGTATGTGTTAAACACACCTCCTCGTGTAGCTCACCAAATAGATCATACCCCTGACATTTCTCTCATTACATTCAGACATCCTTCAGACACAAACAGCGCTCAGTGCGAAAGTGCTGCTTAATTATCACTTTTCTTCCATCTTTATAATTGTTAAATACGCTGCGAGTATATGAATCATTTTAGGTCTCAGTCACCTTTCACGCTTCAGGCAAATTCACAAAATCACTTTACAGCTAAACACCAGCTTTTAAAGAAGTTTGAAATGTCAGTGTAATTTTCTGCAGTTTCCAAACTCATTTTACCCTCTCTAAGTGGGCAGTGCTGCAGGCAATCATTTTGAGGGAAGTTTGCCAAAGTCCTTGGTGCCCCTAAAAAATTTGGAAACAAGCGCTGAAATTTATGAGCCTAATAAAATACGTCCAACTCCCTTTAAAATGTGTCCTTCGGTGAACAAAAAACATTTATCAGTAAATATACTACCGAATGACCTTCACAATACTAATGTGAAAGGTAAGCGTAGTCCATGTTTGTACAGTAAGTTCTGCAGTGGAATTAAACATACTTTAAATACAGTAAATTTAAGTTTGCATTATATGATGTTTCCTCAAGACAAAATAATGAAAGCACTGAATGTTGTGTCAGCTATAATTAGGCAGGGTGTACAGCATCTTTGCATTAAATTTAAAAGCAGGGTTGAAATCTTAAATTTATTGGAACAAAACCATCATCGCAAGCTTCTCATTATGAGTATGAAGAACATTAATAACAAGCAGGCAAGGCAATTCTAAACCTGGACTGTCTACATAAAAAAGTTAAGAGCGACCAAAATATAATATAGCTAGTTACATTATGAAAGCAATGCCAGCTCTCCTATGGAACTTAATAGAAATCAATATGTCATCACTGCCCATGGTGAATTATTAGCTAGACATGCTTTATTAGAGAGTGCATAGCAAGCTTGGTTAATGTTAACCCAAGATTTGGACCAAAACATTCTTAAAATATATAGCAGCCGCAGTGAAACAAATATATCAGTATTTGTCTGACCACTTTAAATATTTTGTCGCAATGGAATTTTCATCTGAGGAAAGTGACATATGTTCAACCGACAGATATCCCTCCAATCTGTAAGAGTGACACTCTAGAAAAAAATATTATCCTCACTTTCCACTGAGCATTTGCAGCACTGTACAAAAGCACCCTTGTTTTCACTATCATGGAACAGTAGCTTCAGTACATTGTGAAGATTACAGATAAAAATTAGGATGGTTCAAGATATCCTATTTTATATAGCATGGTAAAATTTCTTCAAATATATTTTCAAAAGCTCAAACAAACAAGGCAGCTGTTCATGTACGCAATATTAAATTCCACAATTTTCCTTTACAACAGTATTTAATTTTTTTTCCAAAAACAATATCAAAAATGTGTAGCCAAATCCATGAGACAATTCTCCAAAATGTTGAAAGAAAATTGAGACCCATCAAATTCTAAAACTTAAGTTGCTTTTTATACATGCAGAAAAGAATTTTTTCTTTAAATCTAACTTAATCATTGTTGAAACTCAAAGTTCTATCATTTACCTTTCCATGATAACATCATGCTCATATGAAGCAGACTAAAACTAAAAACAAAAATCTCAACAGTTATATACTATACTGCAAGCATAGTGATTTATTTTGTTTTTTGGTGTTGAGCATACATATTTTTTGTGGCCTAAGTGATTAATTAATAAGGAAGAGATTCCTGTAGAACAGTGATGTGGTAAAAAAAAATACAATCTTAACCTTGATACTAAACATAAGAATGGCCATTTATACCATTAAACATTCACGTGCCAATGAGTCATTATAAATGCATTGCCTTTTGGTGCAAATCTGAGAAGTCAGTACATATTATTAATCTTAATCCTAGGGCCTCTGGCTCAGAAAATACTTGCAAATGACATGCCCAAAATTTATTGAGTATATATCTGCAGCAACAAGGTCTATTTGAATAATGTTGCTATCATAATGAAGGCAACATCTGTGGGATTTCTCTCAGGTGCAAACAGACGTATATATGCGACTGGCCCAGAGTACCGGAAGATGGAACGCAGCATACATGAAAAATTTTACTCCAGCATTACAAAATGTTGCATTTTTAGAGTGAATATCCGATTATAATTACGCAGTTCTTTTCCATGCCCTCCATTAAAACAACAGCACAACATCAGAATATTATTTGCACAAAGCATGATGCTAATAAACTAAAGCAAAGTTAGAGAGGTTTTAGTAGCGGCATGTATGGATGCCATCACCAAGTTCTTCATTTGGGCACATTGGGAGCACCATCTGTGCCATTTGAAATTTCCAGGGACAAAAATGTATAACTAATTTAATTTCACTTATGTTATTACTGGTATCAGTATTCCATCTAAATTCAACTGTTTTGGCTTTGTTTTTAACAATAATTACGCATCCATACAGCTCCCAAATCAAAAAAAAGCATATAAAGGAAAGGACTCCAACTAGACCACTGATGGTAGCTTTATTTTTCTGCTTGCCATTAAATCTGGCAGTGAAATAGTTAATAGCTGACTCAAAGAAGTCAAAGAAACTGACTTTAAAGGAAGTTTCCTGTGTGCACCGCCCACAAGTACGTATACGGTACGCAGGGCAATATCTCCGGAGTCGGTAGGTCAAATTTGAAGACTGACATCTCGATTGAACAGTCAGAGACTATGGAATCTAGCGCGAGTCCCAGAATCCATGGCAACAACACTGTTCGCCAACAGCAAGGAAGACAGTGCATGTTGTGCGTACTGACCTGGCTTCCTACCACTCACAAGAAAGCTCGTCTTGGACTTGAAAGAAGCTGGGGACTGTCAGTAATCACTTCAAAGCCACATAGATTTTGGAGCAAATATGCACGCATTTTTATGGCCTCAAACACAACTTTGATTCCAAAATAGACAAGGCTGCACTAAGAGCAGTTTATTTTTGCTCCTTTTTGGCAGCTACTTCAGTGAGTTTTGGTTGAATTTAATAAGATTTATATGGTTAGAATCTGTAGAGCCTCCGCTTTTAAATGAAATATTGAGCAAGTGATTGAATGAGGTTATGGGTTCGCCTGCATTACACATGCGACACGTGCACCGTTTCCAAGTTTTTGCCACAAACTCTTTTAGTTGCTAGGTGTGTGATTTGTGTTTCCTTTTTGGAAAAAACTGATTATCATGAGCTTTTAACTGAGTTTCGTCCTGCTAAGTGGGTATATAATATGACTATGTTGCTTCAGGTTTACCATGCCATTGAGATGCATTGATGCACCTAGTACTGGGGGTGTTCAGGTTCAAGAGGTGAATTTATATATTATCAATGCATTTTTCTTGAACGCATGTTATTTATATCTTATTCATAAATATGGATGACAATGCCGGTGAACATTTAACAGTTTTATGTTTGCACATAAATCATGCATCACCCTCCATTTTGAAACATTGAACATTTATAGTGCTACTTGATACATAACTATACTACAGAGTCTCAGAAGGAACATAAGACAATTTATTTTCCTGGGAAAACATCCAATGTACTGATAATATTCCAACCCGTGAAGTTAATTTTACCGAAAACATGATTTCACGTCTGCTAACTCGGTGACTATATGAATAAATTAATACAACAGTGTAAAATTTTAGTTGCACATCTGTAATTGCAGTGATACAAAAAAAAATGTTTCTAGTCTCATTAGTAATAATATGACTGCCAAGCTTGTAAAATCAGGCCCCAAGAAAGAAGTCTGCAGGAGACTAAAGGACTCAGAGCTATATATTTTCCATCCCAACTGGAACCTTCTGAACAAACTCTCAACTTGGAAGGTTTTATTCTGAAATCACAGTTATATCCAGCCACAATATTTTATTAGCAGTCCCAAAAGTACAAAGTCATCTTTCATAAAAAGCTCACTTCCCTCCTGAGTGCCACCCTTGAGAAATAGGAGTTAAAAAGTAGTATAAAATGAACAACATAGGTAATGAACTGTGTCATATCTTACAGAAAAAAAATGGGAGAATAATGTTCTTTTCATATCACTGCAATTTCACAGAGAATTTTTTTTGTAGCGATCATTTTTATTTCTCAAGAGGACAGGTGCCAGAACTCTTAATACTCAAACATTCACCTATCTTTTGCATTACCCTTCCATCCTTCTTAGTGGCCCTCAGCAGTGTTTACTTTTCTTCATATGTCACCATGAAGACTTAGGTCAACGACCAACTAAATAAACTCACCGAAGAAGCTTACTCGAATAAAGAATTAACTTAACTCCTATAAACTTCTACATTAGTGCAGATTCTATTGAACACCAAAATTTTAAGGAAATCTGTTCATGACATAAGGGACGATCATTCCAAGTATATTTGAACTTCTTCCAGATCTAGAATCCAGGATATGTTCCAGATCACTTCAAAACTGAATAAACTCATCCTTGGAGTTCCACCTACCATCCTCCAAAATTTTGTGCCGATCCGTTGGTAATTTTTTAAGTTATCCTGACAAACATAAAAACATAACCTCCTAGCAGGAGGTTATTACTGCCCATGAGTGTTGCCATCCAATCTGAATAAGGGACAATGCAAGCGATCACTGACATATTAGCAGCAAAAATCAAGTAAAACATCTGGACATTAATGGTGTTTTTACGAAGAGCTAAATTTTATTGAGTTTGACATTACCGTCTCTCCTCATTTCTCAGACAAGGCTTGAATCAACTAATATTGCCAGAAACATCCCAAGATGGAAATCATTTGGATTTATATAACCAATCAAAGAATATAAGGAAAGGTGGATATAAGTGGATGTTTTTTAGAAATGTGTCGCATCAATTGAAAATGCCCCAATGTGAAGAAACCATAGACTGCGAGAGCACAGCTTGGTTTGTTTAAGAAAATTATATGCTGCATGCCTGTTCTATTTTTTCCCCAATTTTATGAAGAAATTCCATAATTTTTTTCAAATAAATCACATTTAATTTCTGACTGTCAACTTTTGAACCTGTGAATCGGGTTTCAGTTTAATACAGCTTTTAAATTCATTTTTTGAAATTCCGCCATTGTGCTATATGCATTTAGCTTATTTCCAGTCCTACTCTAATCCTACTCTAATTTGAGATGAAATATTTTTATTACATTTTTTTAAAAAGGGTATTGCAAGCATGACAGCCAAAAAGGCAGCCATGAATTTCTTTCTTCACATAAAATGTTTTTACTAAAACCACAAAAAACCCAGCTCATTTATAAATGTTCACCAGTTAGCTTAAGCTCAGCCTGACAAGTGAGCGAGCCAGATGGAAAACGAATAGCCTAATGTCCATAAATAAATGACATGGGCCATTGTGAAAATAAAGCCCGGCCATCAACCGGTGTGAGCGGGCGGCCAGCGGTGACTGAAAGCCGAGCCACTGAAGCAGGTGCCAAAACGAGGGATGTTTGTCCAGAGAGCGAGTATATTTTCACAGCGCTCGTGCTAGCTGTGTGTACCTACATTCTTCAGGAGAGACGTGCGACAGGGCCTGTCCCCTCACAAGCCGGCAAGAGGAGCCGTCTCCCGCACAGACGCCACAGTTGTCCACCTTGGCGTCGCTCCCGAGCTGCCGATCACATCCCACTTCCTGCCAACAGCAACAGAGTGATCAGGAGGAGAGAACCGTAAGCAGTACACAACGTTGGGCTTGAGCAGAATGTTGTTTGTTTTCTCATGGTTCGCCCGACTCCCTGCGCCTCCCCCACTCCCTAACCCCTTCACCGTGCAACCTCCCTTCATTGTGTTTGTTTATTTTGTCATCCACGTTAGCACCCATTTGTAGCCAGACTATCCATTCCCAGCTTTATCTGTCAAAGGGGGTGCCAGTGAGAGTTCCTTTCCAGCACACCTTACTCACGCCAGCGGGCCTTTTCCAGGCCAAGGCCTCTTCTGGAGCAGGAAAAAAAACTACCCTTTTCACGGGCTTTTAACATTTGGATCTGATTACCTTTGCTTTTTGGTACCTGCTTTGCACTGAGCTTTCATACAAGCTTTCAATTATCTCAAAGGGGCAGGGGACACTAGGGCTCTGGTTCGCAACGGTGACACATTATTCCACACCTCCAGCGATGTCAGCTTGACAGATGCCAAAGTGGGGTTTCCTCTAACAAGGCAATGATCTACATTGGCATCTGTCAAAGTAATACCCAGTTCAAGTCACCGTGAAGCCGTTCTGTCATTGATCCCGGGAGATCTACAGCAGCTTGACAGAGCTGTATGTCACGCTATTCAGGAATGAGTCAAGATGGGCTGCGGTGTGGAGTGGTATGGAACAATGGATAAGGAACTGAGTTTGACACTGAAATGATTTGAAATACTTATGAACTGCTCGTGTTCTTATATTCAACACATGTTGTGTTCGTGGCTGAACATCTTGGCCCAATCTAGGACCATGTGGTCTAGTTTTCTTTGAATTTCTTTCAACACATATTTTACTTGCTCAAAGGTCTGTAAATAAAAATAACCTCAGCAGTTCTTCATTACCTATCAGGCTAAATGACAAGAAGATCGCTCATTCAGAAACCAAAGTACAAATGGAAGAGGTCAAAAAAGTTAATTAACAACACAGATCTGCAACTGTACTGAAGCTTTCAAATTTATACCACCACTGTGCTTATCGATTTCTTCCTGACAAATTAGCATAAGGATGTTGCTTGTCATGATCGATTCCATATGCTTCATACCTGCTAATTATTCAAAATCAATTTAACAATACTGAGTACAATGATACGAATGGTAACATGATGAATGAATGGAACAGAGTATGACTCCAGTATGGTGTTGGTAATGACCCTTTTGGAGCAAAGAAAATTAGAGGCTCTACATTCTTACTAATGCAACAAGTTATAGAAGGGTTTGTATTTGTTCCATTTATTTACTTATTTCTATCTTTTTTTTTAATCATCTTTCATGTTGCATACAATTAATCAAAAATTAACCATATCTTTTGAAAAGGACATAATTGATTAAGCCATTAATATCAGATAAATCCTTTTCAGAAATGTGCCATTCATTCATTGCAAAAGATTAATTTAATGACTGTTACAAGCATGATTTTTGATTATTTTTACTATTTCTTTTCATGTTTCGATTTACGTAGTTAATGTTGTGCACGAAATGGAACCCAGGGGCCATGCAAACATTCACAATCAAGTATTTGAACAGTTAGGTCTTCAGGGTAAATTAAACATAAAATATAACTTGTGTGTCAGATCAGAGATTTGCAACAGTACCAAAAATGCTTTTGAAGTAACCTTGGAAGAAAAATTTGATTTTGATGGAAACCTTAATTACCCTGCGCTCTGTTCAGCTTCAAATGTCACTCATTTGAAGTTGCGCTGCTTGTTTTCATGCTTGCGAGCAAACTGCAGAACCTGGACTTTGTCATCAAAAACCACTGTGTACAGCCACGCGGTGCACTGTGATTCTACCTCATTATTGCAAACCACCCCCACCCAGAGCTGTCCCATTACAGCCCTCTCCAAACACAATGCAGTACATGCATTGACAACTATTTAAACAGGCAAGAAATCTCTTCCAGCGCTCAGATCAGCTCCTCATAAAAAAAGATTAAATTGATGATTCCTTGGCAGATAAGACCATTGTGAACACTGAACCCACTGCACTCATACATTATGACCAAATATAGCACCAAAGAAAAATCCCCATTTTATAAACAAAAATAAACAGCTTCTTGGATCTTTCTTTTTTTCTCTCCAGATGTATCATTTTATCTAAGGAGAAGAAGAAAGCAAACAACACCATTTTAGAGCAACTGGAGCTGACATTATGACAAAAGTGAGATACTGCATATAATGCAGGCAGACGGCAGGGATAACAAAATTTAAAAAGAGACTTCTTTGGACAGAACTCCAACACTGCAGTGCATCGAACATCCTGCGGCCAATGCCACTGTTTAGACCATAATCTGTTCATAAGTCTTTTTTCCCCAAGAATGTGCCTCTCATAATGAGAAATGCAACCGCATTTCAGACTTCTGTAATGCTATGTCTGCAATTCATGTCATGGGACAGCTAGTCCGCAAAAATAAACAATTTACTAAACAATACCCCCGTGAAACAGGGGCATAAAACCAGACTGGTGTCATTAAGGGTGATTTCCGTTCATTTGGAGGTCGATGGAATTCCTGACACATTACATAAGCATTCAACATTTCCACTGTTTGTAATCGCATGCACCATGGACATATGTTTATAGAATTGGAATTAGAAGTTGACAATCAAAGTTATGAAAAAATGAAGCGGTTCAGAGAGGCCAAAAACTCCACAAAAATTCACACAGTCCGAAAATGTAGAGGACACAATAGAACTCCATTAGTGCCATGACCAATCTGTCTTGCAGTTTTATGAAACAGTAGTCATTAAAAATGATTTTTCCTCATATAATTACCATACTTTCTTAGAAAATTGCTGGGAAGAGAGCTCAGCTGATTTTTCCTTCAGACGGTGGAGTTATGGTCATGAGAAAGTAGGATTTCTCCATATCCGGCCCCTGTGCCCAATGCTGCGGCTACTTTGTGCACTGTTCTCCAGCAGACACTGCAGAGCCAGCTCCCCACACACACATGGACCCGTCTCCAACAAACACCTCAGTCTCTCACAAGATTAGTGGACGCCCACAACTCAACTCGAGTACCAGCTGTCCACACTAACCCACTGTCCTGGCAAGAACACCAAAAGAAAACTGCCAACCAGAACAGCGCTTCCACCAACACAACTGAAGGTTGTGCAAAAGCTAAACTTTTTATTTCTCAAAGCTAGTAGATTGATGACAATGAACAGCATTACTCAACCCCAACAGGCACCACTTGACCCAAACCAAAAAGAAGTTCTGTTTCCTGTTCAGCCAGAAAATAAGTTCCAAAAATATCCATCTATGGTTCCAAAAAAACATTCTTAAGTTCCCATGTAACCACTGTGTAATCTTTCCTCAACCCTGTGTGGCATATCTAGCAGCATGCACAATGTACGCTTCTCTCATTTTCTTGAAACGAACAACTCCCAATTTCAATACGGCTGGAAATGAGAAAGCTGCACTTGGCGCCTGGCATTCATCACTGAAAGCTAAAGACAAAGGTTACAGCAGTTTTAGCGTATCAGCCAGCCGATCAATATTAAAATTTCACCAGGGGAACTTCACTTCATAATTTCATGAGGGCTTGAGTTTTGACAGTCCTCTTTCCGCTGAGAGCTCGTCGATTCTTGGACTAACCACCAGGAGAACTGTAACAGGATCTGTGAGGTACCCGTGTTACTAAGGAATACAGCAGTGCGTCACAACGATAATGAAGATTGATTCTGTGACATTAGCTGATACCTTTGAGACTATAGCTATCTGTCTTTATATGGAAGACATACTAAATTCCACACACTAAACAGCAAGAATAACACAGTTTCCCAGTAGCGAGTCTGTCACTACCTACTGTGACACCGCTGGTCGTAGAGCGACAAAAAATGTATAAAATCTGCACTTCTCTGCCTGGCCATTTCTCAGGATAACTAATGTAGCGTAAATTTTATATACACTGCCCGTCCAAAAAAAAAGTCATTGTTTGGAAATAAATGAACAAATTCTATAATTGGATCATTATTGTGGTTATTAATATGTTTCAGCTGGCAGTAATCATTTTAACCCTGACTGATGAAGCGTGCCGCTACTCATTTCTTAAAAAATCACAGCGGAAGACACATCTCCTGATGGTGGAAAAGATGTTACAGTATTTCAGGATGGGCAAGTTATTGGCCTGTATCTCGCAAAGAAAACCGTGAATGACAAAAAACAAGTAGGAGGAATCATTTTCACAGACAATTTTGCCACCACAAAGCCCTGACCTTAAGCACATTCAGAGTTATTGGGATGTGCTCAAGAAAGACCACCGAGTGGTTCAACCATTTTGTCGAGATGACAAGATCTCGGCCAAAAATTTTGGCATTTCTGATCGAGAATAAATGTTCTGGCATTGCATATGGTCATCAAAGCAATGACAAGATGAATTTGCACTGTAATCAAAGCTACAGGGGTTCCAACAAAAATATTTGAGTGTGCGACTTTTTTTTTGAACGGGCAGTGTATCATCCTGCTCTACGCCAGTATCTGGCTTGACTTGTGAAGTCATTCAGGAAAAACACCTCTCCCAAAAGTACAACTCCGCCCAGCTCCCACCATAACCATTCCCAAACTGCTAGGATTCCACGAGGCCACCACTCTTGGGCCAGTTCTAGGTTATATAGAAACCAGTACGCGGTTATATTTAAGAAACTAGCCTTATAAAAATGATAGCGCAAAACAAGTTCAATAATGGCAGCTACCAAACCTCTCAAAAATGCTTGGAAGATAATTTAATTTATGCATATTCAGAAAAATCCATGATGCTAAGCTCCATTTCATAGCACATCAAGGAATTAAACACTTTCCATTGCACAAGAAATATTCAGAATCATGATTTACCAGTTTAAGATTAATTTATTAGTAATGCATACAGTATACCCCCATATGCTACTGGCACACCCTAGTCTGAATACAAGTCTATACTCCTTTGGCTAACCAAGAAACACAGCAGAGGCATAATGACACTCACAATTTCAATTGGGACAAGTTGGAGCAGCAGATTACCTGACAGATGCCACTGATACACATATCCAGGGAGTCGGTCTTGCAGCGAGTGCCATCCAGTACTTTGGGTGCCAACTCTACCACCAAGTTGTGGCCCCGGGCCTGGCACTTAAGGGCACAAGGGGCCGTGGGATCGTCAGTCACAGGGATCCACTCGTGGGTGTGCCCCTGGTACTTCACGTCGTTGTGAGCCGAGCACTGCTGGGCCCTGAAGTCCCCAGCATCGGCAGGGCAGTCCTGTGGGGGACGACCTCATATTTCACACACAAGTACTGCAAAGACACACTGCACCACACTGCACAGGGTCTAATAAATCCACAACGCTGGTAATTTGCCAATGGAGAAGGATGTGGAGAGACTGGTGGCTATGATTCACATTATCGCATTTTCTTATAAATAGTAGGGAAGGAATGTTTCCATCTCAGGGCAAAAGCAAATAAAGAAGTACTCTGCTCCTCTTGCTGAAGGAGAGTCATCCCAACACATAACCACTGATAGAACAGACTCAAGTAAATAGAAAGAAGTAGCCTTCATGGACTCTGTAACTCTTCCCTGTTTGAACAAAGACCAATTAAGTCATTGATCTACACATGGAATCCAGATTATCTACTTAAATGAAGTACCCAAGGAAAGGCCATATGTGCACTCTAAATTGCGCCCATCAATCCTGCAGATTACTGACCATGCTGTCCACATGCTTCTCCCGGCATCCAAAAGGTAGAAAAGAGGCGACTGCATGCCAAGTAAAAGTGTTTCACTGTAAAATTTCTGTTCCAGGCGAAAGGCATGGAAGCCTGTTCTTTGGCTTCCAATTCAGGGACTTAGTTTAAGCTATTCACTATTTCAAATGACTTTAAAAATGAGGAATGACCCGAGAAATGACTTTAAACCGCAGCTCTTTTATGAGAATAGGGAAGAATTCAGCGCCCTTGATTGAGACTATGTCACAGTTTGAGCCAATGGCCCGGTAACACTTTTGCTTTCACGCCAAAGAAAAACAAAACTCTGCATGGAGAAATTGGTCGAAACCCAAACACAGGACCTCGTCTGCGGCAATTATCAACCCCGACATTCACCTTGTAATGGCTTTTATGTGCTTTGCCTTCGGTCCATCCCCTTGACTGAGAGGCTGTAAATATTATGCTGGGAACACTTCCCGCAGGCCTTGATTTAGAGCACTTCTTGCCCACAATAAATCCAGTTGAGACCACTTCAATGGTACAACAACACTTGTCCTTTTTATTAAAATGAAGAGTGGCCCTCCTTTCAAAATAAAATTTAGCTGACGGATACTGAACTCAGTCCTCACTGCAATGAGACATTTATAACAAAGTGCTTTTGTCTTCTCAATTCTCCGTTCATGAAGAAGAAAGAAAAGCTGATTTACTGTGTCTTTAATCACTAAACTACAACTGATGGTGTAGCGTTACTGAAGGATCACGCACAGGTGGAGCTGCTGCTGATTGCTGGGCGAACCAGCTGTGAAGGAACCATGCTCTGTAGGAGATCCTCAAGGTCTGAAGGCCGCCTGCATGCCGTGAACCCAGCACCCTGGATGTCTCTAAAACTATGCGGACATCAGTAACCAATACATCTTTAGGTTTATATTTAAGGGGACAATGGAGGGGTTAACTGCGCATTACTAATGTCCATCAGTCCGCAGGCTGACAGAACTAGCCTGAGTATGACCCAAGATTTGCCAAAAAAAAAAAAAAAAGAATAATAGACCATTGGCTGACTTACCCTGTTACTGCATGTTCTGTATCGGATGTTTCTACCCTCACAGTTTCTGTAGGGAAAATCAAACACATATACAGAAGCAGGATTAGCCATTACTGAGTTAGGCACCTAATGAAGCATTACGAATTGCCTTGTTATTTGTGGCTTAATGTAATGGGTACTGTGGCACAGACTTCGGAACAAAGGACTATAATATAAAAGGAACGTGTAGACACAAACAAAAAATGAGTAGGAAAAAATGAAATCGAGTTGAATCAAAGTTATGAGGTCAGTGACCATCAGAATTAACTGATGAAACCTCTGGTGTAAAAGAACAAGTATTGTAATTTGTTTTTAAAACATTAGCCATACTGGTTGCAGCTCATTTTTCACGGTTAACACAGCTTTAACTGCTAGCTTTAGCAAGTAAGATCTTAATTCATGCTTATATTACTGTGTTTGGCCTAAGTTACGAGACAGCCGTTTATCAGTAAGAAGCAATAAAGATACAGGAAATGGAGTAGGCCCACAGTGTAAAAAAAAAAGAAAAAAAAATAAACTTTCAAAAAAGTCATGTGTTGCCTCCATAACCTTGATATTTGAACTTGAGGATTACGGCAGATACGTGGAGTTTCGAATATCAGAAGATACATCTGAACCTAAGTGACCCAGATCTGGGGAATAAATCAGCAGGGGTTTGAAGGAATTGAAAATCTGTCGAACAAATTTAATCCGAAACCATGGCTTGGAGTTGAGAAATCCAATCACGATCCGATGTGGACTTAACCTTCAAACTTGTGACCAGAAAATGGACAAGTTTCAGTGGACAAAACATAACAGCATCATTAGCCAGGTCAGAGGTCGGTACAATATGGTGAAATGACTGGAAAGTCCAGACAGGAAAAGGGATGAAGTGGTGACATTTGTTGACTTCGACAGAGCACAGAAAGTCCACATTTTTATATATCCCTCAGTGTAGAAAAGTGATGAGAATGATATGAAGCCTGACATTCATTTCCTAGAGAATAAAAAGTGTTTAAGGGCCTGATCCACCCAGCCTTCAGCTTAATCAGCTCCAGCACATGTTCAGACCCACCTACTGAGCTAAAACCCGAGAAAGAGAAGAACAGTCATCGCTTCACACAGGATGCGCCTAATGGCCTCTGTGATCACTGACAAATTAACCAAAGCAGAACATTCCCATCTCCGAGCTGAATAGTTAAATTCTCATATCTGACATAAAATGAGCATGCAGCCTGCATGTAACATTGGCAAGAGCATTTAACATTGTTGTTAAAGAACAGAACCATATGATGTATTTACAACTCTACCTTCAGATAAAAATAAAAAAATATATATAGCAGCGTGTAGTGATGATTATACACCATCTCTTTTGTCTAAAAGGGGTCCTAATAAACTATTTTTCTACAATTTTGATATAAATGTATCGAAAAAATACTATTGTAGGTAATTTGAACGACAACAAAATCATTCCCACAAGTACAAAAGAATTCAGAGGTAAAAATCAGGGTAATAAACAAAAACACTGAATACATTAATTTTTCATAAAAATTGAAAGGTATTGATTTTTTTGACTCTTGCACAGCCTGAATGCATTTTTGAAGGCTCATTCCATGATTATTGATGCTAAAAAATTGGTTTAAACTGGTTTGAGGCAACATTACGCTGCAAAATTACCGCAGATGGTCAGTTGTTTTTATATGTTACGTGACATGAACTTTGAGCAGTATCACTGTGTTAAATACGATGGCACAATGAAAGGCGCTCTCTGAGACTGTTCGAAGTCGCACTGTGGCCTTAGATGATGCTGAGGACATTAAATGCTGCCACAGTACTGCAAGAAGCGCCATCAAGCGATTCACAGAGACCAGTTCGCAAAAACCTAATGGCAATCGAGGTGCAAAACAGAAATTAAGTTCAAAGAAAAACTAAACTTGGCGGTTGACAGCACAGCAACTCTGAGATAATATGAATAGCACCAGAAGTGAGGAGTTGAAAGTATCAAGATCTACCATTTCCAGATGCCTGTGTCTGATTGGTCATGTTGCTGCCAAGAGCCAGCAACATCAAAAACAAAAAAAAAAGACTTAAGTTTGCCAAGAAATTCAAGGATTGGACACCAACGGACTAGGAACAAGTCCTTTGGTCCGATGAATAAAAATTTGAAATTGTATCATCCAAACGCAGAACTTGCGTGCGATGTAGAGTAGGAGAATATTTCAAAAATGACTAATTATACCCCTCAGTAAAACATGGAAGCCGTAATATTATGGTTTGGGTTCAATCTGCTTGAAAGGTGATCTCATTAAAATTGACGGAATTACGGATTAAATGCCTTAATCAAAGCAAGTGGCCACACTAGATATTGACTTTTTCTCTGAAAGACATTATTTTTGTTTTAACAATACATTTTTATCTGTTTACTTATTTTCATCTTCATGACCCAGTATTACATGAAATAAATACTTGAATAGTACTTGGTTTCAGATTGATCTTCACTCTGTTAAGTGTATGATTATCACCAGCTGAAAACAAGAACTAGGACAAAAAAAGGACTGCCTTGGTTTTAATGAAGCAATTAATAGCCCTTCCCATGTAAATTGGTAAATTATTCATCCACACAAAAGCTCCGCTAGCAAAAACATCATAAATTACAGAGAAAACTACTGAAGTTGTTTTGAAAAAAGAAACAATTACGGCCTTTTTGTTCAGGGCATCACTAAGTGGTCAGAAACCCTAGCATGATGATATAGGCTGTTACAAAGGAATTAAATTTTGTCCTCCTCCTGGAGTGAAGCTTGAGGCTAAGAATAGCATCATTTAAATGATGTTGTTTTTTTCCAAAAGGCAAAGAGTTATAGAGCCAGACTAGGACTAGAAGTGAAGACAGTCGTGGCTGTTTGTGCACATATCACATTTCAAGATCAACTCTGGAATGAGACATGTTCTGAATTCTTTATCCTGTTGTGACTATGAATCTTGTGTAAGGCAAAACAAAGAATAAATTTGATTTTGGGCCAATTCTTAAGGTTCTTTAACTTCTGCAGAAGGCTCCATCAGAGGGTAAACCCAGGCACCTGCAGAATTCTGCTCCAGTACACTTCAACAGGTGCAGCAGCATGTGACCACAGCACCATGTGAACACTCTGACACTGAATCAGTCTTGCTCAGCAAATCTGATGTCTATCAGCTGAGAACAGTCAAAAGCAAACTCATCGTCTGTGAATGCAATTTTAAAGGCAGTGCCAACGATCTCACATTCTCAGTGCACATTCTCACAGCTTCCATTGCACAGAGACGATGATCACGATTTATCACTTAACAAAAACACCATTTCATAAGCAAAACAAAGAACATGGCAAGAACGATTGCATAATCAATGACTAGGGAGAGGGCCATTCTTCAAAACACACTTCAATACAACTGTATTGATGGATTACACACATTTAATCATGTAATCAGTTCAAGTCAATGATAAATGAGTATTATTCACTGTATATTCTTTGCATACATTCAATTCACCTCCAAATTAGGTTGAAAAACAAGAAGAAATGTTATTTCATGGTGTATAGTGCTCACAAGTAATAGATAATTTTCCTTCAATTATTATTGTACTGCTTGTACACATCACACTAAATTGGATGTATAACAAACAGCTTTTATCCTCGTTCCTCTTGTTACATCCTCAAGCCAATTGAAGAAAATGTGTCAATAATTCAAATACAAAAAAAAATGAATGAGAAGAAGCAAAAGAAATTCTTTTACATTTTAATACCAACACATTTGTCAAGGCTGCCATTTTATCATGTATGTTTTTACAAACTCCACAACTGCACTTCTACGTAATTTGCCCAAACTGAACCTCCATAACTTCTGAAATGCTTGAAATTATGCACTTCAAATTTGCCAGAACATTACAAAGTCAGAATTGGAACAATAAGTAGAATGTAAATTAAATCACCAAACAATAATGATCAAAACCCTTTTAACCCGTATTCAACTGAAAAAGCAATGTTTTAACTCAATAACTTCATTGTTTTTTGAAAGTAATAATAATTCAAAAATGTGAAGTCTGCAACTAGTTCCAATGAAGTTAGGACAGGCGCAAGTCCACCACTGTGTAACATCAACTCTCCATTTTGTTTTCAAACCGAGAACAATATCCTTTGGAATTAAAAGCAGATTCCCCCCCCCACCCCCATTTTTCCCTGATATAGGACTTCAGTTGGCCAATAGCTCAGGGTCTCCCAGGCCATACTTTGTCTCATACGGTAATCTGCCTCCAATTTTCAATGGGAGACAGGTCCAGACTAGGGGCAGGCCAGTCTAGTGTTTGCACTTCGTGACAATGAAGCCGCACTTTTATATTCTGCAGAGTGTAGCTTTGCGTTATCCTGCTGGGTGCAGGGGCAGCACCAAAAAAGACGACGTCTAGAAGGCAGCATAATTTGTTCCAAGATTTGCCTGCACCCTTCTGCATCAATTGCACTTTCTCAGACATCCAACTTTTTCATGGCAATAGCACTAATGCAGCCCCAGTGTCACAGCCCTCATGTGAATGCCCTCTGTGTCTCCTCCCATTCAGCAACTTGCGTGTATATTAGACGTAATGTCTCCTTTAGATTGTTTTGTGTCTTGCGTCTTGCCTCATCTCCGGCTGTGTCTCAGCTCATAGTTCTTACCCCTTGTACCTGTGATGTGTATTTATACCCCTTCTCTTGAGTTGAAAGTTGCTGGATTGTGTGCTTAAGCCCAGTCAGTATTTCTGAGTTAAACTCATATTTTGAAAATAAAACTTAAAATTACAGTAATTTATGGAAATCATCTTCCTTATTTAGTGAATAAGAATAAGCTCCCGAGCCGCTCTCAGAGGTCTTGGGCTCAGGACTGCGTTCATTCAATTCCTGTCCAAGTCTGTTCTTCTATCCAGTTTATTAGGAACAAGCTCCAAATGCTTCTACAGTCATCAGGTTTGGAACTGTGATTCTGTGATAAGTTACTCTCCTCTGCCCTGGGCCAGTTTGGCTCCAGCAAAATGTTCACTCCATCTGGCTCTTGTCCCGGAAAGTCACTGCCTGGCGATTGGCATCACCTCCTCACTTTCATGTCTGAACTGAACTGTGCCGTCCAATTCTGGGTTCCATCCCACTGTTCCTGAATTACTATGATAAAGCCCTACTTCTGCATTGTAATCTGCCTTTGCACTTGATTCCGGGTCTTGATCATAACACCCAGATTATGGCAGAAGATGGATTTTGAACATGTCACTGATGTGCTTCCCCTCATTGGCCTGGAGAACATGACATCCATTATTCCAAAGACAAATTGAAAGATGGACTCTTCAGATCACATCACGCCTTTCCGCTTCACATTAGTTCATTTCAGATGTGCCTAGGCACACGGAAGTCTCATGGTGTCACGGAAGCTTCTGGATGGTGAAGATACACTGATGACCCAAAATATTACAACCACTCCCAGACGCAGCAAATAATGTTATCTCATAAAAACTGCACATTTCAAGGTCTGCAGACAGGTCTTCAAAAGTAATTGAACAGTCGGTTCTCACATATTCAATGTGTTTGATGTGAGAGAAATGGGAAATGAACAACTTTGACAAGGGTCAAATCGTTAAGGCCTGACAAGTGGGTAAGAGCATCTCTGAGGAGGCAAGTCAAGGGGGTATCTGGTCTAGAGAGTACCATTTTCTTTTATCTATAAGAAAGGTGGTTTTAATCAGGTGGCTGATTCGATGATGCCATGATAAATTCAGTTTATCATGGTATCAATATTGGTATTAAACCTCATCTTTTACACACAAAGATGGGGCTAATTTTCTCTGCATTCTTGGAATTGTTTCAATTTATGTAGTATACCTAGTGAAATTCCCCAAAGTCCGAGCAATCAAATGTAGAGAAAAATCATTTTCAAACTGTTTTTGTGAGGATTACACAATTTTTCCAGCCGTTTCATTCCCCCAGCCCAATAGTTCTGGAATGTGATCAAATTTGTGAAAACAAAAATCAATCCAATTGGTTCGGTAAACCAAAAATATCATTCAACAACCCTAATTGCGAAATAGTTGGGACAAAGTGTAAATTATGAATAAAATCAAAACGCAATGACTTTCATATCACACCAGCCAGTTTTTTATTCACAATAGAACACAGATAACATAGAAAATGTTGAAACTAAGAAATTTTACAATTTTATCCACAAAATGAGCTCATTTAAAATTTGATGGCTGCTACAGGTCTCAAAAAGTTGGGACAGGGGCCTGTTTAGCATGGTTTAGCATCCCCTCTTCTTTTTAACACCGAGTGGAGGAGTCTGGGCAATGAAGAGACAAGTTTCTTGAGTTCAGCCATTGGAATTCGGTTCCACTCTTGTTTATTATAGGCTTCCAGCTGCTGGAGAGTTTTGGGTCTCCTCTGATGGACTTTTCATTTAATTACACACCAAATGTTCTGAATCGATGAAAGATCAGGAGTGCAGGCAGGCCAGTTCAGCACACAGACTCTTCTACTATGAAGCCATGCTGTTGTAATAGCTGCAGTATGTGGTTCTGCATTGTCCTGCTGAAATACACAAGGCCCTCCCAGAAATAGATGTCATCTGGAGGGGAGCATATGTTGCTCTAAAACCTTTATATACCTTTCAGCATTCATGGTGCTTTTTAAAACATGCAAGTGTCCCACCCAATATGCACTAATGCATCCCCATACCATCAGAGATGCTGGCTTTGGAACTGAACGCTGATAACAGGAGGGGTGGTCTTTCTCCTCTTTAGCCCGGAGGACACGACATCCATGATTTCCGACAAGAATGTCAAATTTGGACTCATCTGACCACAGGACACTTTGCCACTTTGTTACAGTCCATTTTAAATGAGTCTTGGCCCATAGAACACCGCGGCACTTCTGGATCATGCTCATCAATGGCTTCCTTTATGCATGATAGAGTTTTAGGTGGCATCTGTGGATGGCAAGGCAGACTGTGTTTACAGACGGTGGTTTCTTGAAGTATTCCTGTGTCCATTTAGTAATGTCAAGGACAGAATCATGCCGGTGAGTGATGCAGTGGCGTCTGAGGGCCCGAAGATCGCAGGCATCCAGTAAAGGTCTTTGGCCTTGTCCCAGAGATTTTTCCAGTTTTTTCCAGTTTCTCTGAATCTTTTGATGATGCTCTGCACTGTGAATGATGAGACCTTCAAAGCCTTTGCAATTTGACGTTGAGGAACATTCTACTCATAGTATTCCACAATTTTTTTTATTTTTTTTATAAAGACATCCCTTTATAGCCAATCATGTTACATACCTGATGCCAGTTAACTTAATTATACTCAGCAACAAAAGTTTCTGTGACACCATTTATGTGTATGTTATAAATGACACGCAAAGATCTCAATGCAATCAATATGTTTATTTAACAGGAGAAACACTGACTTTTCAGTGCCAACGTCACTCAAAACGAAAAATGTCATTTTCATGCGTCATGAAGCACTTGTCTGATGTCTAACCAATTGTGATCTTCACACTTCAATACCGGGTGTGACTTCCTCGTGCCATGATGCAAGCAACGCATCTCCGGCGCATGGACCGAATCAGATGTGCCAGAAATTGCTGTGGGATGTCATTCCAAATCTGACGTAGACGTTGTCGCAATTCCTGGAGTGTAGCTGGCGGGCTATCCAACCGCCGCAAACGTCGATCCATCTCGTCCCAAAGATGCTCGATTGGGGACATGTCTGGGGATCTGGCTGGCCATGGCAGGACATTGACATGTTGCTGCATCAGATACTGCTGTACAATCCTTGCAACGTGTGGTCTGGCGTTATCATGTTGCAGCGTTATTCCGGGACCATGTTGCATCAAAAACGGTACCACCAATGGCCGTAGCACTTCATCGCGATATCTTTGACCTGTCAGATTTCCACCAATAACAAGCAAATCTGTTCTGTTTCTAGCCGTGATCCATTTCCAAATCATGACACTACCACCTCCAAAACGATCAAATTCCTGAACACAGTTGTTGGCATAACGTTCTCCACGTCGACGGTATACACGTAAACGACCATCACATCGGTTAAGCATGAATCTTGATTCATCAGTGAAGAGTACAAGATCCCACTGACGTTGGATCCACCGTCGATGTTGTTGTGCCCACTGTAGACGCAGTCGTCGGTGTTGTACTGTGAGTATTGGACGTCTTGCTGGCCGACGTGGGACAATGCCAAAATGACGGAGACGGCGACGGATTGTCTGTGCAGACAGTCGCCTCAAACCAGGTATCGTTCTTGCAGTTATGGTTGCAGGTTGGAATCGATTTCGGAGATGGGTTGTTCGAATCCAGTTGTCCTGTCTGGGAGTGGTTACTCGTGGACGGCCGCTGCGAGGACGGTCTCTGACATGTCTTGTCTGCTGATGACGCTGCCATAAGTTCCAAATGGTGTTTCGGTGGACATTCAGGCGATGAGCAACTTCCCTCTGCGAGGTTCCGGATTCAATCATCCCAATGGCCCTCCACCGATCATTTTCAGACAGTCTTGGCATTTAGAGGGTAGAGTTCCTGATCCGAAATGGCTGTGTTTTCGATAAGTGATGCTTTCGTCGTTCATCAGGCACAATGTGAACATTCCAAAAATTCTCCTCCTTTATTGCCATCCACAAGCATGATTTACGCAAATTTTCACGTGCAAAGTCATTTTCTCGCATTTTCATGATTTCCATTTCAATGTTGTGTTTACGTGTACTGTTTCAGTCTGATATCACCATGTATGACAATTTCATAATTGCGTTATGAAAAATAATTAACAATATTGGTGTCACAGAAACTTTTGTTGCTGAGTATACTTGCTAAATGTTCTTTCAGCTGATTCTCTTATATATCAATTGCTTTTTCAGCCCTTTTTTTGCCTGAGTCCCAACTTTTTGAGACCTGTTGCAGCCATCGAATTTGAAATAAGCTCATTTAGTGAATAAAAATGTAAAATTTCTCAGTTTTAACATTCGAAATGTTATCTATGTTCTATTGTAAATAACATGTTGGCTCATGAGATCTGAAAGTCATTGCATTTGGATTTTATTCACCATTTACACTTTGCCCCAACTATTTCAGAATTGGGGTTGTTTTCGCTGCTTTTGACTAAATGTTGGAAAAATATACAAATCACTACTTCTGCGTAATTTGCATTTAATGTACTGCCTCAATTCTTCTGGAATTGAAGTTAAAAAAGGGAACATTCTGAATAGCAGTAGCCTACTGTACCATGGATTGTAGGTGCCACATAAATTCCTAAATTATTGGCATGGTATTTCCTCAATATGGCAGTAATAATTTTCTCCACTGTAAAAAAAAAAAAAAAAGCCAGAAAAGCCATTTTAAGTTATGTCAAAATGTGGAGCAAACTGATGTATACTGGCTACAATTAGCAATCAAAACAATAATGATTTATTGGAAAGTCATCATGAGTTGGCTGGAAAGCATCATTCAATATGTACTGTACATTTCATAAATAGGTCCAGGAAATGTAAAATATTTGAAATGAGCTGTATTAACTTCATATTAAATGTGGCATATGAACCCAACATTTTGCACACATTTTCCAGACATACAGGACATACACACCAGCATGTGTTCAGAAACTTGCTTGTCTATTAGGAGTAATGTCTCCTTTGATTGGTTTGCATCTTGTCATCTCCAGCTGTGTCTTGTTTCATACTTACCTCATTCCTTGTATCCATGGCATACATGCACCGATCAGCCAAAACAAAATGACTACTGACAGGTGAATTGAATAAGATTGATCCTCTAGTTAAAATGGCACCTGTCAGTGGGTGGGATATGTTAGGCAGCAAGTGAATATTTTCAAAGCTGATGTGTAGGAAGCAGGAAACAGGAACAATGGGCAAACGTATGAATGTGAGCGAATTTGACAAAGGCCAAATTGTGATGACTAGACAAGTGGGTCAGAGCCTCTCCAAAACTACAGCTCTTGTAGGGTTTTCCCAGTCTGCAGTGGTAAGTACCAACCAAAGAGGTCCAAGGAAGGAAAACAGGGGAAACTTTTCTACGCTACTCCCGCCTGCTCAGGGACAATTTGGCTCTGGCAAAGTGTTCAATCCATCTGGATGTTGTCCAGGACAGCCATTGGCCGGTGATTGGGAACACCTCCTCACTTTGCCAACAGCATTGTAATTTGCTATACGTGTATATAACCTGTCAGTATTTACTAATAAAACTCACAATATCTGACTTGAGATATTATCCTCTGGGCTCTGTCCTACTGTCTACGGTATTACTATCAATAAATCCTACTTCTGGATCTTCTGCCACCGCACTTCATTCCTGGTCTGGATAATAACAGAAACCCACATAAATACAAACGCAGGCTGGGTCAATACAATGTTTCTTGCTGGACTATTAAAGGGAATTACACAAATACCTTGCAAATAGCCGACACAGCAGAGCAAAACTATGATGGTAGGTGACATGAAGATCATTAATCATATGACGAAGAGCAAAGTAGTTGGTGAAAATATCAATATTCAGCCACACTGACCCTCCATTCAGACATCTGCGTAGCGAATAGGAAGCTCCGCCCCCACAGGTGCGCGAGCAGTCGCTCCAGGAGCCCCACGCATCCCAGCCAGCGTCCCTGTCCTCGTCCGAGCGCGGCGTCCTCGAGGCCTATGAGAGGGGAAAGAGAATGAAAAGGAATGAGGAATAAAAACACACAGATATACAGAGGAAAAACAGTTTGGAAGGGAGGCAGCTGGGTGACGTAGCCATTTTAGTACAGAGATACACCCCACACTTTCAGATCCTTGGCGTGATCATGCTGGAACAGCCACTACTAGTAAAAGGCCCAAGAGGTAGGCGCCTGACTGGCCGTGGTGTTGTTGAGTTATAGAGGGTTTGAGTAGGGATTAAGGTGGAGATTTTGTCAGCCTCCCTTAGGCACAATGACAGCACTAGACAGGGATAGCTATGTAAGAACAGTGGTCTAAACTCAATGAAATTGCAGAGGGCAGGGCTGGATTGCGAAGATATTTAGGTATTTCAACATATCCAAATATGTGCATAACTATATGCACATATCATCTGTTTGTCTATATTAATTTTAATTAATAACAGGATACAGGGTATTGAATTTGAATGAAGCTTCACAAAAGTTCAGACAGGAAGAACTATCCTTTACATGCATAAGTGCATATTAGATTTCTCTATTGTATCCAGCCATTCACAGCTCTCATGGACGCTTACTCAACTTCCCTTGCTGTCATTGTCTGAAGCCGTCAGTTAAGCCAACGGGTCTATCAAATAGCACGGCAACACACCTCCTGGGCTAGCCTATCAGCGTACTGCTGTCCTTTTGAATATGACTCTCTCTGTGACTTAGTGCTTCATGCCGTTGTTCAGTGCAGCTCTCCACCTCCCCATCCCCAGGAGGCACCCCAGATTCATGGCTGCGTCAGCTTCATCAGTCCCATCTGAAGTTATCAGCCACCACCACCACCACCAGTGTCTGGTTGCCATGGGGGGGATTTATTATGCAGCTGCTCGAGGTTGACGCTCCACATTAAATCTCTCTCCACTGTCTAGTCATCAAAGACATTGTAATTATGATTTTACCTCTGCATCATCTGTAAAAAAATAAACATTTGTCTTTACTTCATTTACTTGTCGCTCTTGATTGAAATATGGCTGTGGAAATCTTAACATTTAGGCTACTTGTCCACCAATGCAAAATTCCGAGTAGGAGACTGACAAAAATGTGGAATTCCAGAATGCAACTGCATTTTTCAAAATAAAAATAATAATTAAAAAAACTAAAGAACTCTGGCAGGGATATGAAACATTATTTCCTGAATTGCTGAAAAAACATGCTCCATTAACACCATGTCTCTGAGGCTGAAGTGAATTTAAAGATAGAGTATCAAGGTTTGTGAGGTATGCGTGTTGTTTGGACTTTTCTTTGCGGATCTCGTCCCGGGACGATATCGAATTCCTGGGCCATCGAATTCTTTACCCAGCTGGTTGATTGAGCTGGGCGGCGCTTTCCCCGAATCTATATAAGCAAGAAGTCCGGCACGCCTCCATCGCTAGAGTGTCTATGTTTGGCTTTGCACTATAGCCGAAGATACACTGCCCGGCCAAAAAAAAATAAGTCACTGTTTGGAAATTAATGAACAAATTCTATAATTGGATCATTATTGCAGTGATTACTATACTGAGCAACAAAAGAAACGCAAGTTAGCTAGTTAGTTAATGTACTCTTATGGTTACTCAGTCAAAATAAAGAAAAGTCTGACGAAATGAGTGTAAATGTGCACGCGCTAGTAATAAATTTGATTGGCTAAAATAATTACGCGCAAACTTATTTTCCAGTCTGCCTTTAATAAACTTGCTTTTCTTTTGTTGTACAGTATATGTTTCATCGGGTCATAATCATTTTTACCCTGACAGATGAAGCACGTTGCTACTCATTTCTTATAAAATCATGTCAGAAGACACATCCCTTGATGGTGGAAAAGATGTTACAGTATTTCTGAAAGGGCAAGTTAGTGGCCTGTATTTAGCAAAGAAAACCACGAATGACAAAAACAAGTATGAAGAATTATTTTCACAAACAAATTTGCCACCGCAAAGTCCTGACCTTAAACACATTATAAGTAATTGGGATGTGCTCAAGAAAGATCACCGAGCGGTTCAACCATTATGTCGAGAAGACAAGATCTCGGCCAAAAATTATGGCATCTCTGATCGAAAATAAATGCTCTGGCATTGCGTGTAGGAGTCAAAATAATGGCGAGACGATTATGCACTGTAATCAAAGCTACAGGGGTTCGAACTAAATATTTGAGTGCGCAACTTTTTGTTTGGCCGGGCAATGTATCAGCAGTTAGGTTTTGTTCGACTTTCTATCTTCTCATTGTTGGAGTTTCTTCTCCCTTTTTCTATCTTGCTTTGCTTCCGTGGTTTGGACTATTGTACGTCCTTTGGAAGCACGAGTACTTGCATTTGGTCTATATTATTCTCTGTGTTTGTACTGTGTTTGCGCTACTCTCTTTTTCTCTGTCACTGTGCTTGGTCTCTGTATACTACCGGCCATTACATTGAGATCCTTTGTTTACTCTGTTTCACTTCCAGCTTGCACCTTTGCTATTTTGTTATCCACCGGGAGTGCTGTGTAGCTCCAATCGGAAATGTTAAATGCATTCACGGGTGTAGGGTGACCATTTGAAAGTCAGTGGGAGTAACAGCCTGCACAAAAGTGACCACTGATATATGACTATAAAACACACTGTTTGACAAAGTCAGTGTGGTCTAATTCAAAAATGTTTAAAGTAATTGTGGTGTATGTTTTCAAGAGTATTTTGTCGGAGATTAATTATAATATTCAGTATTTTAACTAAACTGTGGCTTTACATTAAACTGAACTGCAATTTCACCTCAAGATAAAGGGAATAATTTTCCCTCCTTCTTATAGAACTGCCAAACTGAACACACTTTCAAAAGTATACCCCAGAAAAAGTGAAACAGTTGCACACGACAGATTCAAGTAACCTTAATATAATTTGATTAATTAAACAGGGAAAAAAAGAAGTTGGGGGCAACTGTTTCTATTTTTTGAGTGTACTGCAAGATGGATTTTTGCACTACACACGCCATGTCTCCCATGGCTAAAGAGATATATGCTTATTTAAAAATGGTAAAGGTACATCTCCCATAATTATCTTCAAATGAGGTCAAAGTAGAAAATGCACTACACCTACTGCATGTTAAAGAATATCCACTCTATCCACAGGTGATTGGGGAGAAAATGTTACAAAATTTAATTTGCAATAAATTTTAGTAAGCCTTGCAGGGAAAAGCGGGAAACCAGTATGACCCCTGAGGAACAGAGCCATCAGGGCTGGTGATACAGGCTGCTGGGAGTCATATATGGCTATCCTTAGACGGAGGGCAGTGTTGTAGGAAACAGACAGCTATTTCTTTGGATAAGATAACAAAGGGGTCCTGTATGCGCCGACGACTGGCCCAAATTCCAGCAGAGGTCAAGGCCCTTGGTTTTAAATATAGGCCTAAAATCCAGAAAACATTTTGCTCCATCTGGCCCAAGTATAGCAGTAGTCTACACACTTAACAAAAAGCACTGTGTTGACTGCTGATAAAAGTTTCAGAAAAGGACCACACTTGCATTGTGTGATTACGCTTTAAAGGGCTTCCTGTCTTTATCTAACCTAGTCCTGATACAGAGTGAAGGTTTATAGAGAGCCAGACGAGAGCCGGGTTTTCCCTACTCGACCTCACAAATAATAGGAAAGTTGGCGTCTCTATAGAAATGTGAAGTCAGCAACCTGGTGCCAGAGTGAGCTTGTGATCTACTTTTTCAGCAAAAGCTGGAATTAAAAAAATGTATGTATACCTTTTTGTGCAAGAGGATTCTTTAAGCCACAGTCCTGGAGCTGGAGAGAGATTTTGTTCTATTATTTTTGTATTACCACAAAAAGTGGCAACAGTAAGCACACAGTGTCACTTTGGTCAGGAGTACATTTACATTTCCTTGTTTGATTTGCTTTTGCAGGGGGAAACAGAGGCAACCTCTAGGCCGACACAGAACATAACTCACGTCATCATTCTTTTAAACCACAACAATAAATTCTCCGTGTTCACCACAGATCGCAGATAAATTATGACTTTTGCAGTGCATTTGGAGTGAATAGAACTAGGACAGAATAAAACTTGTTTGCTTTCAAGGACGAAATACCACACAAAGTCTGGAATGCATGAATCCAGACAGACAAAATCAGATGGGAAGGAACAAAAATATAGCAGCAACACCTACATCACATGGTGAACTCCAGTGCTGACAAAGTAATATCATTTATAAAAGTGAATCTACTCCAACCATTTTTGACTAAGTGGTGAACATTCAACTCCTATGTATTCAACAAATAGTATTATTTGTATTCAACAAACAGTATTTTGCTAAGAGCCTCATATACAGTATGTGGCCATGATTAATGTCCATAATACAAGCCTTGCATTTGTTCTGTGTTGTATAAGGCATGGTTTCACAGTAGTTGTACCAACAGCTATATTATCATGCACCTTGTTACCACACAGAAGTAGAAAAGAACCCTTTTTCATAATTAAATAAATGAATGGTAAAATTTGAAGTTACTTGAAGCTCTTTTGTCAAGTCAGAGATAGAATGCATGCAGTGGAAGTGTACATTGGGTGGATACAAGCATTGGAGGGCTTTGAGGATAGATGTGTTTGTAATGCGCCATAAGCCAGTGATGTGCGCGCGCAGGCCAGCCAGTGTGTATGTATGTCAGTGAAAGGTTTTTCACAAAGTATAACCCAGAGTCTTGAAGGGTCACAATAAAACCTGACACCCCAGCTTTGTTGAAACCATGTAAGTCTGCTAAGACATGCCAACATGAATATCTCTGCAGTGGTTAATTCTCCAAAAATTTGCCTGGTTTACCTGTCAGTGGGGGCAAACAAAAAGGGCTACTGCTGTGCATCCTGTGGCTGATGTAGAAACTTCCGGTCTCCATTATTAGCAAATAATGACTGACTGCATCCAGGAGACCGTGCTGTAACTGCTAAATTCCATCAGTTCCTATTTTAGCAGCATTTAGAGCTCCAATTAAAACACGATCAGCTCTATCCCCGCAAAACCAAGTCTTCTATCCTCTATTTTTCATTTACTGTCACACACATACATAATTTGCTGACCACTCAGCCCCAAGTCCCAACAAAAAATACGGTTCTTGCCGGAACTGCCATATACTTTTGTGCATCAGTAACAATAATTGATCGCCTTTGGCTTCCCTTGCATTGGGTTTCTTCCTACATGCTTACACTCATTCACTGGATGGCTGCTCTTGATATCTGCACCCTGGTCTAGATTCCCCATAAAAAGTAATGAAATGACAGTGCTAACGTATGGAAGTCCATGCAGGTCAGAGCCCAGGAGATCAAACCATTAGACTTTGGTCATCTGAGGCTATATCATTTGAGCTGTCAGAGCAGCACAAAAGTACCCTCTCTTTCTGACTCTGTCGGTCTCTCTCTCTTCTCTTTCTCCCCCTCTCTTACACACACACACACACACACACACACAGGATTAATTTCTGCTTGGGACAGCAAATCTTTTCCCCAGAACTTTTCGAAAAGGCCAATTTTACGCAAGTCAAGAAGTTTCACTGCAGTTGGTACAGCACAGCACAATGGCTGACTACGTCACACCCAGGTAACCTGGCTCCCTGGGATCTTAAGATTCATATATCAGGCCAAGTGAACTGCTCTCTGCAGCCATAGCTTACTTAAGCCATCAAAGCAGAGATCTCGTACCTCTCTACAATTGAACAGAATGTTACCTTAAAAACATCGGCTTCCTCATATAATTGATTTCATTGTGAATCTGATTATTATTATCATTATTATTTACCCGCTTGGCCTCTAGGCCAATCCGGCTTATGCAGTAATTACAGTAGATGACTTTGTGGTGGTCTGTTGGGCATCCGTAAACTTTTTGCCTTGTCAGTGTTCTAGTGCCTTCAGGTTCTCAAGGATCCTTCGACCATGTTTGATTTTCACCATGTTCGACCAATTGGGCGCAGTGGCTTTGCCACCATTTTTATTATTTTTATTATTACAATAATATTCCTCTTCTTTTTCTTTTTAAAATTATTATTCATACATTCATGAATTATCTAAACTCCTTCTTCCTCACCAGGGTCACAGGGAAGCTTGAGCCTATTCCAGTTGACTATGCGCATAAGGGCAGTACACACACCCCGGACAGCTTGCAAATCCATCCACCGATTTGCCAGGGCAAAGCAAAGGGCAAAAGCAAAGTTTTTGCCAGTGAGAAAAGGCCTTACATTGTTGTATTGCCACCACCAGGGATGCTTTTGCCATGGTAGAGCTCAGAATAACTGATTAATCATTTGTGAATTTTGTTGATTAGTTGAGCCGAAATGTTGTGGCGAGCCCAACCAATACTACTCATTTACCATTCCATCACATTCTCATACCCATGGACATTTTAAGCTCCATTTAGCCTGATATGCATGTCTTGGGACTGTAGGTGAGAAGAAGAGTGCCCAGTAACCGACATGAACATGGGTAGAACATGCAAACTCCACTACCAACTGGGCCTATCGTTGTTGTTGTTGTTGTTGTCAAAATATTTGAACAAAATGAATGAATTTTGACGCTTGAGAATAGGTTTTGGTGGAGAGCGGATTCCGAGCATAATCTATTATTAAACATTCCTGCCTGCCTTTTCACTTTGCAGGAAACTTCACTTTCTCTGAACAGGAGAAAAGCCATGAACCAGTCCAAGTTAAGTGCATGCAGCCTGCAGTTTGTTCATTCAGTTGAGGATGACAGGCTCTGTACTGCTCATCTGGCAACATTACTCATTTTTCCCTATCAATTAATTGGCAAAAAAGCTTACGATTTCAAACGTAGTCTGTTACATAATACATAAAGCGACATTGTAGTCTATTCAAGAGACCACAGGTAAAAATAAATAAATAAATAAATAAATACACACACACACACGTGCGCCCGCACACACACACACACACACACATCTCTCTTTTACAAGGAGAACAGATGTAGAAATTCAACTGCAAATTCCAAATATTGACTTGCGACACTCACTCAAAAATTGATGCATTCAATAAGCATCAAAACAGACTATGGAAATTGAGTTAAGAATTGGCAATGTGAGATCAGAATTGGCAATGTAATGTGAAAGCCAGAGGAGACAAAAGCAGTCGCAAAACAGAGAGGGTGTAGCCGCACTATAGAAATACACATCCCCACCCAACAGCTCCTCAGCCTCGCAGATAAGAGCCCGGCAAGCTTTGCACAGTAATCTGCCTTCCACACAAACTCCTGCTCTCAGGCATACACGAGGGATTCAACTGATACAGCTCACTCATCAATCAAACTTGTGCTCCTTATGTGTAGAAGGGGAGTGCAAATCAACAAGCTTACCTTTCAAGTGCACAGAAAAGGAATTACTAATGGATCGATAAGACAACAAGCAAACAGGAACGCGTTGTGAATTCATAAAGCACATAACATAAACAATAGTCAAATATTAACTTCAGGGAAAGGCGCCGTGCATACAGTTCTTAACACCCATCGTTAATCACACTTAATGTGTAGGCTCGTCTTTATGACACAAAAAAAATTTGTGAAATTAATTATTTAGCAGATATACTGAATCTTTCCATGTGCTGAGGATAAATACAAATTTTTTAATGTCCTGCTCCACAGAAATCAAAGGCCGTTTATGGCAAATAATGTATACTGCTATTCCTGTGAGCTACAGATGGAGTGAAGTATTAAAATACTGTAAAAGGGCTGTTAAGAAGGTCGTTTATAAACAAAAGAATGTAGCTCTACACACAGCAGGACCTTGAGCTCCTGCCCTCCTCACCAGTATTTTTCTGCCATTGAATTGTTATGTACAGTAATTTCCCTTTCCACTTTCTGGATAAAAATGAATTATACTTCCAAATAAGAATGGTACACTTAAGGCTTCCAGTGCTCACTTGCAAATTTATATTCCACTGTTCTGGACCAGGAGAAATGAGGTCAAGAAATGCTGAAATACCAGCGAGCAAATTTTCGTCTTCCAGCGGACACTGAGACCAGATACTCCTAAAAGCCAACAAACAAAGACTGTGATAAAATAAAAACAGACCTTGTCGAAATGCCTCTAAATGCTATTTTACAAGAATTCTTCACCAACGATTCCTTGGCTGTAAAGTAGCACTCCCCCATTTGGATATTGGGGAGCAGAGATGCTGAGCAAAAATCACAGGAAAGGATTTGAGAAATATAGTTCAGCAAAGCAAAAGGCAATAAAGATAATCATCTTTAAAAATCATCCAGAATGCACACACTGAGGAAATCTTCTAATGTTCATTAAAGCTGTTTCTTCTTTGTTGGTTTCATATAGCAGTAGGAGTGTGGGAGAAAAGATCACAGGTGGCAATGTCATCTACTAGACCACAGAGACTGCTGGAGCTGAGGGCTTCCTGTCACCCCGATCCTGGCCTGTCCGCTTTGAGAGGAGCCTATTAAAACTAATCCCAGCTGCATTACTGAGAACAGCTCCCTTCTGTCTGACAGGTGCTACAGGCCTGAGGAGAGGCCCAGTGGGAGTGATTGTGGATTGATGAGCAACTCCACGTCTGCTGCAAGACTTTTCGGACACCGAACCAAAATACGCAACTCAAAAGTGACAGGTGCACAGACCGTGTAGACTGTTATTCTCCTTTTTTTTCCATTGTGATCAAATACCATAGAGAAAGAATTCCACATTGTGAATGTGGTCAATAAAAATCAAATGACGGTTTAGGCATTCATAGGCACCTTCTTTCCAGACAAAATAATGTGATCCATTTACTGCGTGTATCTCTGAAAACATAAATGCTTCATCACATTGAGAAAAATATTGAAAGACTCAAAATGGGAGGTGATTTTCCCATTTGATGGAGCACCCTGCTAAAATGCCAGCCTTGAGTGCAATTTTCTATATTATCAAGCACCTGCACAGAGCTGGTAGTGCTCCAGTCTGAACATAGAGGCTTTTAATCATGGCACTGCAGAGACCCTTGTTTACCACTGGAAAAAAAAAGCTGAATAATTGCTTGAAGTGCACAGCATTTTGTCCAAGCAGGTACAAATGAGAGCACATGATTTATGCACAATAAATCTGAGTACGACCCCAAAAAATTTTAATCTCCCAATCCTACATCTAATGAATATCTAAACTTTGCCAGTAAAGTAATGGACAGACCCCAGATAGATTAATGAGGCAGTAAATGATGTCAGAGGATAGACTAGAGTGTTCTGAGAGATTTGCTCTTCAATAAAAAATAATTTGGAAAGCCAAATCATATTTACTTCTGGTCTATACTTTACATCCTAACCACAGTAATGGCCAATGGCTTTGCAGTGATTAATATCAAAAAAGATTACAACCACAAACAAATGAGGAGGAGTGTATAAGAACATAGTAAGCATCTATTAACCCATTTTTTGGTACAATTAATGCATTATGTCTTGTTCACGGCAGAGCTTATACAATAAACAGCGGCTCAAAAAGTTCTCCTTCAGACTATATCACAGAAAATGGGGAAATGATACTGGATAAGGCAGCTGTGGAAAGCACAGTGCGATCCAACAATGCGTTGCTTGATACTTCCAGAATACTGGAGAAAATTCAGCAGAACTGGTGAACAGACAAAACGGCTTTGGGTGGCCTAATGGATTGGGTGTGTGTCTTATTACTTCATTATTCCTGGATAAAGATTTTGAATCAGTTCGGGATGTGAAACATTGTCTCATAACAAAAGTCGCACACAACCTGAAAGCATTAACGCTCAATATGATGCGTGACCGACGCGTGGAATCCCGTGACCCGACTCCAGCGGCTTCGCCGAAAGGCAGAAATTAAAATTATCAACAGCACCGCAGGGACTTGAAGTAAGAAAAACAGAATTGTGGCTCATGCCTCTTCACAAATCTCATTTGACTCACAGACACACTCCCAGGCCAAGCCTCGTTCCCTAAGGGACTGCAATCACCATCAAAATCTCATAAACAGCGAGTCTCATATGGCTAGACCATGCAGCTCAGGCAGTGAATGCAGAATTCTGACTCCACGTCAGTCTCTGTGTATTATGTCAAACCAGCGCATGCTGCATACTCACCAGGAAAATAATGTTTCATATTATTTACTTTTGCAGAAAAAAGGGTACACGTGTTCACCAATGGGCCCATTAAACCCCTATCTGTGAATCTGATCCCCTGAGTTTGCGAAGAATATCCAGAGGTTCGTCAGTCGGCAAAGTTCACAGAACACGTGGAATATTTGCGGCTAACAGGCAAAGGTACAAGAAGGGAGGAACCCCATTCCTTTAGAGACACAAGGTTAAATAAATCAGAGAGAGGGAAAGCACTGGGGTTCCCAGCTCCACAAAATCAAGCTGTGCAGTGCAATTTAGAATTACGACAAACCAGAGGCAGACACAAGCTAAATCATACTTTATCTGGCAATAATTGGGAGCAGAGGTTACACCTAAGGCTACGCAAACATTGCTCCAATTCATTTCCATTGTATAACACAGTAATAATTCATGATAGACATGCTCACTATTTACACTCATATAACGTGTACAATGGCAGAGTCCCATGAAGAATTTCGGTCCGACAACAGTTCATTTCAGAGCGGAGTTCTCAAACCACTGTTCAACATACTTTCACAGTGGATTATAACTGCCTCAACAATCCTGGAAACCACGGAGTATAGCATAAAGCGTTTGCCTCCAGTATTATTTAGTGCTTATTTCAGACAGATAAATTAAGAGGACTTAGATTACTTCTAATTTGTTTTTCAGAAAACCTTAGACTTCCCTGCCAGGAGACATTAGCATTACAGACAGTCTGCATTAAGGCATTTCAGCACCTTAAATTGGTGATGCATTTTCATTAATTCCTCATCTGTTCCTTTGAAAGGTGGCTGTCGTGTTGATCTGAAGTCACGCGGCACGCCTGATAATGTGCAGTGAAAACCGAGCCAATGGCACGCACTGTCTTTTAAAATGTGGCTATGTCTTTAACAAACCTCCAGTTGAGGACTTGCATACTAAGTAAATGTTCTGCAAGTGCGGTATGTCTCTGTGTATGCCTTTCAGAACCGGCCAGTTGCTTGAATGGTTAACTATGATGCTACAGATTGGTTCAAGTGACATTTTCCCATTTCTCAAGCACACAACTGAATGCTAGCTTCTTCATGCACAAAGTCTGACATTACAATCAACAATCACTAAAATTCTACTTCTGAAGGAAAAGAATGGTAAAACTGTATTGATACTTAAGGCTTTCAAACTTGGAAGCCAACAAAGCAGGTGCTACTGGGCTACACGTGTGCAGCGTAAACAGGAAATGTCTTCTGATGTTCACAGTCTTCACATCCTGATAGAGGTACCCAGGTCTAGGGAGGGGTAAAGGGGTGGCAGCAACTGAGCAACATTATCATTAAAAAAATGAATAATTCAATTCATCATTGGCACTTTTGTGTTACATCTTCTAAAAGAAGAATATAGAATGTGCATTTCCATCCTGAAAATGCCAATGCTCATGCTAAATTTTAAGCATAATTTTCTTTGAAATGTTTTTATATTACTGGAACGCAACAGTACTAAAAGGCCAGAAATTATAAAATACAGAACACAGCCCCATTCTCTGATGTAAAACGTGTGTCTTTTCTTTACATTCTCAAATATGAGACATCTTGATGATAGTAAGTTTATGTTCATTTCAAATTTTCACCAGCAGTAATTTTGTTTCTTGGACATTGAACATTCTTTAGAGAGATTGAGGTAGTTACTTCTTCACTACATGGTTTACTACACCATTGTAATACGACCAGTAGCCTACTTGAATCCAGTCTAGCAACAGGCTGCAATAATCAGACAAATGCAATATTAAATTAAAACACTTTTATGTTCAAATAGAATGTTCACAATGTGCAATTTTTGACGCCAGTGAATGTTTCTGGGCGCTATTGGTCCCCATTTAACAAAAATCAATGCGTATTTTCTTCTAATGGACAGCAAAAGCTGGATTAAATATTATGCTGCCCTTGCCCTAGCTAGCATCCACGTCCTTTTAGAAAGTTCCATTTGATTTTGTTGCATTACCAGGCCCGGCACTAGAACAGGGAATTGGAGGGGGGGGGGGGGGGGAGGGGGGGCACAGACACGTCCCTTTATTAGTCCTGGCTGGTTCTCAATCATTTTCCTTTATTGACACACTTTTAAATTATCTTAATTGGCATCTGAAGACACAGTTTCTCTCCATATGCGATCTAACAGCGATGAAATCATGGGCTAAATTCAGTACAGTGGCGAGGTCAGAACTGAGAATTGGGTTGCACAAAACATCATTTTAAAATGATTACTAGTCCTGATCTGTTCTAAGTCATTTTAATGATTAACAAAAGGTTCACTCCGAGAGCACTCCACACTTAACAAGTGCTGCTTGTTCTCCCTGATTAGGTAAGACTACAATCATTCATCTGGATGCGTATTGGCTGTATTTAAATCAATGTTATTCAAAATTGCACACCTGCGCAAATACCTTGAGCCCGTATCCTTACCTGTTGTTAATTATACAACAGGTAGATCGGACCGAGCAATATAATTGGTAAATTAGACGTTTAGAATGTTCTCAAATGAGCAAGAGAGTACAGGTAGCCTGTGCTCAAATGAACAATACCTCATCACTAAAAATATTACTCCACCTATCTTAGTTGCCAAGGCCATTGATTTAATTAATTTAATAAAATCAACACATCGGTGAAAACTGAAAACTGCAGTACTGTCACCCCAACTGTCATAGGCGTAAACTGATAATGGCCTGAAAAGGTGATTAGCGAAAGCCCCCGAAAGGTGGGGTTGAAATTATGTTACTCTGTTCAGCCTTAATGTTACTGTTTACTTTTGTTGCTTGGCCACATTAATCGGAGCTTAAGTTAAATTGGAGTGACACACCCCCAGCTGAAATGAAACATCTGCTGGCGAGTTTATTTAAAGACAGATTTCTGTTCTGGTGCCGACACTGGAAAGCCGTTGCCTACATTTAAATATAACCGTTAATATAAGTTTGCTCGATAAAGATCAGCTGAGTCGTTGTCACGGCACCTGTTAGCTTAAAAATGACTGAGATGTCGGCAGAAATATAACTTTCAGTCCATGGAAAAAATTATTTTTTGATAATCTAGTTACAACATGATTGAGCAAGCAAAGCAGGTTTGGGTTGCTATTTGCGGTATTTATTCAGTTTTGGGAAATCAGGATGTCTAGAAAACATAAGCCAAAGTTTGCTGGCTGACAAGGACTAGTTAACATCGAATGTCATGTATTTCCACGGAAACGGAGAGAATACTAGCAAAAAGTTTTATATTTTAAGAGTGAAATGCCCACATGAATGAATTTTGATAATACATTTTATTTAGTTGGTAACAGTTGTATAATCGCATTATTACACTCGAGGGTGCGCTTGACCGTCATTCTTGTCACTTCAGTGATGCTAACGGAACTCGGCCTGGCCGCATCACTGTTGTGACAGGAATGACGGTCAACCACACCCTCTCGTGTGATAATGCTTAATTTAACTGCCGAGTGCTACTTTTTTTAATCAACACACGCAATACCGAGAGTGAAAAGCGATATTTCATTGGAATGCTGACCAGTTCAATTAACGCAAAGCATTGGCCTATTAATATGTAAATTATTTTTTGTACTGAATTTAGACCATAATTTCACCGCTGTTAGATCACACAGGGAGAGAAACCGTGTCTTCAGTTGCCAATTACGATAATTGTACTACGCGTCGATGGAAGGAAAATGATTGAGAACCAGCCAGGACTAATGCTGCGTTCCATTTTCCTCGTAAGTCGGAGGCCGGAGCTGGGAATAACATCACAGCCGAGTTATTAGCGTTCCAGTTACAAAGTCGGAAAAAAGTTGCCAACCGACATATCGAACAATGTATACGGCTAATTTAGTGCGACCGACGCAAGTCTGAAGTAATAAATGGAGTATTAGAGGAGCTTCTAATTACTGTTTACATCTGGGGCAGCCATCTTTAAACGTTAACTCGGGGTAGTGAAAATTCTCTGACTTTCCGAGTCGGAAATCCGACCTCGGCGGCCATTCCAGTTGAAACTTCCGACTCGGAACTCAGAAATTCCGACTTCCGAGTACAATGCATAATGCTGCGTTCCAAACAACTCGGAGGTCAGATCTTAATGAGTTGAAAACTCCGACTTTCGACTTTACGTCCAGACGTATTGTGTTGGACGTAAACAAAAAAAAAAGTCAATGAAAAGCGAATGTTCTCGTGGCAAGCGGCAAGAAAATTATACGAGGATAACTTCAGCTGTCTGGCATATTTTAATTAATAAGATCGGATGAAACCCTGTGTAAGGTAAAAAATGGCTTTATATATTTAATTTTAAGTTTATATTCTCAAATATAAATCGCCTTCAGAAATGTCACTGTAGCCGAACGCTTCAGTAGCACTGCTGGTACCGGTAGCAATTTCCATAGAGGTAGAGGAATGTAACACATCGTACCAATCTAGCGTGAGAGAATCATAACAATGACCATAGTTAAGATTCTTTCACGATAGATTGGTATGATGTGTTACATTCCCCTATTTCCCTTTCGAATTTCGCAGCTGGTGCCAGGATTATTTCCTTAATCTTCCTATATGAGAGAAATCGGGTACAATGACGAGACTTAGGATACATCATCATTCAAAGGTGTACATGTACTTCATTACATAACCTAAGAAGTTTTTTTTTTTTTTTTTTTTTTTTTAACCAGGACTTTTACTTTTACTGTACTACATTTAAAAGATAAAAGTCTACTTTCACACCATTACTTTCACACTGGTCACTTTGTTACGTTACAAACTAAATGTAATTCATCATTTAAGGATTATCTGGATTTGGCGTGTTTGAGAAGAACAATGGTGCTTGGCAGGGTATCTTTGTGCAGACGTGTCCGCCAGGGGACATGGAGCTGCAAATTTATGCACGCAGTTACAATATTCTATCACTAGATGACACACCAGGATCAGTTATTGAATATTCACAAGCAAGCTGAGCTTGTGGTTTAGAATATGGACGAGCCAAGCCTAATGTGCAAACTGCTTAATATACTTGACCATAGTGTCTATCCAGCAGTTAAATCAAAATTATCTCATGCAACAGAAATAATCATTGTTTTCTGCAGCAACCACTTCAGCTACAGTGAGCCAATGGCATCCCAATTAGTAGTTAAGAAAAATCAGTTTTCTGAAGCAAAAATGACATGGTATTGGTACTATGTAATTCTACCATTAATTATAGTCAATTATAGCGGTTTTTTAACTGCCAGTAAACTATTCAAATGTATAGCATGCTTTTCATATGTTTTCCTTACTCAAGACCCTCTCCCCCCCACCTCCCACTCACTCACACACTCACTCCCTCAGTCACACACTCTCACATTCTCCCCACCCACTTCATAAATAATTTATCATCTCCAGCTCATTACTAAACTTGCACTTCATATAATTGCACGAGCTTTGCCTCACTTACTACCCTTTTCTTGGGCCCAAATTCTCATACAGCACTTGGCGGCCCAGCCATATACTAGGTTTCACCTAGTCTTGTTTTCACATGCGTGATACTGGTTTTGAATCACTCTTTGCCTTCAAGAAATGATATAAACATTTAAAAGCTGCATTTAATTATCCTTGTCTTATATTAAAATAATCTGAATGATCTGAAACATAAATATGAAAAGTAAGCAGAAACAGAAGAAATTGAGAAGGAAGCAAATGCATTTTCACAGCACTGTACACAAATTTACCATTTACATAAGCATAACTGTAAGCTTTAATACTCTAGAATTTTTGCACACCTGACATGATGGTGGCATTTTCAAATTTTGCTTCAATATATGGTCAGAAAATTATATAATTCTGCAACAATAAAAAAAATAAATAAATAAAGAAAAAAATAGAATAGTTAAAGAGGAACCAAAATCTTGGTCCAATGACAAACCAGGGGAAAGAAAGACCACAGACATAATTTCAATGGTAACTGGCGAGCTTTTTTTCCAGCTTTACATAACTTTAAAAATTATTTATGCATGTATCTGGAAAGAATGCAATTTAAATAATACTGCAAAACTGTGGTTTTCGCTCAGTAACCCTTTGCTGAAGTTGAGGCTCATTCCCCAAAATAAGCAGCATACAGTGTTTTTCTAAACCGATGCTCTAATTGAGGCAATAAATCCTTCATACTTTAAGTCTCCATGACCAAAAACCATTCAGTCAATTATAAAACAAACTACCACATAAAAAAGAATGCAGAAGTTCATTGAAAAATCAAATGGCAAGTCAAAGTTGCCAACGTAAAGAGTTGTGACCCCAAATGACCCCTTAACATGAGAGCAGAAACTGTTACACATGTGATTTCTAGTTATTATGGTTTGCTGAGAAACTCAAATGAATTCATGAGATGCGGTGTTTGTAATCCGACGGCAAAGAGAATTTATTTTCTCTTAGTGGTGCATTTATAATTGAGCCTCTTCTTTGGTCACATCTTTTATATTGATAGAATTTGTTGATTTTCTGAAAGGAAGTGCTGAACTGTGGAGAATCTCATGGACTTTGCATTCATTAATACTGATCACTTTCAGGAAACAGTTCTCCCTTTTCTGTAAACAGAGGAAAGGGAGAATTTTTTCTCTTAGAACTCCTGAAAGAGTGGCAGCTCCTAAATATAGTGAATATACTATAGGCTGCATGAATTCGAAGTACTTCCCTTAGTAGGCAAGCCATTATTTGGCCCTTTATGATGAACGCGAGATACAGGCTAACTTTCAGAGAAAAATGACATGGATTCATGCAGCAGTTGAGCGCTACATAATAGTTCATGATATGTTTGTAAATGGACTTTTCTCTCATTTGAGGTTGGTCATACAAGCCCAGTCCACACCCAGTAACAGCAATAATGTTTCATCCTGTATCATATATTACAATTCACACAGACCTTGGCTTATAGCAGTCAGGTAATGCAGAGTTTTGCCAGAAAATTCCCTTGTTGCTAATTTGTTCAGCAGTTATTACAAGAGGTGATAAATAGGTCACTCGCTAAGAGCAGGATTTGTCAAAGCAGAGCTGCACTCAAGCTGTAATGGTCCAAACTTTGATTACACACAGCCATTGTTGAAAAGGCTTTGGCACTGTTAAAGAAGTGTTATCTATAAACAAGTGACTCAAATGATTCAGGCATACAGAAAAGATGGTTTCAGTGCAGTAAACTTGTGGTTATTAAGAGCAAATATGCAAGTACATTGTGTATATTTGTATGAGTTGGCTGAAAATTACAGAGCATACAAAGTGTGAATTCATGTAACTCCTTTTGCCATTGTTAAAGCCTATTCTTTAATTGCTATGATTAATGGCAGAGGGAAATGTGTTCTGCATTGCCCTTTTTGCATTTCGTGTGGATAATACTGGACAGCATTTTGCGACTTTCACATGTGCTGAAAATATTATGGTTCAAATTGCAGTAGAGGGGCACAAAAAAAAAAAAACAGCTAAGCTAGCGGTTAGGTTTTCCAGAGACCGATGACACTGTCTTTAAAGACCTACTAATATGACCACAAACATTTTTTGAGCCATACTTTGAGTAGTACCAAAATGAGTGATAGCACAGCACTTTTTCCAGAAAGAGGATATGGTTCGAACTAAGCTCTCATGCAAAAAGTAGCGACTGTTTCTTCCGATTTCCGACTTCTGCTGATCCAGTCAATGCAAATTGCAAGCATCATCGAGGGAATGGTGCCATGCATTTTAGTGGCATTATTACTTCATTACCTATATGCCACAGGTCAACTGAAGAGCGAATTACAGTGCAATCGAATTACTGGCAAGTGACCAAAAGGTTCAATTAAAACCCTCCCACAAACAGGTCCCACTAGCACATGTTCCATTCCCCTCCGGCCTCATTCTCGTACAGCATATGGTATTAACATAGGTCTAATTCTAATTACAGCTGCGGTGTCAATTAAAACTAAATCAATTTTAATTGGGTGGTATTTCCTTTCACACAGCTCACCACCCACATTATTCACACATGGTGAAATAACACTGTATATAATTTGATGCTAAAATGAGACTAGCACCTCTGCTGCAATTAAAACTACAGAACATTAATCTGCAGACACTGACAGCCATATACTGCAGTAACAGAATTATTTTTATGTTTCACCAAATACAGAGAACTGCAGTCAGAGGTCTTAAAAAAAAATCAAGCTCATGGAAGTAACAGTAAATGACACTGTGAGCAATTATCTCAGATATGAATAAAAAATAAAGATAAATTAACCAAAATAATGTTTTTCTTATGCTGCATAATCTGACTCAGGGATCTAAAGGTTTACAATATTGAAACAAGTAATTTAACGGACAAAAAGCTCATGAAGGAAAAAGAAAACCTCACTTTCAGCTCCATGATAAATTCCTTTTGCAACCTTTAAGTGACCACAGAATTCCTCTGCTTTCAGTGGGATGCTTTTGACCCGAAATTGACCTTTTATAGTCACAGATATTCCTAAACTTGAAAAGGATTTCCTGGACAAAATCATTCTCAAATTCCAGTACATACATTATTCCATATACTACAATTATCCATTTTAGTACAAACCATGGAAAACCTACATAATGTAACGGACCTTTCAAACAATGATGTCAGTATGAAGTCAAATGTTCTACACTCTGAGACAAATCACATAAAAACAAACTAGCTTTTAAAGTCTTTAGAGGAGATACAATTTACATACTGCCTACAGGATGTCATCACCCCGCGATAACTATTTCTTATTTGGCTGTGCAGTCAAATAAAAATTTAACTACATTTTTTCTCTGTTTCCATATACTGTACAGAGCCATTTCCAGAGAAGTTGGGACGCTGAGTAAAATTTAAATAAAAACAGAAAACAATGATTTGCAAACCATTTAAACCTTACATTTAAATGTAAATAGACCAAAGGCAACAAATTAAATGTTGAAACTGAGAAATCTTATTGTTTTTGAAAAATCTCTTCATTGTGAATTTGATGGCAGCAACATGTTTCACTAAAGTTGGGACAGGGGTAACAGAATGCTGGAAACACTGTATGATGCTAAAATTATAAACCTGTTGAAACATCTCACTGCTGATTAGGTTAGTTGGTAACATGTCAGTAACATGACTGGCAATAAAAAAAGCTTCCCAGAGAGTTTTTCGGTAGTAAAGTAGGCGAGAGCTTCACTACTCTGCGAAAGACTGCATGGGCAAATAGTTCAACAATTTAAGAATAACGTTCATCAGTGTAAAAAGGCAAATAATTTGCAGGGTGTTCATAATATTTTGGCTTGTACTGTACAAGTTACCTCATCAGAGAAAGGTGTGCCACTCCTTTTACACCGCAGTAAATCTATCTACAGTTGCACAGTTTGTAATGTGGAAAGTATCGTTGGTGCAAGGGTGAATCCAAAGCGGCGGATGAATTATGCTGCACAGGTCCTAGTACAGGTGAGGGGGGCACCGCAGTAACATCATAGCTTAGCAACAGTCGTGAGTTACAAATTGTGGGGGTGGGATGGGTGGATTTCAAACATGAAATTATTGCCATGGACTTCGCAGTAATTCTTACCGAAAATACAGACAACTGGAAAATTAGAAGAACAAACTGAAAAGGTAAATTGCATCAGAACACATAGTTTCGATTATCCTGGTCAGGACACACTATTTTGATTTATTACTAAAAAAGGAAAGCATTAAGCTTTTTTCCCCAACCAGAAAGAGTATGAGGAAGGAACTGACACAAAGACAATGAGAGTTTTGTTTTCTTTCAGTTTTTTCAAAATTGGATTTGGAAATATGTGCGTCCAGAGACTGCCTGAATGAAGGCAAAAGGAAAGTTATCCATGTTTTTTGGATTGCTTGTCACATCACATGATTAATAAAGGTATATCTGTGTATGCCTAAGTGTGTATGTGCCAGTGAGCACTTTGCATGTGAGTATGCTAAAGTGAATGGGTTCATCGGAGGGGGGGGGGGTATCTACATTAAAAGAGCTGATTGGATGACTGACAATTTTCCGCAAATCCAATTTTTATTTGTGGAGTATAGTGCTTTTTTATGTGGGACATGGCCAATTTTATGAGCCAAAGAAGCTTGCAGGATACAAATAACTGCATCTATTTATATTAAAGAGCACTCAGAGCAGTCTACGACCCATGGCTTAGGAATTACACAATTCGGACTGTTTTGGTTTCTGATGAATAATGGCTCCACTGAGGAGATCAAAGAGGCAGGAAATCAGAGGCAAGCCCTGGAGAGGCAGAACAATGCCGTAGAAAAGAAAGAAATAAGGAGGGCCTCCCCTGCATAATGACACTCGGGGAACTTGCCAGCCCTCAGCTCTCTGATGAACCTTAAAATAGAATAACTCCAAATGAAAGCTACCACAGCCACAAATCCCACTGGTGCACACTGGTTGCTTACTGTTTTCAAACAGAACATTGACTCTAATATTAGTTATGATTATCAGTGTCTCCATTGATTTCCTCCTGAATAATCAATCCTTCTTCCGCTGAAGAAAGCAGATAATGAAAGCAAACATACAGGGCTAACTGTAGTATGGGAAACTTCGCTCATCCAACATATCATTCCAAGATCATGGGCAATGTAATAAAGTTGGTTCTCCCTTAGCTGCTATTATACTTGCCAGCAAGGCTTCCCACAAGATGTTAGAACATTTCCGGAAGGATCTGCTTTAATTACACCCAGAAATGCATTACTGAGGTCAGGCTGTGATATTGAGCGATTCGGCCCGGCTTGAACTCAAGTTTCCTATCAATCCCAACAGTGTATGTTGGGGTTGAGGCTAGAGTCCTGCTCAGTCCAGTCAAGTTCTTCAACACCAAGTGCTTGACTAATCCATGTGTGGACCTCATTTTCTGCACAGGGACATTGTCATGCTAGAAAAAGGAAAGGGCCTTCCCAAAACAGTGACAGAACAGAATTATCTGGAAAGCCAATATATGCATTAGCAAGATGTTTCTTCACTGTAACCTAGTGGCTCAGCCTGAATCTCAGAACTACCCTGAAACTGCTACAGATCAAAAAAGTGCTCATACTTTTGGCCATGTGGTGTATATGAAATATTTAGGAATGTTATGATTAATTATAAGCTCAATTTGGGTAGTCTGTGAGCCTTTATTAGGAGTGACAACTCCCTGTTGGCCTTCACTTTAAATTATTGGCTGTGTGCTCTCACTAACAATTACCCTGGCACCACGGGCCTTTGCTGGTATTTTGACAATCCTGCTCCATCTCACATTCAAAAGAAAATCCAAATTCTTTCATGTCCTCAACTGTTATAAATGGCATTTTAAAGGATACCCCATCTGACCCTAATCAGGACTTTCCTGTATTTGTTTTCCGTACCTAAGCAACTACTAAAGGAAACAAAAGACAAGTGTTTGTGAGGATTAAAAGGTGCACACTGTCACTCTGTAACAGCTCTCACAATGTCTGGCATCCGTACAAGGAGCAATATAAAAGGCGATGGACCTCCCTTTGTTGATAGCACATTTTTCCCGGCTGGGAAGCTGGGTGCTCCTCCAATTTGCAGAGCGGTCATGGTGTGTCCATGCTCAACACCAACAGTAATAATGACAATTACACAGTTCGCTACATGACCCTCCCATTTTTTTCTTATGAGTGTTAGAGTTAGCTCACAGAGTCAAAAATGTATTTGTCTTCCTAGTATCTGACAGTGTATTCCCATTTAAAGACAGTTTTAATAATGAATACAGAGGCTTTCAAGAAATATGACCCACCGATGAGTGAAAATGGAGTGATACCAAAAAAGGAGAAAAAAAGTTCAAGTTATGAAGCTGGACCAGAGTCGGAAAGGAAAAGTGCTGGTCACTGCAGCAATCAAATACACATCCAGCCAACAGAAACAGACTGCTGACTAGTAACAACAATGCTCTGGGTTTAATTTAGCTCTAGTCTAGCCAGTTTCTTAGCTTGAATTCAAAGATTGTAATATTGTTCTTATTTGTTCTTATTTCACAATACACTGTTTTTTTACCTGGAGGACAATACAAAATTGCCACAATGAGAGCATTAATTGTTGAAAAAATGACCCTTTTTTGCTTCAAATAAATTCTTAAAAAATGAAGACCATTTTTTAAAGTGACTATACCTGTCAGACTTTGACTCTTGATTTACTTCTCAATTTGTGATTTATCAACTGTATTTACTTTCAGTATTTTTGCCAATACTTATTTGAACATAATAACATGAATGTGACTATGTGTCAGTGTAAAACAATAAAAATTGATGATCTACAGTATGGTTTCGAACACACTTCTTTATTACAAATAAAAGCCATTTGTTAAGTGTGAAAGTTAAATCTTTGCCAATTGTGATATCAGGGTAGAATAAGTGGTGCTAAACACAACATACCCCACCCATCAGAGACATTTTAGTGTTTTTGGTGCTCAATGACCTGGGACCTCCCTGAATTCGACCGGAGCCCCTGATGATGAGGTGGAGACGGAACCGCAGACAATAGCACAGATTGGCGAGGATGTAACATGCACAGCTGGACTGACAGTCACTGGCCAGTGGCTTCCGGGATGAAGCCAGATGTGGTGCAGACTTCGCCAGCACTGAACTGTTCCAGAGAATGAGAAGGTCGCTTGAGAGGAACATAATCCCGGTCCTGAACCCTGATTAGGATTGGAAGTTTGTTCCTGACATTCTGGACAAGGAGAACAACCTTTGAAGGGTTAACAAGATCGCGGTCTCAGTCCTGGACCCTGATTTGGATTGGAGGCTTGTTCTTCATAACTGAACAGATGATCAGCCTTGAGTTGGATTAACTTGTACACGTCCCAAATCCCAGACCCTGATTAGGACTGTAAGCTTATTCGAGTTAACTAAATGGCAATAAAGACTAGACGAAGAACTCTTGCTAATAATAATACTGCCTGGGATCTTGGTATGAATGCGACTTTTACAATCCAGCAACTTGCATATAAAGCAGAGGGCTGAAATACCCATCACACGGTCATGAGGAAACAACCACATAATGAGATTCAGCTGGGCAGGGAAGATGCACAAGACGTAAAGTTGCTGGATTGCGAGGAGACATGCATGGAAATCAAACGAGGGTTGTGACAGTGTATATAAAATGTAAAAAAAGAAAAAAAAACCTTGATAAAGGCGGCTTGCAATTAGGTTGTAGAATTTTGCATATTTAGGTACAACAATTACGGACTAAATGACACTAGTTTGGGGTTCCAGTAAATGCTGGCTACTTGGTTAAAAAATAGTATCAATATTTCCAACCTAAGGGAGGGGGTACTGTTCTTTTCAGGTGAGCCTCTTTTGGTTTGGTCACCAAATGTCTTTTCAATGAATGATAACTGTAATTCGGAATACAAGTTGTATCCCTATGCTCCAGTAAAGTGATAGCATGGTAGATACTACACTTGCAGATGACTAAATAAAAAGATTGACGCCAATTTTAAATGTCCTGGTCATTAGCAGCATAGCACTGTGCATAATTCTGGTGCAAGGACCGCTTCAATAAATCTCCTTCATGCATTAAGCCCAGTAGCTGACAGATATTTTGAAACCAAGTTTTTTGGATCACTGTGATCCTGGACTATGAACTAGAACACATGTTAGGGAGAGGCAGCGACTTACAATAAGTACTGGAAAGTGAACACCACAGCTGAAATGTTTTAATCAAGGCTATAAATTAATATTTTGACCGAACTTGGTTTGACTTGGTTATCAAGAATGTGCATCTTTAAAGCATTCTGCATGCATATTTACATTTTTTGTGATTTATATAATTGCAAATTATTAAATTCAAAGACTTTTCTATGTCCCGTACTGCCGGAGCTACCGCTACGGAGCACTGGGGTCAAGGGGTTTAAGGGAAGTTATGGTGAAAATAGATTTTTGGTTTCCCTGCAACCCTGACCCAATTAGGTCCAAAATTAATTTAGCTGATCCTCGGACCACTGCATACCTTTCCACAAAAGTTTATGTAATTTTAGCAGTTTTTGTGCTCCTCTGGTAACTGGCAAACATGCAAGCAGATAAACTAATGAAATTGCTCATTTGACTGCTCATTTGACTCATTTGATAATCGTCAATGATTACTTCTAATGCCCCTAAGTAGTTTGTTCATTTCAGACTGAACAACTTGCTGTTTGTCAAACAAAACATCTGACAGATCGACCATTTGGTGGGACTTGCGCAGCATTCGTTGAGGAGCTTTTCGATACCTATTAACTTGTGCTATTATTGGAGGTATTTTCCTGGCCATGGCCATGTTGTAGCATCAAGATGCCTACTCCATTTTTCAAAAAAATTCTGGGTATTTACTTAGGGCCCTAATACCCATCATCTCTGAAAATTGGAACAAAATTGATTGTAAACTTTTAAAATTTGGACATCAAATTTTATATCAGAAGTTGCCATCATTGGTGAAATGTCCCATTACCAACAGAAAGGGCTAACCTGACAGAAGTATTAGGTGTTGGTCCAATGAGTCTAGCTCGTCTCACTCACAAAATATTAATCAAAATGTGATTTTCACCTTTTGGATTGCTTTACCCTTGATTTTTGACCAATTTAAAGCTCCTGTCACACTATGGCGTCTTAGGAGGGCGAATCCCCGCAAACTAGAAAAGGGGAAAAAATCTTGGCAACTCTTATTGGGCTCATGGTGGATCATGATGGATCATGGTGGATCTCCCTCATTCGCCAGCATTCTGGGCCAGTCTAAGAGGGGCTGCAACTGTTTTGAAATGTTCAAAACATTTGCGGTCCAAGCGCGGTTTATTTTTTATCGTACTGCATTCCTACTGCATTCTTGGAGCCAGTCGCGGCGATTCGCATATATTCTTGAACATTTGTAGGGGGTCATAGTAATGCAGCCGCTTTACATACCCTGAATCTCTCCATAAATTGACCCCTGTGACGTCATGATCCCAAAAAAAAAGTTGTACATTTCGGCGTGTCCACATTTTCTACATTCGTACTCAATCCTACTGCGTTTGTACTGCATTCCCGGTCAATCGTACTGTGTTCGTACTCAAGCGTAGTGAGTTCCTGCTGCGATCATATACATTCGTGGTGATTCTTCATGATTCCTACTCCAGTCTTCTCGCTTCATACAAAGTTCGTATGCGATTCATATTACATGCATAATGATTCTTGGTCATTCTCACTACAATCTTACTCCCGTTGCCGACATACCTACGGTAATCTTACAAAATACCTACAGCATGCGTACCACAATCTTAGGGCATTTGTGTATAGGTCCAGACAGGGTCCCAGACAGGTGAATGACGACGACAAAAATAATCCCCCCAGTTCGCGGGGATTCGCCACAATAGTCATCACAGTGTGACAGGTGCCGTATTCGCTAAACAAATCTATACAGAATAAAGTGGTGTTCAGGAAAACGCATTGCTTCAGATATTGATTGACATATTCAATCATTAAAATGGGCAAAATATGCCTGATTATAGGAGATAAGAGTGTTTTTCACCATGGAAATGGCAATAGCGTGAAAACAGCTTCTCCGATTTTAACCCAAACAGGCAAACTTCCTTAGGGTCAGACCATCACCAACAATTAGGAGATGATCTAGAAGCAAAAGTTTTTATCTTCACCATGTAAATTTTGACCACATAAAAAAGAAGTTGATGATATAAGGTGATTTTGTCCACTTTCAGATGGGCAATTCATCAAGGAACATTTTGGCATTAGTCCCATGCATCTATGACGTTTCTCAAATAAAATATTGGCTAAAATATTTTGACCTTCTCAACAACCATGACCTTGATCTTTGACCTTGACCTTCCAAAACTGAGCTCCTTCTTTCTTGGACATATGGCTTCTTTTGGATTTAATGTCAAGTTAATTCCTCAAGAATTGTCGATGCAAGAGTGAGCACAGACAGGCAGAAAAACATGAAAATCAACATATTAGCACATCTGACAAAGGCTAACAGTTTTGCACATGCTAGAGGTAAACTGGACACAATGGCAAACTGTGATTTATTTTTAAAACCTAGCGTATAGTATAAATTAGTGTCACAAAAAAAAAAATTAAAGCCACAGTAATAGGCAAATCATTTCTCATATTAAAACTGCAGGAGTAAAGTACTATAGAAACCATAATTTTCTATGAGATTCATTCCCCAATGTTTTTGTTCCCAAGCCCAAGCATGTCTTAAAGTTCAGCGTTTGTGTTTTATTAAAGCTCCAAGCAGTTACTCATCTTGAAAGTAATCGGTATGCACTTTGTCATGCCCAGAAGCAAATCCAACACAATAACTAAAGCACAATTTATTTTACAGAGAGAAAACTGCGGGAAATGCACACAGTCACAAGGTGAGCATTAGAAAATTAGGCATTTTTTGATGATTTAATTACCAGTTCGTTCGCAACATATTATTTCCTTGACAGATTTTCATAATTTCAGCATTTGAACAGTGCACTAAGTCAATTACTCTTGGGAGGAATGTTGCAAAATAATGTCACAAGGGGCCTTTTGGGATCATTTCTGGTCTAGATTAAGGTATTTGACACAACAGATAAAGAGAGATATAACTTGTGTTATAAGGTAATGAACAAAATATTGTCATGAGATTCTTCAACTACATAAACCCCCTGAATCACTTTCATCCAGCTAAACAAATATCTTTTTTGACATAGAGAAATGTGCTTATTGACATGTTCATAAATCATGTCTATGTGCCATTTGGTTTGGATTATTAACAAATAATCTTTAAAATAATATACCACAGAAGGGCACGAGGCCAATACTAAGCAGTGCTTCCGCTACATATGGAAACGTGCTTCCCAGGGACCATAAGACATTTTTCAGCAAAAATGAGAAATAAATATCACAAATAAATGTGTTGAAGGTCGTCGTTTTGACATACTTGCTTTCTTGGGAATATCACATCTCAAGTCAGCTAGTCTAGAGGCGCACACACTGTATTTCTGTATGCCTGATGAACACTGCTTCAAACGATCAAAACAGAACCATTAGCATGTCTGGCAGTTCAGCTGCAATGATCAAATCAGTTCCTTCGGCCAAGAAAAAAAATTGAAAATTGTTATATCTCTAGTTAAATAAATCCAGGCATGGTACTAAACCTTCACCTGAGGAAAATAGCAATCGGCAGCAGTGATATGGAACAATAAAGAGACATAACAGTATCTATCAATATTTAACTTGTCAATTATTTGTATGCTATGACAGCAGATTTACACAGTGCAGCATTATCTTGAAGAATGACAATTCAAAACAGCTTGCCCACAAAAAAAACAGAATAAAATTTCCATGGTAGTCAGCTAATGCCTCGAGCTGCTTGACAAGCAAGAAAAGTGTATTAAGTGTGAACTCTTAACGCAAGTGCCAGCTTCACTTCTGAAACAAATCCCGCCGAGTGCACTTCTGTGTCTGATACTACTCCACAAGGGGAAAAGAACCATGTGAGACTGTATGTGAACTTACACTATTTCTAAAAACAATTTCAACTTATTTTTATTCTATGGATTAGCATCAACCTTTCCATAGCCATAGAGGGGACTCAGAAAACCTCCGAAACTCAGACATTAAACAATGTTTGATTTCTCCAATGACAACTTCTTAAGCATTTTGAGAACCCACGACGTGCAGGCGTACTGCTCCTGTGCCAAGTTCAAAGGGCCCTTTCAGAGCTATGCAATATATTCAGTAATTCCGCTGCTCAGCCCCATTCCATGTTCAAACACGGCCATGAATAAACATCTCATATTTAGAGTAACTGGGGAATACAACTCAGTGGGAATTAAACATAATATACAACTCAGCATCCACACTCATAAATCCATAAATTTCACACACAGCAAAGTATCGCAGTAAGAGCAGAATTCTGAAAACCACAGAATGGTTTTCTGACCAGGGTGACTGCTGCAGCTCATGTAGCACAACCAATACTTGACCTCTAAATTCAACAAATAGCCACCGATCCTCCTTCTCCGAAGACAGAACGCTTATTGACCAGCAGGACCTTAATGCTCTTCTGCACACAAAGCAGACCTATAGAAAATCGAGAGCACATACAGCTCTAGTGCTAGAGCAGGGGCCATTTTCTATACAAAATTAATTAAAAAAAGTAATTGGAGTAAAACACTACATTATGCGCAGTATAATGATGCTAGTTTTCCAGAGTCTGTGCCTTAATTTCTTAACCCTTTGACCCCCAGCTTGTGAAAAAGCAAACATGACTGCTCTGCCCGAAGTTAATTATGATCACTCATATCCAATTCACATATGCTCAACTTTTTTTTTATAAAAAGAGTTAATTAACCATAGCATTTCATGGTTATAATAGTAAAACTAAATGTTGCTCGAAAATTTCAGCTAAAATTGGCTGCCTTTATTTACAGCAAAATGCAATTGATTTTACATATCAAGAGCAAATAGAGATTCATCATCATTTTGAACTTGAATCTTCGCTGAAGACCTTGATTAGTAGAATCCATTGAGTAACTGCTTCATTACAATGAAAGCCTGCACCCACATCAGCCCATTCTGGATGACAGTCAGGACCCCAAAATCCATATTTGGGCAGAGGAGTCAATTAGCATAATACGTAATTGATCAGATGTGGGTGTGAAAAGGTTAGATTACAACGTTTAATGTAATTTGTGTTTTTAAAATACTATTTTTCCCCTAATATACTCACTCATGACATCAACTAATTCCCGTGCAAATAGTAGAGAGCCAATTGTATTTTTGTAATTTGCGTATTTTTCACACATCCTATTCTCAAAAAACAGCTCGTATATCTTTTGAGAACACATCCTACCATTCTGAGCTTAAGCCAGGCAGCGATTTAGCAACAGAGTCACTTTAGCTCAGGTGCAGAAGAAAGACATTATGCGTCAACAGTATTCTTATGCAGGATACAAGTAAGACTGACTGAAATGCTCCCTCATCTCCAGGCAGCAGTAGAGCCAGCACAGGAAGACTTTTTATGGTCCATCTGGTGCTTGACCCAATGACCAGATTGCTTGACCATATTGATGTAAAGCCTCATCTCTGCCATCTCTTTTGTATCCAACGGGTGTTCTTTCATTTACTATAATAATTGTACATAATCTGCCCACAATCTTTTCCATGTAATATCCATGGAATTGGGAACAGTGGGAACAAAAAAAAGTTGTAATTTCACAGCAGCAAAATGCATGAGTTAAAACATTTGAATTCACGTAATTACAGGACATTCAACGGTTTACATTAATGTAAAAAGCAAACATTGACCATCGATGGTACGGTTTATAATCTGTACAGTGTCATCCAAAATTACTGGCACCCTTAACGAGCATCAAACAGGCTGCGGAAAAATGTTTTTTGCTGATTATCCTACGGCAGGGTTGGAGGAGAGCTCAGGCTTCACTAATAAGACAGGTATCCACCTTCTAGAAGCAGAAGAACTGCCATTGCAGACCAGTGTCTGTCTACAATGCTCAGCAGAAGATGTGGCTCACTGTGAAGGACGTCCCACTTCGGGAGGCGTCGAAGAAGCTCGCTACCCAGTTTACTAGCCCATTCACCATTTTCAGAATCCTGTCTTCATCAGTCATCAGGCTCCTCCTCCCCCATTCCCTACGTAATACTCACCCAGTGTTTCATGTCTCGAGAATTAAATGTCTGTCTCTGTCTCCCTGTCGCCCTCGCCTCCCCCCAGGATCATCGGTTGTGGCCCTGCGTTCATTGGATCCTGCACATCTGGTGTAGGGGACGCAGCCAGGAGTTCCTGGTGGACTGGGAGGGGTAAGGGCTCGAGGAGCGCTCCTGGATCCCGGAGCGGAACATGTTGGACTCCTCCCTCGTTAGCACTTTCCGCTGCTGGTGTCGGGGGTCCACCACTGGGCCGCTAGGCGCCGCCCATCGGGGGGGGGGTACTGTCAGAATCCCTGTGTTAATTTCTTGCGTCGCTTCTCAATTCAGCAACTCCAATGTCCATTAGATGTATGTCTCATGCGATTGGTTCACGTTTTGTGCGTCTCCCCCGCCCTCAGCTGTATCTCGTCATACAGTTATCCTCTGATAGCCATGAAATGGGTATTTAAGCCCCATGACCTGTGCTGCAAGTTGCTGGATTGTAATTTGCCATTTGTGCCTAGAAACCAGTCAGTATTGCTAGTGAGAACTGTTCCCCTTTGTTTAATGCGACATGTACAATTGTACTTCAATACTTCAATGACCGCAATTCCTGAAAGTCTTTCTCATTACTTGGTTAAGTCAAACAAGCTTCCAACCCTAATCAGGGCTCAGGATTGGGACCACGTTTAAGTGAGCCCAGCATAAGTCAGCTCATCAGTTCAGTTTAACAGGAACAAGCTCCAACGCCTAAGCAGTGTACAGGATTAGGACCGCCCTCTTGTTGACTCTTCCAAGTCTGTTCCTTGTCCAGTTTGTTGGGAACAAACTCTCAGTTCTTCGATGGTCATCAAGATTGGGGACCAGCTCCGCTCCAGTTACTCAATCCTCCTGTGGAACAGTTTGGTATGGGCAAAGTATGCAAATTACCTAGCTGTTATCCCAGAAGCCACTGGCCAGCAATGGACATATTAGCTTCGTCTATTATGCTGTAATGTACTGTGCTATCTTTATACAGGGTTCTGTCCCCACCTCTTCCTCTGAGGTTCCGTCCTCTAAATTTACCGTATAAAGCGGTCAATAAACTACCTCCCCTCAAGTTGATTTCTGGAGAGTGTTTTGGCGTAGAAAGGCTGCCGTCGCATCTTCCAGGTGGGTGCTGCACATTGGTGGTGGAGAGACTTGATTGCCCCAGACCCACTTTGAGTGTCTTTCAGAAGGCCCTATGTAAAACGCAATGAATATTCATTCATTCATACCTGTTGGATTTTGCACTGCCTCCGCACCTGATTCACTCAGCATCATATACATATGATGACAGAGCAGCTATTGCTTTGAAGCTACTAGAAATTGAATAATAAAAATAGGTGTCCTGAGGAAATGTTCCTTCGTTTGATGAAATATCCTTACATACAGAACTGGGAGGGCAAAGAACTGCAAGCATGGCTAAATCTTCAAACACTCTTTGATAGATCTCACTCTTTGAATTAATATAAAACAATCTGCAGATTAAATGCAATCCACCAAATAAACAAAACTAATGTGATATTTTTCTATATTTTTCACAGCAGGGAAAGCAACAGGGGACAGGAAATGCCCGTGCATCATACTGAGATGAAATGTATTTTTATTCAGTATATTCTGGGAAACTGTGTTTGGGGAAATGCCCAAGAACTGCATCACCAAATAAGAGCAAATAAAGTAAGGGACCATCTTTGCTGAGTCAAGTCAACTGCAATAAATCATATTCATATTTCTTTGCGCCCCACTATGAATCACTAAGCACATTCTAGAGTTCACTTGAGGATGCACCCTTGAATCGAAAACCTCAATGAACAGTTAAGTGTGGTAATTGGCCCCTTCCACCAAGCTCTAGTCTCAATCGATATTAATTTTTTTTCTGAACTAGAGACTGAAATGCAAATGTGATCACACATGGCTGAAGCCTGCAAGTTCAAATTAAGATCCAATTAAGTTTGTGTGAAGATTACCCTCTGAATCTTGTAGCACTCAAAGCTAAGATTTAAATAGCTTTTTTTTTCAATTCAGAATTTCATTTTCATTTTACCTACAAAAACCCCATACTGAGACCAGCAGCCAAATAATTATTTACTTTTTCTGATTAAGTTAATTAAATGCCCCCTGCCATTGAAGCACAGCGAAGATTAACTCAATGCTTCCACATAATCAAGTCGAGTCTTCAATGCTACAAAGATCCACATAAGATTACAATGACAGAGCGAATTTATGCAATCACTGTAAAATTGTCAGTAGCAGAAATATTTGTACACTTCCCAAGATTTTTTAAACTGCCACTGTAAATCTTAATGAGAATGCCAGAATACTGCAGACAGAAGCCCCCCCAGAGCAGATCAATGCGCAGAAAAAAAAAACATATGGCAACATAAGACACACTAAACTCACAGAAAAACAAACTTAATGGGACATTGCATTTCATTCCAATCAAAACCCAGAAAATTATACATGCATGTGTCAATGATTACTACAACTTATAAGAGGAAATATAAGATCACCCTCATAGGAATAATGAACTAATTTGGCACCATCATTTCTTCAAATTATTTTCGATATTTTTTTTTTCAACTATCCAGACTAATAGTTCTGGGAATCATATCCAAAGTCACATGAGCTTTAACTCATCAACAATTCCTTTCAATAAAACATCCACGGCTCCAAATTTTGAAGCAATTCCTTTTTTTTTATTGGACTTGCAGGTGACAGCGGAATGTAAATACAAAGTTTATGACTTAAAATGTTTCTAAATCTTGGTTAGAAGGTAATGGAGGGGACTGAAAAAGCACTATGTTGTATCACTTTCAAATATGAGATCATCGATTGCTTATTACAGCGTCCTTGGCTTATTTAGGCCATCTGTACAGCTGGAGCTCAATCCAAATATTTGCTGTAAATGAAATCTATGGTTCAGAATGTACTCTAGTTTTATTTTAGGTGGTAAAACATTGGTGCTAAAGCATTAGCCGCAGCCAAAAAAAAAGTAGATTTCGGATCATTCGAGGTAAAATTAAAATGCATCATATCTGAAGAGTGACAGAAATGTAAAGGCTCAAAATTCATGCTGGAAACCTGCCAACAGCCTGATCCCATGTAATAACATTCGCCAGGCGAGCCCTCGTGCAGAGTTCAGATGAAACTCTCTGTAACTATGTTTTTAATTGGGAGCTGGACTGCAGCACTTATGAAAATGTGTTCCCAATAAATCAGATTGGAAACCGATCAAGATTGATCTCCCCAAAGGCCAGCTACTTCAGGTCTCGGTTAGTAATGATGCCTTATGGAGCCACGCCACGCGTCTTTCATGTCGAAATAAGAATGACCCTAGCAGTGAAGCTGAACTGCCTTCGCATTCTTCTACGGAGTCTTCCCTTTCATCTTAGATTAGTGTTTCATGCGCAGAATGGATCTGATCTCCGCGGCACGATTTCCATCTGATATGTTTTCATTACAATCATGCAAGCCAATTATAAGTGGTGCAAAGGGGATACTGGTGGAGTTCTCCATACAGATGTACGCAAAGCAGCAAGAATGGCCTGTTGTCAAGTCTTTTTTCCCCCCAATCTCTCTCCCTTTATAATTTGTTTCACAGCAAACCAGTGGCAATAAATTGACTGTTTTTTATTCAAAGATAACAATACATTTTTTTTTTTCACAGAATGCCATGATGCATCTGAAACACAACACGACGCACTGCTGTTCATCTTTGTGTGTAGGCCAATGCTTCTGTAAACTGAAATCAACAAAACATTTCATGCCACCCAAAATCCCATTACAGTGTGAAAAATGAACAAATGCTGCACATTAAACTCCTTATTAATAAACTTCAGTGGTCGTTTAACTGAAAACATGCCACACTTTTTACTAACATCTCCACAGCTGCCATTGTACGCAACAAAGTGCAAAGGTCAAACCAAAAAATACACTCTTCAAACAAACATAATTGAGTGTTTGGGTTGACTGCGGTACGTTACTTGGGAAAACAAGGCCACGTTCTTTCCACGATCTTTTTTTTTTTTTTTTAAATAAAGAATAAGGTGAGATTGGATGAATTGCAGAGGTTTTGAAGTAGACTCTGGTCCCAATTCAGACAAGGGCTGGCAAAAGAAAGCCAAATTCTATACAAGTCTGAACATCAATCAGAAACAGTAGCTCTGGAACGGCGTATTCAGTCGAAGACGTATCGCTCAATGTCATGGGGATGGTTTTAAATGGGGTGTTAAAGAAAAAAGAGCAGCTATTGGGGAGTTTATGGCAGAAGAAGACAAGCAGTCACACCGCACCTAAACTACTGCACAGGAGGTCAGCACATGACTTTCAGTCAGTGTATATGTGAAATGTGTGAGGTACCATATGGCTTTGCACAAGTACTCAGCCAAACACAGCCTAAACACCACTTATCATCACTTTATTGGAGGTGAAGATAAAACAGCAACGTGGTGGATGGATCATTTGGCTGCACTTCGATCCCTGATAACCTTACATTTTATATTATTTTTGTATTCCCGCACATTGAAAAAGCTGGATCTTTAAAAGAAAACAGAATAAGAACTGTGAATGCTGGTTCAAAACAAGATTTCAGTCATGGAACTGTATTGTTGAGAGGGCAAGTTCCATTTTTATTCCTTTTTTTTTCCTCCAGGTAATTTATTCAGTGAATCCCTTTCATACCAAACATTTTCAATGTGATTTTGACAGTTTCGCTTTTAAATAAAATGCAATATCCAATTTAAAGTGATTCACTATTTAGCTAATTCACTGATCCAGATTGACTCATAGAATGTTGCTCACAAAAAAAAAATTGATTTTCTCAGTCAAAGAAATTTGCCGTGTGAGACCAGTGAGGGATGTTCATTGATTAGTGTCTGATAAGCAATCACCACCAAAGTGAAAACCAACCTAAGGTTTATTGGATGGTTTCAGACGGTCCAGCGACAAAGGCTCAATTTTAGCCAAGTAAACGCTTAAAAATGGACCAAGCAATTGCATTTTCCCCTCAGCATACTCTATACAAAAGTAAATAACAAGTGTATTTCAATAGCAAAGGTAGAAATGAATGCAACCTATACCATTTTGGAGCAACACAAATTTCTTCATTCATATTTGCAATGTTGTGTTTAAATGATACTTCATGCCAAAACAGCATAAGAATCTGCAATACCACTTTCTCTCAAATGGGGACTGATTCCCAGGTAACTGTCCTCCCACATAGCAATCAGATTTATGAGTGATATATCCAAACACTTCAAGCGAACCAAAGGAGGGGTCCCAGTGAGGGAATATCTTTTGCGGCATATGCTGTACATTGGCTGTAGAGGTTTGCTCTGGTATGTTCCGTTCCTAGTCATTCTGTCAGCAGTATGACTGGCCCTCCACAGTAGATGAAGCGCAACACTGCAGCTTTCAAGAAAACTGCACTTATGTACCACTCCTGTAGCAAGCTGCCATGTCCAAGATGAACATTGAATCATAAAATTAGTGACATGAAAATAAACCCAGATGCAGAGCCTTCGAGCTTACTCAGCTGGATTCAGGGCTGATTTATTCACCCACAGAATAAAGTGAAATACAATAGCCTATTTGTACACACAAATAACACTAACTAATAGCAGGAATACAAATCAAAACTTTCATCGAGATTCTATGACAATCTAAAATTTCAAAAGTCCCTCGTTGTGTCAAAGTGCATCAGTGTTGTGCATTGCAAGTTTGAATCCATTTACTGCCATAGAATCAGACAAGCATTGACATGCCAACATCTTCTGCCGTTTTTTTTTTTGACCCCCCACTGTTCGTGACAAGCTCCTTTGACACACATGGCGTGTGTGTGCGCATATGTAGGTGCCTTAGCTCAATAGAGGACTGCCTGCAAAACAGATGGCCTTGGCAGTACAAGGTAAACAACAATCTTGACATTTGAATATCTTCAACATTATACCAATCAGTCTTTGTTCAAAGGAGTCAATGCAGCGCATGCATGGCTGCTCCAACAGAAGAAGAAGAAAAGAGTTTCAGGAAGTTCCCAATTATCATTAGAATTCATTCTTATTAATTTCCCCCCAGGCGCTGGCCCGCTGACAAACGCTTTCTCCCTTTTAGAACGACGCAATCTCTTCTTTGATCAATCTAATACATTTTTAGACTCCCCATGGGAACACAAATGCAGTCAAATAATGAAAGCTGAGGTCTGCCAAACTCACATCAAGGGCATTGGGACGACATTTCAGGCATTCAGTCCAGCTTATTAGCGAAGCGAGTCAAAGAGAGACTCTTTCAGCAGGATTTCAGATATTATTGCTACTCCTACCGGCGAAATCATTCATTCTGTTGAATTCGGTAGCAAGAATTAACCTAAAGAAGGGAATGAATTTGGGACAGACAAAAACCGGGTCCTCTTAAATATTCACGGTCAAACAAAGCCATTCAAAGGCTCTGCCCAGCGTGGGGTCATGTAGCGGAAAATCTATGCATGAGACGATGTTACAATGTAGGGCCAATCCATTTAAGCCCCGGTAATAAAAGTTAGGGACCGGTGCTCTGTCTAGAGTCACACTGTGTCCCTGATGGATCGGGATAGCATCGCTCCCTCAAGCGCTGTATCCATGGTAACCCATGGTGCACTAATCGAGGGAACTTACTTTTTATTTGTTGCCTTTTTAGCTCCTTCATTAACCTATTTCATCCCACTGGTCACATTTGTAACCAATTTTTATTTATTTATTTATTTTTATTTCTAGAAGCTCTAAAAATGTTATTGTAGGCTTTGGGCAAAAAAAATGCTATTTTGAATTTAACCATCATGAAACCAAAAATACTTACAGTTTATGTGTTTGGGGGTCAGGGGAGTTAAATGAATGCACTTACATTGCAAAAAGTACTTTGGGATTGAATGGGTTAATCCCTGCACATGACTGTGAGAAAGGCAGTTGCACCATCGGGTCAAAAGCCTACCAAGAACATTCTTAAATATCAGAAAGATACTGAGGCATGCTCATGTTCTGCATCGCTACTGCATGCTACTTTAAATTCCTAATGTTAAATTAAATTCAAGATTCAGATCTGTTGATGGATATCAAACAGTAATGGTTATGACAGGAGAGCCCAACTTGGTGCAGTCCCACTCACAAGGCACTGTAGAGCGGGAATTGTGCCCAGAGCCTTGATTTTGTGCGGAAGGCCCCGCATCACCTACCGTTGGCAGATTGAATCAAGTTGTCGAACAAAAATGTGCTACAGTTTTGGAATGAGACACTTTTTTTTTATATATATAGCTTAGGGCCCCATAAATTATGAGAATTTCACAGCCCTAACATGACACAATACAGGTGTCTGCATGGCATTGAATAAATACTCACTGTTGTAACATAGAATAAAATAAAACATGCTTTATTTATGCATGAACACAATATAAAGTTAATGAAAATCTAGTCATAATGATGTCCAGATACCTGAGAGAAAGTCCTTAGGCCCAGTGTTCTGTGATGGTATTAAATGGTCATTGAGGCTGGTTCATGGGTTGAAATTCCAGCCAAAAACATAACATGTTGCTAACATTGAAAGTAAACACCGTCCCTCTTCAATTGCGGCAGCTTACAAAAGTAGGTGCTGGAACACCTTCACAGCCATAATTTTGATCAAAGGGCTTTGTTAGCACAAATCAGCACTTGGAGCCGACACAACGGTAACACATCCACACCAATAAGTGATTAGCTGGCTTGCTTCTCCGGGACCCTCCCTCCCCCTTGTGAACATAGCAGAGACATGATGATTTATGCGAGGGGAGAACGGGCATACCGAGGATATGAAAAGGCTATCTGCCCGTGTGCTAAAGGAGGATGTTGTTTATGCTTAACGCATTCCCTCACTAGCAGCCCTGCCAAGCTTCCCCGCTACCGTCCCAAATCATTCATGCATAATTAAATTTGGGGGAAAAAGTTCAAATGTGTGTCTCCTCACATGAAGCACATCTTCAGACTCAAATCCTATCAAAGACCAGTCCTTTCAGAGACTGTCAAGTGTGTCTGAGGGGGGAACGCGCGCGCGCGCGTGTGTGTGTGTGTGTGTGTATGTGAGTGCGTGTGTGTGTGTGTGTGTGTGTGTGTGTGTGTGTGTGTGTCTCTCTTGGATTTGCAGATGGGCAAGGTATTTATGTCTTAATCCTCCTTGGAGTGAACAAATGATGAGGGCTCTTACTTGAACTTTCAAACTTGTCAAGAATTAACAAAAAATCTTTGTTTCTTTCCCCCTGGTGACTTCAACAGGGCAGTAAAGTTTCACAGCTTGGATCCTCCACTAGCACTCTCTCCTGTAGCCAACCTCTTAAAAAACTGCTGTTTGTTCTTGTTTTCCAGAAGAATGTTTCCACTGTAATCCCTTAAAGAGCGATACATTTTCGCTTCTGTGTCCTCATCGTCCTCTTCCTTTGGCTGATGGAAATCCGGACCTCTGACATCCAGTCGACTACAAAATGCCTCCCTCTGTTCAGTGTGCAGAGGTTTATTAGAGTGTTTTTAACTTTCACACCAGGATATTCCACCCATCCTTAAACCTCCACACCCAGATATATCCCTATCCATCCATACCCAGTGTGGTAACCTACTTAACATAGAATTTTTGATCCCCCCCCCCAGCAGATTCCACCACTTTTTGCAGCTTGTAGTTGTATCAGAGCCAATAAACCACTTGGGCTCTGCAATCAGCTCCTGCCGTTTTTTTTATCACAAAAACAGGTGCAACAATCCAACCTATAAATTATCACTGAAGACCATTGCATGGATTTCTTCCCATCTTTTTTATTCCTGCATGTGTTTGCATGTGCACAAGACTGAAGATGAAACTTAGCTTCAGCTAACATAGGCAAAATACATCATGAGGCAGCATTTATACTTCATACAATAGGTGGCCACTTATGAATAAAATAACTGATTTGATAGTCGAATTTGGAGGGATAGTGTCCTGGATCACCTGTCACCCAGAAGGAAAAGACTGTACAGCAACTGAACTCCCATCTACTTTGTGCCAAGTGAGTTCACATACGCGCTGCTCAGTGGCAACGGTGTTAAATTTGTACAACTTTGGACGGCCTGTGCCTTTGAAGCATTGAGTTAGAGGCGAGAATGGCTGCTTGAGGTCTTCAGACACAGAACACAGCCAATCTCTCATAAGCACAGCAACTAAACATATATTTACCATTAAGTACAGCCTACACAGAGAGAGACATGAGAATAAAAGTCCACACTTCTCATTAACATTGTTGCTCCACTATATGGACAAAAATATTTGGACACCTGGCCTTTACACATACAAGAATATCTATAAAATACCATTCTAAATTCATAGGCATTAATATGGAGCTGCTCCCTGTTTGACAGCAATAAGAGCTTCCACTCTTCTGGGAAGGCCTTTCACATGATTTTGGAGCGTCTCTGTGGGAATTCTAGCTCATTCATCCAGAGGAGCATTTTTGACGTCAGGCATAGATGTTGGATGAAGGGCCTGGCCCGCAGTCTCCGCTCTAGCTCATCCTGAAGGTGTTTGATGGGGTTGAAGTCAGGACTCTGTGCAGGCCAGTCAAGTTCTTCCACACCAAACTGACAAAACCGCATCATTATGGAGCTTGCTTTGCACATTGGGCCACAGTCATGCTGGAACAGCGAAGAGCCTTCCCTGAAACGTTCACACAAATTCAGAAGCACAGAATTGTCCAAGATGTCTTGATATTAAGATTTCCCTTCACTGGAAGTAAGGGGCCAAGCCAAGCCCTAGAAAAAACAATCTCATACCATTATCCCCCTTCCACAAAACTTCACAGTAACGTTAGGCACAATGTAGTCAGGCAGGTAATGTTCTCCTGGGATTCACCAAACCCAGACTCGTCCATCAGACTGTCAGGCAGAGAAGTGTGATTCATCACTCCACAAAACACGTTTCCACTGCTCCAGAGTCCAGTGGTGGCGAGCTTTACACCCCTCCATCCGATGCTTGGCATTATGCTTGGTGATGTAAGGCTTGCATGCAGCTGCTCTGCCATGGAAACCCATCCATGAATCCCCTGGCAAACAGTATTTGGGCCGATGTTAATGCCAGAAGTAGTTTGGACTCCGCTTTGTGAGTTCACATGGTCTGCCGCTTTGTGGCTGACTCACTGTTGCTCCTAAATGTTCCTACTTTCAACAGTACCTCTTACAGTTGACCATGGAATATCTAACAGGGAACCTGTGGCAATAGGTCTGAATGTAACATGTGAATTGAATGAATAATGAGTGTGTCCCAATACTTTTGTCAATATAGTGTATATATTGCACTGAAACATCCTGCTGGGACTGGGAGAGTCTGTATTCTCATTCTAGGACACCCTCCTACGATGCTTAGTATACTTAAAAGAATACGAAGACAAAACACTCAAGTGCACCATAAACTATGACCAGCCCAGAAAGAAAACACTAACTACCCAGAATGTGCCATTTTACAGTATTATGATATATGACTACCCACAGTCTCCCGCAACTGAGCATTCATGTCTAGTGTAGCACAGGGAGAATAAACATACTCCCAGATATATAAAAAGTGCCATAAAACTAAAAGAAAGAGCCTCAGTTAAATGAAGCGTGTTACAGTCTAAACTGGGGCACGGGGAAAACACTCAGGGATTTAGATAAATACACTACCTCTCCGAAAAAGAAGGAAAAAAAAAGGCCACCATTTGGATTTAAAAAAACAAGTACTAAAGAGTCAATGATTGAATCATTATTGCATTGATGAATACGTTTCAGCTAGCAACAATATTATTTAACCCTTACTGGTCCAGCGGGTCGCTCCTCATTTCTTAAATAACCATGTTGGAAGACGTATCACGTGGTTGCAGAAAAGATTGTACTGCATTTCAAGAGGGACAAACTATTGGCCTGGATCATACAAACATTTCTGAAATCACAGAAATTGGGTAAAGAACTGTCCAACGCAGTATCTATACCTGTCAACTTTGTGGAAGAAATTTGGTCAGAAAAACATCCTGAACGATCATGACTGGAAATAATTCAAATGCCTGATAAAGTCTCATTGTAAAAAAAAATCAACAGAAAAACTCACTGTAATCTTTAATTGTCAGTAAGGCTCATCAGGTGAAAGTGTCTTCAATTAGCCTGGGAGCACAAACATTGGACTGTGGAGTAATGGAAAAAGGTCATGTGGCCTGATGAGTCCAGATTTTGTCCTATTCCAGAGAGATGGCTTTATTGGGTGAAAAAGGAAGCCATGAATCAATGCACCCATCATGCAAAATGCCCACAGTACAAGCCTCTGCAGGCAGTGTTATGATTTGGGGTTGCTTCAATTGGTCAGGTTTAGGCTCAGCAACGCAATGCAGTGATTAAATGAAGTCAGCAGACAACTTAAATGTAAAAAAAAAAAAAAAAACAAACAAAAAAAATGCAAGAACTGTTGAGACATTGCATATGATTGTCCAAAAACTGTCTAATAAAATATTGCAACCTTTTTTTTTGGCCCGGCAGTGCAGCTCTGATATTTCAATCATTTACCAAGTACAAGTGAATGTCTTTCGTCAATAATAAAAGTCTTTAGCACAGCCACAGGGGTTCAGTCTTATGCATCACAATTGGCTCATATTTTTGCAACAAAAGTGGATATGCAAGATGTTCCTGAGCATACCTGTTCTGCCAAGCCAACTGAAGTAGCAAAGACTGGAGACAGAAATGCTAACAGACCGGCGGGAAACAAAGCAGATCTACCATTGCTGATGACTGGCGTGACAGGATAACTGACAGGGAACCTGAGAACATCAAGCCTCATTCTTTCACACACAGTCAGTGGCGTGTGCCTCAAGTCTGGCAGACCGCCTGTCCGGGCCGTAAACGCCCTTCATTTGTCGTGGGTTTATTGAAGGTCCATGCCCTGCAGCCATAGTAAAGTAAAACTCTATTTTTAAAAGGGGGAGCTTTGAAACGCCTGAAACCTACAATAACATCCAGTCATTATCCCCACGGTATTGCAAGAATAACATCGCCCTGATTAATAGACACGGAGGGAGAGGATGGCAGAATGCATACTAATTTTTGCAATAAATATGCATACTATTTAGCGAATGTCTTGCGGTTTGTACTGTAGCAGTTCCCCTGCTCTCAGTTAAACAATCAAACCTCCACACATGGAGGACGTGAGTGAGTATGTTCAGATCATGAAATTTCCTTGGTGTGTTTATTCTACTGTGCAGCCCTCTCCAAAATGTCGATGTACTCACTGACTGGTATAGTACATTCAGAAAATACACTGTTCCTCTTGGCTGAAGATTCATCAGTCATTCCCACAGTGTTAAAAACAGTTGCCAGAGTTTTAGTTTTAGTTGCAGAGAGCATATGGTAATTTGTACATCTCCGTTTGGGGCTTCCATAGGTCTTATGTCCACGGTTAGTTACACTACTTGTGAAATATCGGCTTGTACTCCCAGATACATTTATAAATCTTCAGATTTTTGCACAGCGTCGTTCATGTCCAGTACCTGTGACATTGAGGCCAGACTAAATATTAATGAGGGAGGGAAGTAAAAACGTGAATAGAAATCTTTCTGTTCAACAGGGCATCTTACTAAACGTCAAAGAAGATCAAAGTAGATTTTAAAGTCATTTCTTCTGCTACAGTTACATCCATGATAAGCTATGTTCCTCGCATGCTGTTCCATTTTTTCCAAAAAAAAAAAAAAAATTTAATTAATTTATTAATAATTAATTAAAACCGCTCAAAGGAGCATTATTATTTTGATAATTTAAGGCCTCTGAAATGGGACTAAAATAGATATTACCACAAACTACTTAACAGTGTAAACCAAACAATCTTAGAATTCTAAAGCAAAACCATACCTACATATCCAGGAGCCTAGGACAATGCACAGACTGACTTTTTAGATTTGATCAGTCAGGAAATAGATTTTCTCTTCTTGTTCTTTGCTCAGCAAAATGACATGCCCGAGCAGGTGCACTGGGATTGAGTCAACTACAGCAAAGCCCTGGTTCTTACAAAGCCTCACTTGACATGGCACTACCACCCCATTTTCATCCAAAATCCTCAAAACTAATCGATTAATCATCTGAATCAGAGTGGAAATGAATTTGTCAGTTACAACCCATTGTCCCACACATTCAACGGTATGAAGATCGGCCTTCGGTACGACATCTCAAATTCGTCTTGCATGTGTCTACAAGAGCTTTTCAAATATTAAAAATCCATGACGTTAGATAGACAGCATTTATACACTGCAATTTTCAGGTCATACCAGAAATTTTCAGAGGGATTTAAATCTGGATTTTGAATGGGGAATTTCATGATACTGAACTTCCTGTATTTAAGCCATTCCTTTGAAGTAACAGCCATTTACTTTAGATGCGGTTGAATCTTTGACCTAAAATAGATTTATTGCCAAATCAAGGATATGCCGATATTTGGCTCACTTCATCTTGCCCCATACAATAAAGAATGCTGCTTGATCCTCCTGCTGAGATGAGTCCTGAGAGATGCGATCCAAACCATGCCAGTGGAGCTAAAGGATGATGGTGTGAGCCAAAAGTTAACTTTGCTTTCAGGACAAAGATATAAGCATTATCAGATTGCAATTCTGACACCCAGCCACGAACGTCTAGCCACTTTCCCAAAAAGGACAAATCTATGATGTTCTGTAGGGACTGTTGATCCCTAGGAAGTTGTTCCCACTAGAGACAATGGGCTGTGTAACACTTTTTTTGGTCATTTCTCAGGCAAGTAACCTTCTGTAGATGCTTTATGCTGCAGAAAGGTCAGATTTTGCTAAAGTGTCTGGGCTATGCAATATTTTCCCATTTTGTAAAAATTGACAGCAAAACAGTTCCTTACAAGGCTTTCTATAACTGTTTGCATGCAGCCTATATTAGTTATATTTCATATTCTCAGGACCAAAGCTTTATCTCATTTTTTTTTCATGATAGGTCACGGTTAGTGATCGAAAAAAAATTCATCTGAAACACGTACCAATTTCCAGTTACTACACACCAAAATGATAATTAGAAAATGCGGTGTCCAAGGTTTTGAAGGCAATGTTTGTGCGCCATGTCTGAGGTAGCTTTGAGCATTGCATTGAGAATTGCTTAAATTTCAAGCATAACATCTACGTTAGCAATAAAAGAAGCTTTAAATGTGCTGCCACACTGAAACATAACATAACATTGTGAGAGTGCTTTAAATTTAGAGGTAACGTTGCAAACATGTTCAATAAATTGTCTATTTTGCAGAGAAAAACTGCTGTAGCTGCTCTTTGCTTGGACAAACAAGTAGGAATAATAACAGCCCTATTCCCAGGTGTAAACCTCTCAAATGAGAGAAGGAGAGATGACTTCATTCCTGGACTCTAAAAGTGAACTCAATCTCAACAGTTTCTCAAGATCCAGCATTATGAAAACAACTCACCTCTGGCTAATTCTCCACACAGTGAGAGTAGGTAGAAGCCCCTGAAGCGCAAGTGCAGAACATTCACTCGGGTGCAGCCCTAGCTGATCTGCTGTCTCCCCAGGTCCAGCATTACCAAAACAACACACCTCAGGCTCTTTTTTTTTTTTGCACAATGAAAGAGTGTGTTCAAGTCCCTGCATCGCTAATGTTGAAAATTTACTCGGGCGTAGGCCCTGGCCTTGGCTGCTCCATGACAGGCGCACTGAGGGATTAGGCGAACGAATTTACAATTATACGCCCCCAAAAGTGACAGCTTTGGCATGCCGAGATTACAAGAACAATCTGTGAGGAAATCCATTTCACACAATGACCATAAATATTCAATTGCCTCTTTGAAAATCAGGCATGGAGGCTTTGGATACATTTTTTGTCTGTTTCAGAGAAATTAAATTACACGAAGAGTGCAGCATGATGAAAGTATTACAAACAGCGGCTTCCCAGATGTGAGCACATTCAGGAAGAATGGTTAATAAAAGAAGAATGTACACAAATCTTGTTATCCAGACCAAATGGGACCCTGGATAACAGAAGAGGAAGGATACTACACAGAACTATAGCATTCAATCAACTCATACGGACGACAGCTCATGGTTTCACACTGGCAGCTCTCATTAGAATGAAGGAAACAATGTTGAATAGGAAAGGGAAAGTTAAATTGGAGGCCATATACTGAACCAGAGTGTAACAGAGGCAGCCTGGTCAGAAGACAAAGTAGAAAGAATACAGAAATCCAGCTAAACTGCTTCTGAACTCCGGGTTTCTATTAAACGATTTTCGGGTTGACTGGTAGGCTGACACCGCAGCACTTAAATGTAACAATAAGCATGCCCGCTTATTGGGTATTGTGGGGGGGGGGGGAATAAATTGGGCAGGAAGCTTGTTTTGTTGAATGCCGAATTTAGACCGGCCACTTCAAGCTGCCATAGCCAAACAGAAATCCAGGTGAAGTCACCCATTGAACCGGAAAATACTCTGGATACTGGATCTGGAAGAATTAAAATATTTTTGTCTAACATGGGTCTGTGTGATATTTCTGACTGGATAACTCAAAAAGTGACGGACAGTTTGGCGCAAAATCTGGCAGGATGATTGGCGGCTGTCAAGGAAGAGTTGATTTCATTTAGGAATAGATCCAGAGTGTATTCTGTAACCAATAGAACAGATATGTAGCGTGGCGGAGGTATGCGCTGTACTGAGTGCTCTCTACTCATTCACTGTGTTTTGTAGGCTACCTTTGCAGGGAAGCTGTGATACTGACAAATGCAACATTTCAACAAAAAAAAAAAAACTGGGATACCGCACCATTTAAATGCTTTTAATTCCCAAAAATATCAGAAACTGTAGTTTATTAACAATGAGCTACCCTTAACAATCTAATCCTGTGAACCCATTATAAGGACGGCTTGACGGAGTAGATGTTGCTTGAAAAGAGCTATTTGCCCAGGAAGGACGATGGTATAGTCATATGTTCTGCCTCACCAAGATAATGCCATGAGAAACAGTGGTATGACAGTGACAGCATATCTGATATCCAGCAGCCATACCACGACTATCTGGGCTCCTGATTAAAGGCTGACGGCCAGCAGAAATGGTCAGTACTTAAATTGGAGACCACTATCAAAAACTAAGTTGCAATGGGAAGTGGTTGTGATAGACTGACCCCTTCGAGCCTATCCTCTGGTCAAATTAAACCCCCACTGCCCCTGTGCAGTGATGGGTATGCTGTTGTAAGAGTCGCTCTCGTTTAGATGAGATGTTAACCGAGGTCTAGCCTTTCATTGGACATTAAAGATCCCATGACAGTATTTGTAAAGAGTTGGGGAGTCCTGACTCAATACTAATCCCGGTTCCATCAACCTGCCACCTTATATTACCCTGATTTAACGGGCTATTTTTTTCTCTCTCACACCAGTTTGTAAGAAAAAACTGCAGAATAAATCCATCTATCCATCAGGATCTATCAGGCCTTGATTTCATATTTTATGATAAGGAAATAGGACCCACATTCATTCCTTGAATAGTCCAAACTTAATAAATTCCAATTGGGCCCCTCAGGCTTATAGTCCATTTATACGACGCATGAATTGTATAGAAATGGTCTCTGTACCGCACAGATTAAAGTATAAATCAAAGTAGGCCTAATCATTCCTTTGAATCATTATGGCAAATATGGCTGATGAAACTATTAGATGCCCATTACCTGGAATAATTATGGAGAGAAAGGAAGCGAGAAAGTCCAAAACATTTGTGAATCAGCACACAAAAGGAAATAAATCAGTGTTAAAGACAGCTAAGTTTGCCATAGATGCAGGAGGTGACAAATTAAACTCAAACAATTCCCCTTTTCACCGTTCAGAACCTGAAAAATGACCACAATTGCATTCCTCTTGCACCTCCACAAATGCTACCACAGACGAACCATGGGATAATAATGGGGCAGACGTGACTGGACCGCAACTCTTCACAAAAGATGTCAGAAGGATTAGCCATTTCAAACTCCAAAGAGCCTAGTACAAAGACCCCTGCTGGTACATATTGTGGCCAATGTTCACTTTAACCAAGACATTTATTCCTATAAGTGGCCACAAAAGTGAGATACGATGCAATTTGCTGTGTTGACCACTCAGTCCAGTGAAGGAGAGTCAGAAGAGAACCAAATACAGAATAAACCGCTGTTGTGGGATGCCATGCATATGTCTATGCTCCCTTAAACCTATAAACTCGAAAGCAATCATTCAAGTGGGTTTGCATTATGCACCAAGTCCATTACCATTCGATCCATAATATTGTCAATTACTAGAGCCAAATTACAGCTCCAACAGGGCAGAAACTCTGAGTGTAACTTCCCCTGTTTTACTTTTATACTGCAGTCTGATATCCTCGCAATCAAGCTATTTAATTAGACAGTAAAATGGCTGCCCGAGCCCTGTGGTAAATTCAGAGAATTGAAGGTGTTAGCCTTCATTGGGGATGAACCAATAAAGATGAATGAGAGCGCCGTAAATGAAGCACAATTCTTAAAATCTTCCATGACCACTCCTCCCCATTTTGCAGCTCATCTACAGCAGATGTACATCAAACTGATGCAGCAGCTAATTTGCGGTTCCAACACTTCAAGACAGTTTAACAAATGTATTAGCCAATAAGCACTCTGCAAAGGCTTGGGCAATTTAGCACAAGTAATGGAGTCCACCTAGTGACTATTGCAGTCCATCGAGCATAGAGGATTTTGGGAAAGAGCCTCTTCTTCAATGGCTTGAGGAGCACAGTGTGAGGGCTCTGCTGTATAGACTATCTGAATAGATTAAGCAGCAAAAGAAATACATGCAATGAATCTTTCAGCCACCAGACTCATTTAAATTCAAAATCAGTGCGAGTGCAGAGCACTGCGCTACAATGCTAATCCTCACCTGAGCCGAAGTGATGCAATCCCACCAACCCCAAACAACATTATAAACTGCTGCCGTTTTCATAAAATATGAAAGAGGTCAACAAATTCTACATTTAATTTTCCCACCATGTTGTCCATTATTAATGACAGCTAAATGGAAACTCCTGAATGTATGCAACATTCTTCAGTTGAGCTCTCACATTTTCAAATGCATTGATGCCAAGTGACTGAGCTGGACATTGCAGAACGTTGATTTTGCTGTCTTGGGACCGATTCTGAGTGTATTTTGAGATGAGCTTCGGGTCATTGTCTCGACACAAAGCCCACCTGCTGTTAATTTTCAGCCTTATGAAAGAGGAAACCAGATTGTCTACCACAATTGCCGTATACTCGGTGGAATCCACTAAGCCATTAATCTTAACCAGTGCCTCAAGACCTCAGGAATTAAGCCAGCCCCAAAACATTACTGATCTACCACAATATTCAATGTGGGTATGAGGTGCCTCTCCATGCATCTCTGTATGATCTCCAAAAATGCTGATGCTGTATCTAATCAAAACGTCCAAATCTTGGCCACATCCAGCCATAGCAGTGGTCAATTGTGGTCAAATGAAACTAATAAATGCCATTCATTGTGAAACATTCATTGGGAGGTGTTTAATTTTTAACTAGGCGTATGTCGTTGGCGTGCCATCGCAAATCTCTGCGCTCCGCAATGAATATTATGGGAGTAGTAGTAATGTGTCAGAGGGCAATTCACTGAACTAGCATTCTGTTGTACAAATGATAATCTGCTTGTTGCAGTGACAAAGCACTGATACTGATCAGAGTTATAGCAATGTGATATAGTTGGTTAGTTGGGCAGAGTACTTTTTGAGTGTCTGTTGAGGGCATAAATTTCTGTCCATTTCGAAATGAGAGTATTATGAAAAGAAAGGACATAAGGTACAGCGACTGGCACACCTGACGCCATTTTACCTATAAAACGGTCAAAATTAGATCAAATCAAAAACCCATGTAATGTGTGATGAAGGGTCATCCCATGCACCTCCCATAAAAATTTGAGTCCTAGATCAATGCATAAGGTAGATATGGCCATTTTTCTTTTTTCACAAAAAGCCCCCTAGTGGCGAACATTTGAATCACAGGATGGCAATTTTTGGCATGCAGGTTGCTATCAACAAGATACGTATGCATACCAATTTGCAGCCTTTGACGTTGAGTAATAACAAAACGTGCCATCCTTTTCAACGATTGGCAAACCTGACGCCATTTGACCAAAAAAACGGTCAAAATGAGGTCAAATCAAAAACCTGTCTGATATGGGATGAAAAATCATCCCGTGCACCTCCCACGATCAATGCGAAAGGACCTTATGGTCATTTTTCAATTTTCACAAAAAGGCCCCAGGTGGCCAGAAAAGGAAATTAATTTAAATTCTTAACGCGTGTACCCCTTTGTTTCACTACCTTACACACACCAAAGTTTCAAGATGATTGGTCTAATGGCCAAGGAGGAGTTACTGTTTTCGGATGGTCGGACTGACAGACACAGACAGACGGGCAGACACCAAACTGTATTACAAGATCTCCTCGCTTTTTGGGAAGCGCGGAGATAATTAATAATCGTGAAAGATTCCATAGAAACATTAAATGGGCTTCATCCTGTTTACAAGAATAAGAATGAATCATTAATTTGTTAACATAACTGCCGTGTCAAAAAGAATCAAGACATAATTCACCATAGGTCCAACCACTTTCCATGGCACCACGATTTATAAGCACTCAGGGAAAGCATATGCCAAGCACGACATGCGCCAAAACCGATTAAAGTGCTTTAATAGCATAATTGGGACATTCCACAGGTTCCTCTATGGAGCCCATGATACAAAAATGGAACAGAAATACGTTGTACAATAATTAAGTTTTCACCAAGAGAACAATTTATTCAAAGGAAAACTGAATAAATGGCTCCCAGGGATGTTATCAAATCTATTTGTGAACTGCCATAGTAAAAGAGGAATGACTGGATATGAACACGGAACTAGCCACGAGCGAGGGCTCAGCAAGCTGAACAGATTCAAAGTCTAAGAAAGTCAAGGAGCCCATACTTAATTCAGCTCCAAACTGTCTGCAAACCGATTATCACGGCAACATACTATTTCCAAATATTCAGCTCTGCAAATATTTCAGCAGTGACGCAGTCTGCTACATGCAATTACACAACTGTGTTTCCTAAAAATTTGGGACACCGAGTAAAAAGTAAATAAAACCATAATGCAATGATATGCAAGCCATTTGAACTCAATATTTAATTGAAATACAATAATTTAATTTTAAATTGTGAAAAGACAACACACCAGAAGTTGATCCTGAGAAATTTTATTGTTGCTTTTGAAAAAAGTTAATTAAAATTTGATGCCAGCCACTCGTTTCAAAAAAGTAGGGAAAAAGGCAACAAAAGACTGTCAAAGTTGTATGATGCTAAAAGAAATGCACCAGGTGGAATATATCACAAATAATAAAGTCTGGTCGGACGCGACCACATAGATGTAGTCCCCGAAAGCCCACTTCTCTCCTTTTTTGTACATTATTCAGCCAATACTGTCGCCATGGCCACCAAATTCGATAGGTGTCATAAGTTAAGCATAACACATGTCCATACCAAATATGAAAGTAATTGATGAAAAATTGCAGCCTGTACTGCTTCCACAAGGAGATCTCTATGTTTTTGCCCTAATTTGCGGATTATTCCGTCAGTAATGTCACCATGGCAACCAAAATCAATAGGTGTCATGAGTGAAGTATAGCACATGTCCATTTGAAATTAATCGGTCAAGAATTACAGCCGGTACAGGATCCACAAGGAAGTGCCCACGGACTCCGGCGGTGGCGGAGACAACATGCGTGAATCCCTAGTAGCTGCCCGACTTTGTCCAGGGGCCTCAATTAAGTTAATTGGTATCAGGTCAGAAGCATGATCAGTTATGAAATAAGCATCCCAGACACGCTGAGTCTTTCAGATGTAAAAATGTCAAGGGCAACACCTCTCTGTGAGAGACTGCATGGGAAAATAGTTCAGCAATTTAAGAATGAGGTTTGTCGACATAAAATTGCAAAGAATTTGGTGACTGCATCATGTACGGTACAAAAATGTCATCAAAACATTCAGAGAGTCTGGAGAAATCTCTAAGCAAGTCCAAAGGCCAAGAAAACCATGATCTCCAGGCCATCAGGTGGTATTGCATTGAAAACAGACAGTACTCGGATATGAAAATCACAGTATGGGCTCAGGAGCACTTCTGAAACCATTGCCAGTGAGCATAGTTCACCACTGCATGCACAAATAAAATTTTAAACTGAAACGTTTATAAACAAGATCAAGAAAAGCAGCCATCTTCTCTGGGCCCTAAGCTCATTTAAGATCAACTGCGGCGAAGTGGGAGAACTGTCCTGTGGTCTGACCAATCAAAATGTAAAATTCTTTTTGAAAATCAAGGATGCCGTGCCCTCTGGGCTAAAGAGAAGAGGGACCATCCGGCTGGTTATCAGTGCACAGTTCAAAAGCCAACATCCATATGTGTGCATTCATGTGCATTCATGCACATGGCATGGTTAACTTGCACATCTGTGAAGACACTATTAATGCTGAATATTAAGGTTTTGGAGGAACATAGACCACCATCCAGATGTCTTTCTCAGTGGGAGACCTTGCTTATTTCAGCAAGATATTGCCAAAAATCACATTCCCCACGTATTATAACAACATGGCTCCATAATAAGAGTCTGGGTGCTAAACTGGCCCGCCTGCAGAGCAGACCTATCAAGCACATAAAAATTTGGCGCATCATGAAACAAAAATATGAGAAAGGTGTTGAGCAGCTGAAATCCAACATCAAGCATAATGGCAAGACATTTTATTTTCAAAACTAAAGCAGTTGGTCTCCTCGTAACCAAACCCTCATAGTGATGTTAAAAGCAGAGATGATGCAATACAGCTGTGGACGTGCCCCTGTCCCAAATTTATGAAATGTGTTGATGGCATCAAATTCAAAATGAGCAAATATTTTCCAAAAAACAGTAACATTTCTCAGTTTGAACATCTGACATGTTGTCTTCGTGCTATTTTCAATTAAAAACAGAGTTGAAATGGTTTGCAAATCATTGCATTCTGTTTTTACTCATATTTTACACAGCGTCCAAACGTTTTTGAAAATGGGGTTGTAAAACAATAACCTGGTAGGTCAGAGGGAAAGCAAAATGTAAACTCAGTTTTACTGGAATGAATTTTCCATGAATTATTCTACCTAGTATGCCTTAATATAGGTATGTAAAGTAGTCCCAGGTATTGTTCATGGTGAGAGTATCAACTTGTCATTGTAATGAGCATTACAAAACATCCTATTTGAATGAATACGTCTGTACTCTGTGTCCTTGAGAAATGGCAGCCATTATTTTCAGGGACAACATCCTCTGCCTAATGGATGCTATACTTTCAAAAATAATCCTTTAGGACAAAGAGTTTTTTAATTTCCAGACAGACTATTTCTTAGGAAAATGTCTCTAAAACTAAGTACACCTATCTGAATCTTATCACACAAAGAAATCATTTTTGAGCAAGCAGAGAAAATTAAACAAAAATTATCCAGTAGTATTAAGGAATATTCAGGAGTTAATGAAAGCACCAGGTCACACATATACACTGCACAGAATGAGCTTGTTACTTTGCACCTCTTAGTAAAAAAAAAGATTGCAGGGTATTGACTTTTCAGAAAGGCATTTAGGTGCCCTTGAAAGCAGCAATAAAACTTTTCTAAGACTGTGGAACAGGCACCTAATTGTCCACAACCTGCACCAAGTTTTCCTGACCGTCCAGAATTTACAGGTCTTGATTAGCAAGGGGCTCTCTGCACAGATTAGTAGATCCCAACAGGCAAAAACGCTTTCTTTAAAGCTCAGAAATGCTAGGCATGGTGTGTCACTCCAATTCCCGCTGCAAAGCAGGTAAAATATTACAACTATGTGGTATTCCCTGAACAAATAACTACATTCCTTTAAAAATAAAAGGCCAGATGAGGATAATAAACAAGCTTGTCTTTAATATTACCGGGACAATAAAACCACTTTTCACTTTTTCATTGTTATTCAATAATTTTAGTCATACCCATATCTTCTTTCCATTTGAGCTCCCCAAATTTCATTTAATCTCACCATCATAATATTGAGAAGGCGTTCAAATTGGCCACTGATATGTTTACTTAGCTCTCGGCACAATTTGAAAGCCCTGGTCCCTTTGTGTCTTTGAGATTCAGTAACTGAACGAAGTGAATCCAGTCACAAAGCTAAAATTCACTCATAAGCTCTTGCAGAATCCAGGACAGCCTGCAAAGTCACTCATGCAGAGATGCTTTGCAGTTGATTCATCGTCTCCGATTCCCATCTGATTCAGCCTACTGTCATCAGAGCAGAGGAAGTTATGGAAAAGCCATGGATTTCCAGCCTTCTAAAACAACTAAGCGAGCCAGAAAAACGGGAAAAAAAGAAAGCAATTTGTCAGTCAATGTGATGCACATTATATCAAAATGATTCATTGCACTGTAGTCCGTAACATTTTAAATGCTGTGTAGTTTCAGCTGTAACATTAATAAAGCGATACTCTAAATAGTTCCCCTCTTGACAATCATCTCACTCGTGAACAGATGATGGATAAGAGGTTCAATCTTTTTTTCTTAAATCACTCTTCTACATTTGCATTGCTTCAAGTCAGCACTGAAATGCAGTGGATAAAATGACTGTAATGGAGCACAGCTCAGTCTCTTCTGTTTCACATTTGAGATTTCACAGTGAGAGTGTGCGCATTTCCTCAAGACATTCCTCCCCTCGCTCGTTTCCTCATTCCCAGCCGTCAATAAGAAGGTCAGCCTAAATGCCAACTGACAGTGGAGCAACACTAGACGTCTTTACCCCATGCTCTGCATTACTGTGAAAAGTCTCCATTCTTTCACATTCGTCTTCATTTTCAATCTCTACACATGGCCTTTCATATAATTTGCCAATGTTCCAGACAGAAAAATACAAAAAAAGCTGAGAGAACATACCTGTACATTTTTTAAAACAATATGGTCCACTCAGACCAGGAGAAAAGGGATATTTCTTTTGCATATTTACAATGGCACGTAGCAAAAAAAAAAAAATTATTATTTACGCTACCTGCTAACGGATGCTTGTCCCAATACCATTTTCAAGATTCATAAAATTATCAACTTCAATAACGATTTGATGCCTTATCACCATCAGTCATTCTAAACAGGTTGTAATGCCCCTGAACGAGCAGCAGCCACGGGAAATACGCTTACCGGCAAAAACACTGCAAAATCTCCTCTTCTCAATTTATCACTATTAGTGTTTGTTTTTATTACATACTCCACAGCAGTTGCATAGGAAAAGAACGCATGTTTTATTTTTTCTGAAGTGTAACATCAAATGCTGAAATTTCTTTAGATCAAGAGATTGAGCCACTGTTACTCTAAGACAGGGGTGTCAAACTGACCCGTAAACGGGCCAAGAGGCTGCAGGTTTTCACTCCAACAATGCAGAAGCGCACTGATACAACTAATCAGTTGTGCAGGCCAAGATCAGTTGATTAAATCAGTGCTTTCAGATGAGCTTCTGCTTGGTAGAATTGAAGACCTGCAGCCTCTTGGCCCGTTTACGGGTCAGTTTGACACCCCTGCTCTAAGATGAAGCTCTTTTTTTCGCTATTTTCATAAGTCACAGGACATCTCAACAACTCATTGTAGAAACAATATGGAAATAATCTTCAGCATACCCATCTCAGCTTGGCAAACCAATGCAAATTTGAATGCAATTTGTGTGCAAGATTTTTCACCGCACAATGTAAAATTGGTTTATGTCGTTACCCTCCCAATGTAGATTTTCATTTACTGAACAGAATGAATGGAATGCGATCTATTCATTTGTCCAAGCACTGAGCCAAACAGAGCATGCTCATTTATAAACTCACATGAATTTATGTGTGTTATGCATATCTGAAAATTCAAATGTTCAAACATTTCAGAATATGCAAGCCAAACGCTTAAGCACACCATGGGGCAATGTGCAGAGAGGAACAGAAGAAAGAAAACTAAATTATTATCCACATTATAAGCTGTTGCACTCCCTTGGCATGACATTTGTTTGATTCACTGTTGACTAGAGAAGTGCCCCTTCATTATTTTCCAGTCAACTTTATATGACCATTCTACTTGTGTGTGCGTGTGTGCGTGTGTGTGTGTGTGTGAGTGTGAGAGAGGGGGGGGGCAATAAGGGAAAAAAAAGAGGGAATGAGACCCACGGCAGTCATGCTGGAGAGCCAAAGCAGCAGATCTTCCTTCTAAGGGGATCCGAGTTTGACGCTCACCTGACTTTACCCCCGACAAGTAGCCTCTTTTAAAGGTGCTGTGCTCTGCACCTCTGAGCCTAAATGTGCAAGCCTGATGAAATGTCCTCAGCACACAATGGAATCTATTTGCAGAGGAATGTAAGGGCAGATGTTTTCCTGGAGAGACTAAATGGAGGCATTGTGTTTGTCTATTCCACCGAATGCATTCAGCAAACACAAGAAAATACAGTACCTGTAGTCTGAAACCACCCAGTTTACTCATGAGTGAGCATGAAAAATAGCATGGGCTCTCTAGACACACACTTATGACATAATGCACGGCAAAATATAGAAATAAGTCATAACACAAGTCAATATGGGGCACGACCAGCAAAATGCAGTGTTCTTTTCTGAGTCCAGCTGAGTACACGATACAGCAGAATATAGTCAAGGTTTTCAGCAGTCTCATATAAGCGTGAAAGTACCCAAATAAGAAGATAATAAAAAAGTAAAGCCGGTGGTTGAAGGCTTCTCTTGTGTTCATAGAGCTGGGGCCTTAATGGCCCCCGTGAGCACTATTTACCTTCTCGGGGAGGTGTTTCCCATCTGGGGTCCAGAGAGACTGGCACATAGCTGGGTGCTTTTTGCGTGAGAGGTTGGACTAACCTGATCATCGTAGCGAAAGGTCAGGAACTGCTCCCCGGTCGTGTCCTCTAGGAAGCTCCCCTGCGGCGACAGAGCAAATTCTGGAAGGAAGTAGGCACTTTGCAACTGGCTTTCTCCTGCCTGTGAACAGATAATAAAATGAATTGAGTGAACACATAATGAGCATATCCATACATGTAAACAACAATGACCATATACGGTACGAATATATAAACAACTCTGGCATCACCATTTCACTCATTTCCATTTGTATCACAAGGAAGCAAAACAATGAAATAATGTGCAATTACTATACAAGCCTCACACAAGTCTATCATACTGACCAATTCTAGCAGCAGTGCAAACAATAAGGGATTTCTCAAATTAGAGGGAGAATGTGATAATGCCCTGCTGACTATCTATTTTCCTAGGAAGCAACGACATCAGGAGCAATGCCACCAGAACACAATGAAAAGTTAAAAATCGCATGGGCGACGTGTGCATTTCCTACAGGGACGCCAAGGTTTCCGAGCCTCATGACCAGTTGCACCATCCAGGGCATCATAAAAGCATCAAGGCAACCATAAATTACCAGAGTCATTTCAAATTCCAGCCTCATCTTTAATAGGGCCAGAGAACATTCTTACATTGAGATTTGTATTCATTTGTTCCTCGAATACACAGAGCAAGCCTGCATTGCACCACGAGGTAAAATTTATCTGTGCAATAATTCAGTGACAGGTAACTGTGACAAGAGCCTGATCCATGTAGATTAGTGCTGACTCTGCGCTGGTGTTTATTCCTCTTGTACAGGCCCCAGAACAGTGTCGGCTCCTGCACTCGCTCCAGCCCGCAGCTGCAGGGAGGATTGATGGGGCTACGGAAGCCTGAGCAAGAGCAATCTCTCAGGAGTGAGGTTAGCGCATAGGATCTTCTCACCAAGTTAAAACACCACAACTCAAACAAGGGCGTCGACACCTATTGGCAGTTAAGTCCTGTCCTGGGTATTGTCATAGATTCTGTAGATTAACCCAGATGGGAAACTCAAGCATTCCTTCCATTCTCTCGAATTCCTAACTACAGGAGGTTCTAGTCAATTGCTGGAGTTTCAAGGGCTAAATTATATTTTATGGACATTCCTGAAAATCTGTGTACATTGCCACAGTGCTAGCTTTTGTCATCTGTATGAATATTAATAAAATGCGCTCCATTGGAATACTTTTTTTAATATCCAATAGCGAATAGTTTCTTTCCATAAATACAATACAGTAGACATGCGCTACTTTTTAAAAGCAGTGAATAAGCTCCCAGGTTTCTTATTTTTTACTTTGTCAAGTAAATTTTATTTCGTCAAAACAGCAGCTAATTTTTTGTTTGGATTGAAGGATTCCCTTTAATGATTATTTAAAATCATTAAAATATCACACAATATACTATTCCATTATAAACAACAAAATTAATATAAAGACAGCAAAATTTCATGCACTGCGTTACTATGAATACTTCATGTAAATTGAATTGCAATTGCAAAAATCAAAAGGACATGCCCACAGAGTCTTCTTTTGCCTTCCACAGAAGCAGATCCTCATCTTAATGTCAAAGTACAAGCATGATATCAATAGAGCACAGCTTGTTCTCTGATAAGTGATTTTGACAAAAAATGAATGATTGAATATAACTGTATTGAGTAGCAAATAAATATTATGTACACACATGTACTTTTCACATGGTCTCTCTATGTATGTGTGTGAGTGTGTGCTAGCAGCAAGCGGGGTAGATGGTCCAAGTTATTTTGCTCAGCACGTAGAAACCTTTTTAAACATTTGAGACATTACTGCCAGCTGTAGTCCACACACGTATTAGCCCCATACAAAAGCACTATCAAGGAGACATCCTCGACCACAGCTTACCAATGTTAACTAGTCCTCTAATTATCAACTTCATAAATTTGATATCCAGAAACCAACTCAAAGTATGTTCACAAGCTAAACTGTTCAAGATATCCTTGATATTTGCCTTTTTCAGGTGAAGACAGCAGGAAGACTAGCTAGCTAGCCATGAATTACAGCATGACCGATAAGTAGCCAGCTAATGCTTGCTAGTATTTTTACCTTTTAGCCATCATGTTATTGATGCCGACCTATTGGGCTAATTCACAATGATGTCGCGGTTTGATATGTGGTTGGCAAAAAAGGCTCATCTTACACTAAGTTTACTAGTAGATTTCCGGCTTTATATGTACTTAATAAAAGATCTAAAATAGTGATGCCTGTCTGTTGTTGTAGTTTAGGTTGCACAAACTACAAAACCCAAAACCAGTGAAGTTGGCACGTTGTTTAAATCGTAAATAAAAACAGAATACAATGATTTACAAATCCTTTTCAACACATATTCAGTTGAATACACTGCAAAAACAAGTTACTTAATGTTCCAACAGGTAAACTTTGTAATTTTTTGCAAATATTAGCTCATTTGGAATTTGATGCCTGCAAAATGTTTCAAAAAAGCTGGCACAAGTGGCAAAAAGACTGAGAGAGTTGAGGAATGCTCATCAAACACTTATTTGGAACATCCCACAGGTGAACGGGCTAATTGGGAACAGGTGGGTGCCATGATTGGGTATAGAAGCAGCTTCCCTGAAATGCTCAGTCATTCACAAACAAGGATGGGGTGAGGGTCACCACTTAGTGAACAAATGCGTGAGCTGATGGCCGAATAGTTTAAAAACAACATTCCTCAACGAGCTATTGCAAGAAATTTAGGGATTTCATCATCTACGGTCCGTAATATCGTCAAAAGGTTCAGAGAATCTGGAGAAATCACTGCACGTAAGCGACAAGGCCGAAAATTAAAATTGAATGCCTGTGACCTTCGATCCCTCAGGCGGTACTGCATCAAAAACCGACATCAGTGTGAAAAGGACATCACCACATGGGCTCAGGAACACTTCAGAAAATCACTGTCAGTAACTACAGTTCGTCGCTACATCTGCAAGTGCAAGTGAAAACTCTACAATGCAAAGCGAAAGCCATTTATCTACAGCACCCAGAAACGCAGCCGGCTTCGCTGGGCCCAAGCTCATCTAAGATGGACTGATGCAAAGTAGAAAAGTATTCTGTGGTCTGACGAGTCCACATTTCAAATTGTTCAACGTCTTTTTCATGGACGCCCCTGCTTATTTCAGCAAGACAATGCCAAGCCACATTCTGCACGTGTTACAACAGCATGGCTCCGTAGTAAAAGAGTGCGGGTACTAGACTGGCCTGCCTGTAGTCCAGACCTGTCTCCCATTGAAAATGTGTGGCGCATTATGAAGCGTAAAATACGACAGAGACCCCGGACTGTTGAACAACTTAAGCTGTACATCAAGCAAGAATGGGAAAGAGTTCCCATTCTCAGTTTGAACATTAAACATCTTGTCTTTGCAGTGTATTCAATTGAATACAAGTTGAAAAGGATTTGCAAATCATTGTATTCTGTTTTTGTCTACGATTTACATAACGTGCCAACTTCACTGGTTTTGGGTTTTGTAGTTCGCTAAGAGTTCAGGAATCACGTTTTTGAGGATTCTACATGAAGAACCAAAGAGGCCACTTGCCATGTTTCTTGGTGTTCTAATCACGCTTTCTGTCAACCGCCAAACTGCACGTGCACAACTTTGATGTCATTGATTATAAACAGTGAATATCGCAATTGGCCAAGATCCAAAATTTACTAAATAGCTATGGTCTAACAGGCTTTGCGGATCCTATTTTTGGCACAACACCACTAATTTCTAACATCAAGGTTAAAGCTAGCGACAAGATTTGCAAGAAGGAGCTAGCTAGCTTGACAGCTAGTTACCTGGTGGAGGACAGCAATCTTAGTCAATGCTCCAAGAATTCTGCACCAGGTCAGTTTTATTCTCATTTCATTTTTCCATTTTTCCCCATAGCAGACCCTTTTTTTCGCCATTGCAGCTTCTCCTGTATTTTATTGCCCCAGTTCTTACACGTGGATCTGAAAAGGCAGCTCTGTCCACTAGGCCTTTCCAACTAGATTCCTCAAGGAAGAGAATGTCGCTGTCCTCAAGTGCATTGAACACACAAGCACGAGCTTGCTACAACTCAAAATCGTAAATCGTTCTCCATCATCTCTTCTAATGGACAAAATCCATCCCCTTGTAAGAAGAATTTTAACAATCTTTATGAATAAAATTATTCGTTGAAAGAATGGATTAGATTTTTTAGCTAGCCTGTTTTATAAGGGTGCTCCTGCAGCACTGATAAATATTTGATCACAAAAGAGCGTACGTCCCCAAAGAATTTGAATTGTTCAAAATGAGAATTGTCAAGTTGTTTTTTAGATTTGGTGTCAAGGAAGCATGCCCTGGGCAATATGGCAGCTTTGTAGTGCTCCACTGCTTGAATCTCCGAAGCGTGCATGACATCTTTACCTCATTGTTTAAATTTTGCAACCATGCTAATCCTCTTAGTCTAAAAACTACACGTCCCATGATCCTACTGATTCCCAGGCAGAAGGCTTTTGGTTTGCTTTGCCAGGTGAGATTATGCGACTAAGCTTGCCACTCTACATTCTACCTAGTTATGCATACCTTGCTAAATATCAAGTTTTGCAGCTAGCGGCAATTTTCTTTAATAGCCAAGCATCTTTGGCCAACATTTTTTTCCTTAAAAACTCGGTAGCTGCGAACAAGCTAATCAGCCTTGTCAACTCATAACTGACCTAGCTAGGTAGTTAATGTACTTGCTCATCGAACGCTAGTTAAGTACCAAAATACTCGCTATTCACTGGTCCAGTGATTTATGTTCACCAAGTAAGACAAGCTGAGCAAGAGAACTGACTGTTAGGTGGCTAATTTTGCTAGAGAGCTAGTTTACCAACTTTGGCAATAGGCCAACATCATACTTGGTGCATGTAAGTGCCAGCTAGTGACATGCATATGGCTCAATGCTACCTAAGTAGCCAAATAATGGCTATTCGCTGTAGCTATTTTGCTTGCGGAGATAGTTACATTTGGTTAATTTTAATGCTTGCTAGTTCGCTAAATAACAGTGAGTGACAGCAAACTAGCCATTTACTGTTTTCTATCGGTTAACCTATGTGCACAAGATGCAATTAATTGACTGGCTGGCAAGCTAGGTAGTTTGTTAGTGTAGCTAGTCATATTTGTTGCATGTACTTTTGTAAATGCCAGCTAGCTAGCTGGCTAAATGGCAGAATCATAGATATTCAATGTTATCCATCCATTTCTAGGCGGTTTTTTTTTTCTAAAAATGATTCAAATGCATATATTGCGTTTTGCAATTAAACTCAGTGTGTGCTATCCATATTATCTCTAGCTGCTTTATGATACTAACCTGGGTCAGTACAGTGCAAGACTGCCCACAAACTTTACATTTTTTGGGACCTATTATGCTTAAGAAAACTAATTTTCAAAACTACGTTACAAGCACTCTCAAAACTACTTTGCAAGCATGCGCAAATTACCCTTCGATAACCAGTGCACTGCAAAAGCCGGCTAACCACTGTATTGACTGTGAATTTAGCAGCTGTTGTTCCTTTGGTCAGAGGCAATGTGCAAGATATGTTAATAAGAAAAGATAAAATGGGTGACTGGTTTTAAAGGAATTCAGTTGTGGAAGAGCAGTGCAGTCATTTACAATTATTAAATTCACAGCTGTTTGCTTATGGTAGCCACAATTCAGGTGCTTGCCACAGAACATTCTTAACATTATTCCAAGTGTAATTAAACTTTTTTGTAGACAGCATGTCACATTTCTTTGTGAAGTAAAACTTTGGACTCAATGACATGTCACAATGTACAACGTACATTTGTAGATTGAGTAGAATCAAAATCCTTGTCCAGCCAGTTTTGAAATCCAAGTGACTAATTTTTCAAAGAAAACTCAACTCTCAAAGAAAATTGTGATCGCCTTACTTCATTTTGAACCAGTTTGAAGGATTGGTCCACAAAAAAAAAAACAATTCTGCGCAATCAAGACATAGGCCACCTTCCTTTCTGAATGATTACACTGACGGCTTTCAAATGATAAGGAAAATACCTCTCAATTAAAAAAAACAAGACCTTAGCTCTTCAGAGAACAATGAGCTCATTGTATCTCTGATGGTCAAAGAGCTGAGATCAAGATTCATAAATCTTTCCTTGGCAGATTGATTGAGCACACAGCTTAAAATAATTTATGAACATTTGGAGAATATGAAACCTGGCAAAGCCATTCATAAGAGAAGAGTGTATTTATTTGCTTGCTTGAGGTGAGAGCAAGCAGCCAAAAAAAAAACAAAAAAAACAAATTAGATTTGCAAATGAAGGCAAAAGATTTCTCATTCATTCCATAATGCATATCTCCCAGTGGAACATGTGAAAATAGGTGACTGCTAACTAAGAATACACTGGAGCCAGGTTCTTGTTACAGAGCTGGCTGGCGTTGGCTTTTAAAAGCACTTACTATGTGCCTTTAAGCACCAGCAGCATGACCGGCATGCATTCCCATAAGAGGTCGGCATGCGCTCATCACAGTGACATTGTTCCTTACTGACAGGTTCAGATTAACAGCTTGCTATCTGCAAGCTTAAATCCATTTCCTGTCCCAGGTGCGAGCCATTTCAGCTCTCTACATCAAGAGCACAATATCGACTGCCCTCGACCCAGCAACAGCCAGGATTCCACACTTACACCCTTCCCTGAATCTGTACTCCAGATCCCAGTGGTTTCTGCCACAACTGTACTCGTGACCATCAGCTCAGCCAAAATATATATGGGCTTTGAGGGTTTTCCCAAAGAATTAGTAAAATAAACAGCCAGGAGTTTATATTCCATAGGGGTGAGTGGTGTAGGGGAATGGAGTTTTTTTCCTTTCTTTTTTTTTTTGCCAACACTATGTCATTGGGGCAACCAAGATGCCTCTGCAGTAACCTTACAAGTGTGTGAGATAACAAACAAGCCCTCAGCTGGATTTGTGTCCTCACAGCACTGCTGTATTCTTTGAAGGCTCTGTTTAGTCTTTCACATCCAGGCGGCTGAATTCTCCATGTGCAAATTCATTTCCATTTACTCTCAACAGTTAGTAATTACGGTGATTACCTGTTATGTAAATTAGAATTAGAGGTATAAAGAGCAACTTTGCAGTGTCCGCTTTAGTACTTTTGTAAATTGTTCATACATTTTCTACTTTTCATAAAAGTCCTTAGTTCCGTATGTAGACTGTGATAAAATAAGATGAATGAATATTTACATTATCTGTGACAAGAGACAAAGAAAATGAGCGCACACACACCTTAAGCCACTCCTTGACAAATGTGCAGAAAACAGAAGAACGGGCGCATGCCATGGAAAGTCACAGGAAAAGCCAAACTGGGCGTGGCCATGGACTCGGGGCCTCAGAAGTGATTTCAGGCAATTGTAAGCATAGTTGCACCACAAAAGCAAAGTCCAAGTGGATTCAGGCCCAAACTCTCAACGGTTGAGCAGGAAGTGCATTCAAATGTGAACAAAAGCCAAAATGAAGATGAATAACAAAATGAAGAAATGGGAACAGAACAACAGCAGATTGGACCTTAGCCAGTGGAAGCTCCACTGGTGCTGTCACCAAACAGGTCTCATGAAATCAAGGCACTTGGAAGGCCCACAGCCTTCAAAGCAAGTGCCTGTGCTTTGGCCACATGGCACATCAGCGGAGCGAAAAGAGATTTGTCATTCTTGGCAAAGAGGGAGGACCGAGCTTTGCCCCACATCTGGCCACAAACACATTCCTCACCTGTGAGGTCAGCAAGATGTGGCAGCGGCCCTCTGGAATGGTGCATTCCCTAATTCCATTTGCAAAGCCCTAGGGTGTTGACGGTGTCTGGGAAACACTGCTTTCTGGAAGGCAGGGACCAACTGGCTCTCTTTGTACAGCACAGGGATCACTGAGTCACTTCAAGGGTACAAGGATTACAGCAAGGGAAAGGAAATGGCGGCGTGATAAGCTGATGTTGCAAAGTGAGGGAGTTATTATGCAGGGAAGATCAGCAAGTTTCAATTGAGATTTCTCCCAGACCAGCAATAATGGGCTTATGTCTGAAGGGCAAAGAGAGCAGTTTTATTTGCGGTCTTAGCATGGAGCCAAATCATTGCAACTGGTTCATTGTTGGGCTGCACGGAGACCAGGTGTGGCAGCAAAACCCCTTTCTTTCATCTTCTTCCATGGAATCTTACATGAGCAATCCAGCAGGGGAAGATAAATTAAAAACGGCAAGCTTTTAGCACTTGTCATTCAGCAGCAGATCTGGGACAACACCGTACCCCATAAAGCAAATCTTTCACCATGAATGGCCTCTTTTCTTTCCAAGCCAGTATAACATCTTGATCTAAAGCTGCCTCTATCCCTTCACCCAATTTAACAGCCGTCAAGGACACCTGTGGAAACTGATGCACGCTTCTACTAAAATGAGCACTAATAAACTCACAGCTACACTCACAACAGTGTTTAAATAGAAGGGCGTGGGGATAAAATGTTCATCACAGTGCAACATTTATCAGCCCCCAATGACGAGACCCCTAGCATGCCTTTCCTCGAGCCTGGAGAACTTGGTCCAGCACAGCTGGATACCACGTGGGATTTTTGGGCATACTCAGGAGCAAATAAACACCGGCAGCTTCCTGAAACAATTAAGAGGCACTTGAGAGTAAGTGCTGTTTGACAGGGGATCACGTTCCCAGGGGGGCCGCAAAGCCGAAAGGCATCAACTGGAAAGCTGACTTCAAGCCAAACCATATTGTCCATCATGAAATACCACAGTAATGTTCTAACATCAAGAGGAATTCTTAGAAAAGTGAAGGCTGTTATAGACACCAAGCAGGGACCAAGTCCATGTTACAATGAGACAGCACTCAGAGTGCAAACCTCTGCCAAGCACCTCAGTTTCCAAAATGTCACTATTGTTCCTTTCTCCCAGTCACAAAGAATCCTTTAAAAAATTCCCAGACCCAGACTATGATCCGGATCACCACCAAAATCAAATTATTTGTTCCTCGGGGCATAGCCGACCTGAGCAGAAAATTTAGTCAAAATCCGTCCATAACTTTTTGAGTAAATTTGCTGACTTACAAACAGACAGACAGATAAATAAACCAACGCTACCAAAAACATAACCTCCTTGGCGGAGGTAAATGTCTCCATGGCTTTGGAATGAGATGGTATACAAGCAGGAGTCCACATACTTTAGGTCATGTAGTCTGTTGCAGCCAAACAAATTCTAAAACAGAGGTTCATTTGATGGCTGAGAAGTTTCATTTTTTGCCATAAGTCCAGGCCCTTCATCCCTCTGATGCCACCACAAGTTGACCTGGGCTAAATTGCCACTAAAATGCTTGAACTCTTTGGCGCTGTACAGCTTCTTCCTGGTTCCCAACAGTGATGAATGGGGTGGAGTCCAGCCAGTCAGAGTTGTTCTACACCAATCATGAAAAAGCATGACTGTGCCATGTTCTGTGCATAATGGCACGCTGACATCGGAAAGAGCCTTCCCCACACTGTTGTAATGTCATTATACTCTATACTGTAGCTTCAAGACTTTCCCTCACTAGAACTACAAAGACCAAAGTCAAACCATGAGACAGCCCAGGCCAAAGAGAGTCCACATACCTTTAGTCACTTAGAGCACTTTCCTTCCTGTTGTATCAACATTCTAAGTGAGTGGTAACAGAAAAAATATCATCAGACCGCTCTGACGGTGCTCCATTCCAGCCCCAGGAAAATAAAGCAAAAAAGGGAAAGACAGATGATCCATGCGACCAGCTGGTTTGTGAGTGGACGCCCAGCAGAGCAGCCGCACCCATAGCTCCCAACCTCATCTCTCCCTTTTGTGGAAAAATGGCCATGAGGCCGAGAGAGTTACAGTTTCGAGTTTAATGACCCTTTCATCCTCCACAGTTTGAGTCCTCTATGTGACCCAAGCACTGGGGAGTGTGAAGAGGTGGAGATATATGGCTTTTTAATGCTCTGTTATGTTTGGCTACCTGATTCCCGAAACATGGCCCTCCAGCAGCTATGAGGAGGCCAGCAGGAGACCAAGAACCCGTGAGGATGGTGTACTCCAGTGAGATATATGTGCACTCCACTGCGGACAGCAGTGTTAATTTTGACACCATATTTTGATTTAGTTTTTTTGACTAAGTCTTTTTGTCTAATGCCTGTGATCCACTACGCTTTTATGGCCTCCGATTGTCCCGATTCTCCCCTTCCGACCAGTTACGAGCGATTACGAGTGTAAATTTCTGTTACGCGCAAGACGTAGGTGGATCATGACTCTCAACCTGTACCGACCCATCCGCTTGAATAAGAGAGGTTCCGACTGGATCAGAACACTCGGATCCCTCTTCCGACAAAATCAAACCAGTTTGATTTTGTCCGAAGGTATGAGTTGTCGGAAGGACTCAGGAGTAGCGGTTGGTCAAGTGCAAACTAGGTGGCGAATATTTCCTCTGGAATTAGCCAATTAAAAATCGTTAACAAAACAACCGCCATATTTATTGTTGACATTGACAAAAATCAATCGAAAATGGTCGCGTTAGTGGATCATGGGATAAAATTTTTTTCCCAATCACTCTGACTTCCTACAATTGTTTGCGTGAGTTTTGGATGGTTCCCAGCGCTTCCAAAAGCTACCGAGTGGCCACGATTGCTTGCGTGCGGAAGCCTTAAAAACGTAAGTGGATCACAGGCATTAGACTAGTCTTTGTCAACAAAAATTGAAGGATTTTTTTGTTGACTGAGTCTCCAGTATATTCAGTCAACAAGAGCAAACAAGGTTCTTTATCTTGCCACATATCGCATCCACATTTCTCTGGAATTGCGTAGTCATTTTCGACTAGGCATTTCTTTTATCATATGATAAAAATACAAACATAATACAGTACTTCCCACATTGTACATGCTTTATTGGACCCAGTCCAAATGAATACAACTCTGAATGATTAAAAAAATAAACATCTAGCAAAAATACACTTTAAAACTGATGGTAATGTTGGTAAAATGTGTGCCACTCTGATCAAACTGTAGTGTGATGTTAATAAAAGCTCATGGTGGGCTGTAATATCAGTGAGTTATGCAAGCAGACCACACAGCACGTTCAACCAAGGATGAGCTTATATGAAAAAATATTGCATAATAAAACGGTTTTGTTTAATTTACCATAATTGTGGGGGTTTCTTCATTTTAATCAAGGGAGTGCCAATGATTCAGCATCTGACTGCATGTTAGCATGTGTCAATCAGAGTAAATGATCATGCTGTAGTCACAGCAAGCAGTTCACGTGTTGCCCTGTTTTGAGTTGTATGGTCGATTCTCCATGATCTCAGTGTAACCTGCAGATCTTGGCTAGTGTGTCCAGTGTGGCATGCTTACAGCTGAAGGCATGACTGGGAGGCCCGCTAGAAAGTAGATTGGCACTGAACCCACTGAGAAAACCCGAGCTCCTCCATTTGCAGCATTTAGCTTGGCTGCCTGAATGACCATACTGTAAGTGTCCATAAAGGAACCTTTCACACGTGCCCTAAGCGACTTCTTGCCTTCAAGCGACCTCAGAGAGACGGCACAGTTCTGAGCAGCAACATCGTCCCTTTGAAAATGTTTACGCAGAGTGAAGGGGTGAATGTCAAAGCAGATAACTTATACCTTCACCGTCAGCTGAAACGCAGAGCTCATTTTTTTGGCCAGCAGCCGAAAATAATCTACTGTAGATTCTGCACTTCTGAAGGTATTGTAGCGGCCAAAACATAGGAGTAAAATTCTGAACAGGTTGCTATTGAAAAACGCAGAAAAACAGCTCATCCAACCAAATCTACTTCTTCCTGACAGGATTATTTTTCTAAAGACAACCGATCAGCAAAATGTTTCATGTTGATGCAAATTTTTCATGGCCGTATGAGTATTTTTCTTGGTGTGTATGTGCATGTGCGTATCAGCAAAATGAAACACCCCAAGTTCATTTTGATTCAAACCAGACAACAACAGAACCGCAGTGCATGTAGAGTCATGGATGAAGTGAAAAGCAAAGGCATGGGGTCTAATTCCACAAATCTCCACTCTCTTGGCTAGACTGGACCAGATACAGTCCCAACGCGAGAAATACTGGCTTTCTTAGGGTATGCCATGTGGGTTTTATTAAAGACTTACCTCAAAATTATTCTGCTATACTCAGGAGTCTTTTACTTAAAAGAAACAAATGTATGTGTTGCATTGATTTAGGACTTTATGTGTGAAGTTGCAATTACAAGCAGCTGTGTATTAGAGGCTCCTACAGGAGATATAAATCAGTGTTGAGGAATCTGTTAAAGTCAAGTGACATTAAAGGTTTACAACTTTAATATTAAAGTTGAGGAACCAAATTGAATGAAATAACACCACATGTAATTATTTTTCAATTAATTTCATTCTGGCAAGAGAAGCAACCATGATATTTGAGGTATGTTTGAATAAAAAGCCCATTGAGGTTCACAGAGAACTCGCAGGAACTCCAGCAACAATGAATTCACCACAAAGTGTCAATAAATAATAACTGGGCAGATAACCCACCAACATATGGCTAACATTATGCTATTTTAGATTACATCTCAATCATTTTCAGCAGTTTGCATTTCAACAATATTGGCCAATGTGCCGAGGCAATGACTTGTTCCAGAAGGCAGAACTATACGCAAGCACTATCGAGCAAAAGATCTATCAGTGTAAATTTGCAGAAGTTCACCCAAGTCTGCCCTCACATTGACCAGCAGAAGGCTACAAGTTCCCCTTGCGTGCTAAAATCAAAGCTCTACTGTTCACTAGCAGCTAGCAGGGAGAGAGAGGCACCGCCTTGTGAAAAATGCACTAGATGTAAGCCCCAGATTACCAAACCTCATCAGAAACATACTGAACACTAGGCTGGGGAAAAGGAATGGTTTCAAAATATATCTTGACCTCCCTCCAACCACCACCACCACCATGATCACGAGGCTATACCAACAATCCCATGAACGAACGTCTAACAAACAGCACACCACTTCTAACTGCAAACTTAGTTCATGTATGTATCCAACTTGTCATCAATGATCTGGATGTGACGGCCCACTCCTTGAATGATAAATGCAACAATAACCCTTAATAAAAAACATAAAACTCAAAGTGGATAGTGCAATCCACAAAACTATAACGGCATCCAAAACAATATTGTTGCTGATCACTTTTGGAAAGATTTTTGTAAGGTAAGATCAAAAGCCAAGGAAAATGAATGTGTTACATTTATAAAGACAATAACTGCAGATAATTTTTTTTCTCATTGGTGTGAATGCTCGTATCTTTATGGTTTATAGTTATCGTTGTTGGTATGGATGGCCCTTTATTGAAACAGCATGTAGTGCTACTCGGACCAATGTGAATAACACGGATAACCAAAGGAACACAAAGACCCATCCTGCTCTTAGCTTTCTAAAACCAGCCAATCCTAAAACCTCACCAGACCAATACAGAGAAAGGGAGACAAGCTCAATAAGCAGAATTTAATCATCCTGCAAAGCATAAAGTTTAAAATTAACTTGTTTTATAATTTGTTTGAACAGTAGTTTTTGATAAGTAAAATCACTTGAATGCCGGCAGGTCCAACAATCTCGGTGGGCACTCAGCTGCTTGTTACGCTCTTTTGGCTGCACTGGTTCTAGGGTTGAAGGGCTATCCTCCAACAGAGTTGTGGGCATCATGGATGTAACATTATTAACACTAAAGTTCAATTTTGTTAGACAGTATTTTTCTTTCTTATGCACTGGTTATTTTTATATGTTCGCAGATGCATGCAGTTATTGATACCTATGGTTAGTTCAGCTAGCTAAGTTAGTACCTCAAACTGAACAATCATGCAACGCATGCATTGAAACCAATTTTTTTTGTTTTTGTGTGTTTGTTTACAATGTGCACTGTATGTATTTAATTCAAATGGATTAGAAAATACATATTCTTTGATTATTATTTGACCCAATTTCGTGGAGAGGATGGAAATGATTGAAATGTCTTTTTATTATAAGTGTAGTGGCATTAGCGGGGATACAGCAATTTGCAACTTAAAAAAGAATCTGGGACAAGTGCAGGAAGTGGGCAGGCCAACTTCTCCCCCTACTTCTGGTCCCTTTGACGTTTGAAAAAAAAAAAAGAGAGAAAAATTAATGCAGTTTTTGTCAACTTTTTTGTACAGGACTGGAAATTAGCTGCAAGAAATGTCTACTTCCACCTCCGGTGTCGTCATGTGACACAAACAATGATGCAGCTGGCATTAAGGAAGAACTGCAGGCAATTTCAGTCTGAATTTCTAGTCTACACTTCCAAGTAGCCAGGGTGCTTGCACTAGATCTTTGCTAGTACTGCAAACTAGTTACCTATAGTTCCAACAGTGAAAAGTGTGGCACCCAAAAATAATACTGCAGAGGATGTAAAAGACAAGGACACATTTTACAGAAAGCTAACATGCCTTCTCCGTTACGCTTTAATCAGCTAACTAACGTTTTTCATTAGCTTGCCGTTGCAGCTGACTGACTGCGCACACTTGCATGCTTCATTTCTGTCAAGTAATGTTAAACTTAGCTTACGGTTGAAGTGTGTGATAGCTGGAGCTTGCTCCCAATTGTAAAGTTTTGCTAGCACATATTTTGTGATCATTGCATTAACATGCAATAAAACTGCTACATGGTTAGCTGCCTTACCTGCAGCGACCCTGTCGGTCACCTCTTTTCTCCAGCGGGGGTCTCAAGAACAAAACGAGTACTGATTAACGTTAATTGCTTAGGGGCACACATCGGAAAATTAAACTGCATGGCTACATCATCACAAATTTGTTTCAGAGGACAACCCAGTAACTCCATCTGAATATTTCTTTGATTGCCCGCAAGACAAAAGTGCTCTCTGAAAACTCAAACACTTGTATAGTTATTTGCAAGCATGTCAATTTCATATGTACCGCCAGTAATGGACTGTTGTCATTCTATTATACATAGAAACTATGCCTCTAACTTCAGTGTACCACTGCAACATCAAAACAATGTATTGTAACTGCAATAGCGAATACAGCAGTTTGCAGTGATGAATATACACCACCACTTTCATCTAAAAGGGGTCCTAATATATTACTTCCCAATTTTTTTTTTTTTTTGAGATAATGTATTGAAAAATACTATTGTAGGCAAAGAGAGCAAAAACAATGATCCCACAAGTATTTTGAGGAAAATATACGGGTCATAAACAAAAACACTGAAAAAATCAATTTTTTATAACAATTGAAATGTGTCGCAAATTTTGTTTTTTTGACTCTTGCATAGCCTACATGCTTGTTTTTAGGCTCTTTCTGTCATGGTGTTGGCCTGCAGGCCCTTCCCCCTGTTACATTCTTCGCCTCCACCTTAACGGGCAACAGGTGTGACTCGTTAAGGTGGAGGTGAAGCTGTGTTATTTAAGGGCAGCTGCACCTTATTGTGGTGCAGCGGCATTCTGGTCCTGGAGCCCTGATTTGTGTTGTGTGCTGCTGCTCCCCTCCTGGAGTTTGTTTTATAATTTAAATTAAAGATTTTAATACTTTTACTCAGCCTGTGCGTTTGGGTCCCTGGTCCTACCTTTGGGTATATGGTCCCAGTCCCCGCCGGTTTCTTGTCTTCTGCCGGCGGGGGCAAATCCATGACACTTTCCATGATTAATGATGGTAAAAAAAATGTTTAAATGGGTTTGAGGCAACATTATTCAGCAAAAATTAACTCTGATGGTCAGTTGTTCCAGTATAAACGGTAACAAGAACTTTGAGCAGCGGCACAGTGTCAAACACGATGGCTCACTAGGTAAAATTCCGTCTAACTGTTGCACTTGAATGGCACATAGTTGGAATTGCCCATTAACTACATACACGGACAAAACATAGCCCAACTGCTAAAAGTACAATGTGACGCGAGTTGAAAAGCTTGTCAGTTTCTAAAAGGTAATTCTAAGCTCTATTTAAAATGCAACCTCCTTGCACTGTGCACCACCATTCCTCAATGGAAGTCACTTGTTTGATAATGCCACTAAATAGAGGTCAGTCCTAGTTCATAAAAAAATCAAATGCAATTTCATGACAGTCCAGAAGTGATGTTTCAGTTGATCGCAAAGAATGTAGCCAATAAAGGGTCGGAAAAACTGCAACCACCATGTTAACACACTTGTAAAAACAGTCCCATTCTTATCCTACTGAATGTGTCTGGTATTTTAGACCATTCTCTTAAGGTAGAAAGGAAGAGAAGACAGCATGCGAAAGGTGCCATGACACCGCATATTTTACCACTCATCTGAAGAAAAAAAAATCTCCCATGATACATAACTCAGATCGGAGTGAAACAGATTATTTTTCAGCAGAGCTACTCAAGACACCAAACAGCAAAAAGTTATCAAGCATTTCTCCAATTCAAAATCTGCTTGACAAAATATATATATTTGCAGTGTCAAGTGTAACCAAGAGCTGATAAGAGAGGAAAAAGTACCATTCTGTCCCGAAATCCACGAAGGCCTACAACAAACGGCTTAGAGGGAGGTCCTCCACAGCATTAGTGTCCCCAGCTTCTGTCAACAACACTATTTACTGCAGTTTATGCACAGTAAACTTTTTCTGATGTGCTTAAGGGGTTTTTTCAGTGGCTGTGTGACATTTAGTACTGCGGCCCTGTGTGCTGTAACTCTTTATTGGGACATTAAACTGCTGGGAATAACAGCTAGTCGCGACTATGTGGGGAAACACAGCAAAACCAATTCCACAACTTCTCAAAAATTCCACTTAAACCTCTAGACACTTCTATAAAAGGCATTTGCTTATTGCAGAGAGGGAAAAAAAAAAATATAGCATTCATTTCAGTGCTTTGACACATTTCATCCCTTTACACACTGCATTCTTGAATAAAGAGAGGAAAATGACGAATGCTACATCAACAAATTAATATTCAAATTAATATTAAAAAACATGCACTGGCGCAATAATCTTTTAGCAAAGGTATTTTCAATTTTACAAGACAAGCCTACATTGAAATTATACTAAACATTCGTTTCTACACAGAATTTAATTTCATTTGCCAGTTTACACGTTTCATATTGTAGATTTAAAAAAAAAAGATGGTCCAACAACACTTGAACAAGTCACTTGAACACATCTCCTTGTAACAGCAGCACAATCTCAGGCATTGTTTGGAGAGACACTTGAGGGCATTCTAAGTGATAAATTGCAACTACCATTGATCTCGGATCAGCCAGAAAAGCACACAACTTCAGGAAAAAGCCCCAGCTATAGCAGAAGGTTATTTCCCAGTATGAGAGGGAAGAGTGTGGATAGAAAGTGGATTTCTTCTGGTGTTTCGGGAATGTGCAGTATGTGATCCTGCAGGGATAGGGTAATGGAGTAATTCACTGATCTGCTTGAATTACTGACAAAACTGAGAAATGGTGTAGATAATTTAATCACAGCAGTGGTTCGCCAATTCAAGACAGTAAGCAATGATCAGACTATGTTACACTGAGGTAACTTTGACCTGGAATGGGTATGTTTCTAATGGAGGACTGAAAAGGACACAACGGGTAGATGGGTGGAGCTAAAATAATCTGGAGGTCATTGCTGCAAACGCACAAATGGAAAGTTAACCTGCTTTAAATTCTTAAGATGTTCCTGAGTCCCCTGAAGGGGCGAATTTCAGCTGAGAATCGCCCTTCCCAAGCTCCATGTCCCTTCCTGGAAGTACTACCTATTTCTAAGGAAGAAACTTTTATGATCTACAAACTAACTTCTCATATTATATCAACCAAGAGCCACAGAGCTTTTGGTGCTGGCTCTGAAATATTGTTTTCAGCTCCCGTGTCATTGATTCACATTGTATATGATCATGTGAACCTAAAAAAAGGGTTGCCTATGAAATCTGAGATTTGTAAGAACATAGGAACTGTATTAATTTGGCCAACGGATACAGCAACTTTACACTTCAGCCAGCTCTTCCATTAGAGGCCGCAGAAATGGCTATATTTAACCAGTGCATAGCTTCAAATGTTTCCGTTCTTACAGCAAAGGTGACATTGATTTGGCCCCCTCCCAGCAAGAACCCTGATGGACACCTCAAAGGTCAGCTAAGCAGTGAGATGATGTCCAAGAGTTAAGACACCACTGATGCCCCCAGCCACTTGTTTAGGCTTTTAAAATGACTGGGTATTACAAGCATTGCTACTAAAACTAGCACCCATGTAATTACCCACTTTGTGACCTCTAGAATTGACTTTGTTAGAGGTGACAATACATCCAAACGGACCCAATTTGACATTGCATGTATTACTGGTAATCTGAATTCTGAATGGTTTTCAAAAGTACCGACACTATGAGTTTATTTTCCCCAAATACTGTTCATTGATCATGCTGTTGTTGCATTTTGACCATGCAAATGCAACCTGAATTGGAAGAGATGAAGTTTTAAGAGAACATCTTATTTTTGAGGAAACAGGGAAAGAATGAGAAATATCCACTCCTGTAATACTTAATTTATTTGAATTCTACTCACCACATAATGAAATGTACAAGAGGCAGCACATTTTCTGCTGAATGTCTACTGCCTTATCTACACACTGAGGTAACTTGCTTCAGTCGTGCTACTTACGTGAAGGTGACTGAGCGAACATGAGTCAAGACAGGTTGAGTGACGCAGAGCTTGCCTGAATAATATAAATTATACAACCCCGAATCAGATAAAAGTCGAAAGGAGTTGCTCAATTGAATTTAAAACTGAAAGCAGTGATTTGTAAATAATCTTTGATTGTATAATGGTGAAAATAGAAAAACACAGTTTATGTTTCACAACATGTATTTTATAGATTTTTTACGTATATAAACTTGCATATCAAGTTTGACTCTCGGATCATACCTTAGATGCAGTGTTGCTCATAAAGGCTTTATACAGTATGTATAATGCATTCATAAATCAGACATAATTTCTTCATAAATCATACATAAGCAAATGTCATGCTTTGTAACAGGTGAAATAACACCCTTATTCAGTATGTGATGCCAGATGTGATATAACTGACAATGTCATGTAGCTAGTGGCTAAATGCTATAAAGGGTGACATTGTCAGCTAAGCGACATTGTTACTGTCACATCTGGCATCACATGCTGAATAAAGATGTTTTATTTCTTCCTTTACAAAGAATGACATTTGCTTATCTATGATTTATGAAGACATTATGTCTCATTTATGAAGGCATTATACATGCAGTATAAAGCCTTTATGAGCAACCCTTAATCTAAAGTATGACTGATTCCTGTAACAAGTTTCAAAAAAGTGAGGACAGTATTTACCACTTTTTAATCCAGTCTTTCCTTTTCATGAAATACTTCGGGACTGAAGATACCAAGTATTTAAGTATTTGAGGTATAATTTTGTCTTATTCTTCCTGCAAACAAGTATTAAAGAATGCTAGAGGGTCTTTGTTGTCCCATTTTCTGTTTGACGATGTGCTACTCTGTCTTTATTGGGGACAAATTAGGACTGCTGGCAGGCCAGTTCACCAACTGTACCCTCCTCTTATGTAGCCATGCTTTTGTGATGCATGCAGAATGCAGATAAGCATTGATTTGCATTGGCGTCCCTGGAACAGATGACATTTTGCTGGCAGCAAGTGTTGCTCCAAAATCTCAATGTACTTTTCAGCATTAACGGCGCTGTCACACAAGTACAAGTTGCCCTTGCCAAGGGCACTGACATGAACCCATACAATGACAGCACATGGATTTTGGACCTGTTGCTAGGCACAGTCTGAATGGTCCTTTTCTTTTTTGGTCTGTAGCATCCATTGTACATTTCTTCCAAAAAAGACCTAAAAATTTGATTTGTCTGACCACAATTCATGTTTCCACTGTGTGATGGTACATCTCAGATACTTCCAAGCCCATAAAAGTCAACAGCACCTCTAGACTTGTTTAAAAGTAAACATTCAACAGACATTGTAAATTTAAAAACATCTTGTGGTAGTTGAGAAAGGTTTTTCAAAGTAATCCTGATCCCATGAGGTTATAGCACTTATAGATAAATGACGGTTGTTGATGCCATTCCGTCTGAATGATCAGAGATTGTGGGCGTCAAGCTTAGGCTTGCGCTCAAAGCTGAATACTGTTCTTGACATCTGAATGCTGAAAGATCTGTGGAACTCACCTAAAGTTTGCACCCTGCCCTTTAAACAAAGAAATTCCTTCAGATTCCTTGAATCTTTTAGTGAGTTTATGCACAGTCCAGGGAGAAATATCCAAATCTCTTCCCACCTTTCCTGGAGGAACATTGTTTTAGTCCATTCAATGATTTTCTCTTGTATTTGTTGGCAAATTGGTAATCCCCAGTCCATTTTTTCTCCTGAAGGAGTTGGCCTTTTGTGGATGTTGCCTAACAAAATTTTGATTACAATAATCTGCCTAAATCAGCTGTTTCAAATCACGTCATTATTTCTTTTTTTTTTTTGGACCTCATTACTAGTCCTACCTCTTTGGGAATGCACTGCAGACCTGAATGAAAGGAATGGATGTGTTTAAGAATAAAATGAAATTGACCAAACAAATGTACTGTTTTCATACATTCTGTAATTAAGTACAAGTCTAAGTATAAAGAAACCACTGCTTTCTCTTTTTATGTGCATTTTCCATACCATCCCAACTTTTTCTGAGTTGAGTTGTGTTATATAATCAGACACATATGAAACACTTCAATGTGTAGAGGTCAATTTGATAAAAATGTCCTACCTGGACATCTGAAGCGATGAGAATGATGGCCAAGCCCATCTCCCATATGAACAGGCTGGGTTTCCTCTTCGCCATTCTGTCCACTGACTCAATGTGACTTACTTTGTTTCAGCCTGCGTGAAAGATATTGTTTCAGTATAAACAAAATGAGCACACGCTCTCAGTCCTCTCTGCAAAAAGAGGTAAAGCTAGTTCTGGAACTGGTGCAAATAAAATAACTACTTTCCTGACCTGTGATACCAACTCAGAAAGCACTCCTCAGACTGAGAGAGATCATTTCAATATAGAGAACAATTATTTTGGAGCTGTAGAGCAGACTTACAGAAACATTGAGTCATTCTCAGCCATTTCAGAGAAGAAATTGAATTCAGCTTCACTCATGTCTGTGCGTGCGGATGCGTACAGTATGTGCATGAATGCAAGCTTCTGAGTTTTTTGTTTGTTTGTTGTTTGATTGTTTTTGTTAAGCTCTTGTGATATGCGCCTGCTAATGAATAAATAAATAACCATCTGATCACCACAAGCAGACCATAATTGCATCACCACTCTCCTGACAGATGAAAGGTTATATATTCCCATTTAATCACAAGGCAACCGAATGGCACACAAGATTATTATTATTAGTAGTAGTAATAGTAGTAGTAGTAGTAGTATTAATCTTCCCAACGATTTGATTTATTCTTCAGTGCGATTGTGATCAAGTCAGCACATCATTAGGCTGAACAGAAGTGGGCTGAACGACAACCAAGGTAATACCGAAAAGGCAGCGAAGTAAAGTGTGCAGTGAAAGTCAGCGTCAAGGAATATCCGGAACCATTACAGTGCAGTTTGAGACAATATTTTCGCCCTAACTAAACGTTGCCCAAGTGATGCGGACCAAAATGTCTTGATATCAATATTGATATCGATTCTGCAGCGTGAGCAGAACATCGGATGAAAAATTGACCATCAGTGAAAACGAGATGATCTACCCAGCTCAGGTTAAATTGCTAGGCTACGCAAAAACTCACACAAACACATACACACTCAAAGAAAACCAATGGGCATCAAATAATAGGCAATGGTGCATTAAGTGACATGCAGTTAGGCTGCTTACTCGGCCATACACCTGCTTTCTAGATGCACTAATCGAAATTGCAGTTCCGATCAATAAAGGTTATTACCCAACTGAGCAGCATTGGCGATTCATACATTCGGACAAGCTGTCAAAACTTCACGTGCGCTTGAGGCTTTGAAAGTGAAGGAACTCAAACGCAACGCTAAACTTCCGAAATATTATGCTTTTTAAAGGCGTGAGAGCATGGACAAATCCAGTAAGTAATTTCGACGTAGCAGAGATTTTAGGCGGAAACCTTCTGCCAAAAATGAGACAAGCCGCTGAAATAAAGATTGATTCTTACCTTTGCTCGAAAAGTAGGCGAATCATTCATGTAGTGGAAACCCGCAGCTTCTCCATGGGCTAATTCCTTACAGAATTCCAATAAAAAGCGGCACCTCTTGGAGAAATCAATTAGTCTGCAGTCGTTAATTCTATTTTGACTTTTCTGGTTGAAATCGTCCAGATATTTTACTTGGACCGTAATGTGATAGAGCGACAGTCATTTGCCACCATAGCTCCTCTCGCGCTGCTCACTCTTTCGCGACTTGAGGCAGAATTACAACTAATGAGCTGCCGATCCGCCGATGTGTGTGTGTGTGTGTGTGTATGTGTGTGTGTGTGTGTGCTACGTAGCTCCGCAAGCGCAAGGCGTCCTATGGTAGACGCTTGAACTATTTGAAATCTCTCACAAAAAAATTCAGTCAGGTGCAGAATTTGACCAGAGCGAATGGTTGGCTTCTGTTACCAATTACATGACCTCACGAGTTATTCAGTAGGCTGGCTACCTGTGTGTGGCAGCAAAAAAAGGTTATATGCAATCCTACAGGCTATTTTTCACTTCACATGAAACTTCACACCTCGATAAATCGTCGTCATAATTGGGAGCGTTACAAATATAAATAAATAAATAAATATCGGCGGTGAAACACAATGGGTCTGATTTGGACGATTTTGAGGTTATTCAAGATTATTTACGGTATTTTAAGTCATGTTACGTAATGAATGAGGAAGCGGGATAAAGCAACATTTTATCACAATAACCTGTCTCTATGGAATGACTTTCTTATGGTAGTCATAATTTATCACTTTTTTTTTCTTTTTTGACAGTAGCCTATTTGATCAAAGCAGTGCAGTCCATTGGAATCAGTCCGACCCGTGATTTTTATTATCAGGTGAAGAATAAAACTTGGCAGGGCAGTTTGATTTTGATTAACCACGGCAACAATACCCTAAGTCTTGAGCTCCCGCAGTTCATTATTGTACCTCCTTCAGCAGTGCCCCTTATCCTCAAAGTTAGGGAAACACCTGTCAAGGGGGAGAGAGGACGACATTCTCAGCACGCTTTGGGTCTTCGTTTCACTTCCTTCCCCAGATAGATCCTAATCCGAGGGGAGTAGACTACGCAGTAAAGCTATGTCACTGTACGAATAGTGGCAGGCCTATGCCTTGAATGGGCCATTTATCAAGATGCAGTTCTGAAGCCTTCAGAAATTAAATTCCAAATCAGTCCTAAAAAAGTGGCTACCAAGCAGGAAGCGGGAACAATGTGCTTTCATATACCCATGGCGTCGACGGTTGAGTTTCCACAAAGGCGATCATTATTCCGCTGTTGAGTGGGAAATCCTTCGACAGAGTTCTATGAATCAGCAGTCATCAATTACATGAAGAAATTATCCCGCTGATTATTATTTACCGATCATATAAATGCTCGTTACACTTGCGGGTGGCCTTAAGGCAGGGGTGTCCAGTCTTATCCGTAAAGGGCCAGTGTGGGTGCAGGTTTTTGTCCTAGCCAGCAGTGCTGCTGCACCTGATTCCACTAATTAACTAATCAGGGGTTTCCATCACGACCTTAGTGGGTAGAATCAGGTGTGTTCGTGTTGAGCTCTAACAAAAACCAGCACCCACACCGACCCTTTTCTGGATAAGATTGGACACCCTTGTCTTAAGGTTAATTTTGTATTTTAAGCCCATTAAGGTAAAGCGTCAGTTGGTTTTAAACACGCGCGAATTATTTTTGTTAAACTACAATTAGTTCAGCCCATTTGTCAAGAATCATATCCGACTGTTACAGCAATGAACTGTATGAGCATTAACTGCAGTTTCAAAAGTTATCTCCAAAAGGAAAATGATTAATATAAAAACTGCCCGGGCCAAAACTGTAATGTCTGCCACATTGCAGCAGTCAGTAGCACATTATAATACCAGCAGTGGTGAATGATAATATCGCTGCTGCAAAGTTGTGATGCGTGCCCTAGTGAGAGTAGCGACATTGCGCCATCTTCTGTGAAATATGAAAATTGAAACGAAAATGAAGGAAACGGTACTTGGCTGAAGTTTCATGACAGTCGCATCAATTTTTAAGTCGTTTTGGGCAAAAAATTCGCTATAAAGTTTTGACAAATGGAAGCACACGCACATTTTATTGCATATATCAGCAATAATTAACGGATTGTCTAGTCCTCAATGCCGCAGATCCAAAAAAAATAATAATAATAAATAATAATAATAATAATAATAATATATAATAATAATAATAATTCAGGGCTACTGGATCAAATTGTTTAGTGAATATCATGCAAGATTGGCCCAACAACTAAATTCCATCATTAACGTGTATGAACCGCTACCGAGGTGGCTCACAAAAAGGACGGTGCTTTGCCTGAAGGATGCCTCAAAAGGAAGTGAAGTGGATAATTGTAGGCCCATCACGTGCCTGCCACTTCTGTGGAAGCTACTAACGGGAATAATTGCTGACAAGTTATACAGCCACTTAGACGAGAACCGAGGAGCAGAAAAGATGTTGATGGCACAGTGTACAATCCAGGGGTCAGAAAGTAAAAATCCTACCAAGTTTTCATTCCACCCGTAAACTCCTGCCAGTAGATTTCACTTTTACCTCCCAGCTGAAGAATAGTGCCAACTGACAGGTCTTTTGTGGCTGGAACAATATTCTGGGGTTGACTTTTACTCTCTGAACCTGGATTATACACCTCTGGTAGACGAGAGTGTCAAGGCACGAAAGGCCAATTGCAAATTGATAAAACGGAGCTCCGAGATTGCAAAAGACGGAAAACGAACCTGGCCATGGCGTGGATCGACTACCGAAAAGCATACGACACCATCCCACATTCTTGGATAGTGGAGAGTGTGAATCTGTTTGGCTTTGCTCCAGACATTGAACGATTCCTTAGAACTAGCATTGCAAACTGGCAAACCGAATTGACCGCATGCGGGACTAGCCTGGGTATTGTGGAGATCAAGCGAGGGATTTTTCAAGGAGACAGTTCATCTCCCCTCATCTTCATTGTATGCATGATGCCATTGATGATGACTATGAGAAATTCAAAAGCAGGATACGAGTTTAAAGGTAAGCAACAGAGTGTTAACCACCTTGTGTTCATGGATGACATAAAGCTTTACGGCAAAAAACGAATCCCAAATAAGCTCATTGGTTGACATAGTCTTCGCCTTTAGTAACGACATTGGGATGAAGTTTGGACTTAAGAAGTGCGGAGTCCTAGTCCTTAAAAGAGGGAAGATCAAACACATTGAAGGACTGGTATTACCGTCTGGAGAATTTATGAAGCAAGTTGATGAGAGTGGGTATAAGTGGGTATATTAGAACTGGATAAAGTGATGGAGGAGGAGATGAAGAGAAAGACTAAGGCAGAATATCTGCGCAGAGTGAGGCTGGTACTGAAGTCAAAGCTGAATGGAAGGCGTCAACACGTGGGCAGTTTCATTTATCCGCTATGGAGCAGGAGTGATATCATGGTCAGCCGGGGAGTTGAAGAAGTTGGACCGACAGACAAGGAAACTGTTAACCATCTATGGAGTGTTCCACTTGTAAAGTGATACTGACAGACTCTATGTTTCCGAGGAGGAAAGGAGGGCGAGGCCTAATAGGCTGTGAAGACTGTGTAGCCACGGAGGAAAACAGTGTTCCATAGTACTTGGAAAATGTCACAGAACTGCTGTTGGTGGAAGTGAAGAGATCTGGAATAGTCCAAACGGAGGACAGCAAGAACAAGGCAGAGCATAAGACAGAGAGACAGTGGCAGAGAAAGAGAGGAAATGGACAGAGAAGAAGATGTATGGTCAGTTCCACAGGGATGTCGAAGAAGGGACAGACAAGGAAGTTAGATGGCTGTGGTTAGTAAGAAGGGACCTGAAACCAGAGACAGAGGCCCTATTCTGTGCTGCACAAGAACAGGCAATCAGGACGAACTACCCGAAGTGTCGCAATGACCACACGGCAGATGGTGAGATGTGCAGAGTCTGTGGTCAGTGTGCTGAGACGGTGTGGCATATCACTTCCTATTAGCACAAAGGGAGTATAAACACAGGCATGGCAATGTTGCAAGTAGAATCCACAGGGAGCTATGTGGGAAATATGGACTGGACAGGCCGGAGAAGTGGTACAAACATGCCCAGGAAGGAGTAGCAGAGAATGAGAATGTGAAGGTGCTGTGGGATTTTATGACCCTGTGTGACCGCCATGTGGATCACAGAAAGCCAGACATTGTGGTGCAGGAAAGGCAGTCCAAGTATTGCTGGGTCATCAATATTGCTTGCCCAACTGACAACAGAATCTGTGAGACAGAGAAGGGAAAGATTGAATGTTACGAATTGCTGGCTTTTGAGCTCAGAAGAATTTGGGAGCTTAAGAAAGTTACAGTTGTGCCAGTGGTGGTTGGAGCACTAGGTAATGTAAGCAGGAAGCTTCAATGCTGCATAGACGAGCTGGGCATAAAAGTGCCGATCCAAGAGCTTCAGAAAACCTCCATCCTAGGAACTGCCAACCTACTTAGAAGGGAGCTGGAAAGTAAAGTGGCACCCTAGTCCACAGGCAGGGCACGGCTGTCACCTTAGACCCCAGTTTATTACAAACTGTGTAAATAAAGGATAAATAATAATAATCATAATAATACATTAAATATTTCATTTTCTGCACCGGCCAGACAAATGAGACCCTTCATCGCCAGTCTTTCAGTTGCTCCTAAGGTTGCTTGTAAAAAAAAAGTACTGGTGAGGCTGCCTGTGTAGTGTTCATGCCCTTTAAATTCTAGATATTAAAGGGATACTTCACTTTTTTTGAAGTGGGGTTGTGTGAGCTTCAAATTGCCACTACTTACACTCAACAAAAATATAAACGCAACACTTTTGTTTTTGCTCCCAATTGTCATGAGATGGACTCAAAGATCTAAAATTCATTCCAGATACACAATATTACCATTTCTCTCAAACATTGTTCACAAATCTGTCTAAATGTGTGATAGTGAGCACTTTTGCTTTGCTGAGACAATCCATCCCACCTCACAGGTGTGCCACATCAAGATGCTCATCAGACACCATGATTAATGCACAGGTGTACCTTATACTGCCCACAATAGCAAAAGTGCTCACTATCACACATTTAGACAGATTTGTGAAAAATGTTTGAGAGAAATGGTAATATTGTGTATCTGGAATGAATTTTAGATCTTTGAGTCCATCTCATGACAAATGGGAGCAAAAACAAAAGTGTTCAGTTTATATTTTTGTTGAGTGTACATTAGATGCAGTGGAGAGCTCTCTGATCTCCTCCAGGTAGCCGCACCAGGGCTTAGTGCTGGGTGGAAATTTAGGCGATATACTGTTGTGAATGGAAACACAGAAACAGCGTATTTTCGTGGCCTAAAGGAGGTCCTACCTGAAAATAATGCACCATTTCAATTGTCCGGCATATTTTTAAAAAATTACTGCACTTTAGCTGCTCGAAAAAAAACACAGTAGCTCTTGGAACTAACCAACTGACGTATTCCTCCGCGAGGCCCATAGTAGTTTGCGTAGATATAGCGTTCAATTGAAATAGTGCATTATTTTCAGGTAGGACCTCTTTTAGGCTGCGAAAATACGCTGTTTCTGTGTTTCCATTCACATCAGCGAATCACCAAAATTTCTACCCAGCACTATGCCCTGGTGCGGCTACCTGGAGGAGATCAGAGAGCTCACCACTGCATCGAATTTAAGTAGTGGCAATTTGTAGCTCATACAACCCAACTTCAAAAAAGTGAACTATCCCTTTAATGGTTGGCTCCATTTGGGATTTCTGAAAAATAAATTAAACACATATCTTCTAAATTTGGCTTTTAATTTTAAATGGTGTTACTGTCATAGTTTTTTTTTTTTTTTTCATTCGTTGGTTTTCACATTAGTTTAGATGTTCCACTGCTTGTTTCTGTCAGGGCAGTTTTAATTGTGTTGTGTTAAGCACTTTAAGCGACACATTAGTATGCTAGATGCTACACGAATAAATAAAGTTACAAGCGTGTGAAAGACATTTTCATTTGCTGTAGTACACAAAGGGGCCATACCCATATTTTGGACACAGATACCATTGCCCCACTAAAGTCTCAGAATTGTCTTCATTATCAACAGAAACTGCACTGGAAGAGACCACAGTCAACAAGTCATCCCTATTTTTGATTTATTTCTGAAGACAGAACTTATCCAAATTATTTTCTCAATCAAACATGGTACGTCTTTTGGAAGGCAAACTTAGACCATGTTAAAAATCCTGTTTGTGAAAGTCCACCTCACTGGACTTCTTTGGCATTAGGAGCTTGCGCAGCATCTGTGACTGTAATCTTATAACATAGATAGATAAGATAGATAATTTTATTTCGGGTAAAAAGTGTGTTAAAACTCGCATACAGAAATGTATAATACATAGAGTAAACCCGAAGACACCCCCAAAGACCTCAGTCTGTCCCCTCCAAAGCAGGAGCTAAATATTACAAATAAACAACAAATTGGAGGTGGGGTTGCCCAACACACACACACGCACATATGCTCACCCACACAACATACACGCACACTCACAGACACACGCACTAACACAAAAACGGAGATGCACAGACTCGTGCATAAACAGGATTGCATATACGGAAGACTCATAAATGCATAAAAACCATGGCATGGCTGGCCAATAGACATATATAAACATGTGTGGAAGAATAATGATATTTAGTAGCTTTGAAGATAAGGATTTTTAATTCGCCTTGCAAATGATAGCAATGAGTGTGCATCTTTGATAAGCTGTGGGAGTGTCGACCAGAGATTGGGGCCCCGGTGGAGGAAACTGCGGTGAATCAACCCCCCACAAATTGGTTCATTACGCTGACGAGTATTATGCGCGTGAAAGGTTTGAGCCTCAAGACGCCACCACTAGTTTTGCTTTGTCTAATTTAACACCTCAATTGCAGAAGAATTTAGACTGTGTGAACTCCAAATAAAAATAGCAAGCAGTAGCAATACAGTGCTGGGAAGTATTTACTCCCATCCTGATTTTGTCTTTTTTCATATTTGTCACACCTTAATATTTAAGATCATCAAACAAATTTTCATATGACAAAAAGACAAAGACAACCACAATGAACACAAAAAGCAGTTTTTAAATGATGATGTCATTTATTGATGGAAAAAAGACCATCCAACCTTACCTTGCCATATGAAACGTAATTGTCTCCTTGGTTACTGAATCAACCAGTCAAAGAAATTTATTTGATAAATGGGTTTAATTTCACTATCCACACCTAGGCATGATTACTGCCAGCCCTGTTGAATCTGAATATCACTTAAATCGAACTTATCTGGTGATGTAAAGTAGGCATAAATAAAGAACATGATGCTATGATTGAAAAAAATTCAAGAACATATCTGCTCGACTTTGACAAAAGGAAGCAAGTTTCATACATGTTTATGTAACTTGCTTTCTTTTGTCAATGTTGGGCAGAGATGAGAAACAAAGTCATTGGTATCTATCAGTCTGGAAAGGATGACAAAACCCTTTCTAAGGCTCAGGGACTCCAGTGAACCGTGGTGAGCGCCATTATCTGCAGACAGAGAATACTTGGAACAGTGATAAGCCTTCCCTAGTGACCATCCAATCAAATTTATCCCAAGAATGCATCGAGGACTCATCCAGGGGGTCACATTAGAGCTTATACAAATATCTGAAGAACTCAGGCCTCATTTGCGTCATTTGAGGTCAGTGTTCATGATTTCACAATAAGAAACAAACTGGAAAAAATGGTATCCATAGAAGAGCTGCAAGGGGAAAACAACTTCTGACAAAAAAAGAATGCAAAGGCCCGTCTCAGATTTGCCAAAATGACGACTCTGAGACTTCTGTGGTAAAACCCCAATTTCGAAATAGTTGGGACAAAGTGTAAATTGTGAATAAAATCAAAATGCAATGACTTTCAGATCACATGAGCCCAGTGGCATAGCCAGCGGGGGTGCGAAGACACGTCCCTTTTTGAATGCAATTAGTATTCTGGAGAGTTTTAAGACATGCCTTTTATAGCCAGTCATATTTAACACCTGATGCCATTTAACTTACTAACTTGCTAAATGTTCTTTCAGCTGATTCTCTTATATATTAATAGTTTTTTCAGCCCCCTTTTTTTGCCCATGTCCCAACTTTTTTGAGACCTGTTGCAGCCTGAAAATTTGAAGTAAGCTCATTTTGTGGATAAAAATGTAAAATGTCTCAGTTTCAACATTTGAAATGTTATCTATATGCTATTGTAAATAACATACTGGTTCATGTGATCTGAAAGTCATTGATTTTGATTTTATTTACAATTTACACTTCATCTCAGCTATTTCGGAATTGGAATTGTAGATTTGGTTATTGTTTTGTCTTTTGGAAATATATTTAAAAATAATTTATTCAAAAACCACCTGTTTCCCCTGATCATCTTTGTCAGTGACACTAAATAAAGCAGTACCATCTGAGAGCTCGGTGGTCACTACATCCAGTGATTGGTATTCAGGTTGTTTTTTTAAACATGGAGATTACACCAGATTCACTGAATGTTTTCACAATATAATAGAAGGTCAATTGTGACATCCAGAAGTTCCGTGCAATTGCACATTGAGAAACGTTGTATCTTAAATTGTTTATTCATGTAGCTTTCGGCAATGTGGTGAAATTAAAAACATCTTGCTGGAAACCAAGCAAGTTGTGGTGTTACCCATAGTACTGAAGCTCCAAAGCATGTATCAAAAAACCAAAGAGGTTTGGTTCAAAGCAATGTATCCATTTTGATTCTTATTGCCAGACACACTTGATCAGTGATGTCCAAAGCTTCATTCGGCACCTAATTATATTATTGCTTCATTATCTGATTCAAAAAGTTCAAGCCTGAAGTCAGGCTTTGCCTTGTGGTCTTCCAAGGGGGTTACTGTGTTGAATTATCAGAGGCAATGAGTGCTTTTGTGTACTTGAGACAATGGAAGCAGCAAAGATAAGAGGATGTTCTGAGGTTTGGGATCATTTTTCAAAGTCTGTTTCTCCATTAGGCACAAGCACAATAACTAAACACTAATATAAGCACACCCCATGCAATATTCAAAAGGCTTTATTACCCCTGGTGAATGATCCAGCCACAGTGCATGTAGGGTATTTCAACAAAAAAAAAAAAATACCAAACTAAAATCCTCATAAGTTGGAGCTTTTTGGCTGACGCGTGTTCTAGGATCCAAAGGAAACGAAATCTTCCACCAGAATCACGTTTTGTACTTTTATTAAAAACCAAAATGTAAAAAAAAACGAATGCAAACAAAAATAGGCTTCTTTTTCCGCAAATGAAAACTATAACGACACGAGGCTCCACGGCACGTTAACACAGTCCACGGTCAAAAAACCGTGAATCTCCAACCTTCCTCTTTCCGTGTCAAACTGAGAATGGCTACTCTTGCCACCTCGCGCAGCATTCCAAAAGGCCCACTAAGTAACGTACTGTTATCGTTCTAAAGCCACATTTTAACCGTGTGTATATGTTTTTAACCTAAATTATGAATTCTATCAATCATGAACTTAAATAAACATCAAATATATTATCAATATGAAATTATAATATGAAATATGAATATCAAATGCACTTAATATTAGGGCAAATTCAAACTAGGCATGAAATAGGCATCTGGCGCCTACCGTGCATGTTGGCTATCCATTAGGACCTTCGTAGTCAAATTAAATGCATACACTGTGGTTTACTCTATGATTTTATCCATGTAATTGATCCCCTTTGTTCTCTCTCTCTCTCTCTCTCTCTCTCTCTCTCTCTCTCACTACGAGCATTGAGTGCCATACACAGGATAATCGCCCACATAATTCAGTAGTATGTAATAAAACAGGGTATGAGTAGTTAATATGAATAGAACGGAACCAGTATATACCATTTCGTTTCATAAAACTCAAATGCATTTATTCTACTCAGTCGCACTACTTATTTTATCCAGCAGATGTCAGTATATATAGTATCATACAAAGCGTAGCCCTTTCATGCATGGAGGTCACTCCAGCGTACAGTTTTTTAAAAGTTTTTTTTCTCTATAAATGCCAACAATTTTGGGCACCGCTGCATGTTAGTAAAAAAATCCCGACTGAGTTTATCATAAATTCATGCATGAGAGGGTTAGAGTAGGGAAAGCTTGAAACACAACGAGCCAAAAGCCCCCAATGTTTCAGAAAGCTTCAATTTGCCACACTATGACTGTTCTTTTTGTGGTGACTCATTTTATACCCTGTCTGTTGTACTCTCAATTTGTGTTTCTTAGAGCCAGTGAGGAACACGAGTGCTGGGTCTGCCATTCAAACAACTGCAGGAGGATCCATCCATTCTCTACACCTCTTCTTACTCACTAGGGTCACAGGGAAGCTGGATCTAATCCCAGCTGGCTCTGGGCGAAAGGCAGGGACCCACGCTGGACAGCTCGCCAATCACCAATCACACACACACACACACACACACACACACACACACCTATGGGCTATTTGGAGTCTCAAATTAGCCTGCATGCATGTCTTTGGCCTGTGGTAGGAAACAAGAATATCTGCAGGAAACCCACGTGAACACAGGGAGAACTTGTAAACTCCTCATACAGAGGCCCCAGGCCAGTTTTGAATCCACAAGCTTCATGCATTGAGACGAAAGTGCAACCCACTGCACCACCTGTTCTTTAAAACCGGGGCAGGATGTGACACTTACTGGCTTTGAGCAGGAATCTTCTTGGATTGTATTTATTCTACTCAATCAGGTTATAAAGTTGGTGGATCCAGCACAGGGGTGGAGAGTTCCTGTCCTAGAGGGCCAGTGTGTATGCAGGTTTTTATTTCAATCAATTTTCCTGGATAATTGAGCTATTTGGTTGTATACACGAACACAGATTTGCACATAGATTAGAAATCGAGGGCTGACTGCAGTAAACAGTTATGTCCAATATATCACATCTGGACATAACTGTTTATTGCAGTCAGCCCTAGAAATGCAGCAGAAATGTCAGATTTCATAAATGGTTCAGAAAATTAAGATATTAACTGGAGGTTAGTGTGAAAACTCAAGATATACCCCTTATTGCCCACTTCTGATTTAGCAGATGCAAGGGCCTGCTTATACTGTCAAATGCCATCTTTCTGTGCTTGGCGAAATACTTTTCATTTGGTTGACCATGATTTTTGCTCCAGCTTTCTTAAGGATTGCTGGTCGTGTCAGTGTATGAAGGAGAATGATTCTCCTGCTGACAGTTTCTTCTTTTTAGAGGCATGACTGCCTTGAGGGTGCCTTTCAGCATACCACTGAACTGGTTGGCTACTTGGTGCAGTGATACTTCATGAGTAATTTCTTCAATGGAAGTGACTCTAGAAGAGACTCAATATTTACTGTATTCCAGCATGAATTTGGTTGTTGCCTGAATTTCAAATACAACAAGCACTAACGCTGCGGGTATGTCTCGCCCCGGCTGTCCCCGAAAACCTTAACCTAAAACTTTAACCTTGGTTAAAGTTTTTGTGGACGGACCCCCACGCCGCGGACGGAAAAAGCAGCGCCTATGTCTCGCAAATCCCTTCGGGGTGAGACAAAAAGGATGTGATAATATAGAATTGTGGGGTGCAACAGTCAGCTTTACAACTTTGGAACAACCCCGTTTACAAAAAAGTTGGGACGCTGGCTAAACTCTAAATAATAGCAAAATGCATCTGTATTTAATTGAAAAGTATACAAAGACACGAAATCAGATGTTGGAATTGAGAACATATTTTGTTATTTGAAGAATATGTGCACATTATGAACTTAATGCCAGCAGCTCATTTCAGAAAAGTTGGGACAGGGGCATGTTTACCACTGTGTTGGATTACCTCTTCATTAAACAATGCTCTAAGGCAGGGGTGTCAAATTGACCCATAAAAGGGCCAAGAGGCTGCAGGTTTTTACTCCAACAATACAGAAGCAGACCTGATACAACTAATCAGTTGTGCAGGCCTAGATCAGTTGATTAAATCAGTGGCTTCAGGTGTGCTTCTGCTTGGTAGGATTTGAAAACCTGCAGCCTCTTGGCCCTTTTACGGGTCAGTTTGAAACCCCCTGCTCTAAGGGCCAGACTTACTAAGAGCTTTAGCACATGCATAATTTTTTTGTACGTGCAAAACCAGAAACCTTGCCACTGATTGATGCAAGGCTAGTACCCGGGCCAATGTTAGAGGCAGGTTTTGCATGGGCAAAGAGATTTTGTATGTGCTAAAGGTCTTACTAAATCAGGCCCTATGTGTTTGGGAATTGAGAAGACCAGTTGCTGTAGTTTTGAAAGCAACATGTCTTCCCATTTTTGTTTGACGTACACTTGCTGTACATTCTCGCTTGGAGGGGCAATTCCTTATGTCAGGGGTCACCAACCCTGTTCCTGGAGAGCTACCATCCTGTAGGTTTCTGCTCTACCTCCCATTCATCTCACCTGATTCCAGTTATTAGCTACTAAAGATCAGGAGCTGGGCAATTAAGTAGCTAATTAGTTGAATCAGGCGTGCTGAATAGGAGGTAGAGCAGAAACCTGCAGGATGGTAGCTCTCCAGGAAGAGGGTTGGTGACCCCTGGCTTATATATTCCAAAACGTGGCCCAAACTACCTGACTTCACCCCAACTTGGTAATGAAAAATAATTCGGCGAGCCGTGCAATAAATCCATCCAACAGCAAGTCACGATTGGAGGAGGTTAAACTGAAAAGGTCCTCGATTTTTTTTATTTTTTATTTTTCAGTGCCAGTAACAGCACAATATAGGCAATCAAAACAAGTCAAATCAAATCAACACGTGTACCGTCATCTCGGGCGCACAATGGCATGTTCGTTCTAAATTACAATGCGACCTCTGGTTTTCATTATGTGTGCACGAAATAGGCGACGAAACATTTGTTTATGGCAAAGCAAAGTATTACTTATCTTTGGGAAATAACCACACGGCACTCACATTCATGGACATATGGGTGACAAAAAACAAAAAAAAATGTCCGGGTCCAGCAGTGAGGACCGCTGAGGGCGGCGTAGGTTCAACTTCGCCTTTAAATTCCCCGAGGTTCTTCACTGACCTGGTGATGATATGACATCACTGATTACAGTCAGTTGGTCCTTCACAGCTGATAGCGGTGGGAGTGGGCTCTTCATATGTGGTTGGAAACTCAACGGTATAGTAAACCATTCCGTGCGGACCATCCCAAGTTTCTGTGCATGTTTACGTGAATCGGACTAGCTGGTGCCGAACAGAATGCTGTAATAAAAAAAAATATTACGTACATTATTCGGTTCTGTTTAACAATATGGCGAGCTAATGTTTCGAATCCGACATCAACGTTTGTGAGTCTGCTAGCTTTATTGGTAGCTTGCTAGTGTGTCGCTGGGTTACTCTAATACCAATATGATCCCGAGCAAGATGACTATCGTTTGCTAACTGCGCATCTCTGCAAACTCCATGTTAGTGGATGCAGTGCTAATTGGTTATCTGGTTGACAAAGTACTGACCGATACAAGCATTCAGTTATCCCCTCTCCCTTGAAATCCCAGCTCGCTAGCCAGAAATAGCAGGTGCATTATCAATGGCCTCCGTTGCATCCACGCCAATCACTTCAACCAGCCGCGCATCCCGCGCAACAAGGCGGAGCACGACCGGGATATCCCCGGCCAGCACCAGTCCCACACGCCTCACTCGCGTTCAGGAGAAGGAGGAACTTCGGCAGCTGAATGACCGACTTGCCGCTTACATTGAGCGCGTCCGACAGCTTGAAAATGACAAGTCGTCCATGCAGATCCTGCTGGAGGAGAAGGAAGAGTCTTTGACCAGAGAATTGGCAAAAATCCGGCTGTTGTATGAAAATGAACTCGCCGACGCGAGGAAAACGCTGGACACTACGGCCACAGAGAGGGCCAGGCTGCAAATTGAGCTATCCCAACTCTCAGAAGATCACCGGCAACTTCAGACAAGGTAGTTTCTTTGATCCCACGCTATCTATATTGGTATAATTGCTTAATTAATCTGAATTATGTATCATAGTTTAGCGCATGATCAGTGATGTGCATTTAATTATGCCTGCATTTAATTTGAATCGCAAACTGCGATTTTCATGATCATATGTTTTGAACAACCTGTGAAAGGCCCCTTTGGAGCAGCTTTCTGGGCCATTTATATTAGGGAGAGAGAGCCTGTTGGAATACATTCAGCTACAACTCTTAATTTAGGTAGAATAAGTGTGTAGAACTCTTTGTACTAGCCTTTATCATGCTGTCCTTGATGTGTTTTATGTCGTTTTACTGCTGGCCATATCTACTTATCGTTCTAGCGACGATACAGTTCATTTGCACTTTGGAACATCATGAAATGTTGGCCACTCTATTTTGACTTTGCGCTTTGCTTTCCTGTACGCGAGTGTCTTGTCATCAGCCGGTGTTATTCTTGTTTCATGTCACTCGTGCATCACCCAGAAATGGTAAAAAAGAGTCTGAGCTGGCCACGGCTACGGGACGGTGTAGAAACCTTGAAGCAGTGTTGAACTCCAAAGAGGCAGAACTTGCTAACTTACTGGCTGGAAACCGGGGACTGGAAAATGAAATCTCGGATCTCAAGGCCCAGGTCTCCAATGTAGGCACTGCTCCCTTTTATTTTACGAATACTTACTAACCGTTCTTTGCCCAAGCTCCTCATAACTCCATAAATTGTTGCGCCCTCTTAACCTTTTTGGGTATTGACTTAAATTCCTGAAACACAATTCTTGACGTAGAAAATTGAACTGCCAGGACTTGAGGCATTAATTGCAGATGGCTGGTGCTAGTTATGCCAGACTAAACTGTTGGTTTGTGTTCGGTAGCTGGAGCTGGCCTTGCAGGATGCCAAAACTCAACTCCAAGCAGAGATGCTACGAAGGGTGGACATGGAGAACCAGGTGCAAACTCTCCGGGAGCAGATGGATTTTCAGAGACACCTCAGTGAGCAAGTATGGAAGATGTGTTGAGTACTTATCCTTCCCTAGGCTGAATTTTATAGCATGTGATTGGGCAATTTTCATTGCCAGCCAATAAGAAATGTATAAGTGGCCTTTTTGAAAAGGTTGTGTATTGAAAAAAATGAAAGTACTGTTACTTTCCATGACATTGGTGTTACATCATGGTTAAAAACTGTGACACCTTTTATAGGATTGGTCGTTGTCAGTAAGCTGCTTCCCTACCATGGAATAGGGCCTTTGGCGATTGGTAAACTGGCGATAGGGGAAGCTCAAACCATCCCTTATAAAATAATCTCTTGTCACGACCTGTTTTCAATCATTCATTTAAATTGCCATTACGGAAACGCCGGAAACCCTCAGCATTATCAGCTGTGGTCAGTTTTCATTAATAACGCATTCCTGTCATTTGTGGCATATTTACTTTCCCCTGCTGTAATCAGCAATTATTCAATCAACACGTATGTAAGAGATTCTCGCACTGAATTGAAGTCCTTGTGCATGGAGGTTTATCACTTTCACCTATGTTATGACTCCGGGCTTCTCATGCTTTACTCAGGGGTTGGAAGAAATGCGTGTTTCATGATCGTTTAAACTGTTTAAATGAAATGATTATTAGAAGCAATGGAATTGCATAAAGATGTTTCAAATGATCTCATTTTATTATCATATAGCGATCAGTGTGTCCGTCCGTCCGAAATAAAATGGTTTCCGGACCAGAACTCCAAAACTATACCACTTACAAACACCAAATTTGGTATGGAGCTTCTTATGGTCTAGTTGTGCCTTTTGGGGGTTTCGGTCCGTCCGTCTGTCCACACAACCTGCCATCCGCCATTGCCAGATGGCTCTTGTTTAAACAATGAAACGCATGCACTGCGTCCAGCCCCTGAGTAAAGAAAAGCGTGAAAAGTCCAGAGTCATAACGCAGGTAAAACTGAAACCTCCATGCACAACGACTTTAAAGGGAATCTAAAGTCGATTCCCATTGTTTTTGTTTATCGGCCAATCAGCGAGCCGCACCTGCGCAAACGAACCGAAATAGGATTATCTAGGGATGTACACAAAACATTGGTTGATGAATGAAATTGGTCATGTGACCGTGCAAGATGTCAAAAAAGCAAGTGATTTGTTTGTAAACATTGGACGTTCAACACATCCCGTCTGAGAATCGACTTTAGATGCCCTTTAATTCCGTGCGAGAATTTCTTGCACATGCTTTGATTGAATAATTGCTGACTACAGCAGGGGAAGGTAAAAATACCACTAAAACTCAGGCAGAATGCGTGAGAGTTGACAGGTATGCGTTATTAATGAAAACTGACCACACCGGATAAAGTTGAGTTTTCGAAGCTATTGTAATGGTAATTTTAAATGAATGAAAACGGGTCATGGCCAATCATTATTTTAAAGGGATGGGTTTGAACCTCCCCTTTTTCCAGTTCACCAGGCGCCACTGATAAGGGCCCTAAGTTTTTGCATTTCTTTCTCTTTTAGAGACGGAGAGACGAATAAAAATCAAAGCGACACAATTGTTCACTCCTGGATAAACTGTTAGTTAATTAGGGACCAGTCATCCATACTAAGATCGTATTTATCGTACCTCCCAGGGTCGTGCTGATGGCAAATTGATAGATTAGTGAGTGACGCTTGAGCCTCATCACCACTCCAGAAGTGAAAATGGATTCTTTTTCACTGATCTTGTTAAAATGGCGGAGGGACCTCTAATGCCTCCTTGGGGTTCTGCCGATCTCTTGGGCTACTTGACAGATGAGACCCTGTGCGCATCTGCTGATGTACTCTTTCGATGCCTGCAGGAGGTCCGGGAGATGCGGAGCCGTCACGAGTCCAGGCTGATGGAGGTAGAGTCGGGCAGACAGAAGGAGTTTGAGAATAAGCTGGCGGAGGCCATGCAGCAGCTCCGACGGGAACACGAAGTTCAAATCCAGCAGTACAAGGACGAGCTGGAAAGGACCTACAGTGCTAAAGTACCCACAATGCTCCTCATTTTACGGGGCTAGACAGTCCTCATTCGGTGGCCTTGGGAGGGGGGGGGAGGCAATGTGTCCTCAATATTTAAAATTTTTGTTAATGAATCATGCTTTCAGCGGTGAACTGTGTTTTACAGCACTAGCTGAATTTCTTAGTACGATGAAGTACAACGGTGGTTCTTTCAGTGAATTTCACCAAATGGACTTGGGCAAAATTCCATCCCTTCTATGGAGACTATTGAATGACTGTGCCAAATGACGCATTTCCCTTCATACATTTTTGTGGTGTTCATGGACTTGTTTATTTGGTGGCGATGGAGTCTTTGTGCATCTTTTGTATCACTCCCTGTTTTTATTAAGGAATCGGGGGAAAGCTACCAGTGAATCAAATAAAACGAACTGTAAAATAGTTAGTTGTAGCAGTTCAGTTAGCTGTTGGTTCCAATGGTTCCAAGATCCATTTACTCTGTGCTATATTTACCCTTTTTATCGATAACTTAAAGCCTAGCTGTATATCCAGTAGCTGTGAAATCATAAATTATCCCGTAGTTAAGGTATTAGGACACTTGAATTTCTGTCAAATATACCTAGAACAGTACTCCGTTGTAGCTGAGAAGACCTATTGCTCATTGGACTGTGATTGAAACTGTTGTTTGTTAATGTGAAACAGACATTGGCCAGGCAGGTAGATCGCTCGTGTAGGAAAGCAGTAAGTCAGGAAAGTGACCTGAAGACGCAGATGAACAACCGAACACGTTTGGTGATCAGGAGAGAGTTTACGCTGCGCATGGTGAGGTTGTTGTAATGCAAGAGAGTTATTGCAGTTTTTCCTTAAGCTTCGTTTGTATGCTTTCAGAAAATTTGAAACATTTTACAGCCGATATCTCATTATTATTCCCTGCCACAATGTGGATGGGGATGTAGGATGGAGTGGTGTCCATCTGTCCAGCACACTTCTCTTCCAGGCCATAACTCCTAAACCGTTCAGTATTCTGAACAAAATTTAATTTATTGCTACATCTTGTGTAGCTGTGCCCTTTCATATTTCCATCCAACCTGTATCGCTGTCTGTCCCACCACCGCATTTTGTTTCCTAGTCAGAAAGCCGCCATCTTCTACTGATCGATCTGAGGGTATCATGTTTGTTCAGGATGCTTCAATAGTGTTCTGCTGTTATAGATTCTAAAAAACTGACCATGAAGAGAGTTAAGAAATGCGTGCAATCTAGCAGATCAGTGGCAGTTTGTGGTAATTTGTGCTCTGTTTTTTTTTTTCTTCATGTTTTGACTGCACAGTTAGAAAACGCCCAACATACAGCTGCCAAGAATAGCGATTTGGCCAGTTCTACCAGGGAGGAGCTCGCTGGGACGAAGCTGCGAGTGGAGAGCTTATCTTCACAGCTCAGCCATTTTCAGAAACAGGTAAATTCTTTAAACGTTACATTTAACCCGGAAGATTGGAGGCCTCTTAATTTGTCTGAGCTGTAGTGCACTCAAATTGACACTAGATGGGGGCATTGTACCAAATATTGCAACTTGATTGATGGGTTCACATTCTTGAGAACAGCAGCTGGTTATAGTGCACTCCGTACGAGAACAGACAGTATTGTTTAATGTTTTTGATTGAATGTTTTAATTGCACAACTTGCAGAACCCAGTCTATTGCACTATGGAAGTTCTGTAGTGTTTCTCTTCTTTTATTGGAGTGACTGTAGACAAATCCATGCATGCATTTTTAAAAGCTGAATGAATTTGTCATTTGAGCCAGACTAGTACGTAATATTTTGTATTATCCTTGTCGAGTTATTCAAGGAGCATTGTGTTGATAACATAATGACTGGAAGAAAGTACTGTATAAAAATGTGGCTACATCAGGCATTTTGTCTTGATAGTTTACATCATACTTGTACAATTGTAAGTCATATGATGAGCCATTGTCAAGCTTTCACAGACTAAGTGAAGCTCCAAGGTAATTACTGAAGTTAAAATTGACTGATTTCTAAGTGCTGCAACAGAATTTCAGTTGAAGGGCTATAAGAGCCAGTGTTGACATGATTGGTATAGGGAGCACTGCTTTATGGGAATGTTAAGCCCTGCCATACCTTTTGAGAGGTACCTCTAGCAGGCCGCAAGCATTGCAGCTCTTGGATGGGACGTGTTAATTGCTTTTGCTTTCACACCTACGCCTGTCTTCCATCTTGAAGCAGACCTCATTTCTCATTGCCGGGATATGCGTTGGCATGAGGGGGGTTGTCAGCATTGCATAGCGTAACTGTCTGTGGAATCTGCTGCAAACTGGAGTGTTGAGGCTATCTGGGTAGCTGGTGGGCTTCAGGGTTTCAACTCCTTTCGGTATCGTCTTTGCCTTTGCAAACTTGCCTTACTGCGGAATTCAATGCAAGGAACAGATACATTTAAGTACAATGTATCTATGAGGATTGTGAAACACTGGCTCTGCTTGTGAAGGATCACTTCTCATGAAATCCTCATGAATTTGAGTCTGGACTTCTCATTCCTATTTTAGGGAAGTTTTCTAAACTCTGTCCTAATGTCCTTGTTCGGGCTGTAATGTATCTCATGCTCAACAAAAATTAGATGTATTTACTTAAATCTTGGGTTATGTCATGGTTCCACGCAACTGTCTTAAGTAACTTTTTAAATAACTTCCTCTGTTTTAATCAGCACTAGTGCATGGGGCCCATAGCGATCGCTTTTTAAGTAAATCATTCCTGCTGGGCTGCCTCGGGTCACTCCATGTCAAATGTCCTAATGGCTCCCACTTGACCATGTAAGATTTGACTGAAAGAATTCCAGTGGGTGCATTCCCCTCCGAACAGTAGCTCTCAACTCCTAATTGTTTTGTCATAATATTTTTGCAACCAAGCTCCGGCCCTTTTTGATCAGCGATTTCTGAGGAGCCACTTTCACATGGCTATATCTAGAATAGTATTTCAGCCGAGTCCTTCAAATTTTCGGGGGTGAAGATGTGCTACTATAACTTAAGGAATATGGACTTAAAAAGGGGTTGCTCAAATTGTACTCTCCGCTCTGCGGTAGCATATTTGAAGGACTGTAAAAAGCCTAATTTCAAAGATTGGGATTTGGTATTGCACATACAGCTTCCCATATATTTTGCATTATAATTCTCTTATGAATAATCTAGAAAATATCAAGGCTTGAAAATAAATTTTATTTTCTATTAACATTTTATACCAAAAAAAAAAAAAACTCCATCCACCAACATCAAATTGACTGTTTTGAAAAGATTGGATGCCTGTTATTAACATATCCAAAATTTGTGATGGTGTTCTGCTATATTTTCTCTAAATTTTTGAAAATAGGGTATTTTTGTGGACGCTCAGCATTTAATGGCATCGAAGGCATATTCAACCATTATTTTATAAAATGCACACGGTGAATGATAAAAAGCTCAAACTCAACACAATTCTTTATTTCACAAGTGTCAAGTTACACTTTAATTATAACCCAAGTACAGTTTTCAGATCTATATTGAAATCCTGTCGTCCCAACATCAGTGGAAGATCGAACATGTTACAATAATTTCATGTAATGATTTGTATCAATGAACATTTACATCCAAGAAGAAAAAATTAACCTGTATGCTTCGATTAGTAATAACCTGTATTAAGAGTTTTTGACAGTCCTGCAGAATTGGAAATAATGAAATTTTAAATTACTAGTAGATGGCATTTAGCACAGATAATACACACATTATTTGAACTCCTTCTTGAAATTTTCAGCTACTTTGGTGTCCTGCTCCTTGAGTGCATATCTATGTCCAGTTGTAAGTTGGAACTTCAATCCTGGCATTTATATGTTGCACAGGAACCCAGCAGATGTCTTCCCTCCTGGGCCAGGAAAAAAAAAAAAAAAAAAAAAAAACTTTTTGCTGGGCTGTGCAGATACATGAACAGATCAGACAAGTTATAGTTAGATTCATGACCAAACATGTTTCTGAACTTTCAGCTTAAAAATGTTAAAATAAATTTATTAATAAATACTGTGTGTGTGTGTGTGTGTGTGTGTGTGTGTGTGTGTGTAAGTAATAAATATATAAAATCATTTCATTTGTGATCAAATAAAATGGCATTCTTAACACATCCTCTGTAAGATGGCTCTATTGTATAAGATAATTATTGTAACACTTCCAAATTCAGAACATGCTTGAATTTCTGGCCCTGTTACGGTTGTAATATTTCAATATTTAAACACTGCATATGGGTTATTCTTCAAGTTAAAGTTAACATTTAGGAAACAAGCATTTTGTTGAGTTTGAGCTTTCTATCATTAACTATGTGCATTTAACTTAATGATTGAAAATTCCTTCGATGCCGTTTAATGCTCTGTCCACAAAAATACCATATTTTCAAAAATGCATTTTGAGAAAATTTAAGCAGAACACGATCACAAAATTTGGATATGTTAACGGCCATCTAATCTTTCTAAAACAGTCAATTTTGTGGTGGTGGATGCTGTCATTTTTATGGTATATAATAATAAAAATTGCAACCAACCCCCCCCCCCCCAATTATCAAGCCCTTAATATTTTCCAGATTATTCATGAGAGGGGCAGAATTAGAATACAAAATGCACAAGATATATGGGAAGCTGTATGTGCAATACCAAATCCCTGTCTTTTGACATTAGGCTTTTTACAATCCTTCAAATATGTTACCGCAGAGCAGAATGTAAAATTTGAGCAACTTAAACAACCAGAAATGTATTATTAACTGAAGGGACCACTTTATAAGTCCATATTCCTTAAGTTATAGTAGCACATTTTCACCCCCGAAAATGTGAATGACTTTGCTGAAATACTATTCTAGATATAGCCATGTGAAAGTGGCTCCTTAGAAATTGCTCTTCAAAAAGCGTTGGAACTTTGGTTGCAAAAATATTTTTTTATGACAACTATTAGGAGTTGAGAGCTAAAATGGTCGATTTCTCCTATTAGGAGGTGTACGCACCCGTTGGAATTTTTTTCAACCAAATCCGAGATGGTCAAGTGGGAAGTTTTCTCTGAAATTTGGACATTAGACATGGAATTGACCCCCCTCGTGAGTGTCACTCATATCTTGCACGACGGTCTCCGTGTCACTTGCGCGCAAATACTGACCTTGTGGCAATGAGACATGCGATTGGAGGAAGTGATATAGTATTTAGTAAGTCTGAGATGCAGCCTTGGTGAAGAGCCTCGCTCCCTATGCCAGAGCAGCGCCCTGGAGAGCAGAGTTAGGGAGCTGGAGGCCATGCTGGATCGGGAGAGGGAGGCTGGCCAGCGGCGGCTGACTGAGAAGGAGCACGAGATGGCTGACATGAGGCAGCAGATGCAGGCGCAGCTAGAGGAGTACGAGAACCTGCTGGATGTCAAGCTAGCACTTGACATGGAGATCAACGCCTACCGCAAGATGCTGGAGGGAGAAGAGCAAAGGTGGGGCTGCGAGTTTGGACAGCGCGCTCTCATTCGTGATGTGTCTGACCTGTTCTCAGACTCCAGTATAAGTGTGCTTTTCACCTCAGGCATTATCTGTACGGAGAGCTCGCCATCAAAATTAATGGCAATATGTGGCCAGTAATACTTGTCGGGTGGAAAACTGAATAATTGTGATGGCACTAACAATTCTAAAGAGAATTCAAGTCACATTAACGTTGCTGGTCTGTTTTTCATATTGACGCAGCTGAATAAGTTGAAGTTAACTCTTTTGTGCAGATGAGATGTAACCTTAGATTCAGGGGTCTAAATGTTGCTGCAATTGTAATTGCTCCTGTAGTACATAACAGTATATTGATTGATCATAAGATTATTCAAAAGATGGAAATTTTTAAGTCTGAAATGGCAGTATGGAAGTAGCATGAATCAGATCAGCTTGGGATATCCGCTACAGAGGGTACTAGGGAACATATTGGTAAATTCCATTAAATGTTGCTTAAATATTTCAGCCCAAGTTAGATGCTTGTATTTAAAGCAAAATGTAGCACATTTTGCATATGGAGTGCAAATATTCGGAGATTCATTATCAGTTTGAATTTCAATCTTTGCCTAAGACCTTGATTAGTAGCATGAGGTGTGTAACTGCCTAGTTGGAATGAAAGCCTGCACCTTACTGGAGAAGACTGAGAATCCCAAGGCTATTGAAGAACCTGGAAAAAGCCATATTCCGACGGAGGGGTCAATTGGCATAATATGGAAATTTCCCTATGTGGGTGCGAAAAGGGTTAATGAGAACAGGGTGGCACAGCACCGTTGATCACTTGCATGGTATGGTCTTTATTTAGGCAGTGATGCATATTTTAGGATGTTGTTATTTCTACACAGTTCAGCAATGTGGACATAGATTACCATGGAGATAAAGGTGCCTGTACGCACTTTGATTTGGGGCTAACATCCATATGGAGGGAACCAGTAGAAATTGCTGCCCTTTTAAAGTGGTTTTGCTGTCCAGATACTTCCGGACCTCTCGGTTCGCGTTTGCATTTGCAGTTGCTTTCCTCTGACTTGCCGTCATTTCGAAGGCTGAACCTGTCCCCGAGCCCGTCGCAGCTCGGACCGGTGTCGCGCACGCGCAAGCTGCCCGGAAAAAGGGGGAAGAAACGAAAGCTGGAGGGCAGAGCCAGCATGTCTCCGGGCTACAAGATCTCCCAGCATGCCTCGGCGCAGGGTAGCGTGTCTATCGACGAGATCGACATGGACGGCAACTACATCAAATTACGGAATAACTCCGAAACGGTAGGATCCGTAGGCTCGTTCCAAATTTTTTTTTCACGGGATATTTTTGCTATTCGTGGATAATTGCAAAATGTGAATTTGTGAACGGGCTGCGTGGACCCCGTCTAGTTTTGAAGGCATTCAGTTTCCCAATTAAAATCATTTGTTGTAAAAGCAGTTGCCACCGTGTTTGACCTCCTGTTGTTCCATTCAGCCGTTATTGGTCGAAAGTGCTGTAAGGACCCTGTCTCTGTGTCTGGCTTCTGTTCTAGGATCAGTCTTTGGGTGAATGGGTCTTAAGGAAGAGTCACAGGACCACACCAGAAATCTGCTTCCAGATCCCACCTGCTTTCATTCTGAGGGGAGGACAAACACTGACTGTGAGTAGATTACATGTAGAACTGCAGGCACTGAGATGAATCTACTTCTGGCAGTGCCAGGCTTTGTATTGACACAATACATTTTTGTCATTTATCAGCTGGGTTGTTCAAAGAAGCAAAAATGCCGCAATTTGGATGCAATACATTTTGGCTACTCTTTCTTTTTCTCCTTCGCCCTCAGATTTGGGGGGAGAGTGCTGGGGTCGAACCAAACCCGCCAACTGATTTGGTGTTGATGACCCAGAGGAGCTGGGGATTGGTTGACGATGTGAAGGTCGTCCTGGTGACCCCTCACAACGAGGTGAGTCAACAGCACATGTGCTCACTGGGACTACAGCTAATGCCAACATTAAACATGGTTCGTAACGCCTTTGCCCGCGCGCGTTATCAACAGGAGATGGCAGAACGGAGGCTGGTGCGCGTGCAGAGGGGGGCAGAGGCCGACTCGGACGTAGAGCTGGAGGAAGAGGAAGTGGGCGGCAGGGAGCTCCATCTTCGGCGGCAGGTACTCGTCGGTGAAAGCCAGGGTATTTCAATTAGTGCATCTCTTCCTGTTTTATATAGAGCGATTAGGCTCAAATGCTTGTTTTTAATCGCCCTTGTTTATTCTTTGTCTGGTGCGTAAGCCAAAAAGAAGAAAAAAGAAATGTTGTTTGGTATCGTGAGCATCACCTTTTAATGCAGTGCCTGAGACCGTCAGAGGCTGATAGGTGAGGTCATAAATGCATCCATACTTCCCCACTCAGCGAACTCATCTTCCCCCTGGCTCGGTTCGCTTTGCTAAAGCTTACACCCTCAGAGTTGTGGCACTTCGGCTTTTTAAATGCCTTAAAAATACCTACCGATGCCAGTGCTTTTGTTGGGTCTCCTGCATGGACAGCATTAGCTCCTCGCCATAGGCCTGTGTAGCTAGGCTAACTGGTTTAGTTGCAGAGATGTAAAATCCTGAGGTCAGAAAGTTAGTCCTACCTTGTTTTCTTCTGCCCATAAACTCATGCCGGCTATTTTCACTAATTTCTTCAACCTCCTGCCAGAATAATATCCAAATTCAGTTGGCTGGAGTAAAATACAGGGTGGGACTTTTTCTATGCTCCTGGATTTTACAGTTTAGTGGCAAGGCTGTGCATGGTTATAGTCCAAGCTCTGGCACACTCCCCTGCTGCCCATTCGTGCGTGACTCCGCAGTTCTCCACAAGGTCAGAGGTTGAGGGATGCCTGTTTCCACAGGGGCAGATCGCAGAGGAGGCCAGCTGCGCCGTCATGTGATCGCGTTGACTTTGACCCTTGGTGCCCCAGTTGTGACCACTTCATAACCGAAGAGACCTCTCGTCCAATTCAAACGGCCATTTTTTCCTCCATTGGAACTCTGTGTTTTGGAATATTTAGCTAGTGGCAGAAAAAGTTCGCTTTTCAGACTCCATTCCCTATTGGCGATGTGGAAGTTGTATATTCAGAACCTTTAATATAACATTTAAACAGTGCATGATGAACAATAAACAACTTTTCTTTGGTAGAAGCATTCCACTTATATTTCGGTTGAACAGTGACTTTTTAAAAACAGCGTTATGAGGAAATGATAGATGGGCTAAACCCTCCAATGAATAGACAGTCAAAGCCCCTCAAAACGAGTCATATGTGTTTGTACTGAGCCACCACTTTGTATCCCTGTCGACCTCCACTGAGTCACATGACCTACCTTGAACATTGTGCACTGTGAAATCAAACCTGTGACCTACAGACTCCTACAAAAACTTAATCAAAAAATTTCTCTGTTAGCATGGTAGTCATCATTCTTATTGGATGTTGTGGAGTAGGGATAAAACTCTGATTGGATGCATGTATTTGCATTGGGTGTAAAGAAATTGTTCATGGTCAAACTGAGCAGTGTGTCCTGATAGCAATGGTCTAGATCCCCTTATGAATCTGTGTAGATATTTAGCAGCTGTACATTGAGGGAAAATGACAAGTATTAACAACAAAAATGTTTTGACAACCGTGAAGAGATGCAAATAGGGTAGAGCACTTACTCATTTTTGTTATCCTATTATATTATGGGACCATCTAAAGTCCTCATTTTGTATTTGAGCATTAACTTGTGAAACCAGTGTAGCGATGGCTGAATCGCAGAGCGCGCAATTGCTAATTTGAAAGTCTATTATACTTCGGATGTCACGCAAAGCTTTTGAACAGAGCAAACGAACCCAATGATTTTGATGCCTTCTTTTACATTAGTAAAAGGTAACGTGAGTTTAAACTTTCCAAGGATGTGTCCTTCATAATTGTAATTTCTTTGGAAGGTTTGGTCTGTTATGCTTTATAATCCTCACCCAGTTCTTTACGTTTTTAGTATTCTCTTGTTTACAAGAAATAAGTTTATCTGAGGTACTTGTACATACTTTCTCTGCCTTATTCACACAGGAAGTTACAGCTCTGCCCCAATGAAACCAGCACCTGTGTACTTTTGTTATGTCTGCTGTATCACAAGGGTCCTCCTCCTAAAACCTGTAAAGCTGGTTCAGTATAGTGTTCATTGGCCAATATCAGAAAGGACAGAGTCATAAACTTGAGCATCAGTCCATTTCTCCCACCGTCATTTAATGCAGGCGTGTAATATAAATGTACGAATGCGCTCCCGGGGGGGTGGAGGGGTGGGGGAGGGGGAAGAATGCCCGCATCAAAAATTCAGCTTTGACGTTTGAATCGGATTTTGTTATAAAAACGTATCCAAATAAAGTTATAAGCACTTGTCTCTTTGCCAACTTTTAAAACATTGAAGTCAAGTAACTGATGCATCTTGCGTATTTGTAATGGTATTAACTACAATGTATTGATAAGGGGTAATGAAGAGTAAACCCACAAATAACGGAGTATCTAGCAACACAGCAGCAGATCCAAACAGGAAATTCTCTCCGTTTTGGATATAGGCACATGGCTTTCTGCCTGTATTGTTCATACTTTGAATATAATTCGCTTGCATAATTTTCCATGTAGATTTGTCATCTCTCGCTGCTTGACAGAGTAATTATTTTCCCCTTTGTGAAAGGTAAAAGACAAACACTAATGAAGCATTCGACAGACCTCCTAATGTCAGTCCTTTAGTCTTGAAAGAGGACAGTGTAGCTCAGAACATGCCACAGATTTCTTCTATTATTTATTAAATGTGTGTTGCAAACAAATGTATTCCAAAGTATTTTGTAAAACTTCAATAAAGATTTTTACTGAAGAGGTGAAATCTACCCTCATTGATTGTACGAGTCTGCCATTTGGCCCCGATTTTACCAAAGGTGTAATGATTGTTCTTCCTTGTATAAATACCACAATTGTAGCAGCATAGTGATTTGTATCCTTAGGAATTTCAAAGCTGTTTTAGAGTTTCTTCAGTCCCGGATATGCTTGTCTTGAGTGGCATTTTCCAAGAAATTGTCCCAAGTCTCCAGTCAGCATATTCCCAGTGAATTGCATTTAAATATTAATTTAATTGAAACACTCAACTGAATTATTATAAAGAGCCATTGTCTTGGGCAAACAAAAATAAAACTGTAGTATGTTTATCAAAGTCTATGCAGCCCAGAGAAAAATGGGTTTAATCCTTGTGTGTGGTTGACCATCTGAAACGGCGATGGTCTGTGTAGAACTGCAGAACTAAACCACTGTCTCCTTGCTGGAGTCCTTATTGGAGAAGAGCTGGGAAACTTCTTGCTGCTGAGGTGGTAATAGTTCTGGCCTGGAGATCTGGAGCCTTACCCTCTGATTGGTCCTTTTCCAAACCTCAAAGAGATGAATGTGGTAGCGCAAAGAAACCTGTATTAAAGGAGGCAAAATTGTTTAGTTTCACTAAGTGTTCAAATCCTCCACCACAACTGCTCAGAGTTTGCTCCATTTGTAGATGACTGCTTTCACTGGCTCCCTGGAGTCCCAGAGCCTTACAAATTGCTTTGTAACCCTTTCCAAACTGATAGATGTCAACAACTTTGTTTCTCATCAGTTGTTACATTTCTTTAGATTGCAGCATCATGTGCTGCTTTTTGCCTACTTTAGATTGCTTGACAGGTTCTATTTAAATTATATTTAGACTCACCAGGGCCAGTACTTATCAAGTCTCCATTTATCTAGTGAAATTAAGTGCAACTATAAATCAAATTTGTGTAATTAGTTGATTTAGTGACTAAGTGGGAAATTTTCTACATGGAGCTGGATTGGATAGTTTTTTTTCTCCTTCAATAAAATAAATCATTTAAAAAATGCAATGCGTCTACTCTGGTTTTCTGAAATATGAACATTTAAGTGGAGCAAACATGCTAAAATGGAAGAAATTCAGACTCAAGAAAATTTGCAAACCGCTCGGTATTAAATGTCAATAATTAGGTATTATGTTCTAAAACAACACATTCTCTCTCCCCTGCCCCCCCCAAAAAAGAATAAAGTCAAAAAGCAGTGTCAAGAACAGGCGATACTCACTAAGGTCCAGAACAGGTAGATGGCGAATAGTGCAAGCGTGAGGACGATGAGCCCAATAGCCTCCATGCTGTTGCTGTAATAGAGGTCTATGGCCCCCTGCACGCAGAGCCAGCCAGAGAGGCAGGCCAGCGGGGTGATGAACATAAAACAGATGATGTCGCCACACAGTGTTCGCCTCTGGTGCTGCATGGATGGGTTATCCAGCCACTGAGAACCACAAGGATGCAAAGATCTGCAGTTATTCTAATGAGGCCGGGACAGAATTCTGTCACACGGATTGCAACCACATAACAGATTGGTGACCCTGTGGTTTGAAATATATAAATTGCTCTTTCAACAAAGTAGCACTATAGCTTGATGTCTTCTCTATACTAAAGATAAAAAAAAAAACAGAAGGCCACCACTGCCTCTGAAACATACTCAGTAATGAAAGTTTAGCAGCGCCTGATATAAATGCACAAGAAACAGGTTAACATCGGTGAAATGTGCTTTTCATGGTCTTGACCATTACAGGGAACAATTAGAAATCCATCAATGCCCGATACCGACGCGATTAAAATTGGTGAGATGAATAAACGTCACTCAGAATGCATGTGGGTGAGTTTACCAGTTTCCCACAAGACTGCTCTTATCCCTCAATAGCAAGTGTGACGTCCAGCATGTCGTTTGGTTACGTCGTGATGACGTAACGATGAAACGATCTTCATATGTGGTCATTTCACGTGGTCTGCCGCCGCGAGGTCGGTCTATGAAGGTCCATTTCTATGCCTTACATGTCTGAAAATGTGAAATGTTGCTGTGGTGGATGTTAAAGTGCTGCCCAACTTGTCGCAAGCTCATTCCTGCCCTTAGCATGCCAAGGGCTTCATGTCTGGCATTTTCAGATGTTCCTCTACGAAGCCCATAATTTTTTTTCAGTGTTTTTCAATCAACAAAGAGCACCTCTGTCAACCAGGTTTTAAAGGGATCTGAGCAACAGGATTCACATGGATCATGCGAAGCGCGTGTAAATGATCGTGTCCGGGATTCAGCGTAAGTAGGTGTGTTGGTGCTATATGTTCTGTTTAGGAAGACTACATAGTTCACCATATTATATTTTCTTTTCAACAAAGCTTAAAATTTTGGGTGTTGCTGAATTTTCGCTGCATAGTATAAATCAAAGATGTAATAATAATATTACATCTATAATTCCGATAATTTTGATGTATCAACAAATTCAAGTCAGACCAATATTCTGATGAATTTACACCACAATTCTTTTGATTAGGTATGAACTCCCTTTATTAGAGAGCAGGTGTCAAGCAAGTAACTTAACAATGCCAGAGACACTGCCAATCTTAAGAATCCGGAGCGCAAGCCTGGCTGCTGTTCCATATAACTGCAGCAGTGAGGCACATGGGATGGAACAACCCAGCTCCAAGTTTGTCCATGAGATAATGTCCATTAATATAACATAATAGCCTGTCCTCTGTCATTGCGAGGACATATCATCTAAGTCTCACTCCTCTGCTCAAGTGGCCAGCGGTTAAAAGCGATGGAAGAAAGCAAACTCCAACTGGCAGCCTGCTGCCATATGGTGGGGGACAACAGCTGTTATCCTTTGTCATCTGGCACAGTATCTGGGCCCTGCCCAAGATGCAATGCAGTGCTTCTTCATTTAACTTCCTGCTCCTTAGTAAATGCAGCTTTAAATAACTAGTGATTATATGATAGGAACAAACTTAATATCGTAATGGTGTACACATCAGTACTGCGATTGTAATTTTAAGCGGAGTACAGTTAAATATCTCACCTGGGAATTCTAAATAAATGTACACAATGTATGTAAATGCTAAGACGGGTAGACTTAACACTCCAAGATTAAGCTAATCAGGGACTAAACCGAGTTTGGTACAAAGAATCTTCAAAACTGAATTTAGTCTTGGACCATCTGTGACAGTAAAACTGACCCCTTGCCGCCACATTCTGAATATTTTCATACAGTTTCCTTAACTGGAATGTTTCCGTTTAAATATAACACAGGTAGAATGAAGAGCACTATGAAAAAATAACAGTGCTGCAACTAATATGAATTTTTCCAGTCTTCAGAATACTCCAGTCAGCTCTCTAGCCAACACAGTTAATGGTTATAATGGCTGAAATTTTTGATTGTGGGAGGAGGGGGGAGGCCCGAGCTGGGACTGAAGCAGCTTAATTCCTGGCTTTGTCATGGTTTTGGAGTGGAGGTCAGTCACAGCTGAGTCTCCGCATTTCCCCTTTTACCTCAGTGAGTGGCTTTGGCAGGCGTTCCAAGGCAAATTCGAAGTGGCAGAGCTCGCAGCGGCTGGCGTTGGAGGCGGTCAGCCAGCGCTCCAGACAGCTGCAGTGGACCATGGCCAGTGTGCCGGAGCATTCGCATGGGGACAGGAGCTCCTCCGCCCCGCTGCCCTCGTGACAGATCCGACAGAAGGAGTCCTCACTGCAAAGGCTTCATTACCATAGAAAGATGTGCAGTTAGCATAATTAGCAATACCCACAATCCCTTACTACATACAGCCTTGTAAATTTCGAACCAATCCCAGGAATGCTTAAGAATTAAGAAACTAATTAAAGGTCCCCTATTATGCCATCAGGTGCACAGCTAATTAATTATGAGTCAGTTCAAAATTTCCCCTTCCTGACATCAGAAAAGGGAGTGGCCAACCAGTAATAATGAAATCTGATTGACTGCTTGGCTGAAGGTAATCTTGCCTCTGGTTGGCTACTTCCCCATGTAATGTCAAGAAGGGAAATGGCTTGTAGTAACTAATTGGCTATACACCTGGTGACATAATGGGGGACATTAAAATCATGTTCAAATCATATTCCAATGATCCAGGAGACTATATTAAATGTGCCACCAACCAGAACAAAGTTAGCCCATGCTGCACACACTCCTTAATGGAATAATTAGCCTATGCTTATGGGTTAACCTATGCTTATGGTCTAATGGATAAACTCGATCTGCTGTATTTTTGAGAAATCACTGCAATCAATCTTATTGCCAAGTGCATTAGTCTGGGCCTCATATTTCAAATTTTAATGCTCATATTTAGCGCATAAGCTGCGTGCAAGTATGATGTCTCCTTTCTCGGCCTGACCCACCTACTGGTGCTGGGACTGGACAATGCATATGGGACATGGCCACCGCAGTCGATCACTTCTTGCAAAGGCAGGGCCGAACGCTCCTCCGACGGGTCCGGAGGGGGTTTCGCCACAGTGTCAGCCACAGCTGGGTCCACGGGTTCGTCAGAGGCCATGGCAGTTACCCATGAGGGCCATTAACTCTGCTCATTCAAATCTGAAACGGGACAGAAATGCTCAGAGAATTTGCAAGCGAAGCCACTGCCAAAATTCAGCAAGCCTCAGGCTGCAGGACATTAAAACGGCCGAATCTACGAGGACCCGCGTCCCTGCTGTTGAACGACAAAGGAATGCAAACACATCTCAGTGACTTTCCCAATCAAGATGTTGATCCATACAAACTGAATAGCATAGACTCCCCATTCATTGCGGCAGTCCTCTGGAATTCCCCCATAATCTTCTCAGAAGTCTACATCGTTCTGAAGAACCTCCCAATCAACAAAATAATGACCTAAAGCCCCATCTTTTCTGTGAATCTTTTATATGCGTATCTGCTGGCTACATATATCAGGAGCCAAATGAGGGAAATGAAAAGACGCTCGGGCAAGCAATGAGGTCAGTTTTGCGAGCGCACAAGTGTTCGATTTAATCCCTTCCGCCCGCATTCGGGGGGTAAGAGTCTGAAATGCATACGTAATGTCAACCGCAGCATATTTAACTTATTTATAGTTTCCCTCTAGCATTCCGTTCCTAAGGCTACATCAGAGAGAAGCCAAATATATAATCAGCTGAATAACTGACAGGCCTCAGGTTAACATTTTTCTTTGCTTTATTGGTTTCCCATGTATTACAGTGGCTTGTGCTAATATTATGAATTTGACATAGTACCAAGGGGAAGAAATTAGTTTCCCCCCCCATCACCCCTCATTAATTAATGGAAATTTGCATGAAAAGTGGCCATCAGCCTCAGGAAAGGGAGAAATAGAGAGAGGGTTGCCCAGTAGACCTTGGCATCCCTTTGATGCCGGGGTTAAAGTGCGTCTCCAGACAGGGGTTGAAGAGAGGGGAGTAGAAACCTGGGTAATCCCAGGACTCTTATCCTGCCCTCGAACTGTATAAATGGGATAAGTCAACACAGCCAGCTCTGCTTCCTCTAGAGCACTTGTGTTCACATGCGACTGGCTGCATGAAGACCACAGTCTCGCTATTCAGAAACATGTTTATCTGCCCTGCGTTGCTATGTCCAGCAAACAATCATGCTAGCTTCATAAATCAAGTTTCCCAAATGCAGATTGTCAGCTTACAAGAAAAGACTTTCTAAGAATGCAATTCACAGATTCATTAAATATTATTTTGCATCAGTGTCATATGTTTTAGCCTGAGTACACTGGAAGATGGTAGTTCAGGATGTTTCTACATTTGCTGTAGCTATGTTGCATTTCATACACCAGGTATTTTTTATTTATAATTTATGTGAACCTTCTGTTGCAACAGCATGAATCGTAACTCATGTAACAAATTATACTTGCAACCTTAACAGCAAATCTGTCAGAGTTTAAGAAATATGTAACAGCCCTGATGCTTTGACATTTGTAATGACAAAAAAAAAAAAACTGAATGAATTGAAACAGAAATTAAACTCACTGAACTGTATTGCATTTGATGCCAAAGCATGTCACAGAATCTTATTTTCTTAACTCCTGGTAAATGTCTGTCAACAATCCAATTGCAAAACGTATTGTGCATAATGACTGCAAGAATGATGCAATGAATAAAGGAGGTTAAAGCGGAGCCAGAGCACTGTACATTCAGTTCTGACAATATAAATATGCTTTTATCGCTTCAAAAAGATCTTAATGCACGCAGTTCAAAGCAGAATCAATCCCACAACAGCTCACTGTGAACCCTGAGCACCCAGCCAGACAGATAGCCTACTCACAGTCCCACACACTCTGCATTTTTTTCTATGCACTCAGCAGTGAATCCTCTCAGAGGGCAAAACCAAAACAAAGTGAACGGGCCACTCTCCAAAGCAAAAGGCAGAAAAAGGCAGCCTACAAGACCGCAAACCTCGACACCGGCAGCTCAACATGCAAAAAACACAAAAAACAAACACAGGAATGTTTAAATGTAAACCACTTACCGCCGAGGCAGCGAAGCGCTTCATGTCTCAGCCACCGAATGAAAACAAGCCGGCCGAGCCAGACGGAGGAGTGAGGCTAGCTCCGACCGCTGCCTGCTGTCCACTGCCTGCTGAGTGTTTTGCCTCCAAAGAAGCGTTCGACAGTCTGCCGCTCCACACTGTTGAGATTAGCATTCAACTCAAGGTCAGCGGTGAGAATAGATGCGGATTAGATGAGGAAAGTAGGCGCAGACTAGACAAATGGAAATCCTTTTCGCATAACTGCGAGCTACACCAAGGGCAATTGCTCGCCATAGCCCATTAATCCAGTTAGACATTGCTAGTGTCCGGCCTTTAATTTGCTAGACATTATGGTAATTTGGCCTTGCACCGACTGAAAACTGGATTGGGAGAGGGAATGTTCAGACTTCAAAGTCACTTCAGGTAAGGCCAGGACTGTTACCATAAGGACTTTTTCTAATTTTAGCCCCTGGGCTAAGAGGCCTAGCTTATCTCTTCCCCAATACATTGCCTTAGATCCAATTTGCTGTGACATAATGAAATACCACTGAGGCCCCAGGTTTGTGCTCATAATCAAAAATCACTTGTTGCAAAATGTATGGAGCACAGCTAAAAACAATACTTCCAGGGCTGCTGCTGACGCCTTTGAAACTCAAAGAAAATGCCACGCTTATTCAAAGAGACTAATGTGATATAGTCACTTATCAGCACAATATAATCAAGCCCTGATACAATTAAAACGTAATGTTTAAATGAGACGCTTGTAGAGCTGAGAGTTCACAACGAACAATGCGGTCAGTTGCAGAAAATTATAGAAAGAAAAAAAAAGAACAAACATTTACCAAAATTTTAGATTCAGGGAAAATGGCTTGTGTTTAGAAACATGAATAATTACAATTACTCATTTTGTGAGCTGATCATTTGACTGGACGCACAATTCCTGTTCAATATTTTTCACTTTGTTTTTGTTACTGTGGAACAAGCAGCATTTTATTTTTGTGGTGACAAACTGTTATGACTATACAGGCCGGGAACACACAAGTATTTCAATTTAAACAAAAACGAGACATGCCAGCCACGCAGTTATGCGGCTTCAGCTTCGTACTGTAGACGTCGAGATTAAAAACAGAAATAAATGTGAGAAATTCACAACGCCTGCAACCCAGAGAGAGCGATTATGAAAAGAAAGCAATAAAAAGCGACCTGTCCATTCATATTTATGGCTTGTTCTTTCTTTAAACGTTTTTTTCCACCCCTAAGCCGAGATGAAAGTGCGACTGTATAAAATACTGCCGACGGGAGTTGTGGGAGAGACTCCTTTTTTGCAAGCAAAGTTGAGACCTGCCACCAGCCCTCCTCTGCTTTTTTTCCCCACTCTCTCCATCTCTTGCCTCCTGTTTTTGTATTCGCTCTAATCCTGTCTGCCATTCATTCACAAGCTGCCGCAGACAAAAGCAAAGGGGGACGGACATCATTGTGAATTCCTTCATGAACAGAGAGAGGGGGTGAATAATTCCTTTGACACTTCAGGGACAGTATAGAGAACCCAGACGCCGCAGATTACCATAGGCATTACGACAGACTGGGCCACGGAGATGGACTTCCTCTTTCACGGTCACGCGAGACAGGTAGCAGCGAGGTGCTGTGTCACGATCGACACACCGTCCCAGTGCCAGCGGATAAGATAAGATAAGATGGATGACCCAGCCTATTATTACCTGGAGGAAAAGACCCTGTTATGGTGTCGCTTGTGCATAGCCCAAATAGCCACTTGATATTATGTACACATTAATTCCAAGGGAAACCTGCTACATGAAAGTGTATAACAGTCTTCAGGGAAATTTTTAACATTTATTTGCATTTTTTATGGCATAATAATGATTTGATACTCGCAAGAACTACCTGCCAAGTGCTTTCACACCCTGTTGTGCAGAGTAGTTATGATACAGTCATATACGCATTTATGGAAGAATAAACAGCCAGAATTCAATGCCAACAAAGCACTGCATGGGATATGGGTAAATGTGTATATTAAGCTAAATCATCCGTCAGGTGTTTAGAGACATGATTTCACATAACGTTACAGTAAGGCAGAATTAAACGTCTGCATAATCTCATTGCTTCTGTATTTGCGTGTCCATAGGAAGGTCCTTATAAGCTTTTGCTTTTGTTTTCGTACCTGTTTTTGGGTTAGTAAATGCTTATGCTGGCATGAGCGATTGCACACCTGTCTGTATTTGAGTGTGGGTACGTAGCCATTCACCTTGCTGTGTGTGCAGCATATGGCTGGAAGGGTGCGGATGTACGCGGACACTTTGACTGTATGGAAGGGGTCAGCTCCACGAGGAAGAACCCCTGCTGGGGGAGCCCCTGTCTGGGTATATACGGCCGGGATGGAAACATCTAGAAAGCCCTCTCCCCTTTGTTCCACACAATCATGTAAGAGAGGCCTACTGAGGGGCAGGACCTCGGGACCTTAATCTGATAGCTTGAGGGAATCGGGCAGTGTAAAAAGGCTATTGCTAAGAACTTTAGTCATGGTAAGTATTTTATCATTATGTCTCCTTATGTTGGACGCAAATAAGGGCACCCCAGGCTCATTCAGCCAGTAAACCCAGAGCGCTCGGTGTATTTTGAGAATCCCTCTTACTTCCTTAAAGATGTCAGGCGCAGCACTATGTTTTGACAGCTCTAAGGAGCAACCATGCAACAGCGTTTGAAGCATTAATAGTCAGGAGTACTAAGATAACAGACTCAGCTGTAGTTTTAATGGTGCACTCTTTAAAAGGGGAGCTGGTCAGTAGCTGAGCACTTAGTGCAGGCTTTCCCGAGTCAGACAAGGTATTTAACAGTATCGCTAAATAAAAAGTACAGATTATCATTTTACTTTCGCTAAGTGTTCTTATATCTCACTGAAAAAGGCACTACAAGTATAAGTGACACCTGAAAGCATAGACCCAAATATGCTACCACATAAATTATCCAACCCAATGTACTAAGCAGAGAGTTCATACTCACATGAATAACTGCACAAATCATGGACCATGTTTAAAAATTCTATTCGGCTCATCGTACATATTTCATTAAATCAACTAATTTTATTAGGAGGGTATATTTTTTTTAACGAATGAAAGCAGGCATACAGTTTTTGGAGACAAGCAAAGATGTAAGAGAGTCAGCAGTGTTTGCTTTGATGTCATGCGGTACTCCCTTATCAAACCTGTCCGTATTGTAATTGGTAGTGTTTCCCCAGATTTTGGAAATTCTCAAAGTAAAGCCATGGCCAAAAGGAAGATCAACATAATTTATTCTTTTATTTTTAAAGAAATTACAATTCCTACCTCATGGCAGGCTACTTGACCAAAGGTGTTAATGACTCGTTGAGATGGTCAAACTGGGGAGAAGGCTCCTAAAATGGACTCTACCAAAACCGAAGCCTGATGAAATCCACAATGTAATCTGTAGGATTACCATTTCATAGCAATGTCTTTCGCTTTCTTGGTACTCCTGCAGTATAGATGTGTTGAAACTGAAATGATTTCAAGTTTCCTTCAAAATACTCTGCACTCAGGTTGTGCACACCCTCAATTTGACATTCTTTATCTGAGAATTATTTATAAATGCATGCCCATTTAAAGGAACAACAACCCCAGCATCTTCAAACAGTAATCTATGAAGAATGTTATCAGTCGACATTATCGCAGTGTGCTCTATAGGAGGAAGAGTGCTCTCTCTCCAACAGTTTTAAATGGAGACCAAAGACAAGAGAGGTGGCCATGTGACTTGTGTCAAGTGGCCGGCGGTGGCGTAGGCTCACCTTATCTCTGAAGGAGAAAGCGATGGCCCGCCACAGTGATGGCACCGCAACTCCAGGGCCAGAGCAGTAACGTGAACACGGCTGTCCGCGGCGCTGCCAGGGCTAAAGTGGATCTATTTCAAGTCGTGTACTTCAGGAAGGTCCAGCGGAGCGACATGACCGAGTGGACCTTGCTCAAGCGACTGCTGGACGCTGTGCACCAGCACTCGACCATGATCGGCCGGATCTGGCTTACCGTCATGGTCATCTTCCGCCTCCTCATCGTTGCCGTGGCCACCGAAGACGTGTACACGGACGAGCAGGAGATGTTCGTCTGCAACACCATCCAGCCGGGGTGCTCCAACATCTGCTACGACTCCTTTGCACCCATCTCCCAGCCGCGGTTCTGGGTGTTCCAGATCATCAGCGTGTCCACGCCGTCCTTGTGCTTCATCATCTACACCTGGCACAACCTCTCGAAGCAGCCGGAAAGCGAACCGGTGAAGGACAGCAGAGAGACGTACCAAAGGAGCTGCGACTCCGACAGCTGCTCCATCAAATCCCACCGACACCTGGGGCACAGCCTGGCAGACGTGCTCGAGGGCATCGCCGCTCATAGTAGCGCGAAAGCGGCCAGCGAAGGCTCGGTCACAAAATCACGAGGCTTCCAGGACAGCGGGAACGGGAAGTCGGGAGTTCTGTCGAAATACTACGTCTTCCACGTGTGCTTCCGGGCTACTCTGGAGGTCAGCTTCGTCTTCGCCCAGTGGCTCCTGTTCGGGTTCCACGTCCCCTCACACTTCATCTGTACCTCCTTCCCCTGCTCCCAAAGTGTGGACTGCTACGTGTCCCGCCCCACCGAGAAAACGGTGTTCCTCGTCTTCATGTTCTGCGTGGGGATATTTTGCATCTTCCTTAACTTCTTGGAGCTAAATCACTTGGGCTGGAAAAAGATCAAGCGGTCCATCCGCATACAGGAGGGCTCGTGGTCAGGCTATGAGGCCATTCACCAAGACAGCCAGTCAGTGGCCTCTCTGACCTTCAGGGACGTAACCAGCACCACATCTCTGCCTACACTGGACCTGGTGGTGGAACACAAGCCAGACTGGACCTGCGTGGGAAACTGCTCCTCAATCAAAGATGAAACAGTGGAAGTGCAAAGCCAGGGTAACACCAAAGGAGGGCAGTCAGTAAAAAGCAAGGCCAACAAAGGGAGGTCCACCAAGCAGAGGGGTCCGGAGGTCTGGATATAGACTCTTTTTTGCTGTAGGGGGGTCACAGTGAAATGCCTATTTGTTATAAAGAGTAAGTCTTAAATTTGACTGATTACAGAGCTGGGGTTTTCAAACACATTAGAGACTATAGGTCTTATTCATAAACTGAGTATAGCGCAGAAATGATGCAAATATCACGTTCTTTGTGGATTTTGGATTTATAAAAACAAATTGGACGATAAAAAACAAGCATAATAAATAAGATTATGCTCGTATGAACAATTTAAAGTTAATCCAGATCAATTAAATACAAACAGCACGCAGTGTTGCTCACACAGGTCTGTAAATTAGGATTTTATTTTTTACCATGCAATATTTTTATATACATTTTTTTGCGTGCTAAATATTAAGGTTTGAAATCTACTTCCTTTTTATAAATAAGACCCAATGTCCCTGGCCTCAGTGGTACGAGGGGGTTCAAATTTCTAGTAATAATTTGCTGCGGTTTATATATTAATGGCAGCATGTAGTCATCAACAAAACCATATGGCACATTAAAAAGATAAAGAACAAATACTGTAGACGTGTTCGATATTTACTTTCTCATTTATTTACGCAAGATACTGTATGTATTAATATATTCATTTACAACATTTATAAAACCATTCTGTATAAATTATGCAGCAGGACAGGAGGAAGTGATGGTAAATCTAGTCCCAAGTTTTCCATCAACGATGTAATAGAAAATGAACACTGGACAGATATAGATTTTGGAATAATCCCACAGAAGAAATTTCTAACAACAAAATAAGAGTTTTGATGCCTTCAACAGTTTCAATCCTGACACATTTTGGATTCAAACTCAACCGTTTAACACCCAAAATGCTGGTCCAGATGTGTGCAATGTTATACCCTTTCATTTCGATGTGCGCACTTATAATTGGGTGCTTTCACTATGTCAGACTCCGTTAAGTGGATCAGCATACTAGATTAAATACTAGCACAAAGAACTACACTGTGCTCCACTCTGTAAAGTCCTTTTAAACATTCCCTGATTTTCCTTCTATGTAAATTCTCAAAAGTTTCCACTTATATTACAGGATCATGAAAAGGACTCTCCCTAATAATGAAACATCAAGTTATGATGAACATATGGCCTTTGATGAAATTTTATCAAAATAGCTTCATTAGTTTACTAGCAATCAGGTATTCATCTATTTTGCTTTCTTCAGCAGGTTGAGAATTAACGATAAAAAAAGCTCAATTAAAAACTGTGAAATAATGGTCCTACCCCATGTTGTTCTGGGTAACAGGAATGTCTAAGCATGCTGACAAAAAACACTGTACGAAAACGATGCTGGAAAAATCATTCAGTAATAGAATTTACACATACAGATGGCATAAATAGTCATTCAAGACATGGCTATATCGTATCATTTGAGGGCTGAAATGAGTAATCTTCCCTGGCAATTTCACGGGACAACATATAGTACATTGCATTTTTTAAAAATCTATTAAGACAAGAAACTGTCAGTTAAACACAATCAGTCTGGCTACAAAGACTTGTAACACTCAAAATCATTGCTGCTTTAATTCAATAAAAGCATAGAGCTATCGGACTGAACGTGACGGTGGACTATGCCTCATTAACATTTGCAATTTGTTAAGTTCATTCAACCAACAATATTGGACTAACGTTACATAGCAGGCAAGAAATTCTCATCACATACAGTACAAAGTCATCAAATCTATATATATACTGTGTCTGTAAGTGTGCGTATATGTAGAGCTAGCATATGCACACATAATACAGGTAACTTACAGCTATGACTGATTTAAATATGTGTTTCATCTTAACAAGGAAGAAAACAGAAAAGTGCAATGTTTTGAAATTAAAAGGAAACAAAATAAAATGTGCATTCATGGAAGGAAATTCTAAAGTTTTAGTGCAATACAAATAACATTTAAAAAAGCACTTGAAAGGTGAGTGCGATAAGGTTCTCGAACCTTATCTGACACAAGAGATTGTAACACTTGCCGCGATTCCTTGCGTCGCAGAAAGTTATAACTTGTAAACGGGAGGGCTCAGTGAGAACATTCATAGAATTGCAGTTCATATACTCACAGTAAAAGAGTGTTTCATTAACACTTAAGACCACGGCAGGCGGCATATAAACAAGTCCACATCAGAGGAGAACAACGCACAGGAACAGCAAGAGAAATAAAACCCTTTGTTTGCAAGGTCGGAGAAATAAAACAAAATAAACAAAAAGAGGCATTTAAGACAAACGTGACGCGACGAAGGCCACAGAGAGAATGGTCCAAAATAAATATAGGGGAAAAGAGTCTTCCCTAAGTCCATGTGGTGCGGTGAGGAACATATAAAAACAAGGCGACCGTTGAACGATACAGCAATGTAATGTGTCTGTAAAAGTGGATTTGGGGTCCAAGCTTTGGGTCGGGGCGGGGCTTTTCACTGCGGCAAAGGCACAATGACGTCCACGTAGCTGATGGGAAAGAAGCCGGATTCCCCGTTGATCATGCCCTCGTACCAGTTCTCATCAATCTGGTTGGTGAGGATGATGATGTCGCCTTCCTTGAAGCCCAGCTCGCCCTCGTTCTCCGGCTCGAAGTCGTACAGGCACCGGCAGCAGGGCTGGTCCATGTGTACCTCAGGCTCTAGTATTAAAGGACAATGAGATGTAATGACCGGCCCCCGTCCAGTTAGAGCTCCAGCATAAATCTCACATTAGCCAGCTCCAGCCCATAGAGGAACACAAACTCCAAATGACCTGCTAACTTAAAACACTTTCTAACCCATAGAGACTGAGGCAGAGTCTCAAGTGGTCCACAACTTCTCTGTATAGTGGAATTATTACATTGTGTCATTTGTTTTATAGCATTTGGCTAAATGCCAGTTCAGTCCACACTAAGCCACTAGGGCACAATTTGAGATTCAGCCAGAATTCCTCTCCCAAGATTCTTTGGCAGTGAAAAACATACTTCAATTTGAAACTCCATAAACGTGGCTCCACCAATGCTCTATCATACATACCTCTGACTAACACAATATTCCCAAAACACCCAAATAAAAAAGCTTTTAAATGGTCAGAATTGCAGGAAGGTCAGAGTCTATCCCGGCACTCAATGAGTGACAGGCGTGTGACACATCCTGGACAGTCAGCCAAGTCGTCACAGCTCTCACACACCATTCGCCCACACACTCATAGCTACGGTTGATTTAGAGTCTCCCGTCAGCCTAAGGAAATTTTGTTGAACTGTGGGAGGGAACCAAAAGGAATTTGTGGAGAACATTCAAATTTCACAACAGTAAACATGAAGGTTAACACAGCAGCATAACAGAATAATAAGGTGAGTTTTGGTGACAGTGGGATGCCAGCGTATGGATGTACTCACGGTTGCCGTTTGGGCTGTCAGGCCATGTCAGGAGAGTAGGTGTGAACTGTTCCGCTGGGTAACATTAAAACAGCGAGATGGATGGTAACTCAGCCAAGCAGATGGAAACATGCATGACTCTGCTGTACATTTATAAAGCTGAAGTATTTTGAATGTGTTAACATATGTTTCCACATTGTGACTTTAATTAGCTTGTTATTTTCCATTGTGTTAATTGGGCTAAAATTCCTTGAATGAACTGAGACATAAAAAATATAAGTACAGGGCACCATTAGCAGGATTAGGAACTTCACATTAACCACATACACATCTAATTATTAAGACTGTGATTTCTCCCCGTTTCTGCCCTCAAACATATTAAATAAATGTATTTTCAATCATAAATTGTTTCATGTAATTTGCACCTCACTGTTCTTTGTTTCTTTTCTAAAAGGCAATGTCTCCAAATTACCACCAGAGGGCACATTTAGCTAAACCATTTTGAACAGCATTCCAGGTCTTGCGCAATGTTTTGGCACCACTCACCAACACTGAAGTAATCCGGCTGCTCGGCGAGCACGCATGCAAAATTTATGAGTATTCTAGCCAAATGTAACTATAGTAACCGCAGAGCCATTGTCCTGATTAGGATCGAATCTCATCCATGAAATTATTTATTTACATCGCGCTTTTAACAGCGATGCCAAAATGAGAAAAGAGGCACGTTCCAGTCAATTAGGACAACAGTTTTACATCAAAAGCCACGTGCAGATTGATTGGCAAGCACGACAGGTTAATTACACTGTAATTTTTTAAGCTGTTCGGGTTAATTTTGGGGTTAGTAAGGAATGCTAAAAGCCGGCTAAGCGAACCTGGAATGCAATAACCTTTATGTTTTAGCGGTACCTACTTTTTCCATTAACAGAGTGGTTGGATAGCTGGATATCTGCAATAAATAATGGAGACATTAATACCCAGTAAGGTCAGCAGATAAGCTATAAGAACCAGCACATTGACCAGTTCATGTATACAGACCTGGCCCTGAACAGTGACCCAATTAAGGCTGTAACAGGCCCTAAATAGGCCAGTAAAGCATAAAAATGCACTATTCTGTGCAAATGGTGCACATAGCATCTCGTCACAGTGCTGAATTTGAATGCAGTTTACAATCAAATATATAATAGTGATCCTTTATTAATTATAGTGTAGATGCTTTAGAATTCTGACAACAAACACTATCTTAAACCAGTCCACAATGCATGATTTGAAAATGGCAGTTACAGCTGCACAGCCAAAGAGGTGGTACAAGTGTCCATGAGAAAGGGATATGATTCTTCATCCATTCTAAACCCACCACAAACAGGAATATGAGCTTCAGCTCTCAAGTACTTCAGCAGATATAACTCAAAGCACAGCTATGCTGCTCAGGGTGTATCCAGAACCCTTGTACATTCACATGTCTTCCATTAGCTCGGCTAAACTTGCATGGGTACTCCACCCAAAACACAATTTGAGTTCACTACCTACTTCACTACTCAAGCTGAATTCTCATTTGCGTGAATAGTCTGCTCAGGCTGTGTCTCTGGCAAGTAGAATCAAGGGAGTTAACAGTATTTTTTTTTTTAAATTTGGCATCTCCAATCCCATCTGAATCTGGAGTGCTCAAACAGCAAATGAGGTACACAAGCTTGCTGGTATGCGACCCCATACTGCCATCTCGGGAGAGAGAAGACAGTTCACAGCTCTGCTCCAAATCACGTGCCTATCAGCCGCTGCTTGTTTTTACACTCACAGGTCGAAACTTCACAAGCTCTGAATGAGTGTGGCAGAAGCTGGAACGTGCAAGAATTTTACCGACGAGCGCCCGGCTGGCCAACAGGAGGCGCTTGAGCAACAATGACTACTGTAATTCAATAATCCCAAACTTGCAGTCCCTCCCAATTTATTTCCCTGCAGTGTCAAGCCAATTGTGCGCTGCTCTGAAAAGGCTACCGACCATTGTCAGCACTAGCACGACCGGGGATCGAACCCCGGTCGTGGTGGTCACTACTGCTCCGCAAAGCGGCGTCTTAACTGAGTGAGCTAATCCCATGACCTGGTTAACAGTATTTTTGAGACTTCTTTTAAAAGACATAATGAACACCTACCAGGTAAATATCCAGCTTTCAGTGTGCAAATATGGTTTGTTATGTTATGCGTTTACCAAAAATGCCAGTCATATTTTTTCATGTGGAATCCACCTGGCTCCATGAAAACTGCAAGCTGGCTAACAAAGATCAGGCTAACAAAGAGCAACCTACAATAACTAAAGATTGAAAGGACAATATGCGAAACTGCCTGGAGGAGTTCTTTCACTCAAAAATGCAAACAAGAATGAGCTCAAATTGTGTTTTTTATGAGAATACTTCTTAAAAGGAACATGGCTTTCACCCTGACGCGCTGCTCTTTGCAAAAGAAATATTTCTCACTCTAAAGACATTTTCTCTCCACAAAGATCTTTCATGGTGTTTAAATGGACAAAACAGAAATGAAACAATGCAGTAAGATGACTGATATTGCAATGACCATGATAAAAATAAGAGAACTCAAAAGAAAGACATGCACAGAAGCACATTCATCTTTTTGGTCTTTTGCAGACGACGGCTGTAAAATATGTATCTTGAAAAAACCTTTACCTGACGATTTGATTGACGAACTGTAAGAAACTCCATTGTGTTGTACATTATCGATGGTTTCTAAGCTGGTCATTATAGACTTTGGCTTGAACTCCCTCTTAGGACGGTTACTTGCAGCAGTTATCCTGGACAAAGAAGATATGGAGCAAAACCTTTAAAGATCAGCTTGAAGCTCTGACCATGTTACTTGAAAATGGTATTAATAAATTTTTTCCTCCTGAAGTGTCATGCAGTCCCCCCTGCTCTCTACTCAGGTAGCTGGCTTAACCCCTTTGCACAGAATACAAAAAATTGCCAATTTTTCCTCTTACGTATGAGCCTATTTAAGCTTTATTACACAGTGTGTGTCACAGAGACTCTGGAATATTATTCCAATGAAGTAAGACATTTGGAAATCCAGTTACAGAATTGTTCAGGAATTACATTTTGGAATTTATGGACGCCAGCGTCTATATCTGCGCAAAGGGGTTCTAAAATGATTCCTTCCAGATTTTTCAGAAGTGGGAAACACAGTCATTACCTGTTCTGTAACTTGCTGTTCAGTTCTTCCAGGATTTCCAAGGACTGGCGATGGAAGTCTAACGCTGCCTCTATGAGGGCACCCAGCTGGCTCACCTGCTCCACCTGCATCCGCAAGACAAGCGTTAGCCAGGCTCTTGATCAACAAGAGCAGGGATTACAGCACTGTACAGGGCAGACAGTGAACTCAAGCTGATGTGCTGAAGACCACTGCCAGCTAATCTAAGCCTCATCAACTGCCTGCCTTTATCCCTAAATCAAAATAAAGACAGCAGTCCTAGAGTGGAATTAGCACTGATCCAAGTCTCATCTTCAAATTACCAGGGGTCTCGTCTTTTACTGCAATGCATGGTAAGCTGGTCTGAGTACTGGCAACTCTGCGCAATGAGGAAAAATACATTAAGAATCTCTTATTCAGGTCTATTCAGTGCTGAAAATGCAAGGGTCCAGAAGTAGTCCTACAGCATTTCTCAGTGAACTGAAGCAGTTCTCTTTTACAATTAGTGCTTACCTCTGAAATGAAGAATAAAGATAAAAAGTATTGAAAATTAGACCAATTGCTGAAGAGATCTTTTAGTTTCTTAACCTTACCCACCTTCAATTCACCCCTGCCATCAGGTCATACCTCATATTATAAGCTGCCGCCAAACAATGCCACAACAATGTCACAGGGTAATGTTTTCTAGAATTAGCTGATAACGGGTTACAGGTTACAGTACACAGTACCTGGGTATTCATTTTGACTCTCAGTTACAGTGGGCACATCATGTTGATTATGTTTGTTCAAGAATCAGTCAGCGCTTGTACTTTCTGCGCAGGCTCAGGGTTCATGGAGTGAATAAAAATGTTATGTTGTTGTTTTACAGAGCAGCCATCGAAACCATCATCGGCTATGGCATTACAACGTGGTTTGGTAACCTGACAGTTAAATTTAGATCGCAACTCCAAAACCTGATCAAAAGGGCAGGTAAAATAATTGGCATGCTGTCTTCATCTTCTCTTCAGGAGATATTTGAGCAGACAGTTATGAAGCAAGGTCAAAAGATCACCTCAGATCCGAATCATATCCTCCACAAGGAGTACGAACTGATGCCTTTAGGCATAAGGTACAAGTTACCCAACTGTAAGCTTAATCGGTACAAATTCTCATTTATCCCATTATCAATCAAGCTACTTAGCGGGAAATCAATTGTGTGTGTGTGTCTGTGTGTCTGTGCGTGTGTGTGGGTGGGGGTTGGGGGTTGGGGGTTGAGAGTCATTGAGTGTGTTGTTGTGTGTCCAGGGGAATGTGTCATAATGTGATATAGGCCATTGCTGCTGTAGTAAGCGGTTAAATAGGGCATTGTGCAATTATTTCATCTACTGTATATGATCGTGTAGGGCATTGTGCAATTATTTCATCTTTTGTAGTAAGTTCTTTCATGCAGGCCATTGTGCAATCATCTCAGGACATTGTGTAAAAATTTTTTGTGCTGTAATTTCCGGGCATCTGTGGGGGGTGTGCGTGGAGCTTTGTGGGTCTTTGTGGAACTTTGTGGAGGTGATATGGTAATGTGTTGTGTTGAGCAGGTGTTGTTTGTATTCTTAAATGTTGATTGTATATGTCTATATATTTGTGGCGCAGGGAGCCTCTTGTCTGTCCAAAATGAATTTCTCCCAAGGGAGACAATAAAGACTCATCTCATCTCAACGGGCGCCATCTTGGGTGAGACTGAATCATTACTGTAAACAGCAGTGACATCAGAATGGTAAGACCACAGAATTCTATACAAGCAGGCCAATGGTAGCAACCGGCAAAGGTCTTACTCAATATGGCCGGCAGTTAGAAACATCCACGTCTGTGCAGTTTCAGAATTCCATGGCTACAGCATACAAACATGAGCTGCGATCTTCTCAGACTCACATCGTTCTCCAGGAAGTTGAACATGCTTCTTTCTGCAAGCTCTTTGGACTCCTCAAACTTCTCCACAGCCTGTTTGATTTCCTCATCGGGGATCTTCCCCTGTCTTTTCTTCTTGTAATCGAAGTCCAGTCGACGGCCCTCCAGTTTCTTCAAATGGTGCTGCGGAGAAGCATTCAGGGCGGTTGGTCAGGGCAGTGGCCATTACAGACGACAGCCCCTCTAAAGCACTGCCCTTTTACAGCATTATATTTACCCAGTAAGCGCCAATCGCTTCATATTGTGTTCATCCATCCCAAACACAAAGACTTCAGGACAAAGTGGTTTTTTTTGTAAATGTAATATTGTAAAGATTCAGTAGCATCAAATGTATTTAATTACTTCAGGGTGGGGCAGTGGCCAGGGATTAACCGCCGGACCGATTATAAACTGCAGTATAGGATTAGCCATCAAAATAAACAATATGTTATTAATTGCTTATTTCCATATTGCCTTGGTATTGGGCTGAGGGTCGCCGTATTGCTTATACCACCACCCAAAGGACAATACTAAGGCAAGGCGAAAATAGGTAATTTATAACATTTTTATTAATTGGTTAAGTATGTTGTGCTATCATGACAATATTATGACTATGACTTATGAGGTGCGCGACTTCAAGACTTATTAAAGAGCTAAATGCTGGGTCCGCGACTGCTTGCGCACCTGCAGAACTCGGCCAATACAGGCCGACCAATAGAGGATATAATGGCAGGCCGTCTTTACTGTATGTGAGCAATACCATAGTTAACCAATTAATAATATTTCTTATATTTACAGGACAGCACTGAGATATACAGTGATCCACACTGGCGATTATAACAGTGTATTTTAATAATGTGTACTGGATTGGGGGTGCTGTGATAATGTACAATGTGTGCTGTACAACTGTTCTGTACCTGCCAAAATCTGCATGCACCAGCAGTGTTTTCAAAGCTGCAAAAAACTGTGAAACTGAACAATTTCAGTGTCTGCTTGGTAAATTTTACTATCAGAGAAAATTAATAGTGTGAATATCACTTTGCTAACAAATCATTTAATGCATACTGTCCCAGAGAACAATTTTAATTCCAACTGTATACTACAGGTGAGCACATGGTGAACGCTTGACAAAGTTTCTTTTGTGCACAAGGCATGGGAACTTCATGCTATAGTTTTGTTTCTGCAACACAATTCAAAACAGTCTGAGGTAGTCATGAAATGTACTTAATTATTATTATTGGTTTTATGCAAAGTTTTATAATTTCATATATCAGAGGCATCTATAAGGCCCGTACAACCACTTCAGATAATCTAGCAAGCCAAGAATAACTATTTTCCTATAACCAAAAACAAAAATATTTCAGCCGTACCACATAACATACAAAGACATCCATAATCCTGACCTGTTTGACAATTTCAGCATCATTGCATAAGTGTGCAGATGTGAAACAGTCAAAACATTCATAAATAAATAAAAGAGAAAAAGGTACTTGTGCCAAGATTGTTCGTCACACTGCGCTTTAGCCTGAGTTTAAACATAGCTTATTTAGCCCCTAATAACAGCGGAATTTCGAAGCGCTGCTCATATTGTCGTGCCGCTTACCCCAATCTCTTTCAAGTCTTTGTCCTGCAGGGTCTGCAGAGGGTCAATAAAGTTCTGCTTCACACTGATGTCCAGGGAGTCTTTCACGTCCCCCATTTGCTTCATGGCCTCACCGATGTCGACCAGCGCGCACCCTGGAGGGATTTTAGGAGACGCATGAAGAGCAGTTTTTATGGAGCAACAAACCACCACCCCACAGTCAATAAGAGACCAGCAGCTGCTCAGTTTGCCACTGACAAAATTTAAATAATAAGGCATTGACCCATTCAGCTGCCTTCGACCCTGCAGAAGCTAATTGCTTGGTAAAATCCATCAGAGAAAGGCCCATTGATAGCTCATACTACAGCCGACAGGTCAATGGAACATCACTTCTTGAAGGGTGTTTGTTAACGACTGCTTCACCAACCTTTTTTTTTCTTAAGTGCTCATATTAAGTACTTTAAGCAAGACGGAGGTATCGATCCAGCCACTAGGTGTCAGGTGACTTGTTTTGACAGGCTTGTAGCACCTCTGTGCTGATGCTTGGACATGCCTGCCAGGGAGTGTGCCGCATAGCATTAGCATTACGGAAGGACTTTGGGGATTCGTGCTGTTCGCGTTGGGATCTCCACAGGGGCTTACCAAATGTAGACTCCTCTCCCAGCTCCCTGCCATAGCGCAGCATGCAATCACCCAGTAAACCCTCCGGCTGGGGGTAACCCGTGGTTTTAACCTGCCCTCGAATTTTGGACATCGTATTGAGCATGCCCAGTTTGGCTCTGGATGCTACGAGGGAAAACACAAATTAGGTCGTATTCAACCTCTGAGGAGATGTTGGGCAGCAATGATGGTTGTCTGAATATATGATTGGATACCATTGCATCTACAGAGCGCCATCTAGGTCAATATGAGCTCAACCAAAGTTCAGGAAAGCGGTTTGGTCAAAGATACAATTCGACTCAAAATTTTAAAGGAGTAGCTCTACATGCGTAAGGAACTCAAGCAAAATTTTTGGGACAAACACCCAAGAATCTCAGAGAGATTAAGCCCCCCAAAAATCGGGAACCAAGCCCACTTTCTGTGCTCTTGCAATCGAATTGAAGCTTAGGACTGAAAATCGCTACCCTGAGTAATTTGGGCACAGGCTTTCAGAAGCTGTCATTAGAGTTGATTTATGTTTTTTAATTTTTGAGTTATTAGTCTGAATCATTAATCTTTTCATGGACAGAAAAAAAAATCATTTTCAAGGGTCAGCTGTTGGCCAAGGGTCACTGACAGAGGGCTAATGAGGCAGGACACCTATCATTTCTGGACAAGTCTGTCGGCAATTGAGGGACTGACTAACCTCAAGCCTTTGTTTGGGAGTTAAAAGGGCACTGTAAAAGGGTTCCACCTCAAAAAGGGCACATTTTGCCAATTTTTGGCAACCAAGTTCACCAAATGGGCAATTACTCACAGTCATGAAACTTTTTCTATATGATTGTAAATCTCTTGCTTTTATTTGTTCAAAATTTCAACTTGTTTCCTCATCTCCTTCACCTTTAAATTAATTTTTGTCCATCCGCTCCCATTCGGATCACATTTTGTGGTCACATGACCTCACGATAATTTTCCTATGCGCTGCACATAACGGGCTTGAAGATGAAATAGATTGTCAGCATATCATCTATAATATATTTGAGGTCAATGTCTGTCTGTCTGTGTGTATGGACACGTTTTCCTCCTACATTTCTCAACCGATTATCACCAAATTTGGTGTGAATATCCACTTGGACACCAGGAAGAACTTGATGTCACCCGATTTTTGACAAACGGTCTTGCACGAAAAAAAAAAGGAATTTCACTCCGTGTAGCGGGTAGCAGCTAGTATATCATCAATTGACCTTGTGAAAAAAAAAACTGAAGTTTGAAAAAAAAAAAAAAAAGGATTTCATTATGTTATTCGGTGCCAAATCTGCAAAACTGTACAATTAGGGGCTGATTCATAAGCATTAGTTGCATCACTTCTTGAGATCATCTGCTGCTCCCTTCTTTCAATGGAATTCTATATTCGAGGTACTGAATCATAACCCAGTTTCCAGGAAAAAAAAGAGGTACTGCCTCACTTCAACAGCTAATAGGTAGAAAGGTTGTATTGCGGAGCATTCAGATAAAATTAGTGATGCATTCAGAAACTTCATTCAGCAATCAGAGGAAAAGACCTACATTTGAAAAAAATCATTCAACAATGAAGATGAGGACACAAGTTGACATGCAGAACAAATAAAGGTAAGAGATGAAACTTCATGTGAGAAAAGCTTCAGTACAATGGGTATTTGCTCACATAATAAACTTGCCAGCCTAAACATGTCAAAAGAGGTCCCTTTATTCCGCTGGAACCTATCATAGTGACTTTATAACTCCCATATAAAGGGATGAGGATAGTCAATGCCTCTATTCTACAAAGACCTGTCCACAAATAAAAGGAATCCAGCAACATTAGCTCTCTGTCAGTGACCCTAGGCCAACAGAGTGCCCTTCAAAATCCAATTTTTTATTTCCGCCCATGAATAGATTTGTATTTCAAGGATAATACTGAAAAATAAGAGGAGGTAGACCAATTCTCATAACAGGTTTTGAAAGCCTTCTACCAAAATTACTTCCAGTAATAATTTTCCGCCCCAAGGTCTGCTTTGCTTTCATGATTTTGTCTTTCAAAACTCACCATAAATCAACATTCTCAATTCATGAGAGCAAAAAAAGTGGGTGTGGCACCTATTTACAGGAAGGTCATATCTGAGAAACCCCTTGGAGTTGAAGCTTTAAATGTTGCTTGTTGCTTGTGGTTGAGATCAAAGGGAATGGCCCATAAAATATAAATGTCTGCTTTTTTAGCAATTATTTCTCTTAATCTAACATGAAAACAAGGTTATTTGTACAATTACAGAAAAAAGCAAATTTGTATCTGCATAGAAATGGCAGTAAAAGGCAAATACAAAACCCAAAACCAGTGAAGTTGGCACGTTGTGTAAATCGTAAATAAAAGCAGAATACAATGATTTGCAAATCCTTTTCAACCTATATTCAATTGAATACACTGCAAAGACAAGTTACTTAATGTTCGAACAGGTAAACTTTGTAATTTTTTGCAAATATTAGCTCATTTGGAATTTGATGCCTGCAACATGTTTCAAAAAAGCTGGCACAAGTGGCAAAAAAGACTGAGAGAGTTGAGGAATGCTCATCAAACACTTATTTGGAACATCCCACAGGTGAACGGGCTAATTGGGAACAGGTGGGTGCCATGATTGGGTATAAAAGCACCGTCCCTGAAATGCTCAGTCATTCACAAACAAGGATGGGGCGAGGGTCACCACTTAGTGAACAAATGGGTGAGCTGATTGTGGAACAGTTTAAAACAACATTCCTCAACGAGCTATTGCAAGAAATTTAGGGATTTCATCATCTACGGTTCGTATCCGTCAAAAGGAGAATCTGGAGAAATCACTGCACGTAAGCGAAAAGGCCGAAAACCAACATTGAATGCCCGTGACCTTCGATCCCTCAGGCGGTACTGCATCAAAAACCGACATCAGTGTGTAAAGGACATCACCACATGGACTCAGGAACACTTCAGAAAACCACTGTCAGTAACTACAGTTCGTCGCTAAATCTGCAAGTGCAAGTTAAAACTCTACAATGCAAAGCGAAAGCCATTTATCAACAGCACCCAGAAACGCCGCCGGCTTCGCTGGGCCCAAGCTCATCTAAGATGGACTGATGCAAAGTGGAAAAGTGTTCAGTGGTCTGACGAGTCCACATTTCAAATTGTTTTTGGAAACTGTGGACGTTGTGTCCTCCGGACCAAAGAGGAAAAGAACCATCCGGACTGTTATAGGCGCAAAGTTCAAAAGCCAGCACCTGTGATGGTATGGGGGTGTATTAGTGCCCAAGGCATGGGCAACTTACACATATGTGAAGGCACCATTAATGCTGAAAGGTACATACAGGTTTTGGAGCCACATATGTTGCCATCCAAGCAACGTCTTTTTCATGGATGCCCCTGCTTATTTCAGCAAGACAATGCCAAGCCACATTCTGCACGTGTTACAACAGCATGGCTCTGTAGTAAAAGAGTGTGGGTACTAGACTGGCCTGCCTGTAGTCCAGACCTGTCTCCCATTGAAAATGTGTGGCGCATTATGAAGCGTAAAATACGACAACGGAGACCCCGGACTGTTGAACAACTTAAGCTGTACATCAAGCAAGAATGGGAAGGAGTTCCACCTGAAAAACTTCAAAAATGGGTCTCCTCAGGTCCAAAAGGTTTACTGAGTGTCGTTAAAAGGAAAGACGATGTAACACAGTGGTAAAAAGGCCCCTGTGCCAACTATTTTGCAAAGTGTTGCTGCCTTTTAATTCTAATTCTTTTTAATTAAGTTAATGATTATTTGCAAAAGAAAAAAAAAGTTTCTCAGTTTGAACATTAAACATCTTGTCTTTGGAGTGTATTCAATTGAATATAAGTTGAAAAGGATTTGCAAATCATTGTATTCTGTTTTTATCTACGATTTACATAACGTGCCAACTTCACTGGTTTTGGGTTTTGTATATAAAACAAACGCCCACAATCAGCTAAACTTATTTAGGATTGGAAGCCAAACATGCTGAACAGGTGATGTTGCCTTTTGAACATGATCAATACAAGACAGATCACTGTAAGGCATTAGACCACATTAATGCACACAGAACAAAAAAAAAATTAGAAACTAAGTAGTTAAAAAATGACAGCCATCTTCCTTCTTGTTATATGATAAATATTGAATTCATAAAGTATACCCAATTTGAAGCCTTCTGCCTGAAACAGTGACACCATACCTGGGTTTGGCTGGAGGTATTCTGTGGTTTTGGACAAGATGTCAAAAACAGATTTGTTGGTTACATCAATTTTCTGGAACAAAAATGAATGTATTTTAGCAAGAAATTCACAAAATCAAACAGAGGGTTATTTAGCTATTACCAATGATAGCGCACAGGTTTTTTTTATTATAAAGAACAAACATTCATCCCCGTGTCAGGGCATTCTTGATGTTGTACACTGTGGTGATGGAGGAGATTAGCCGCTCTCACCCGCTCCATTTCCATGAAGTCCTCATCCAGCTTCGTCCCCTCAGCGCCGCTGATCTTCTCGCTCAAGAGCTACAACACAAACACGAGCGCAAATTACACACAGAAAAGTACATCAGCGCGAGGGGATGTGACCGCCAGTGGTAATGGCTCCAAGGGCATGGTGTGAGATGGTCATCAGCTTCAGACAGATAACTTAGTACATCCTTCTCTAAAAAAGGGGTTACACTCCACCGAGGATAAGAATCCTAGCAAGACAGGTGGAAAAACTCCAGTAAGGAGGACTTAAATGTCCACAGTGATGAATGGGGAGCAGCCAGTGATAATGATGGGATTAGCAGCGGCACACGGCCCTGGGCACGGCAGGTCCCCGCAAACAGACTGATAGCTGTTGCCCAGGGAATAGAATTGTGACCAGCGTGTTTCGTGTGAACGCAGATGATAAGAAAATACGTGACGCGAGTTTCCTTGCTCCATAAAGAGATTAACGGGGAAAGCGCCTACATTTTTAATGACACAGCATTTGACGAAAGTGTGTGCGCTGTGATGCATACCTATGTGCATCGAGCCTACTTCAATGAAAAAGATCTCTATAGCATTCATAACTGCTTCTATAACCAATAAAATACTACACTCTACAGAGATAATGCGATTGCACGCAGATAAAATAAAAGATATAGAGATGATGCACAGCAGCGTGGGACCTGTCCAAATGCATCTTTGGTCTGAGATGTTCTTTTCTGGTCCAGTTAAGATTTCCATGACTTTAAGGGCCACAAAAGATAACGATCATATATAATTATAAATGACAGTGGTTACAACATTCCCTTTCTGTAAAGGACTACAACTCTGCATGTTGCACAGATCTATTATTAAACACCTTGACGCACAGAAATAGCACGCATTTAAACTCGAGGCCATCTGGAATTGCACCAGCCCCGACAGTGATGCTGGTATTGTTTTCAGGACGACAGTCCTCATTATAATACGTTCAGCGCTCAAACCACACCCATCTTCAAACTCAGCCTTCCTTTTTATCCAAACAACCGACCTGAAATGTTTGCTGACTGGATCTTAAAAGGTTGTGATGCAATCATGTTCACAAGAGTTAACCATTAACAGACACACTGAAATACATATGAAGACCACAATGGAAAAATGATCAGACACATTTTCATGTTGTGGAGAAATTCTTAGAAACAAAGTAATGAAAAAATATGCAAAAATATTAAATATAATAATACGTAATGTAATTATATACCATTATAAATATAATTTTACGGAATTTATAAAATGTGCAAAAATGCAAAATTTGGACTTCGTGGTCTTCATATGAATGCTTGCAAAAATATTCAGAACATCTTTCACAGTAATTTATAGTTGTTTTACAGTAGTGTTGCTGTAGTTTGCCCTGATCTCTCTCTCACACACACAAACACACACACAAACACGCACACACACACGCACACGCACACACACACATCAACTGAATACAATACCAGCATCACCACTGCGGCCGGTAACCAGCATGTATTTTAAGGCCGGTCAAGGCCCAGATCAGCCAGACAGACCTGTTCAATTAATTATAGGGAGCTAATTATAGGGAGGTAATTATTTCAGTATAGCTTCGTGTTACATCTATATGGCGTGATCCCAGTACTATAACAACTCCAACATGATGCCTGTGGCCTTTATTGATGATACTGGAGAACAAAAGTGGAAAGTGGCATTCTGACTGCCTAAGCAGTCATTTGTACAATGTTGAACTCAACAAAGGCCTGAAAAAAGCTTTAAATGTATAAACATACCAACAGAAATACGGACATGCCGCATCAAGCAAAAGCACTAATTCAAGATGTAAACGACTCAACATAATTTTCTTCTTTCATTTTTACATCAAATTTGAGTCAAAAACAGGTGGTCATCCTTTCAGACAGACACTGTAACCAAACTGACCACTAGACAAAAACTGCAGGATTTTCATTCACAAACGACTATCAGCAAAGCTAACCCAGCACAGTTAATAAACGGCCTTCATCATTAGAAGGGCAAGGCGCAGCTCTGCATCTTGTAATTTCCTAAAACGTTTTACAGCAGTTTGTCACGAGTTTTAACATTATATCAATAGTATTATCCCCTCAGTTATGCTACAACTCATTATTTCAAAGTTTCGCTTGTCGTTATACTGAGAGAACGTCCCAGCAGATCATGCCTTCGTTGACAAACCTTCATATATACAACAAAATGTTTCCATTGAAAGAGCAACCACAAAACATCCAACATGGTGACGATGACCATATTTCAAAAATAAGGTTCACATAATTAAATCTCATTTGGCTTTGCAGTATCTTCAGTAAATATACTGACTATCTCCAAAGGAATACAAAAAGTCATCAATGACCTGGAAAGCAGAGTCATAATGACAAATATAAATAGCAACGTGTATTCTGATAATCCACTCAAATGATCAATTATTCATTCTCTTCAAAGTCTAAGATTTCCACAGACTTAAAGGAGCTGTGTCAGGATTACTGCACATGCTCAGAACGTACAACCCAAGAAAGTAAATCTGCTTGACTGCAAGTCATAATCTGATTCCATCACTGCCAATCAGTCTTTATTTTGCATTGTATTTATACATTTTAATTACTCCAACATTAATGCTTTTTACTTGAAGGAGCTTTCTACGGAAATTTGAGGATTCAATGCGCTATTTAAAGCTGTACCAAAGGGATACAAAGAGTGTAAGCTGGTTTGCTATCGCCAAAAATCACAGAAGAATAAAAATACCTTCTATAGTTGCAGTTGAACTGATTTACTTCGTTCAAAGTTGCGAGCATGCCCAGTAATCCTGACACAGCTTCTTTGAGCCATTTGATCAAATATAATATAACAAAAATAAATGACATAGGCTTTTACTTGCTCACACTGAGAATTCTAATTGAACACACTTATGCTACCTTAGTGTCTCCAGCCTCTCGTACTTTTACAATGTCGACTCAGGAGTTTTACTGCTCTTATTACTGTCAACACGCAAACTATAAAATAATTGCAATCTTCAAAAATTTAAGGGTTGAGGATTCCCTTGCATAAATACAGGTGCATCTATTTCAATATTGTGAGAAAAACAAGTAATTTCATGCAAATTATGGCTTATCCTGGGGCAGGGACCTATCTACAGTACTGACTGGAACAGGAATGCAACATCTTTAGCCCTGCATTTATGACCCACATGATACAAAAGCCTGCTTGCACTACGATAGTTGGCTAGAAATACCATTCAAACGCAAGCATGTAACAATCCAAAAGCGGCTAATATGGATTCTAGGCTAAAACATTCCCACAGGGTCACAGCAAATTCAAGTTATCTTGCCGCAATTGTAGCATGATATAGTTCTTAGCTGTTTTGTTACCACATAACTAAACAACGAGAGAAAATGTGAGACAATTGCAACATAAATGCCACAGTAAGTGATCCAGAACATTTTTTTCATGAAAAATGCCATGCGAGAACTATGAGGAGCTCCAAATCAAGCATTCAACCATCTCAGCTCACTGCACTTGAAGTTTCTGCAATCTGGTGTCAACAACCATACGATCCTCAATGAGATCAAACCCGCTCCCCAACGAACCACCATCTACAGTCACGTGAGAAGCATTACCGAGGGGTTCAATTAGGTCCATGCTACTTTAACCCCATAAAACCTACGGACACCCATCAAAACTTAGGTGAAAATTTAGAGTTTAAGGGGTTAAAACAGCCAACCCAACATCGCTGGAACGCTGAGTTGCTAATCGGCTTAGTCGTAATTCTGTCTGAATTTGATTAAGGCTGTTTCAGAGCAGCAAGATCACTGTAGTACATTACTTTGCTTACATGGTTAAAGTTATTGTACTACCCCCTCACATGCCAGACGTACTCTGTGGTCAGGTCTACTTGAGTCCTGTGGTTTGTTTGGAACAAGACACCATTATTCAGCAATTCTAACTGAGATTGTTAAACATACACTTCAGTGGGAGATTAGCAAGAGAAAGAATGCAAGCTTGTACTTCAGCCAATCAGGTCAGTGATAAGTGAACCAGAACATATCCAACAGTGATCTGCGGAACTGCCATTGAGTTTACTGCAAATATACACAGGATATTTCCTTAAAGGATTTAGACCTAAAAGACTAAAAAAATAAATAAATAAAACAATGTTGACATCATCTCAATGAAGCTGAGAAGCTGAGACTTTGAAAACATACAATGAAAAAGTGAGGGCTGCCACAATGACAAACGTACGGATGCTGGTAATGAAGGTGCTCATGGAAAATTTTTGAATAAAAGAATGAAAGGGAATCAAATTAAATGTTTCCCTGCCTTAAATATCAGAAGTATAAATTTGCACGTGTAGCTACACAAACCCCTTCCCATTTTAACTGTCTACAATAACTTATGAATGCATAGGTATAATAATCTGCAGAACAGACATGCTGTCTTTCAAGAAAACTACACTGGCCCGCTAAGTTCACATTCAAGCCAGTTTTTAAGATCCATTTGCCAAAGCATGACACAATCTCCTAGAAAATCACCATTCACTGGGTAATTTTTTTCCATTAGGGGCACAAACAGTGAAAATTCATTACCAGGCCTGTAAATTTTTAGTAGGTTAGTGCTTGGAAAAAAATATATATATTTGCCAAGTTATAAAGCAGGTTAAGCCCCAAAAAGCTCCAAAATATTAGATCTAAATTTCATCTTCTTTTTTTGTACTGCAGCATTCAACGTCGGTTTTGCTTTGATTCAGCAATGTCCGAAATCAGGGTGGATTCACTGTCGGGCTCATATTTAAGTATATTTCCCTTAACCACAACCTGAGGAACAGTTGTCTTAACCATTATTGTCAGGTTTATTAATTCCAAAAAACCAAATATCATTATCCTCCCAAGAGTCTGAAAAAAATCCATTTTTGTTGGTGTCCTGGAAAATCCACTCCACTCCGTTACCACCTAATGTAGTGGCTCCCCCTGGCTGGAGACAGGGAAACCAGCAGATTTGGTCCCTACTGAAAAACATATACGTTACCCCCTTTCCTTTCTCTGTATTTTCATTTATAACTGTGAAGTCGGGTAAGGATGCTTTTTCATTTCCACTCCGTTACTTGTAGCCATTTCCATGGAAACGTAGGAGCAACTTTTTTAAGTGACTTTTTAAAGAAGTAAAGGAGGTCCTTAGGGACATCAATGGGAATCATCAAGTTCTGCCTCACTGCATGGTGACCCATTTACTTGAAAAACACTCCACTACCATTTATAGTAACAGAGTTGAGTTAATTGGTAACAGAGTGGAAAAAAATTGGTCTTCTTCACATTTGGACAAGGGCAAAACCTGCAGTACATTCCTCACTATACTCCTGGGTCTGTCCAAGCAAAAGGGTAGGTTTGCAAACCCTCAACTTCCACCCCTCATCTTTTCTGAATGGGTGGGTCGGATGCATAATTTAAGCTGATTAGTATTTATTACACAACCCAGAGAGATAACAGAGAAAACTTTATGCCCCTCACATAAACCACTGAAAAGTTATCTCAGGGGCAATTTTTATGCTTATTTTTGTGACATTCTTGAGTACGTCGAAGGAGAAGCCTTATTAGCACCTTAAGGGCATTCCTTTCATATTAACTTAATTTTCTACTTGAAAATAAGCGTTTGAAGATTTTATTCCATACAATGATTCAAATTTAGGTGTAAGTAGAAAAAAATGATGGGGGGGGGGGGTTCCGTATGTGATGCTGTCCCGTCCATCAGCTACCCCATGTACATTCTTATCAAATATCATAAAATAAACACTTTGAAAGTAATTTTTTGTTTTGAGCTTCTGAACTATTCATCTCCTTGCACCATAAGTGGTGTGATGGTTTGTTTCTTGCGTAGTTACAAAGAGAAAAGAGAAACACGTATTATTTCAGCCGCCCGGAATTCCGTCAATCATCACATTACATGACCGGCATTTTTGGATGCTCCTCTATTAAAAACCGCCAGAAATAAAACAAATTCATTAAATTTGGATGAATATAATTTCCTAAGTTTTGTTCTGTTGATTTTTATAGGTACATTTTCTCAGGTTTATCGCAATTCTTAGGGCTAAACTTTCTGTAAAGGTATGTCATAATCTGCAGCTGTTTGTAAAATAAAATACTGTTTACATTATATTTCGATTTATTACCTTATTACATGTACACTTGGGTACAATTCAATGACCAGGCAAAGCCAAAGTAGTGTTACAAACATTACAAATGCAACAATTTCCACTCCATTACTGGCATATTCCACTCCGTTACTAAATTCCTCTACTCTGTTATGAAGGCCATGCTAGACGTAATTACTGCATGTCTCCAACATTATGAACTAGAATGATTTTTACACGTAACAAGAAGATCAGAGGGATCTAATAGCTGCGACCTGGCCTAGCATCCGTCACGTGGTCTAGTGTCCATGACTGGTGGTTTCTTGTACAAGTGTGACCTCGAAATTGGCAAATGACCTTGAAAATGAATAGGGAACCCTTCCTCTGTACCAAGAAGCTTGTTGTAAGATTTAATAGCCATCCATGAAGTTAAACTCGAGTTACAGTGCGAAAACTGTGAAATCGGGGCAAAATCGACACTTTTTTGACCGGTGTGACCTTGGGATTCGACAGATGACCTTAAAAATCAATAGGGAACCCCTCCTCTATACCAAGAAGCTTGTTCTAAGATTGCATAGCCATTCATTGAATTAAACTGGAGTTACGGTGCAAAAACTGTCAAATCGGGCAAAATTGACACTTTTTTTACCTGTGTGACCTTGGGATTTGACAGATGACCTTGAAAAACAAAAGGGAACACCTCATCTATGCCTAGAAGCTATTTCCAAAATTTCATAGCAATCCATGAATTCTAACTGGAGTTACAGCGCGAAAACTCGCAAACAATGTCCTGACCTGTGAACTTGACCTTTGACCTCGACCTTGTGCATGGACATCACTTTGGTGAAGGTGAATAACTCCTGAAAATTTCATGATGATACGACGACAGGAACATGGTCAAAAAGGTGTCACAGACGGACGGACGGACAGACGGACAGACAGACAGACGCGTTCATAGAACTGCTTGGTCGCAGCAAAAAACAGATGTCTCCCCCTTCCCCCATTTCACATTTTAGAGTTATGGTCTGGAAACGAGTCCCACCCTTCAATATGCCCAAGTCCAAATTGTTGCCATGGAAACAGAAAAAATAAAATTCAAAAGCAGTTCAAACCCTCAAAAGGCACATCTACATGTTATGGAGAGACACTATATCAAATTTGGTGAGAATCGGTCGAACAGTTTTAGAGATAAGCTCCGGAAACAAATGGGAACGGCGACGCCCACGGGAATTCAGGCAAAAACAATATGTCTCCCCCACCCAGGAAGGGGGAGACATAATGACTGAGTATCTTCAACAGAAGTGACAGAACTATAAAAGATCTGTTTGGATATGGTTACATGTGCATATCATTGTACTTTCAGTTTTGGCTGAAAAAGTAACAGAGTGGAAAGGCCATGTGAAAAAAAATGCCCATCGCCAAAAGAACAGGAGAAATCCACCTCTGCTGGTAGACTGGTTGTACACGACAGGGCCTACCCTGTCTATCAGAGTTTATTCAGTTAGATTCTGCAACCTTTTTAATCAGTCATTTGTGATGTTCTAGTTGTGCCTATTTTGACAAATTCATCCTACTACAGTTTTGATCAGCTGGAGCCTGCATATCCATAGCACTACTTCTGCAGAATTGCAAACCCACACATCACTGCGCTGACTCTCGTAGATGCACAACTAAAAGGCCTACTGTGTACTTGTCAGTCTATGGCGTTTGTGCCTACATGCTATAGCACTTATTAGCGCAGAGGATCTCATGCCACTGAATCCTTTTCTCTTGCCCTAGGTCAAGTCCCACAAACATGAAAGTCAACGTCTGAATGGCTAATGATTTCTTTTCCATTAATATTGCATAAGGTGTCCATTTTAGACCCTGAAGGTGTGATGCCTTTTGTATGGCCTGGAAACATGGCTGCGTCTGAATGCCTGTCTTTGTCATAGAAGTCACATTATGCCTGATATCTCATTTCTTAAGTGACGAAAGCACCCAGACCTGTTCGTGATAAGGACGATATGAGATGAGAAGGCCAACCCCCCCCCCCCCAAAAAAAAAGACTCAGAATATGAAAAGAAAGAGTTAACATATATTAAAGACTCTCTCATTGGTTGCTAGTACTAGCTCTTCATTGGAGTAGCGGAGTGTGTGTGTGTGTGTGTGGGGGGGGGAGTGCCACAGGCTGGTCGCTTCTGTGTTTGTACTGTGCAAAAAGTGGGAGTTGGACGACCAGCCAGAGCCATGCTATGTCGTCAAATCAAATTATTATTGCCAACTGTTTGATATAATCCATGAGACCAGATGCCAAGATAGGACCTTTTAATATGGTGAACAAGCCATTACCATGTCTGGGGTTTAGAACACCATCGGTAGTTCAATAACCATGTCAAACAAGGTGGCTAGCTAACTTTAGCTACAGTAAACTAGCAGCAGAAACACTGCACCAAGAATTGAGCGCTATAAAGGCTGTCGGACTGCAAATTATGACAATTTATACAACCTAATCCAGCGTCTGGAGTTATGTACAACGTGATCTGCCATTTTAATCAAACTCTCAGCAATTACAAAATTAGATGGTGATTGGCAGCCATGGCTCCGGCTGGCCCGCTATCTTACATTGACTGTGACGCAGCAGCAACCAGACTAAAGCTCCCTCATGCCAAAAACAGGGTCTAAACAAACAAGAAATAGAGCAAATAACCTGTAAAAGGTTGGAACAACTTCTCGAAGATAAATTTCCAGAAAAATCAAAGGAAGAATAAAGAAAGGATTTTATGCATTGCATATACTGTATTCGTGAAATACAATTTTTTTAAAAAGATATTAATGAATGCAAACTCTTCATACCAGGAACTGATTGTTTTTCTCTCAACCCTTAATTTCTGGAGTTGGTTTTATTTAACTTTGGCTTTCAATAAATGTTTTTATTAGTTACCATGATTTTAGTTGTTTGCAACATACTTATTTTTTCATTTCGGTTCTGTCTTGACCCCATATATCCCTTTTTAGCCAAAACTAATTACTAAGTGCACATGCAGTATGACAACAGAGTCTATGAGGCAATGTGTTGAAATAACTGCACAACCTGATGACTTGGTTGTACAAGAAGGAAGTGGCACCAAAAGGGCAAGCGCTCAACAGGATGCAATCTGCATGAGCTGAGCTTGAGGTGTTCTTTTTTTAATAACAGAGAGGAAAAGTTGTCCTTGCTAATAGCATATAATTACCAACCAAGAACAATTAATCCTAAAATTTTCACGCTGAAAATTTTCTATTGTCATATAGAGGAAAGTTACATCAGCGTTTTTGTCTGGCATCAACAGTGAACGTGAACTTCCCCTTTCTTCCATCACTAATAAAAGAGGCTTCTCTGCTTTTAGTACATTCAAAAAGAAGGAAAGAGAACCAAATACAATCAACAAGCAAAGAGTTAATACTATAGAAGGCGGTAAAAATACTGTACGTGGTACACACAGGAAATGGTGAGTTAAGGGATAAACATTCCGTCAGTGGTGACGATATCTGTGATGGTCCTGCCCTACAGGCCCTCCCCCCTCCTGCTTGCACCTCCACCTCACACCTCACGCCACAGCTGCTGTTCATTGAGGTGGAGGTGCTATTGAGAGTGCATTCTGGTTTCGATTCTGAGTGTGATGGTGACCTGTCTGGAGCCGCTGCTCCTCTGGTTTTGGTTTTAGTTAATTGTTTATTTATATTTTTACTCAGTCTGTGCATGTGGGGCCCTTTTTCTGGTGTTTGGGTACATGGTCCTAGTGCCCGCCGCCTTCATGCCTTCTGCCGGCGGGACTAAACCATGACAATATCGCTGAATGAATCATACAGTGGGCTCCAAAATGACCTGCAACCCTGCCAGGCAATGCACAAACAATGCATTAAAAAAATTCTACAAAGTATATCTATAGAGAAACTCTAAATGACAACCTGTCAAAAATACTGAACAATATTCATGTTCCAATGGAACCAACCAAAATTATTCGTGGATTAACTCGTTAAGATTAATGACAAAATGAATTCCACCAAGTATCAGGACACAATCTGGCTACCTCAGCCAAAAGACAGGATTGACCATAGGTGGACTTTCCAACAAGACGATGATCCAAAGATCCACAGAGAAATGGTTCGGTGACAACAAAATCAACGTTCTGCAGTGGCCATCTCAGTTGCCAGACCTCAATCCAACCGTCGGCTGAGTTGAAGAGGGCAGTTGATAAACACAAACCCAAGAACGTGAAGGATCTTCAAAGGGTCTGCATAGAAGAATGGTCCAAAATCCCCCCAAATGCGTGCCTTAACCTTGTCAATAATTACTGGAAAAGACAGCTGCACTTCTCTTCCAAACCTAGTGAGGCCTTTAGGTTGTCCAGGCTCCTTGACTGTCTTAATGCCATTAGGGTCAGGACCACAGCCAGCTATCTACAACTAAATGACAGTAAAACAGAAGTTCTTACTATTGCTAAAGAAAAACATGTTCCTACAATCATGCAACACATTGGACCCCTCACACCAATAGTACACTCCAATATTCGTAATCTCGGTGTTATCTTTGATTCATCACTTTCACTTGACCTTCATATAAAGCAGCTGACAAGATCTTGCTTCTATCATTTAAGAAACATCAGCAAACTTAGAGCATTTGTTACAGCAACAGAACTCGAAAGGATCACTAACGCACTCATCTCATCCCGTATCGACTATTGTAACAGCCTCTTCACCTCACTCGGTATGTCTGCCATAAACCGGTTACAGTCAATACAGAATGCCGCTGCTCGTGTGCTCACCAGGTCAAACAAACGCTCTCACATCACTCCCATACTAAAATCTCTACACTGGCTTCCCATTGTTTACAGGATTAGATTTAAAGTTCTCACCTTCAACTTTATAGCACTTCATGGACAGGCCCCCAAGTATTTAACTCATTCACCCATACCTGCCTACCCGTTCACTAAGATCCAACTCAACTAACCTGCTGTCTGTACCAAGGTTGAGTCTTTTAAAAAACAGTTAAAAACATAATTATTCAAAAGCCTGTCTGAACATTTACTATGCGCATTGCCATTGATTTGTAAATGATTTTTATCTATTCTTCAATAATTTGTATCTGGTCACTGTTTTTAATATTGCTTGTTTGTTTTTTGCATTTGTGTTGCTCTTCTTTTGATGTAAAGCACTTTGTGACCTCAGTCTGTGAAAATTGCTCTATAAATAAAGTGTATTTACTTGCTCCATGATGTTATCCTTCCCAGAGAAGGTTGCTCTAAGTACTAAATGAAGGATGCCAATTATAAAGAAACCTTGATTTTGTTGAAATTTCTTTTGTGTTCAATGACTTTTATGATTTTGGTTGTTTTCATCCAAACATTAATGAAGTATTTCACACATGTCGGCATATTCCATTTCTCTGTAAGTATATTGTTTATATATTTATTGTATTGTTAGTGCATTGCCAGTCAGGGGTGCCAATAATTGTTGAGCCCACTCTACAATTCCTGAAAGCACGATTGAAGTGGAGTTATTCCGACGAGGCAGGATGACACAAGGCTAATCAAGATACTGCACGCGGGGCTTTTATCTGGTGTGCAAATGTGGGACAGTCCTAAAGGAGCCCTGCAGTGGGGGAAAATGAAAATGCGTTGCCTCACTGAGCCAAGCCTGTTTTAGAACCAGCATGATCAGCTCTTCCCCTTAGTGCCAAACAAGAAAAATCTGTCAGGCTAAGAGCTGGGAGAACTCCACTGCCAATAACCAAATGCAACAACCTCCCCACCCTCCAAAAAAACAAATTTTGCTTCTTCCCTCCCTCCAGATGAGGCCAACTTCTGCCGTATGAGGTTTTAGAACTGTGCAGATCAGATGCCTCCCGATCAAAGCAAAATACTGCATGTGCATGAGAGAAGCTAGCAGCAATCGGCATGATTGTCTCATCCTCCTTTCTATGCAAAAGTAGTTATGCACTGCGCCAGCTCAGGCCTTGCCAAGAGCTTACAGGATACCCTACAGCTTTAGCCAGGCAGCACTTGACAGACAATCAATAGGATGTCGAAAGGCATCGGATGAAAAGCCATTAGGCTGAAAATATTACTTTTTCAGGTGCCATTAACTTCACAATATTTGGAAGCACATACAGAATCCAGACTCTCAGTTCATTTTTCAATTCGGCACCAGCTCAAGCATGTGGATGAGTAGGTTGTTTCGATGTCTACTCGAGCTACAGAGATCTTACAGGTTGATCCCGCGTTCCAAACTAATATATCATAGGTTATTTCCAAGTCAAATGACATCCACAAAGATTTTATAGATTCAGAGGGGCTGACAGGGTGAGAGACTGTAGTGACAGTACCATTGGAAGAGCTATAGCGCACACACACACCCACCCCCCTCCACGAGATGTGCTAGACAGCTGAGAGGTCACCAGGCCAGGGAGCACCCTCAGCACTGAGGGATTCAGTAAGTGAAGGACTATACCACAATACCAACTGCGGCGTTCACATTTGGCTTGAAAGCAGAGAAGCATAGGGATTTAGCGCCCAGGACGGTTTATCCTTGCAAGAAACCAACCATATGCTTGTGTGCAGAGGAAGTAATATGTCATTTTTACTGGCATCAGGTTCGGATGTCAGATTTAATTAACGTAAGAAAATTGGAGCCAGTATTAGAATTACTTGCTGCTTGCCATTTATTTTCCAGTTTTGAGATCTCCTCCCTTCTGCACATCGCTCTTGAACACTGTCAGTTTATATGACCCCGACAGCAACACTTCCATAATGTTAATCTGTAACATCTGACCTAAATATCAGAAATATCATATTTAATCAGGAAAAAACTACATTTAGAAACTTCAGAAGCTCAAGGAAATGCCGCAGATCTCACATGAACCAGAGTTTCTGGGACGCTACCCTAGAGATGCACAGAGCCAGACAGGGTACATGAGAACAGGACACTGCGATAGACTGGCACTGGACTGCCATGAAACCGCGTGTGAATTGCGTACAAAAATCACACAAACTAACAGTTACTCGGCCATGATGCCCAGCCCAGAACAAGCTAGCAGAAATGGCACACTCTAGCTCGAAAAACCACAGGACATGGTTTTTTAAGAATCGCTGATGTGGTTTATTATGATCATACTCAGGAAATCTGAACATGAGCCATTCTTCACATGCTATATGTTTCTAACACACAAGCCCTGCTACAGCTCATTCTCTTCACAGTCCATTATCTGTACACAATTAGACAACACTGTACTTTTTTAAATTAATTTGTGTTTGGGAAGGAATGTTCTATGACAGCTTTGGTGTATAATGAAATACAACAGCCTTGGGATATTTTTTCTGGATTTTTGGCGAAATTCCCAAAGAACCAGCTGGCCATAGACCACAAAAGTCCCTTGCCAAAGAACGGAAGCTCGCACACAGAGATGTAGGCATTCACAAACGGACGGAGACGGCCGAAATCAATAGTCCAACCTAAATCAACAGGTTGGGTGGTAAGGTACTAAAAAGCTGAAGAAAAAAGTCAAACTTTTTTTCTTTTTTGCGCAGAAATCTCACAGCTCTCTATTTGGACTACGATGGCGGGTACATCATTTCTACAGCAAGCAGGCTGTAAAGGACTGCCACTTCAAGAGTGAGAAATTAAGCTTTAGCAAAGACTGAAAAACATGCACAGGCAATCAGCACCATACCCACCCTCTGCATCCCAGCAGCGCAAGCCCCATGACACTACGAAATGGGCCCAGCGACACAACAAAATGGTGCTTTACGAGACAATTAGCCAGCATCATTACAGGCTTTCCAATATCCACACAATCTCGAAAACAACACACATCAAAAACTTACACCGAATCCATGTCCAATGCTAAAAACAATACCTAAAGCAGTCATGTACACTATGTAGGCCCAATGCTCACATTACATATTAGGCCTGCTTACACAGACTTGCAGTCTATAAACGAGCCCAGTGTTTTCAATTCAGGTGAGCGAAGAGTGCAGAACCTAAACCATATGGGTCATTCCATGTCAAATCATCAGATATACAAAACATCTGTCACCATGTAGTCATAGATCGCTTCCACATTGTCACATAAGATAAATATGCATGAATGATGAACAAATCCAAAATTTCAGCTCATTCAGACCAAAAATGAATTTTTGGTGAACTATTTTCTAAAGGTACAGTCCGACAGTTTTGTGTCAATTTTTTTTTTAACAAATTCACATCAATTTGCATTCTTCATGTATTTAACATGGCATAATTAGTACAATTTAGTATGTGATTGACTAATGATTCAAAACGCTTAAAATGTTGCATAGTTAAAGGTGTAAGAAGCTGAAAGTGCTACGCGATTCTCAAGATTACCCCACCCCTGTTCAGACACCCAAAACATTTATACTGGTCAAAACACATAAACAATTTTCAGAGTGGTCTTTCTACTATAATAGAGGAATCAGTAAAAAAAAATACAAGAAAATCCAAGCTGTGCCCCAGGAGATACGGGGGTTTGAGCAGGTGGAAATGTCCTGCACATTTTAGTTTTTTTTCCCCCACATTTGGCAAGGTACTGACTGCAGTTGGTGATGAATTCGTGGTGAATTCAGCCTGATTTATATTCAGCAGAAGCAAATGAATGGAAAAATGCCAGAGAGCCTACGCAAGGGTTTACATTGGGGGTGCTTTGGGGACCTAAACATGGAGCTGCTGAACAAAAGGCACTTTTGGTGTCCTCATAACTCCACAACCAAGAAAGAAAGTAAAATGGACAGCATTTTCTGATTGAGTTTCAAAAGCTATAGGTGAAATAATAAAAAAGTTATGCCATGTTAAATACAAGAAAAATGTAAATTGATGTGAATTCATTGAAAAACATTGACACAAAACTGACGGACAGCACCCTTGGAAAATAATTCACCAAAAATTAATTTTTGGTCCGAATGAGCTGAAATTTCAGATTTGTCAGTGATATATATTTGCACAGCTGCACACAAAAAAATTAGCAAAATTGAGAAGGTGGTGGTAAGACCCGTTTGATGATCTGACATGGAATGAGCCAAATGATTCAATGTTCATTTCTTAGGCTAAAACACTGAGCTGCAACCTCAGAGGCCAGAACAATAGCCTTGGACTGATGAAAACCGCTTTCTAATCGCTCACAAAGTATTGTGATAAAGCCAGAAGCTTTCAGAACAAGTGTTTGCCACTAAAGGTGGCCATGTCCCCCGCCGTTTCATTAAATACCGCTTCAGTAAATACCACATACTTCAATGTAATAACAAGAGTTTGTAAAAGTGGCCAAAGTGGCGTGGTGACCTTGAAAATAAGGTCAAGGTCACCCATATCTACTGGTGTCTGCGTAATGTCCCAATGCAGGCTGATACCAAATTTTAAAACTGTAGGTGCAATGGTTCATGAGATATCGCGTTAACAAGAGTTTGTAAAAGTGGCCAAAGTGTCGTGGTGACCTTGAAAATAAAGTCAAGATCACCCATATCGAGTGAGGTCTGTGTAATTCCTCAATGTAGGCTGATACCAAATGTGAAGACTCTAGGTGCAACGGTTCATGAGGTATCGCGTTAACAAGAGTTGGAAAAGTAGTCAAAGTGTCGTGGTGACCTTTAAAATAAGGTCAAGGTCACCCATATCGACTGGTGTCTGCGTAATGCCCCAAAGTAGGCTGATACCAAATGTGAAGATTTTAGGTGCAACGGTTCATGAGATATCGCGTTAACAAGAGTTGGAAAAGCAGTGAATGTGTCGTGGTGACCTTGAAAATAAGGTCAAGGTCACCCATATCGATTGGTGTCTGCGTAATGCCCAAATGTAGGCTGATACCAAATGTGAAGACTCTAGGTGCAACGGTTCATGAGATATCGCGTTAACAAGAGTTGGAAAAGCAGTCAATGTGTTGTGGTGACCTTAAAAATAAGGTCAAGGTCACCCATATCGACTGGTGTCTGCGTAATGCCCCAATGTAGGCTGATACCAAATTTGAAGACTGAAGGTGCAACGGTTCATGATATGTCGCGTTAACAAGAGTTTGAAAAGTGGCCAAAGTGTCGTGATGACCTTGAAAATAAGGTCAAGGTCAACCATATCCACTGGTGTCTGCGTAATGCCCCAATGTAGGCTGATACCAGATTTGAAGGCTCTAGGTCAGGGGTGTCAAACTCACCCGTAAACGGGCCAAGAGGCTGCAGGTTTTCACTCCAACAATGCAGAAGCGCACCTGATACAACTAATCAGTCGTGCAGGCCTAGATCAGTTGATTAAATCAGTGCTTTCAGGTGAGCTTCTGCTTGGTAGGATTGAAGACCTGCAGCCTCTTGGCCCGTTTACGGGTCAGTTTGACACCCCTCCTCTAGGTGCAACGGTTCATGAGATGTCGCGTTAACAAGAGTTTGAAAAGTGGCCAAAGTGTCCCGGTGACCTTGAAAATAAGGTCCAGGTCACCCATATCAACTGGTGTCTGCGTAATGCCCAAATGTAGGCTGATACCAAATGTGAAGACTCTAGGTGCAACGGTTCATGAGATATCACGTTAACAAGAAACCGTACGGACGGACGCTGCTGAATACATAGTCCCCTGTTCCGCGTTGCGTTGGGGGACAATGACACCACTCGCCTAACGATTTATCATTAGTACCGGCAAGCCAGAGACGGTGTCCTGTCCTCAGGCAACAACAGCTGGATCCCAACAAGCTTTATCACGGCAAATAGAGGAAACACAGCTCAAGACAATTACCATTAGTCCATTATAGATCAGTCAATCACGCTTCCCTCAAAACAGACACTCACGGAGGACAAGAACAGGCAAACGTAGAGCTGAACCATGCTGGTTTACAAAGCTTTGGTTAATTGAAGGACTTGACCGCGCATAGGCAAAGTTGAGTTGTGAGCTTTATGGAGTAAGGCAGAAACAGAATGATCCTCATTCCTTTTCAGACAGGACAATAGCTGTAGAAAAGAGATCAAGTGAGTTGCTGGCTTTTTCCTTCCTCTCAAGCCATGAAAAATATTAGCAAAGGTCACAAAGAGTTACCCGCTTAAACAATATTTCACTACACTTATCTCAGTTCCTTAGGGTAAGCTTGTTTACACACATTAGGTATGCATGCTGAGAATTGAAAGTTTGAAGTTTGTATTCACTGTTGATAAACCCACAGGGTTAGTTTTTCAGCGCTTTTCTACAGACTGAGATTAAAGTCCATGTCATTGCAAACAGATCATATCATGTACTTGCACAATACACACATTACCATGTAGAAAAAATGATTTTAGGCGTGATATTGAATAGCACCCTAAGTCAGAAACGAATAGCAACAAGTTCAAAAACTAATATGGGCTTGTCATTTAGTCACTGGCAGCCTGGTACTAACACAGCATAAATTTTAGTTTTAAATCCACAAGCATTTTCTTTAAAATCTTCTTTTTGTGCTGGAACTAGCTAAAGGGTTATTTCAGAAGAAGCACAGCAGTACAGCAGCTCCCAAAGTCATTACAGGCAATTAGAGGAGGCCACTGCTTTAGAGCGCAATTTGCTCTCATTCATTATGCAATTCCTTGTTTTGAACAGAGCAAAGCTTGAAATAAAAAACTATCCTAATGGGAGACCTTTAACAATAACAGTGAATACTCTCACAGTGATGTCACATGCATGTCAGTGTAAGGACTGTCATTACCAGAGACATAGTTTAGCCTCCAGCCCAAGAATCGAGCACAGTATTTTCCAGAAGGTCATTGCAGAGTATCAGAATACACTGTGCTGCTTAAGTTTGGATCAGACTGAGCAGTTCCAGTAATGTTCCAGTTCCCCAATGGGATGTCCAGATACTGGCTCAGGAATGCTAACTGGCTGTCTTCGGTTCAACAAACATCTCAAGTCCCCTACACCAGGGAATTCCAGGAAAGAGATGAAATAAAAACACAGGCAGAGCCAGCAGAGGAAATGCATAACATGAGCGCAGTTAGAGCACAGCAGCCCCGCACTGGAAGCTCACCGTATACTTCAAAAACAAACTCCTTCCATACACCAGTATGGTCAATTCAGTGAGAATGAGTACTCTTTTTTCCTTAAAAAAGGGGTGGGGCACCAATCGAGACTGCTATTGTTGACATCAGAGGCTCTGGACCAATTTCACTGATTTGACGTGACATTTTGGGTGAGATAAATGTGCTCCTCTTGATGCAAAATACCTCATACTTGGCTGAGGAAATGCAGCGAGCACCACAATTAATTTCACAGTTGACACATTCTTTGTTATTTAGGGCTTGTTAGCCAAATCAATCGCCGGATCTGAAACCAAGTGAATGAGCATTTTACATGCTGCGGAGGAGACTTGAAGGCAGACAGTCCTCAAAACAAGCAAAAACTGAAGATGGCCGCAGCACTAGCCTGACAGAGTATCACCAGGGAAGATACCCAGCATCTGATGATGACTGTTCAAGCAGTCAGTACATGAAAATGATATGCGACCAATATGTAAAAATGATGACTTTATTCAACATTATACTTAACAGTCCAGTATCTTTTTATGCTCCTGAAAGGGGGGGCATGTACAAAAGGCACTGTCATTTTGAAACAGTTGATCTGATATAGATGAAAGCCCTCAAATTAATATCGACAGTCTGCATTTCAACTAGTTCACTCTTCTGTGGTGATGCAAATCTGCAAGTGCATATTCTGGCAAAGGTTTCTGACACTGGCAATCTTCCATTAGATGAACTCAGCCTCAGGTTATTGTGCATGGATTTCTGTTTCTAAAATGAATAATCAGGGAGGAAATCATTCAAATATCTTAACTCAAAAGGAAGCTTTTTAACTCAGTGAAGTAAGGAATGGGAAATGCATGTAAATGCGACTTTTTAATCTGTAATCTTTCCTTAGGTAAGGGGGAAGCCTGTATTACTGTGGTCACAGGTTGCTAGTCTTTCTGAGTAGTGAAATCATCTTCGTAACACACAGTGGAACAGTAGACAGCCATTGTGTTATGGATTGGTAGCCAGCCAGTTTGGTATTCATTAGTTATCTGAGGCATTAAAAAAGTGGTAAAGTTATGACTGACAGCTGCTCTGAGTCCAGAGTAGTTGTGGAAGTACCTGCAAAATTCTTTTTGGGAATTGTAGCTTGAGTAGGACCGTTGACAGGAGATTCTACCAAATGCGATACACGCGCAAGTCGCCTGGGCCAAGTACAATTGAATATAACCAATTGTAATTTTGGAAATTTTACAAAAATCAATGTTAAAATGCTCACCACTCTGAGCATTGTGTAATGTACAGTTAGCAGCAAAGCTAATGTCGAGAAGTAAAATAAGTAAAAATCGATAACAGGTCATCTTTTTTAGCACTGAAAATCGACAGGAAAATGCTTGCCACTCTGTGCATAGCCTAATGTACTGTTAGCAGCAGAGCTAGCAAACAATGTGAATTCAGAGTCAGGACCTGGTTTCATCTCCAATATAGTGTAGTAGACAGCTAAAATACCAACAGCGCTGTCAATGTCCAAAAATTTTCAGACCTAACAGCATGTCTCTGATAATTTACACTGCTGTACCAAGGCTATGCAAAAGCACACACACAAGAGAGCACAATAACTGAATGCCTTTGGCCAACACCACCCCTGTCCTGTATTGGTCTTACGCTCCTGCGCTCAGTTCTGTGCTCCACACTCGCTGATATGCATTAGTTTGCGACAGCACACACTAGACAAAGGGGAGAACTGCTCCTGGAACAACATTCAGCTCCCCAGAGTGGGCCATCATATAATTCCTCAGCATAATGGAGTTTTAATAGTTTCATGTGGTACATAACGGAGCCCACAGAGGCCCGAGGTAATATCAGCTCCACGCTGAAGCAGTAAACAGGGCCAGTCTCTGAGTGTCTGCTGAATATAAATGCGTGCGCCGTCCTCCTACTGCCTCTCCACAAGCCACCTCCTCCGGAAGAATGGAAATGTCCCTGGAAGCACAGCACTACAGGACAAAGGAGAGGTTTTGAGCAGCCGCGCGACATATATCTGCGCACGTACAGAAAGGCGCAGTGACCATCTAAGGTTTCCTCTGTTTAGCGCATTTAAAAAAAAAAAAAGGCAGGCACAACTCTCTGGACGAAGCTGCTGTCCTAGATGCCTTGCTAGGGGTGTAATTATGGAATAGCCAGCCCTGCCTCCCCGCAGCGCCATGTGCTACGCCGAGCACGACGTGCCAATCAGGGGCAGGTGTTACCATGCAGGTGAGGAGACGCAGCGGACTGATCAACAGTACCCACAAGCCATTGCAGCGGTGGGTGCCATGTGGTTGGGTAAATGCCTGGCTGCTAATAACAGGGTTGTGCTTGGAGTCACTGTCAATGTAAGTGGAGGTGAACTGAAATAACAGGAGGCAGGAGAGAGCCCCCCCCGGGGCCCCCACCACCACACAAAGACAATGAGTCACAGGGCTTTGCACGGTGTCGCCTCCTGTCCTCCGTCCCTCCCTCCCTCGCTCCTGGGGGCCTGCGACCAACCGTTAAAAAGCTCTCACAGTCCGACATCATCTGCCAGCTCGCTCTGTACGTCTGATCGCACGAGCCCATTGTTTTCACCCCCACAGCCCTGGGCGGAGGAATTGGGCACGTGGGTGATCTTGTGCTTGCTATACAGAGAGGACAAGAACACATTTTTAACCAACAGAGAGAGGACGTTTTTGCAAAGTGAGAGCATTTTGAGCAGTTCTTGCAACAGTAAAGGCAAATTATGACTCATTGGAAAAGGTTAGGGTTAAGGTTAGAATTAGGGATAAGTAAAGGCTAAGGTTAGAATTAGGAATAAGTTAAGGATAGGATAACGGTTTCGGTAAGGCATATGTTGGTTATGATTATGATTAAGCAGAAGCTGCCGAGACACACAAAGAATGACTAGAAGTCAATGTAATGCCCTCAAAAGGATAAGAGTATGTGTATATATGTGTGTGTGTGTGTGTGTGTGTGTGTGCCTGTGTGTACATGTGTGTGTGTGTGTGAGTATGTGTGTATGTATGTGCGAATATGAGTGTGTGTGTGTGCACAGGGGGACATGTGACCGGTGTTTCCTGAGAGGCCCAAGCAGTCGCTCCGTTCACGGCTGGGAACATCCAGCAGCCGTCTGGGATAGGCTTGTTTTCACAGGCGGGGGGGGGACAATGGCTGCAGGCTTCCTACAGCATTTCCCCACCCCTCACAAACCCTGCTCGTAATCCCACTTGTTGTGTCAAAGTCCCTGCTCTCCATTTGTGGGTGGCGTTGCAAAACTGGCTGGCAGTGAGCTGAATAATGGTTTCGAGGGCTAACTCAGACCTGCAAACACCGACACTGTCTCATCTACTGCCGTCTCAGACAGGTCTGAGCATTTCACACAGACTTAAACGTCAGCCAGACCCGAGACATTACTTACTGAGAAAGCAGGACAAACCCCACTGAAACCACCTGGCTGAAAAGCACAACAGCCTCGTCTTAAGGCAAAACACATTAAACACACATTTAAGCAAAAGCAACAATCTCAAACGGCTTTCAGACTCATTTAGTGGATCACAAAAAATAGACAGATTGTACCTCGCTGTGCAAGGTGGCAATTGACTATTTAAGCTCGGATTTATGCTGCTTTGGTTTCGCATATTTAACTGATTTTTCCCCCAACTTTATCCAGCATATTTCCCAAAGAGAAAAATATGGCAATGCACAACACAGGCACATTCAGAGCCACTGTTTCCAACATTTCAGATAAAGAGTCTCTTTGCCCCCAGATGTGGATTAAATCCATGAGTCTGCAATGAATTTGGACACCACATTTTCACGCATAAAAATTCTTCCATATTAAACCAGTATATTTCACAGGCTATGATGATGAGAGCTGTTTATCATTCTTGTGGGTTTCCACAGAACTACAGCCATAATGCCTTCCCCTCAGGGTGTAGAAATTTTTAATGTTCTAACAGCTGCTGCCTTTCAGTGCGAATATCTTGCCATTCAGATCCTGACTCCATTCTTCTCCACACTTTTTGTGTTTGTTCATCCACTCGTGCTACACCCCCCAGCCTACCCTAGTCAACCCCCAAGGTCAAAATCGATACGTCTGTTCACAGTCTACCAATTCGGCAAACCTCAGCCAAACCTCCATCACATACAAATTTATCAGCACCACGGAACGTGTCATACCAAACATTCAGTGGCGGGTGATGTGGCGATCTCATGCGAAACCCTGCGTAGCTACAGCACGCTGTTTCGCACAGATTGCAGCAAATTTCCTCGGACCTCTCAATAATGATACTCCGGATACAAACGAAACACAATAAAACCAAACGGAAACAAGAGCAACGCAAGGCGTGGCATGTGCCCCCTACTGAAACAGTCGAAGAACATGTACAGAAAGCGAGTGTTAGGCATCATCTGCTATGCCTATGTATGATCATTCAGGTCACCAAAAATCATCAACCTCCATCCAGCGGCGTTCACGTAAGAGCGCGACAAAGGATTTCAAGATGGATGCTGTGGCGGCCATATTAGGCGATGGAGCGAGCTCAAAATCGATAGGCAGTATGCCCTATGTATGACCATTCATGCCACCGAGTTCATACACCTCTGTCGAGCGGCATTCACGTAAGAGCGCGAAAAATGATTTCAACATGCCTATCGTGCCGGCCATATTGGTTGGCAGAGCGAGCTGAAAATCGATAGGCATCATCTCCTATGTATGGCCATTCACCCCACCAAAAATCATAAACCTCCGTCAGAGCGCGACAAAGGAAAAGTTTACGATAGGACGCCTGGACGGACGGAAGGGGTGAAAACATAATGCCCCTGACCGACTCTTTCGAGGTCGGGGGCATAAAAATGCATAGGCAATACGTTTGGTACAGTTTTTGGGCTGGACCGAAAAGCAGCCTGGCCCTTATGGATCCGAATGTCGCTGTCTGAGTTACTGCCTGAGTGAGTGACTGACTGACTGAGTGATCAAGTTCAACGACTGGCTGGCCCGCGGGGAAGAATTTCAGCGATCGGTCAGCTGGCAGGGAAGAGGCGGCCCAGCCATATACTAGGTGCACTTAGTCTTGTTTACATAGGTTTGCCGGAATCACTCGTAATTCATTGCTGATACTAGTGGAAAACTATGCATGTGTTCTTTGGGAATAGTGCCCACTACCATTAAGTATTTATTTCACAAAATAAATATTGGCTCCCTGTGGATGTTCAACACAAAATCACCCTTCTGAGCAAGGTTTTCAAAGTGCCTTTTATACATTTTCAGGATAGTGTGCTTTTTACCCCAGTCTACTCGAGGCATTATAAACATTTCCATTGTTTCGTGACCACAATCGCACAGCCCTGCTAATACACTATCAGGGGCTGCGGTTTCCGCACTGACAGTCTCTGCAGTGCAGCAGCATTCCCACTCCTGCTGCAGTCTGGCCCAGAACCAGGCTTTCCCGCTCAGGTGAACCTTCACCCCCCTTTCCTGCTCCAGAGGGCTTCTGAGGAACTGCCTAGCCGCTTCCTTTCCCGGCAGTTGAGAGGACACAGGATGTGCTGTAACTCCGTCAGTTTTCTTGCGACAGACTAGGGAAATCCAGAGCAGATATTTTGGAGCATGTACAACAGGAGGACCAAAAATAAGAACTGCTAGCTCGGGGATACTGAAGAGAGCACACTACATCTCATTCACATGAGCACTTCCTGGAAGAGCTGAAATCACGATTTACTACCCACAAGAAAGAAACAGACTCAGGTTCCGGAAAAAAATTCTGCCGACTTGAAAACAAAGTAGGTGTGCGCAGACATGTTTTCGCTCTGACTGTCATAAGACAGACACGTAGCCAACTGAGGCCAAATACATCAGAGAATCCCCACACAAATGACAGCCAGGCAAATCACCGAAATCACCCAATAATTTCAACAGCTGGTTCCTCTGAATTGAGAATAAAATGACAGTAAAATGCACATTCTTTGCAAAATAATCTGGGTTTATGGCAGCAAGATCCTGTCTGAAAAGCCGACTGGGAGGTTAGTACCAGGTGTTCCACAGAACATAGGATAGCCCGCAAAAACAGGCCTAATAACTGTTTAGGCAACTTGCCGTGACATTACAGATGCTCATAAATAATCATGGGTAGAGAATACCCAGTAATAACCACACAAAGGGCCTACAATAGGCACATAAGGAGTAGATGATGATTCATGGAAAGACTTGTCCAGTTAATGAATTGTCTGAAAGTTTATGCTTAACTATGGCCACCTGGGAGACAAGTACGCCTTTGTTCTGGTTTAATCCTATGTAGAGCACGTCTTCTCTGAAAAATGTTTCAAAGTTAACTGCCTATTATTTTCCATACCAAAAATAACTTCAGCTTCAGGTACTGATTCAGTTTTTTTTTCGAACACTCCAGCAGCACGAGTCTTCCTTTTCTAGTGGAACAAAAACACATCAACTACATAAAGAAAACATACTGCGCACTTGTAACGACACCATTTCCATTCACAAGTAGCAATACATTTCCAGAATGCTAAAGACAGAACTGACTCATTTTCCGTACTCTAGCGGTAACGAAACGAATAAAATTGCTAATCAAAACTACCTCGAGTACCCCCCATTCCATGAGGCCAATGTGGCCAAATATCCTCAATTCAGCATTTAAAGCCTATAATTACAGTTTCCTGGATTCAGTCAACATCTGCCCTTAAATTGGACTCAATAGCTACTGTATTCTTACCAACTAAAGTTGTTGATTTCAGTCATCACTTAAATTAAGTTTTTACACACTCAGTTTGTGAAGCAGAAAATGTATTTATACAACAAAACGTTATTTATGGAACATAATCGAGCATATATGCTACGTTTTCTACAAAGATCTATACTTTGCATACCTCATTTAACAGTCATCATACACTCACTGGAGGTAGTGACTGAAGTCCAGCAGGGGGCAGTGGCAGCAGAGACACGACTGTGTGAGTTTCACAGGTGAACTGCTCAAATGTTGAGGAGCAGTGAGGGAGCCACGCGCTCTTAGATGCTTGAAACACAGCCATCAATGTTTCATACAGCCCTTTTTATAGCTAGGATCAGATGAAAACAAAGTGTCTACCTTTTTCAGTACCCCAACACACAAAGGATACATAAACGTGTGTCTCAGGCTGAACTGCCGGTTTGTTCTTTCGGGAAAAGAAGCTGCTCATCAATGGTGAAAGAGGTCGTGTGTGCGAGATGGCGTTGAAAGTGACATATCAGGGCTGGAAGAGCTTCTCCAGTAGGCATCACAGCTAGCTAGCTGTACCTAAGTGATTGCTTTTAGATTCACTAGCCAGCTAGCTAACGTCTCTGAAACCTGCAAGCACACTTGGGTTACAGTTGCACAACACTGCTGCAAAGCCTCGGATAAGTTCATGCATATTACAGCTAGCCCAGTTAATGGAGTTGGGGGAAAAAATCAAATCATATCGCTTTAATGCGACGATCGTTTACAAATATTTTCCTTAGTTAACGTCAGCTGACATACGAGCTGCCGAGGTGGCAAAATCCAAAGTGCAACGTAGCCTACTGCGCAATGGCACACAATACATTATAGCAGCGTAAACATCATGACATTATCAATAAGCCTCCGTGCGTACAAGCGCTACTCAGAAGCTGATTGGTTGGTATGCAAATGAGAAACATGGTTTCCGTTCGCGCCCCTAATGAGTGATGTCCTAGCAGAAGACCCGCCTAGATGACACGCTGGCAGATTGCATTTTAATTTTCATTGTGTCCCAAAAAGAGCGTGGTGACATGTATTTGAAAATGCAATGGACTGGGAGGCGCTGTTTTCCCTTACTGCGTTTGAATATTGTCCCATGTGTTACAGGGTAAGTCTTTGAAAATGAAATGTCAAATTTCGTTATCATTATTATGTCATTACTATTTCCAAATGATTAGAAGACAGTATTTTCATTATTATGTTGACCCTAAGAGAGCGTGATGACGTGTAAATGTAAATGCAATAGGCTGGGGGTACTGTTTTGCTTATTGTATTTGAATATTGTCCACTGTGTTGCGGAGTATGACTATAAAAATGAAATGTCAAACAGCTTTTCATTATCATTTGAATATAGTTATAGATTTCCCATATGAGTATGTGAAAATGAAAGTGATAATTGGATTAATGCATTTTCAATTTAATATTTTCTCAAAAAACTCATTCATAAGTGGAAAATTATAATGAAATAGTGGGATTACATTTCTATTTGAATACTGTCCACTTTGGGCTTCCATAAGTGTGCCTTCATGAGACTGTTACCCTCAAAAAAAGTACTTATTAATGGGTGTTGTCCACAAATGTCTATTAAGCATGTGTACACTGCATGTTATTCACGAATCAGCCACAAGATTAAAACCACCAGCTTAATATAGTGAAGGTGCCCTTGTGCTGCCAAAATGACTCCATCAAACTGACATCACTCGCATTCCCAAACTCAGTTTCCTAACAGAACATTTCCCAGAGTATCACTCTCCATCCACCGGCTTGTCCTCTTCCCACCGTGCATCCTGATGCCATCTCTTCCCAGGTAAATAGAGCCCATGTACACAGCCGCAGCACATGACGTAAAAGAAAATAGTCATCTTTCTCAACTTCCCCAAGGTCCAATTTGGACCAGACAAAAAGCGTTCACAGCCCTCATGCACTGAAAAGCCTTAGGGTGCCCAAAACCCTGTCACAAATTCATGGTTTGTACCTCCTTGGACCTCTGTCAGTTAGTCCTCATATCTGCCGACAGGGAGCTCCAGCTACAGTGATGCTCTAACCTACTTGCCAGGCCATCACGATTTGGCCCTTGTCAAAGTCGTTAACTTCCCATCCAACACGTTGAACACGAGAACCGACTGTTTGCTTCTCGCCCAAGATCTGCCTGCAGAGCTTGAAATGAGCAGTTGTTAGGGGATAATCATCATTATTTGCTGCATCTCTGAATGATTTCAAAGTCCTGGCTCATTAGTGAATATGACTTTCAGATAGCATGATTCACAACTGCCACCATTGATGAAAAAGGATATAGCCAGGTCTTGCGTGGCATGCATGCCTGCACAATTAAATTTGAATGGAAAATGCGAACCGTACGGCGTGGTATCATGGCAAAACTTATGGTTTGGAAGCAAACAGAAACATGGATCAAAGATTGTGCCACAGCCTAATCCAGGCAGGAAGGGTTTCATCAGGCAGGAGGGACCAATGCCTCATGGGAAAGACCATTTACCCTGGCAAGGCAAGTCAGGCACCTATGTTAGCAAACTGCACAAACAGAGTCAGGCCTCCATTGCAATGTCTGCGCTGCTAACCGAAGACTGTGGAGCTTCAAGAGTTGTGGTTGTCTGCAGATCTTTTGCATTATGAGTGGGCAAGTCTTCAGAGAGGATGTTGCAGCAGCAATTTGTCGGGCCAGGAAATAACAGCTGACCAATGAAAATATTGAGAAATGCTGATAAGAAACACAGACCCAAAGTAACACGGGAAAAGTCATACTGCATAAAGCTGCTGTAGATTTTGGTTTCCAGCTGACAAGTCACAATCAACAGCCATGCAGTGATAGCTAATGACCAAAACTGCAGCAGTAACTTTCAAAATGTAAGACTAATCATTGCCCTTTGAGCTATTAAAGCACCCTGGGGAGAGATCACACATTGAAGGTGCATGTGCAATAGATTTGTTTATTTCATAAGCCTATTACCCTACTAGATGCATACTCATTGAGAGCAAATTTTTATTTCTATGAATGATCACGTTAAGGGTCTGCCAACGCCACAATTACAAAATAAATCTACAATGATGTTATCACAAACAAGAAGTATGCGCAAAATCAATGAATACAAATGTCTTCCAAATGAACTCTCACCAATATTAAATCAGGAACTGAGATCAGACTTCAGTGCTTAGTTTCATTCTCCGATGCAACTCACTTCAACCACCTTCATATCATTTAATCAGGGCAACTGGATCACACACCACTACTGGCCAGTCCATGCTCCAAAGTCAGCCACCTTCATACCAGTAGCACAAAAAATCAGTGTAAAAATGCTTCTGGTAGACTTTCTGAAGTCTGTCCAATGCCATCGTCATCGACCTTCGCGAAGCCCTTAGCTCTGCAAGCTAAAATTACATCATCGGAAAGATTATCAGACATTCTGACAGCAAAAAAGCATCCTGGAGTCACTTGCAGATGGCTTATTAGCTCATCTGCACTGATTCTTGTTTGCAGTTACACGGCACCTCTGCCAGGTAAAAAAGCTCTGCATCGTCATAAAGCACTATAATGCCTGCGCTGCAGTGATTTCGTCCAAGAATAAGTGAAATTTGTATCCATCACATCACATCATCTTCCGCTTGATCCGGGGCCGGGTCGCGGGGGCAGCAGTCTAAGCAAAGATTCCCAGACTTCCCTCTTCCTGGACACTTCCTCCAGTTCTCCCGGGGGTATCCCGAGGCGTTCCCAGACCAGCCGAGCGACATAGTCCCTCCAGCGTGTCCTGGGTCTTCCTCGGGGCCTCCTCCCGGTGGGGCATGCCCAGAACACCTTCCCAGGAAGGCGTCCAGGGGGCAACCGATATAGATGCCCAAGCCACCTCAACTGACTCCTCTCGACGTGGAGGAGCAGCGGCTCTACTCTGAGCTCCTCCCGGGTGACAGAGCTTCTCACCCTATCTCTAAGGGAGCGCCCCGCCACCCTGCGAAGGAAACCAATTTCAGCCGCTTGTATCCTAGATCTCGTTCTTTCGATCATGACCTAAAGTTCCTGACCATAGGTGAGGGTAGGAATGTAGATTGACTGGTAAATTGAGAGCTTCGCCTTTAGGCTCAGCTCCTTCTTCACCACAACAAATCGGTACAATGACCGCATTACTGCTGCCACTGCACCGATCCGTCTGTCAATCTCACGCTCCATCCTTCCCTCACTCGTGAACAAGACCCCAAGATACTTAAACTCCTCCACTTGAGGCAGGTGCTCTCCTCCAACCCAAAGGGGACTAGCCACCTTTTTCCGGTCAAGAACCATGGCCTCGGACTTGGAGGTGCTGATTCTCATCCCAGCCGCTTCGCACTCGGCTGCAAACCACCCCAGTACATGCTGAAGGTCCAGGTTTGAAGGAGCCAACAGGACAAGATCATCTGCAAAAAGCAGAGATGAGATCCGCTGGTCCCCGAATCGGACTCCCTCCGGCCCCTGGCTGCGCCTAGAAATCCTGTCCATAAAAATAATGAACAGAACCGGTGACAATGAGTCCAACATGCACCGGAAACAGGTTTGACTTACTGCCGGCAATGCGAACCAAGCTCCTGCTCCGGTCATACAGAGACCGCACAGCCCTTAGTAGAGGGCCCCGGATTCCATACTCCTGAAGCACCTCCCACAGAATGCCACGAGGGACACGGGCGAATGCCTTCTCCAAGTCCACAAAACACATGTGAACTGGTTGGGCAAACTCCCATGAACCCTCAAGCACCCTGCGGAGGGTATAGAGCTGGTCCAGTGTTCCACGACCAGGACGAAAACCGCATTGTTCTTCCTGAATCCAAAGTTCGACTATCGGCCTGATTCTCCTCTCCAGCACCCTGGAATAGACTTTACCCGGGAGGCTGAGGAGTGTGATCCCCCTATAGTTGGAACACACCCTCCGGTCCTCCTTCTTAAAAAGAGGGACCACCACCCCGGTCTGCCAGTCCAGAGGCACTGTCCCCCACTGCCACGCGATGTTGCAAATACGTGTCAACCAAGACAGCCCTACAACATCCAGAGACTTAAGGTACTCAGGGCAGATCTCATCCATCCCCGGTGCCTTGCCACCAAGGAGCCTCTGAACTACCTCAGTGACTTCAGCTCGAGAGATGGATGAATCAGCCTCTGAGTTGCCAGCCTCTGCTACCTCTGTGGAAGGCGTGTCAGTGGGATTGAGGAGATCCTCGAAGTATTCCTTCCACCGGCCGACAATATCCCCAGTCAAAGTCAACAGCTCCCCACCTCCATTCTAAACAGTGTGGGCAGGGCACTGCTTTCCCCTCCTGAGGCGCCGAACGGTTTGCCAGAACCTCTTCGGGGCCGACCAATAATCCTCCTCCATGGCCTCCCCGAACTTTTCCCATACCCAAGTCTTTGCTTCTGCCACCGCCCGGGCCGCAGCATGCTTAGCCTGCCGGTATCCGTCAGCTACCTCAGGAGTCCCATGAGCCAACCAAGCTCGATAGGACTCCTTCTTCAGCTTGACGGCATCCCTTACTTCCGGTGTCCACCACCAGGGGCCGGTTGCATAAAATTAGACCCAGTCTTAGACTTAAATGTAATTTTAAGTCAGACTTACTATGGACACAAAAATAAGCCTGTTGCATAAAACCTGTCTATGAGTGACTTATTTAAGACTGACTTAGATGGCCTGTCGCGCTATGTACCATGGGTAAAATAAGACACTTCACAGAGCAGAAAAAAATGGCGGACACAACAGTGACACTCGGTGGCAGCGGGAGATCACCGCACTTAAACGGAACAGAAAAGCTTTGCTTGCTGGTGGAATATAATGCCGAAAAAAGTATTTTATTCAATCGTTTTAATCAAGCAAACAAAAAATTTGACACTTCATCAAGTTAGGGGAGAAAATTCCGGAGAGACGAACTGTATCAACGGTCGTGAGAACCGTAAAAGATGTTCAAAAACTTTGGTGCAAGAATCAAAAGCCGCTTTCACACCGGACGCGAAACGAATTTTTCGCACGACAAGTTGCATTCAAAGTCAACGCAAAGACGCGAATACATGTGTATATTCGGGTCTTTGCATTTACTTCGAATGTAATCTGTCGTGCGGAAAATTCGTTTCGCGTCTGGTGTGAAAGCAGCTTAAAACGGAAATGTGAACGAGAAAAAAAAAACCGGAGGAGAACCCCTTACAAAAATAAATAAATAAATAACAGAGCTGATAATCCTGTTTCCAATGTAAAATATTTTTTTTCCTTTTTTTGAGAAAAACAATAAATATTGCCGTATCTTTGTGTCCTCTAACAGGTGTTCTAACAATGTGCTGCCATGGCAACAAAGCTCTCATATCAGTCTTAGCCAGGGGGAGAGGTGGCTAATTTTTCTGCCTCAAATTAAGTCAGTCTTAAGCTTTATGCAACAGACAGTCTTAATTAGACTAGTCTAACTCGACAATTTAAGACCAGTCTACAGTGAAAACCAGTCTTAAACTAAGTTTATGCAACCGGCCCCAGGTTCGAGGATTGCCGCTACGACAGGTGCCGGAAACCTTACTGCCACAGCTCCGAACGGCTGCATCAACAATGGAGGTGGAGAACATGGTCCATTCAGACTCAGTGTCTCCAGTCTCCCTTAGGATCTGGTCAAAGCTCTCCCGGACGTGAGAGTTGAAAACCCCTCTGACAGAGGGTTCTGCCAGACGTTCCCAACAGACCCTCACAACACGTTTGGGCCTGCCAAGCCTGTCCAGCTTCCTCCTCTGGCAGCGGATCCAACTCACCACCACCGAAGATCAGATGACACGACCACAAAGCCGATAATTGACCTCCGACCTCGGGCGTCCTCGTGCCACGTGCACTGATGGACGCCCTTATGTTTGAACATAGTGTTCGTTATGGACAAATTGTGACTAGCCGTTCCTCCCAATCACACCCCTCCAGGTAACACCGTCGCTGCCCACGTGAGCGTTGAAGTCCCCCAACAGAAGAATGGAGTCCCCAGTCGGAGTACTTTCCAGTACCCTTCCTACGGACTCCAAGAAGGTTGGGTACTCTGCACTCCCATTCGGCCCATAGGCCGAGGTTACAGTGAGGCACCTGTCCCCGACCCGAAGGCGCAGGGCAGCAACCCTCTCGTTCACCGGGGAAAACTCCAACACATGGCGGCTAAGCTGGGGGGCTATAAGCAAACCCACACCAGCCCGCCGCCTCTCACCGCGGGCAACTCCAGAGGAAATGAGAGTCCAGCCTCTCTTGAGGAGTTGGGTTCCAGAGCCCAGACTGTGCATGAAGGTGAGCCCGACTACCTCCAGCCGGTATCGCTCGACCTCCCGCACAAGCTCAGGCTCCTTCCCACCCAGTGAGGTGACATTCCATGTCCCGAGAACTAGTTTCTGCATCCAGGGATTGGGTCGCCGGGGCCCCCGCCCACGACTGTCACCTAAATCGCAAGGCATCTCCCCCTTTTGAACCCTCCCGCCGGTGATGGCCTACGGGAAGGCGGGCCCACGTCGCACATTCGGGCTGTGCCCGGCCGGGTCCTGTGGGCAGAGACCCGACCACCAGGTGCTCGCCTGCCAGCCCCAACCCCAGGCCTGGCTCCAGGGTGGGGTCCCGGTGACGCCAATCCGGGCGACGTGAACATCCTTGGTCTACGGTTCATTCATTAGGGGCTATAAAACCACTCCATGGATCCATTTAAACCGAAAAGGCTACCATTTACAGCAAACAAATAAACCCATATAAGTGGATATGCCCATGGAGCATATCTCCCCATAGGCTTGAGTCCGGGGATGAAAAGTACAAGGACAAAAACTCCATGGGGACAAAAACTGCGCGGACGAAAAACTCAGGAACTAAAACTCTGGGGACGAAAAGTTCTGTAAGACTGTAACCCTGCTTAGGACCCAATGGTTTCCTGATAATTATTCTGTACCCGCAAATCTGACACCATTACTCCAATCTTTTTTTCTTTTCATGTTATTAGCAATTTTATCAAATAGCTACATGGGTGGAATGGAATGATACAGAATCAAAGAAAATATACTACAAGCACTGAATTATAAGTCCAGCCAGCTACTATAAACATTAGTGTCATCTATGAATTGGCCTGATATTACAGTAACAGTAGAAAGATGTTAATCTGCAATGCATCATCTCAAACCATTTGAACTATTGAAAATGATATCGCATAACACTATTAATACCAAATGACTATGAAAATATTACAACTTATGTACAATGGCAAGCTTTCCTAACAAAAATGACGGCTATAAATCTATCAAAACAACTCACAAGACCCGCAACAGGGAATGGACATTTTAACTGCGAACACAATTTTATCGTCAGAAGCACAGAAACACCACTCTGTGCACTTCTTTTTACCATGATTTGTGCTCAAAAATAATAAAATAAGAAACAGAGTACAAATTTTGCTCTCAGTCTAACAGTTTGATGTTTATTCGGGCACGACTGGAAAGGGTGAGTCCAGCTGCGGACCTGCAGAATATGAACTGTGAGCTGTACTTATCAGCTGTGGACCATGATCAAATTCATGTTTATTTATTTAACAATACTGTTCTTCCACTCTCAAGCCGTTATTCACAGCAGAGGAAGAGCTGTGGCTACAGCAGCACTAACTCTACAGGGAATTATAGGAACCAAATCTAAAAGCTAGTTCAGGTGCGCTGGTTGCCCCTCTTTGGTACATGGACAGGAAATAGTACGCTGCTGTGGCTGGAAAAAACAGAACACAAGTTTTGTTTCAGTAATCTCATAAAGGTCATAAACAAAAAATAAAAATACATAAAAAAACCAGGAGAACAAAAGAACACATAGCCTATAATGATATCTGGTGTCTGCAGTGTAGTAAAGTTCAGTCCAATAGTGTAAAAGCTACATTTGCAGTGATTTTTGCCTTGGCGTTTTCCAAACCAAAACACAGCCAGAACTTCTTAGCTTTCTAAAAGTACTTGGGCCATCATCTTGTGAAGGATCTTACGGTTTCCAACAGCAAGCCCTACTGTGCAATACTTTTAATCTATTAGAGGTGCAGTAAGTAACATTGATAAAAAAAATTTTTTTTTCAAACTTGATTCAACTGTCACTCTATACAGCAGGGGTCTGATTCAGTCATGGAAAAAATAAGCTGAAATTCAAGCAGGGTTTCAGCTACATGTAATTGATCGCGGTGCACCGCCACAGCAAAATAAAAGCCGCCACGCCTATGTAAAATGACATTACATAAACTCCAAAAATCTTAAGGACAATCAGGTGTCGCCAGTTCTCCTTGTTAAGTTAAAATGAGCACTAATAATTCTTGACCTGCTGTCAATCATTTTGCTTGATGAGCACGTTTTCCAATGAATAAAAATTAGCCAACGGCAGTAAAACGGGCTGCTTTCTTCTTAATGCAAAGTGTGCAATGATTGGAGAAAAAATGTTTTGTTCACTTTGCAAAACGATGAACTACGATGTTAACTTCTGTGTTTGCTGTGAGCACATCCTAATTGTTACCTAATTGTATCTTAATTTAATTTAATTCAAATTCCGGAGTCCCGAGTCATAATCGGTTTTCATATCATATGTGAAATCCACCGTGACGCACGTGAAACTGATAAACCTCCATGCACCAAGACTTCAATTATTACATCGCTGACGTGCTGATTAATGAAAACTGGCCACATCTGATGATGCAGAGTTTTGACCCGATGCTGAAGCCTATGCCACAGTTTCAAAGAATCCTGGAGGAGACTTTGGACAATGTATTTTGTGACCAGCTGGGCACCAAAGGCACCCATGGCGTAGAGTACAAGACTGAGTGCCAACCTCTTGTTGAGGGAGTCTGGGAACCTCACCCAGATATATTTTAAAATTTGGGGCTTCTCACACACTTCTAGCAACACTGACTCACCTAACTTATTTTCTCCTGCATTTTAGAGCATTTGATACCCCTAACAGATCCTATTTGGATTCCTTATTCATGAAATTAAAAATAAAATAGCAAAGAAGCTCTTTTCAACATATGACTTCAATCTCCGCAAACATTAAGACATATTTATTATTGATGAAAAACCTAAGCACAATCCTGTACAAGTATTTGGGTAAAACCACGGAAAATATAGAAATCCTTGCACCTTTTATAAGTTCTCAAAGAATTAAAACTTCCAATCATGTAGTCAAGAAATAGATAATAAAAGGGCTCCATAAATTTATTTGAAGACCAGAATCATCTAATGTACACAACTGATATACCCATATTAATGCCAAATTTATAAACTTACAACACCAACAACATGTCTTCTTCAAAAACATAATTTTGATTCACCAGTGTATTTCTACATAGGACATGACATGACTTCCAACACCAGCAAAATGTCCCTTTCTAAAGCTCTCCAATTTACTGACAATATCAAATATGAATTGATGTGACTGTTAATGGGTAGCTATTACTTAAAACTATGAATTTACTCAATCTACTTTGCTGCAGTTCCAGCGGAACCTCCGTGCTTACTAAACTCGGTTCTCTCTCCTTTTCTGTGCACGGTAGAACTCCCTGACCGGAGCCGTATGTCTGTCTATAGGCTGTCTTGTGATCCCTGTCCGCGATTTAGGCTTTTGCCAAATTTCTTATAATTGGGAACTTCCTCATGTTCATTCCTTTGCAATTAGTCTGGTCCAGCTCACCTGCTCCCTATCATAGCATGTGACTTTCCCTACGTGTATTTAAGCAGTCATTTCACTCACAGCTCTTGTCAGAATGTTTTCCCTGTGCTGCGACCGTTTATGCTTTGTATTCATAGTGTTATACTTCTGACTGGAACATCTCCGATTCTGATTTTGGCTTTTTCTTTGATACTTCTCTGCCCGTGTACCTGTTTTGCCTGAGCCTGTGTTTAGTCTCAGCTGCCCTGTTACCGGTTCGTATTACATCTACTGGGTTTCGGCTTTGGATTCTCTGACATACCTGTGCCCGTGTGCCAAACCTGTTTTGCCCAACTGAGTTTTGTGTTTGCTGCCCAGGGTACAGTTTGGATTACGACCCTGGGATTCTGATTTTTGGATTGTGGACTCTGTACTGTTGCCTCCTGCTCTGCGGGGGTTCGCCCCCTTCCTTAATAATATCCAGTTCTATTGCACTGCTTGGTTCTCGCGTCTGGTTCCTGAACGCTACCTCACACACACACTGTTCAAGTCACTCTCCTCCGCCCATGCGCTCTTCCTTAGTCAAGAATCTACACCAAAATCATCCTGTTCCTGGAAGAGCTAAAAGCTACAGTTGGTAACTTTTTGTGTTTTTTATACCCAGACAGCTATCAGTGACTGAGGTGGACCGAGAGTAAGTTTAGATCTCTGTGTGGTGGACCCGGACAGTGAAAATCCAGAAACAAACAGTTAAACTGTAAACAGCAACATAACTGCAACTGCTCATGTAACTAGCAGAAAAAAATGAGTAAATACACAAGCAGAAAAGCAGTCAACCAAGGAGGTGGAGTTTGGTTGTAATAGTTGCAACCCGCATAAAACAGGAATAAGTGTTCAGATGATCCGCTGGCATTGTCTTGGAAAGTAGCTTGTTAGCATGCTTCTAAATTATTACCATAAAAGTGGTCTGCGGATGTATTTATAGTGACTGGGCTCAAGTTGAAATAACGTGAAGCAATCCGACTGAAACAAAATGGCTGACGAGGAATGTAGCTAGCTAGGAACTCTAACCCCAAAAACAGGTGCCTGTGTGTTTGATTGCCTAGCATTGTAGCAGTGCATACCCTTGCTTGGTATGGCAGTGAAATGAATAGTCAGTATTAAGCCAGATCAGTGTCTAAGAAGATAACTAGCAGTTGCAGAGTGGACTTCACTCCAACAACATAAATAATAACTAAGTTTTTATGTTTTTCGCTGCTGGGTAACGTTAGCTTTGCAATATGTACGGCTAGTTAAAAGGTTTAGTAGCTAATGCTAATGTTGTGAAGGTGACATTAATTTGCTCACTTGCCTGGCTGATAGCCTTGTTTCTCTTGGGTCGGTAGCTAATGCTAATGTGCAGATAACGTCAGTTCGCACACTTGTTCGGCTGACATACAACCTCGCTTCTCTCGGTTCAGTGACTAATGCTAACGCTGCTTGGTTGATATACAGCCTTCTTTCTCTCGGTTCGGTAGCTAATGCTAATGTCAAGTAGGTAATGTTAGTTCGCTCGCTTGCCTGGCTTATCAGCACTCTCATTTCTCTCATCTTTCATTTACTTATCAAAATGACAACATGGCCTCTGCTGTCGCTCCCAACAGCAAAGGTTATATTGGCAACAGCCCCCCAAGTGAAACCTGCCCAAAGAGAAAGCCTAGGCCCAGACAGTACTGCTCCAGACCACATGGACGATAAGAGTAATACCGCTAGAAAATGAGTGTTTGGCCAAAAATTGCAATATCCCTTTAAATTATTATTAACCCTCTATTAACCACTATAGAATATCTGCTACATAAAGTGAAAGGGTTAACAGCCTGGACACCCTGCTGGTTTTGTTTCTTATGTAAGGGATAATTAAGGAGAAGGTGGTTGGTTTTAATGCACGACCCGGAGGCAAATAACCTCCAGACGTGAAGCGAAGTGCATTAAAACTGTGGAATGCTCACCATCGAGTTGATTATCCCGCTTATACCATGGTCATTTGCCAGCAATATCAAATCGCAAATCAAATTTGCACATAAAAAAAAACAAAAAAACAACGAGCTGGTAATCATTAAACAGGCGCCGTGTTTTCTTGTATCCAATATTATAGGCCAAGCTAAATTGAACTAGCTATCTTAGTTCATCTTACTTTCATGGAGAAAGAATTTTTTGCACACGCTTACATCCGTTTACCAGCTGATGATTTGATAACGGATTCCAGCTGAAATGGAGATTATGCATAATGCAACATTATGCGCGATTATGCAGACTGTAGCTAACTTTCTACTCACAGTTACAATGAACTTATGATGGTTTCCGCAGTCAGCGAGCTGAAATCAGCCTGCTGGCATAGCACATAGCTAGCGAACTGTCAGCAGTTGCTGATACATGAAGTGGACACGTTGGCTTCCTTTGGAACCGTACACAATTACAATCGTTTAATGAATAAAACCTGATAACTTCGCTGCTATAATATTTCCGGTCATTATGGCTTGAGTAACTATTGTTAACCATCCTGCAGGACGCAACTTAAATGATGCCGCCAAATTTACTGGAGATAAATGAGCAGCTAGGTTTCTGTTGTACCCAGCCGAATACCAGGTTGATAGCATTGGTAGGGTTACAAGTTGGCTCGTGGATGAATTTCGAATGGTGAAACTACCGTAGCCGAACTACCTAAGCGGTTCCACAGTTTTAATGCATACCTGCCAGCCAATCAGAAAAAGTATTCACCCAGGCCCTGATATAATGCAAAATAAACATTTGAGAATAACTTGAATGGTCTGTCACTTTAATTTTTCCATTCACATTATAACCCAATGAAGCAGATCTGCTATATTTTGGAAAGGTATCAACATATTTGCCGAGGGAAATGATTTTTACACAGTTGGAAAGGTACTTGGTAAACAGAGGGTTAAACTGAACCCATTTTTAGATATCCTCAAACTGCACATATGAACGCACTAATAATGGGAAATACACTAAAGCATTCTTCTGAGTCCAGTAATGAAACAAGTGTGGTAATTTTTGAGCGATGGATTATTTATTTAACTGCTTAACTATTAACTAAGTGATTAACCAATTTCAAACTGAACAGAATCTTATCAGTCTTCCTGCATTCACTGATTAATTAATAATGAAACATACAATTAACTATTTTTCATGCGGTCAGTAATAAATTAAACTACTGAATAGATTACTTTGTCTCCTGATATTTTTGCTGTAGTACTCAGCAATAATAGATCATGAGTGGAAAAATTTCTAATTCCCAAAATTTCTAGATGATATTGCCTACATATCAGGCAATAGGGTGGAACTCAGGCGTTCCAGAAAATTGACTAGTCATTAATTTATTACTGATCGTACACAGCCAAAAATCAATCCAGTTCTCTGTCTTGATAATGCTTAGTTCCCGCTGTTGTGCGCTCCGTTACGAACGCCACGATTGGCCATTTGAAGCTGATCGGGGAACATGTCTGAAATGTCAGGTTTGGATATGAAGTGATGCAATGATCACAACAGACAATGAATCATGTTGATCGTAGGAAATTTTTGAACCGTCCAAAACTTTTCTACAATCAACACGATTGCCATGACTGACCTCAGCATCTGATGAGATCTGATAGGATCACCGCGATTACTCCACGATTAAGACCACGATTTCAATTGTGCCGCGAATCGTGATAGTGGGAACCTAGCATAAGATGTAAAAGCATATAAAATTTGAGAAGGACACATAAAATAGTTTTTGAGGTATTGTGTTGGGATCTGTGCTGCGAGGATAACGACTTTGAGATGGTGCGGTATGTGTCTGTGAGTAACATGTAAATGCTTTTGTATGCTTCTCGTGATCGGTGTCTCTTTCTTCACAGTAAGACATACTGGAGCTCATGTTTTTCAGTTGGCTATGGCTTTTGAACTGAATTTGTGAAAGCGCTATGAGGGAGGGACTACAGGAAGAAGAGAAGGAGCAGATAGGGAGGGACGGCAGGGTTGCTGATCAAATCTCCAGCTCTCCCTCTTTTCTCCACAGTCACAAATTGTAGCTTTAAGGCAGAAAAACGCCAATATACTTGCATGTACATCAAATCAATAGGCATTCCAAATCTCTAGGCCTACTCCCCCCGCAACATGCAATCTGGTGAACTCTATTCAGATAAACCTTTCACAAACATCCCATTTAGCAAGAGTAGTCAGGAATTCCAAGCTGCAATGAATTTTAAAAGACCGTCTGTAGTGAAGCTGAAACTTCCAATGAAGCAAAACTGAACAGTCACATGCAAGCTTTTCACCACTTATTCTTGAGGATAGGCCTGTAAGTATCACACAAATTGTGGCCAAAAAAGTATGGGCGGACACCAAATAATCTCCTCTCAAACATTCACTGCACTTATCAAACACAGTCCGGCAATTGACCTCATTCATGAAATCATTGACCATTTTTATATACAGTAGGCTGATGTTTCTATAATACAACGCTGGCCGAAAAAGCTGACACAAAGAGCACTGAATAAGGGTACTGCAACCACGGTGAACATTTTATAATGAAGTTCCCCGCTTTGCCTATTGGATCATGAATTTTTAGTACAGCACTTGTGTTTCCCTGTAGGCAAGGATCCCTAGAGCAGTTTAGAACTTTTTCTCAAGCAAGTCAAGTGATTCGGCCACTGCACGGACTGCAGTTGAGAAGAGGCATTTCAACTGCTTCAATCTTCTGTTACATCCCAAATTTTATCGACACCAACATCCTGTGCCTCTGTGTCCCCATAGTGATTTCTTCACTTAGCTGCAGTCCTGCTACTAACCAAGGATTATTACAGTGACTCTGATGCCAAAAATAGTGTGCACTCTTGAGCCGAAACAGGGGAAAGGAGGCTGTTTACCAATACCGAATGTCCTGAAACACAGAGGGCAATGTTGACTGCAGTTCACTTGTTCATGCACACAGAAGAGAATCCAAAGAATAACAAGTCCAAAGGCCCCATTCACCAGCTGTGGTGACAGACACTGGGCACGCTCTGCATACATCACTCCACTTCAATACCTGACATTACCGTAGAGACAACAAGGGATTTGAAAACATTTCAATACATGCAAAAATATAGCCTATAACTAAATTGCACAGGCATACTGACTACAAAAATGAATAAATAAAACGTCACAACTTGCACAAGATAACCACATTATAATCACTTTTTAGAGGTATCTGAAAAATTACTTACAAGACACAATGTAAAAAAATTAACTACAGGCTACTAAGGTTTCCCCCATACTGATCAGACATGAATTTATGATAATCATATTTGTATGGCCAATTTAATATAGATCGGATAAATATTTCAATGAGCTAAAACCAAACAAATTACTGAGCAAAAAGGTCCTGGTCAAGTACAGTCTCAAATGGAAATTGATTTTTTCTCCAAAGCAAAAGGTAATCAAAAGAGAGAAAATTAAAATCATCATGACACTAAATTGTTATGCAGAAACCGTGGAACGTCAACACATCTTTTAACCATATCGTGACACAAAACAGCTAAAGTATGATTCCTGCCAGTGCCTGATGACAAATACCATAATTTGCAACCACACAAATTCAGACAGAAAGACCTAAACAGGGTCGTCTTTACGGCACCAGAGGTGTTGCGGAATTTGTGAAGAATGATGTTGCCTTGTTTGAAAACATTCTTGCAGACTCGGTCAACATCAATCTTATCAGTCAAATCAGGCACAAAAACATGACCGAGATACTTGAAACTATCAACAAACCGAAGCACATTTTCACCCAACATAATACGTGGTAGAGTGTCATTATCTAAAGTAGCGTGACAATGTTGAGACTGAAAAAGCATGCGGACCATTTTCTTTAGATTAAACAGGACGTCAAGCAAAACTGCTTCAACGACACAAGGCTCAATTAAAGCACACAGTCCTCCGCAAGTCGGGGAAAAAACAACTATATCGTCAGCATACACTACTGCTCAAAAGTTTGGGATCACTAGGAAATTTTCTTGTTTTCCATGGAAACATGCATGAAATTAGTCTGAATAGGAAATATCGCAAATGAACAGAACATGTTGATATTGTCTAAGTTAGAAATAATGATTTTAATGGAAAATGATGAATATGCACTTAAAACTTTGCCTTCATCAGAAAAAAACCACCTTCACTGTTGATACTGAAACTGGTGTTTGACGGGAACTATTTAGCGCAGCTGCTAGCTGACAACCTGTGAGGCATCTTTGTCTTAAACTGCACACTCTCAGATATTTCTCTTCTTGCACAGTTGAGCAGCGGGGCCTCCCACTCCTTTTTCTGTCCTTGTTAGTGCCAGTTTGTGCTGCTCTCTTAAGGGAGTAGTTAACAGCATGGTAAGAGATCTTAAGTTTTCAATTTCTCGAATTAAATAGCCTTTTCTAAGCACAACAATAGACTGACGGCTCTCTAAAGGAAGTTCTTTCTTTCCGGCCATTTTGAGCCAGTAAACTAACACACAACTGCTGATGCTTCAGATACTAAACCAACCTCAAGAATGCCATCCTCCCTTTTGCGCTACCTTATTAGTTCAATGGTTTTTAGCTGTGCAACACATTTGCAGAAGGGTTTTCTAATGATCAATTAGCCTTACAAAATGCTTAATTTGAATTAGCAGCCATACCAGGAGGTTGATGCAGAGGACTGACAGTTGCTGATGATAGGCCTCTATGCAAAAATGTAGATCATTCTTTGAAAATCATCTGATTAATTTAAATCGTTTGTGAAATGCATGAAAATTTTTTTTTTTTTTTTGGAAAACAAAGAAATTTGCAAGTGATCCCAAACTTTTGAGCGGTGGCGTATGCAATAATATTATACAGAATACTTTGAATCAGACAGTCGTCTCGAACTGTTCCAGCAGCACATAATACACGATCAATGTAAACGATAAAAAAGTATGGAGATAGTATACCGCCCGGTCTAACACCATTGGAAATGACAAAGAAGGGCGAATGACAGATATTCCACCTGACAAACATGCATTGCTTTGGATACCAGTTGATCAATAAAGCGATAAAATGGGGATCATCTCCGCGGTTTAAAAGTACATCAAAAAGTTTCCAAAAGTTTACTCGATCAAAAGCCTTTCTGGTGTCTAAAAAACGTGCATAAACCCGACTTCCATTTTCCAGGAAGTGATTAACAACTTCCTTGAAAACAAAGGCAGCTTGCGTAGTGGAGAGTCCCTATTTGTAGCCAAACCGACAGTCCTGCATCCAAAGCAGATCGCTAATTCTATGAAACATAACACGCTAAATACCTTTGAAAACACAGTAGAAATGGCAATGCCTCGATAATTGTCAATGTCATTAAAATCACCCAACTTGCCTTTGACAATAGGAATAATAAACTGTCCATAAAAAGAGGACTCGCTTGACCATGCAACAACATAAGTGAGAAAACACAAGATAAAGCAACACAGAGTGACATAAATAAAATGTTCCGCAGAAAGCCCATCTGGTCCGATGAAGACCCCTTTTCTAATGCCCGTATAGCAAACAGTTCCTCATTGGAAGAGATAATCGGCGCTGAAAATAACGCACATGCAGATCTTACACAGCCAGCTACATCATTTTGACTAGCAGGGTCTTGTAATACTGAATTTAGGATATCATTAAAGTGCCCGCCCCAAAAGTCCGCAATATTTCGATCGCCAGCAAATTTCTCTTGCCTAATAGCCGATTCCACAGCACGACACCGTCTGCGAGCCTTCTTGAAACGGGCCCGAGTAACTCGCATGTGAACAGCCAAGGGGCCTTACCTAGGCTTACCATCTGATAACCAAGTGAGCTTGACAGGCATCAGAATGAAAGGTCTTCACGCATACATTCCAACCTGGCACAGTGTCGAGTCCTTCACTCATTTACCTGGTATAGCCCGTGAAGACGCTATTTCGAGGGCTTTAACTACCTTGTTATACATTTCAATAACAGTGCAATGGCACAGGTCGGTTTTGCATGCAGAGGGATCACAAGACACAAACAGAGTAATTTCTCTCAACAACCTATTGACCTCTCCCTCAAATAGAGTAATATGTTCAACAGAGGCATCCTCCCAGTTTGGAACAATTGCACTGGAGGAGCAACTAGCCACCAGCAGGGGGACGATACAAAGTTGGTTGTGAAACACAAAGTAATCGGTTTATGGTCAACAACCATGGCCGCATAATCAATATCACAACCGACAATGGATCCCCTAAACCCCTGAGACACAACAAAGTGATCCAGCCAAGAGACGGTATTATGTGCAGGACTAAATAAGTGAAACTATCAGAGAGCAGATTGTTTGTTTCATACACTGTTATTGAGAAATATCTGCTCATTTTGAATTTGATGCCATCAACACGTTTCAAAAACACTGGCATGGGGCAACAAAAGGTTGGAAAAGTTGTATGATTCCAAAAAATATACTTGGTGGAACATCTAACAGCTAATGAAGCTAATTATCAACAGGTCAGTAATATACTGGGTAATAAAAGAGCATCCCTATTTTCAATTACATTGAGAGTTTAAATGATTTGCAAATCAACGCACTTTGCTTTTATTTGCATTTCACACAACATCCCAACTTACCTTTTGTGACTTATTAGACCATTATACCCCCGATGACAGCGACACACCAAGCGAAGGAAAGCTACTTCACTGCAGACATGACAGAATCTTTCCTCTCAAATAAGCTTTCGAAATTGTACCCTCTCCTCAAATATCAAGAAGGCAAAGATAAGTCATGATGCCCAACTAGTTCTTAAGGGTGCACCAATTACAGGTTCTTTCCTGTAAAGGGGCTTTAATTACAGTCCATTTAAGATGTAATTAGTCTGACTCCAAGTGCTGAATTTGAGTAAGCTAATGAAACGATACAAGATTAAATTGAAAGTGTTCACTTATACAATAGTGAAATTGCACAAAATATGCAGCCATGGCCCTCAAAGTTGGATCATAATCCGAATAACTTTTTTTCTGCAACCATGTTTAAGATGACCATGGATAACATTCCCGAGGAATATGGACTTTAATATATGTTGTACCTGATTAGAAGACAGAATAAGTTCCGTTGACAACAGCCGTTGTTGTTTCTAGTCCGCCTGCAACTACCAAAACAAGCCTGCCAGATGCGCTGTATTGAAGAAATAAATAGGTACTGCGTGCAAATAAGCAATGCAGAATGTGCCGTTGAATGCCAAGATTGCTTTCGGCCTGCAAAAATAACCTAACATCACACCAACGTTACTTCTGCGCCGGCAGGAACAGGTTTTGGCACATTTTCTAATATTCGCGCACAAAGTGATTTCAGCCTAATGCTCTCTGTGTAACCTTTCAAAAACAAACAAGTATTAAACTGCTTTCACACTGGACGCGAAACGAATTTTTTCGCACGACAGATTACATTCGAGTCAATGCAAAGACTTTGAATGTAATCTGTCGTGCGAAAAATTCATTTCGCGTCCAGTGTGACATAGATTTAGCCCAGAAAAGCAGGTCTTAAATCGGCCTAAATCATCTACGACACACCGGCTATTATTTCTTCAATGAATCAGCCGTCTCAGCGTTGATCGCCATCTAATAAATAAGTATTTTCGATTCACGCATGCGTGTCTCTTGCCACTGAGATTGAGCAAATTCTGAATAGCCAAAATGAGCAATTTCGACAGTATGGATGTAAAAGTAAAATAACGAATTTAACTTGATCTTGGACAATTAATCGCAATCGCTTCCCATTGATTAGCGTCAACCTTACAATTAAAAACGCGTCATGCTAAAGTATAAAGGTAAATTAGGTTAAACGCATGTTATGATTACCAGCCACTGGGCATCAGTAAGGTGGTAAAAATAACGGAGCTGACGTTAGCTAACACACATTTAAGCCTGAGGTGGAAGGCATGACTCTTCTCGTGTTGTTGGCTTGCTGTGGAGCTGAATGTAACTAAACAAACTGCAAGCAAGTCATAAATCCTGAACGTTAGAGAGATCATTAAACTAAATACAATTGTAACGATAATGTTATACACTTCATTTTGGTGGCTACTCCTTTCCTATATAGCGAGCCAGATAGCGTGGGGGGGAGGCACTTAGCCGTAAAGCTAACGTAATAACCAGCTATGCACAGTAATAAGATGATGATGCCTTTGATTGGCTAGTTAGCCAGCTAACAAAGCTACCGTTATAACTACATATTTCTGGCTTCAAGTCAACACCCAGAATGCGAGTGTAACGGGTATACTTAGCCACATTGCTACATAAATTCAAAGAATAAGAAACCATGACGTATAATAACACTGTTCCTATCCATCTATGAGCCGATTACTACCCCTAACTAGCTAGCAAGTTAGCTAACGGACAGTGATACGGCTCTCCTCGGCACACGCTCCGAAAGCAGCTGTTGCAGCTCCGTTAGCAGGCTGATGCAGATGGCTGTGTCCCACAGAGCAGATTCTAGCTCCTTCATTGCCTTACGAGCTGCGCGATCCTTAACAAAATAAGTTCGCATTAAAGAAAATTATTGTAAAGGAACAATCAAGTGATGACGGGGCGTCTCCTTACCTGACTGGCTTTATGAAATTGCTTCTTCAGCCCAGCCACCGACATCCTCAAAATTAATATTGTCGTGCTGCAGCACAGTAGATTGGGGGAGAATTGAAATGAACAAGTGAAAGTGAAAACAAAGGGAAGTGGGGGGAAACTGTTCAAAAGCGGCAACAGACTCGTTGCTTTTTCTCGCAGGGCCCCCCACAGGCAGCTGTCAATCCGGTATGAATAAAATCCTGCTGCGGTTCGCGAAAGGGTGAATTCCGCGGAGTGACGCTCCCTATTGTCAAATCCTATTGGTGGACACTTTGTTTATAGGAAATTATGCCAGCAAACGAAGCCCACGCGCGGCACTGCTGGGCTGATGAAGACGACCGCAACAACGGGCAATGGGGTGATAACGCAACAATGGGGAAACAGGGGTGATAACGTCTCTGGTGATATTATAGACCTCAAATTTCAATCGCGAATGAGTAAGTGTCCAAATAAAGGCCAGAGATCTCCCTGGTACCATGTGTAAAGAACCAATATTATAATCGATGATAATTGGAGATAGTAGTCTTAGGGTTTCACAATGAATTCAATTGTTTTCAGTGGTCATTAGTGACCTGAGATCATTAATACTTTGTAACTGGTAATTAATTAGTGACTTATAATGGGCGAATTAGCATATCAGCCCCTTCAGTATCTCTTTTTGTACTCTCCAATGGTCAAATAGTATAATTTTTTTCCTGTTAATTAATCCTTGCGATGTATTGATTCATTTTTTTGTCTTTGTAATTTGGACCTCAACAGTCTGAAGTTAAAGCAGCATTTTTTCAATGGTTGTTTTTCATTGTAGCTCTAATGTAGTGCTAAAGCATTTAATGGAAATCTGTTGTGGAATACTTAAATAGCAATATTCAGATCATAAAAATTCACACCAGCATATGTGCATAGGGCTATTTCCTCCCTTCTTTTTTCAGGTACACAGCAATATATTGCCAGAGGGGATTTCTGCTGGATTTTCTATAGCGTATATTTTGGACATTAGTGCACTTGCACAGCGAGGATCCATTTTAGACATGTGTATTGATGTTTTTTTTTTTTTTTTTGCCGTAAAATTTTCTATTATCAGTTTTGTGTATAACATCATTATATTATTCATTGATTGCTTTTCCAAAGTCCCACAATCAAAATAGTAATTTCGATCACATAAAATAAAACACTGATCTTTTTTTTTTGTTTGTTAATTATTACTGCATTTAGACATCATTTTAAACTTTCCTAAAAATTAAAAGCTTGTTTTGTTACTTATTTTTCATCCTCAACTTGGCAGGAGGATTAAAGAATGGACACAAAGTCACAGGCATTTTCCTGTGGTCTCCATTGGTTTTCCAATGTGCGAGACAAAATACGCCTCGCTTACATATCACAGAAATTATCTATGGTGTATTTATGTACTCTTGGCATTGTTTGCATTGTAAATGTCTCAATTTCAGGGCATCCCTTTACTGTATTGCTCTTAGACTACTGTTATTTTCTCAAGCTGTGCAATTCAGCACTGTTATAATCAAACTATTTACATATAATAGCTTGTTTATTTTAATTTTATTGTCTCTAGACGGCGAGGGGGTCGTCTGGAAGGAGCAGCTGAAGTGTCTGACAGGCATACTGTGCTAATGACCGTCTTCCAACATCTACTGATTAGACAGAAATGTTGTTCTGAGCGCAATTGCTGCCCCCTTGTGGTTTTTAAAAATAATGACTTTCACAACAGCCTCATTTATCAAAAGAGGCGATCATCGTTAATCTAAATGTATGCATGAGCGACTTCTGGTTAGAGTTTGGTGCAAATGAAATTTTTCGATTCAGAACAAATTGACGAAATATAAGAACGTCCACCATGGACTCAATAGTCATTGGTTTCATTGGTTTGATTAAAAACCTGCTGCCCACAGTACAAAAAGGTATGCACAGATGCCAGTTTATAAGGTACCCCTTTCTTATGCTGGACAAGACTTCCGTGCGCTTGAACTGCCAGAAAGCAAGGTGTAGACTCAAAAAAGTATTGAAAATATGCCTCAGGGATTCTGGTCATGTTGGCATGATAGCTTCTTACAGTTGCTGCAGTTTTATTAGCTGAAACTTCTTGCAATGATTACCCCATTCTAAAACATTTAAAAAAAATGCTTTACTGGATTGAGATCGGGTGACTGTGAAGGTCATTCAAGTGCACACAACTCAATATCATGCTTGTGGAACCAGCTTTTGATGACGTGCTCTCTGATATGGTTGGGTCTGCTGAATGTAGTTATTTGAAGATGAGTAAATTGTGGCCATAAAGGAATAAACATGATTAGCTAACAGAGCTCATGTAGGCTGTCACACTTAATTGAAGCTCGCTTGGTATTAAGGGACTTAAAAAGTGCCGAGAATATGTTCCCTGTACGATTTCGCCTCCAGCAGCAGCCTGAACTATTGACACAACGCATGGATTCATATTTACACCCAATCCTGACCCTCCCATCTGCATGTAGCAGCAGAAAATGCGATTCATTAGACCACGCAACATTTTTCCTAGGTTATACTGGCCAGTTTTTGAGAGCTTTTAATTACTGTGGCTGGAATTTCCTGCTCTTAGCTGACCACAGCGGAACCCAATATGGTCTTCTGCTGTTGTAGCCCATAATGGGGTTTGGACATGTTATTCATTCAAATGTGTTGTTCTGCATAGCACACATAATTATATGAGTTACTATCACCTTCCTGCCTGCTCAAACCAGAATGGCCATTCTCCTCTGACCCACCTCATGACCAAGGCATTGTCGCTGGGAGAACTGCAACTCTTTCGTTCTTCTGACCATTTTCTTGAAACTCTCCAGACTGTTGTGAGTGGAACTTCCAGGAAACTGGCCATTTATGAAATCCGGAAACCACTAAATCAGGCACTATCACTCTGACAATCAAAGTCACTTAAACGTCCCCTATTATGTCACCTAGTGCAGAGCTAATTAGCCATTGCAAGCCATTTCAAAATCTGTCGCTGGTAACATTTCAAAGGGCAAGGACTCTTCAGAATAATGAAGGAACTGATTAACAGGTTGGCTGAACTTGATCAGTCCTTCTTGCTGGGTGGTCACTTCACAATATGATGTCACAAAACAAGATATTTAGAAATGGCTTGTAGTGACTAAATGGCGTTGCACCCGGTGACATGATAATTGAAGCACTGATTACTAAAACCCCATAAGTCAAGTCAAGTGTGATTTATGGGGTTTTAGTAATAGGTGCTTCAATTGGACCTTTGAAACGAACCTCTTCCCTATTCTGATGTTTGGCATGAACAAAAACTGAATCTCTTGACCACGTCTGCACGGCTTATGCATTGAGTTTCTGATACACAATTAACTGATTAAATGTTTGCATGAATGAGCAGGTGTACGGGTGTAGCTGATAAAGTGATGTCTGAATGTTGGAAATTAAACTGAAATACTGTACATATGTGACCTCTTTGCTGTGTAGGAATATACATTATTTAGACTCAAAGCATTCAGATATATGCACAAATCTTAACAGTCAAAGGCACTGTAAAGAAGAAATTTCCTCCATGCTTGTGACATCATGCTATGTACAGTGAGGATTGATGTGGATCACGATTACAGAATAAGAGAACTGAGCAGATTTTATTTGCCGATTTTTCTTTTTTTAATCTTGATTAACTGATTAACTGCACAGTTTCATGTCTTGCGATACCGCCTGCCAACCAATCATGCCACGAGTTTCTTGTCCCTCATGACTCTACTGAACACAAGCTTGACACACAAGCATTTCCTTACCATCCTTTTTATGATGGAATTGAACTGAGGACAACCACTGAGGACACTGGGCCATAGCAGCTAGAAAGGAATAGGAACACAAAATCGTCAACTGCCATGCTTTCAGCGGCACATTTCCTTTTTGTACTGGCTTTTCTCCATAGCAAAAACCTCAAATGAGGTATGTAGGAGTGCGTATGTACACATATACCTCATTTATAGATGGTAAGATTTTGAAAACATTTAGAAGTTGTGAGATGAATGCGATTGCCTGATAGGGTGCGCATGACAGAACGAAAACGTGCGCCCCGTTTTTCAGCATGCAGAACCAATTATATCCAAAAGATGGCGACAGGAAGCTTTTAAAGACACAAAATTCTATTGGGTATTCAGCAGTCATACTGTACATGCACAAACGTACATGCCTGTATAAACACACGGGCGGGTGTACATTCTCATGCATATGTAGATTTATACTCTTTATAACTCATGAACTCACAACCCCACATTCACCCCCATTCCACCACCAATACAGCTAAATCTTCATAATCTGTTTGAAGAATAAAGCATACCAAACTGCTGAAGCTGATTTAGAGCTGGGCTGCCAAGCTCTACTTCTTGATATTTACAGCACTTTAAGGTTGCATCCAAGCCTAACAAAATACACCTCATTCAACAGCTACGGATCTTGCTGAGCTGCTAATTAGTAGAATCAAATGTGCCAAATTGGGGTTGTAAAGACACTCTGCAGGATGACAAATATCCTGAAGTCAGCTTGGATAGCCCTGCTGCAGATCAGTGCATCTCTCTATCCTATTGTTTCTAAATAGTTTAATGTGTTCAAAATATTTCGCAAATGTGGAATGCTTCATCTTCTGCATGATAAATAGCATTGCTTGTATAGTAAGTATGAAAGACACTGTATGAAAATTGTATAAAGATGAGTCTGTTTGCCTCAATAATGTTTCAAATGGTTCATTTGTCCAGAATCTTCGCAATTTATTAAATTATGGATATTTTAGAGAATGACCTTGGAAGAGGGTTTGTAAGGAATATTTTTTTCATTATTATTGAAATACTATGAAAAGAAAGCATTTTGAAAGGACACATTAGATGTATCTGTATACTTCTCTGTTACACGTCTGTATTTTCCATTCTGATTTCTACAATCAGTTGGTTATTTGAACTCTTCATTCCCATTTTTACATTTGTTTTGCTATGCTTCTTAATGGAAGAAATTGAAGAGCTGGTGCTAAAAGTACCTGGGTCACATATCACATTTTTATTTTGAGTTAACTATAGGAAAAAGCCTTGTATAGTTACCGATTGTCAATTTCCTCTAAATTGACACTTTGTGACTTAAGTACTTTTAGCAGTGGGGTCTTCAGTTAGAGTCATCTGCTGCCCAGCAGAGTTGCGATGTTGTCACATCTCATGAAACAAGGCAGGAGCAGTGGCTAAAGTGAGTGGCAATAGCAGGAAATGGTTCACAGCGACGAGGCCTCCAGCTCGGTCGATTTACTATGTGTTTTCAGCTTTGCATTGCGTGAGGGCCATTCCTTCATGTGATATTAAGGCGAGGTACCGGAAAGGCTTTGTGACATGCGAGCTGTGGGCTCTCAATGGTTCATGTCCGCCGCCGAACACTAGGCAAGCGCGAGAGGCTTAGCCCCCCGACGTGTGCGATTTCACTCGCGGGTGACACCGAGCGCACTGAATAAATAAATGCGTTTTTCGCCAAGATTGTTTTGCCATGGTGCCCCCTCAGCGACGACACAAAGGGAAATTGACCCCATGGCCCGCGCCATGCAGCCAGGCCGAATCTGGGGAAATGAAGCAGACAGCCAGTAAATAATTGTTGCCATTGTGCCCTCAGCCACTGCAGGGCCGGGTTATGCTCCACATGACCTGCCAGGGCTTGACATGGCACTCAGACCTTGAGCTGTCACCCCTACGGAAACATCACCCTCGCCTCCACAATTTGTACACTTAACACTTCACTTGGCGCATGACAGGTGCTTATTTCCCCATATTGGTAGACCCTGTTTTTGACTAGGGATGCCTCTGAGCTCAACTGCAATGCAGGGATACACATATCCTCCGTGAGCCTAGCTAGTTTTGTTACGTATGCTGCGTCCACATAGGCCATCTAAAACAGCTTTATTGATTTCCCAAACAAATATTTAAAGTGTGAGACTCATACAGGTGTATCAATTACAGCAGTTTTAGACTGCGGTATATTCCAAAGATGATATTTGTTTTTTTTATGACTGTCCATCTTTATGTGTGGGAAAGCCTCAGCAGAAAGATGTGATGTAAGCCGCTTCATTATAACCTTTCAGCGACATAATGTAAATGATACCACATCTATGAAATTTATAGTCCGCTGTGATGGCTTTTTGCTGACTCTCAGATAATCGTTTTCAGAGCTAATGCACATGGAGTAATTGAGTAGCTCGTCACCTATGAGCCTTTGCATTTAATAAAATGGTGAACAGGAATTGAGAAATGATTAGTTCCATTAGTTCAAATATTCTAGAAAAAGGCTGGTCTGTCCGTACTGCCCTTTATTCAAAGCGTTATATGAGGCTAGCCCATGAACTTGATTTCCCCTTTAAAATATTTCTTGTATGCTTCATGGGAATCTGAGGACAAAACAGACTTGGTTTTGTTGACACAAGAAAGGGGAGAAATTGAAGATGCTTCTGACTGAAATCCAGACTCTGCCGCAGTTATTGCACACAAATAGCTCAAAAGAGCCTTGGAAACAGCCGAGACATCAATATCTCCACAGCACTTGAACTCCTGAGGTCAGCGGGATGTGAAATACGTTTTGTTTACCTCCATGTATTTCAGAGCAGTGCCTGATGATTGGTGGAGGGCTTGTATCTGGGTGACTCCTGCCACTCGCAGTGATCATGGGAGTGCAGGTTTCTCGCTGCATGTTCCTCATCCATGGTTAATTGATGTCTGACTTTCCTCTGCAGAGCTGCATTTGAAAGGGCCTCACACAGTTCTCCCAAAGGCCTCGAACCTGGTCTTGGGAACAAATCGCGGCAATTTCTGCATAGCAAGTCCCTCTAGAGAGATGGGGGGAGAATCAGAGAGCCTGTTTTTGCTCCGGCGCTAATGTGAGACCGCGTGTAGAAAGGCTGGTGGTCAATGCGTGTGTTTGGCAAGTGGCTATGCTCTCTTGGCTATTGTCAGAACACAATGCTTTCAAAAAGGCTTTATGTCAAAGTGTAACTCACTGTGTCACACTATATCTCCCATTAAAGAGTTAACCCCTTAAGCCCTGAGTCTCTTCTTCGAAAATGGCAAGCCCAAAATGGAGTGAGTATATCTCTGCGACTGCTTGGTCCAGTTGAATTATCTTGGTATCATAATAAAGGTAAAACCATTTGGGATTTCCGCCTTGATGTAAAAATCACTATATATGTCACTGAGTCAGAGTAAATGGAGATGGAACACAGTATAAATGAGAGATCTAATTTTGCACCAAACAAAGATTTCCTTCTATCCCTTGCAAATTTGCTGAGTTGCAGTCTGAAACCTCTAAAAAACTAGAAAAGCACTCAGAGAGGCCAGACCTCCGCCAGGGGGCAGCAAAACCCACGGCGATTGGAACTCCGGCCCATTGGAAAGACTTGAAATCTTGAACTTTGGCGTATATCTCAGCAGTACTTTGGCCTAGATATGCCACAATTTAATCACCTGTTCCTTGACTTAATACCACCTTCTCTGAAAATTTCATCAAAATCTGTCCATAAATTTTTGAGTAATTTGGAAACCAACAGACAAACAAACAAACAAACAAACCCAGGCAAAAACATAACCTCCTTGGCGGAGGTAATTACAGCTCAGAATCTCGTTATTATTCAAAGTTTATTCTGATCGGGTGAATCAGAGCAAAATTAGTGAGGAATGTCTAGGTGGCTTCTCCAATCTGGCAATTCAGGTACCTTGTGTTTCATTTCAGATTTCTCAGATACCAAACTGTAAAACTCATTTAATTTCATTTATATGTCACTACAGGCATACTTCCATCCAAATACAACACTTTTTAATAATTAGAATGAAAAAAAAAAATATTTATGCCAGTTTTTTTGCCTATACAATCTCCCAATCAAAGAAAATACATACAAAATGAAGTTTAACTCCACTGGAGCAGATTTATTAAAAAACAAAACAAATAAATAAAATTATAAATACAAAGGCAATGTGAAAAAATTGTTAAAGAAAAGTAAGAATAACAAAAATCCCAGCGATTATTTGTAGGAGGAAACTGCGATTATTTCCCCCCCCCCAAAAAAAACCCCAAAACTGGGAATCAAACCCTTAGATTCTACTTTGCAGCGATGCATTTTAGCCATAGGCTACACCAACTGACTGTGATATTGTGGTAAAATTGCCCATTCAAGGAATGGGTAAAGAAAACACGTACTGTACTGTTGTAATCCCAGTGTTTGTGCGGAATAGCGCAAAGATTCTGTCAGAAGATAACTTTGAAAATGAATGTTGAATATTTAACGGATAATTATTTGGACAATACCTCAAACAAACTAGTTATGCATTTATATTGTGCGGTATTAAAGTACCTGCAAATAGCCCATGTGATTAAGGTGGTTTAGAGTTCGTTGGAAACAGAACCCATACAATCAAATGGTTACCGGCATAGTCTTACTGACAGCATCACAAGCTAATCGCAGAGAGGAAAATACATTGCAAGCAAGCTGAATGCAGAGGAACTGAGATCTTTGAAGCAACGCCGTGGGAAAGAACATGCTAGGATACTGGCAGATCTAGTTTTGTTATAACACAAACACATTGGGCTAACAATAGTGAGCGCAGATTTACCCTCGAGGAGTTTTTTGTTACAAAATATCAAAGGAAAGAATTTTTTTGCTCATCTCTGTAGACTGTAAAGTGTATGCCGGCTGTTCTTTGAGTATGGTATCAGTTTAAAATGACACGGCTCATATTGTTGGATTCTGTGACTTTCCTCTTTCATTTATCGTTTGTATGAATTGCACAAATTCAGAAGAAATTCTGGTGATTCGGCGCTGATATAAGTTTTTCTTATGTTTTGCTACATGCTTATTTACTTGCTTGGTGCTTGAATTGTGTTCGGTTGATGTAAAAATGGTCTACATGAGCTTTCGGCCGAGTTTCTTTGCGAAATGTGGACATGCTGCGTGACAATGTTGCAATTTGGAAACATGCTGTATTTATTATGCGTAACCACTGCACCCCGGTACTGGGCCATAGGACTTAAGTGTTGCTTTTTATAGGGTTAAGTGTTGCATTTAGGTCGATATGAATACTATGTACACCAGTGCCTTAAAACACAATCCTAGAGACTTATTGTGCATGCTAGTTTTTGTTCTGACCACAATTACAGTCTCAGAATGAACAGGATGTTAATTTTTCTTCAACCTTCAACTGGTCAATGTTTTTCCAGCTATACAGTACCACTCTGTGATTTTTAGAAATAGACCTTTATCAAACAAATTACACCAAAGTTACAAAAATTCCTTTTAAAATCAAACGACACATTTTTTTTTAACTGTTTGGTAACCATTACCATGGTTATAAAAAACAATTCAGCAAGCCTATGAATAATACCATTCTTCTGGAAAGTCAGTAATGAAAGCTGAAAAATGAATGTCTTTTTTTACCCGTAGAAGGGTTAATTAGCTGTATTTTAAGCAAGAGAGACATTTACCCTTGTCAAACCATGTTGACGAAAATGTCTATGCATTCAATGCCGTTTAAAAGCTCACTGTTCAAATTATGTTTATTTTGCAGCATTCCAATTAATCACGACATGCCAAAGCTGCATTATGTTTAACCTGATCGAACTCAAACTGCGGTTAAACAATAAACAGCTAATTTTGTCTCTTGACATAGCCGTTAAAGTTCTTTCCAAATGTTTTCCCAAAAGCAAACGGTCACAATCCTTGTGTGATTTTAATTGGTACCTCTCCTGTTCCACCAGACTGTGTGTGCTTTTGCAATTTTTCTCCTTTGATTTATTGTCTCATCTCCTACCTTGCTCCCAGGTGTCATAATTTGTATGCCCCGTCCCTTTTATGAATGTCTTGTCTGTATAAGTGTATTGTGGTGTTGGCTGCTGGATTGTCATGGTTCATATCCTATTATACATTCCAGTCAGTCTGTATTTTCTAAGCATTGAGCTAAGCTTTTTACCCTGCCCCACCCGAACGGTGAGGGCAAGGGGTATTGTTTTTGGTTTGGTTTGTTTGTGTGTTTGTTTCTTTATTTCTTTCTTTGTTTGGTAACACTCTGGCGGCAAAACTAATGGGCACATTCACCCCAAATTCTGTGAAGGGATTGCCATTGATCCAGAATAGATTGATACTGAATTTCGTACAAGTAGGTGAAAGTACGTGCGAGGGGTGGGGTTTGTTGTGCTTTGCACCACTTGTCCTCCTTGTGTTTTTAATTAATTAATAATAAAGGAAGACGTAATTACTCTTCGAAATCTTATTAAAAGGACAAACTTCCCAAGCCTTTATATAGGTCACCAGGATTTGGACTGTGTTGTTCTTCATCCATTGTTCATCTGAGTCAATTTATTAGGAACACCTCTCAAGTCTTAATTGGATTCCAGGAATGGGACGGCGTTCCTGCTAAACACTCCGGTTCCATGATCAAGCTGTGCTTGAAAATGTCTGCGGATGGGGGGTAAATAAATAACTTTGTACTGATCTTAACAGCATGCTATGACAACATTATTTAGTTTTGCCTTCTTGAATGTCTCAAGACAAAGTGGGTTACTGAAAAGTTGATGTGTGGTGCACTGCCGGGCAATTTAACATGCTAAAAGTTCTGAATTTAATCTCAATGCAATTCCAAGAAAAGACAACAAAGTAGTTTGGAGACAATTTTTCCTGCGCATTTTTTTTTTTTTTTTTATGATATAGGTCATGGTACTACATCAGACATTATAACGTCAGCATAAACCAATGTGTATTTTTAATTGTTCAAGGTTTGGAGAATTACAGCTGCAGTGCCCAGAGAGGTGTACTACAAAGTGAGATAAGTGGGTTAGGTCAGTCTAAAGGCAGGTTTTCACATGTGGTTTTGAAAGTCATGAATGTGTTTCTCTTCAAACCGGCTACTGTAACTTATGCTATCTCTGATTGCAAGCTTAGGGTTTGTTGAGCTGAACCACGCAAAGAAAGCCTGGGTAATGTTCAATTTGCATTGTAGTACACCCCTCTGTTGTTGTCATTGTTCTTGATTTAATCTCGCTGGTTGAGATCCACAAGCAGGTTGCCGGCTACCCAGAAGCCCGTTCCACTGGTCAAAGATCTGAAGAGAAGAATGCACAACGCCTTTATGTGACTCCAGTGTTATTGACATAGGGGCTTTGTAACTCATAAAAATTAATTAAAGAAATGTTGTTTAGCCATTAGGCTACACGTTATATTTTTTTTTGGAAAATTGTTAAATGGTGTTTAGCTAAACGACAGCTTGTCAAGAAATGTTTCTGGCAGAGTTGATTGATTGATGTTAATGGGGGGGGAGGGTGTATCATGAAATGATATTTGTGGGTTAGCGAGGTATGTTTGACCCAAAGCCGAGATTTTCAATGTCACAAAGGCGGCACTCATTTAAACTGCCATAGTAACTTGTGGTAGCCTATGCCTGATTGCGAGTTCAGGGTTTGTCGAACCAGCTCACAGACTGAAAGCCAGGCTAATGCTGAACTTGCTTGGTGCATCCCCTGAAGCCAATGTTCAAAAGATTTCCCCATTGCAGAAAATGCTCAAGATCCGGCTTGCCTCATCCATGAAGGGTTCATTTCATGGACCCGTACCCTCATAGCACTGCAGAGCAAAATTAAGAGCTAAGTGCATCCCATAATGCATCAGGACTTTGTGTGCAGAAAGAGAGGAGTGGGTGTTAAGTTGACAGGCAAGTTAAATAAACTAAAACTAAATAAAGTTATAGTAGGTCACTGAAGCTTCCATTATTGGGCAATGTGGTCAGTGAAAATTATGCAATGTGGTATAATTCTTTGCTTATTAAATGACATCTTTATTTGCCAGTTTATTGCTTATTACCCCGTCCCACCCAAAGGGGGAGGGCAAGGGGTATTGTTTTTGGTTCGGTTTGTTTGTTTGTGTGTTTGTTAACACTTTAGCAGCAAAACTAATGGCCAGATTCACCCCAAATTGGATTTAGGGATTGCCACTGACCCAGAATAGATGGCTGTTGAATTTAGGAAAAGTAGGTCAAAGTATGTGCGAGGGGTGGGGCTTGTTGTGCCTGGCACTACTTGCTTATCAATGATTTTGGACAATGTTTTAATGTTTGTTCTCATTCTTAGCTCAAATACTTAGCTAAGTACTGCCTTGCCTGGAAACATCTTCCTGTCGTCCTAAAATGAGATGACAAAACCAGACAGTTGTTGCAGTCTACATGCCCGCTCATACACTTCAGCAAGATCCTGGTAAAACTTCACTCAAGTGACCACTTGACTAGGGAAAAAGACTGCAAGTGACTGTATTGGGATGAAATCTGAGTTTAGCAACCACTGATACCTTGTGTATCTTCATCTTACGAGAATGTTGTCTTCACGTACTAAGTATACAGACAATATAGAGTATTAAAAGTTAAATACAAAATAAAATGTGAAAGATGCATGATTAAAGCCTGTTGGAGTACTTGCGCTGGCAAATTGGTAAATAATATATTTTGTTCTTTATTTGAGGTTTCAAAAGTCATCAGCGTTTTATTCCCTTACAGCACATGTATAGGTAGCAGACAAAAGGTCTAAGCACTTGAAAAATGGGTAATACAGTTTATTGAAGGCAGGTGCTCCCACACAGGTGCAATTCCAGAGTTATTTCGACAATTAACATCCCAGCATGATCAGGGTCAGGAGCAGAAAGCTTGCCAGGTCAGGTTGCTTGTAATTATGACAAACATGCCTAGAAGAGAACAGGGGTAATTGTTTGGGCATGTCAACTTGATTTTTCATCAGAAGCAGTGATGTTGAGGACAAATTTATAGACCAAGGGCAACAGCAACTGTTGGATTGACAAACGACTCCAGAGCAGGCATTCGCTTCATCGGTCCTTGGTATCCCTGGTGTGTCCTGGTTTTCATTCAACCTGCCACTGCAATCACAGTTTTACACGGCTGCAAATTTTCCTGAGGTCTTTTCAAAATGTAGAGGGATTATTTTCCCACCAGCCACATTATCAGACATTTTTACAGCCAAAAATCATGCGATGCAGCATAGAAATTGTGCTTTATTGCCAACATTTGTGACAGATGAACAAAATTAAATAATGAACAATGTTGCTGAATGCACTATTTTTTTCTTTTCACACAATCCAAGTTTGGATTGTGAACATTTATCTTGTCATTGAATTTGTCATTATCTCTAGTTTCTAATGGCCTTTTGAGGAGCTCATGTCAAATATGATCAGTTTTCATCTTTCTCTGGAAGTAGGTGCCATTATTGCATATGTATAAAGGAGGTTATTTTCCATTTCAGACAATATGGCTTAAGATGATAAATCTTAAATGCTCATCTAAATAATAAAAGAGAACACCTTGTCAAAATTTCAAAATGTCATATATGCTTGGAACAACACCAGAGTACACAGGGAGGATCAATTCATCAAGAGCTCTGGAGCAAGATACTATAGTTGGAATTCAGAGTACTCACTATTCTCTACACCTGATAATGCATATTGAAAGCCCACTGGCATGAGGAACATAGGCAATTGACCTCTGAGAAAAGAAGAAATATGATCCTCCTTCACCATGTGTTTGACAAAGGAATGAGTTAAATTACTTTGCGTCCACATTTCCCTCATTTCCATCTACATCTTCCCCAGCGGGGATACATTGAAAGACGCACGGAAACAATACAAGGAGAGGAGAAACAAGAAAATATGTTATCGGAGAAATGAAACATAATTTCCTCTGAGGTGTCACGTGAAGCAGTGTCCATTTCTGATGACAGTGAACGGCTGGATTTACTGGCTGAATTCAGATTGATCCTGCCTCGGCAGTACCGGCAGTTATTTTTTTTACCTTCAATGAACCACATGCTGTCTAAAATATTGACTGCTTATTGGTTATTTCAGACGTCATGTGGTTTTTTTGAAGGCAAAATCTGCCGGCACTGCGTCAATCTGAACTCGCCTGCTACCAGCGTCTGTCATTACAGATTGACTTTATGGCTTTCGGCTGAGAGGCTGCTCTTATGTAACTTTGCTCATGGCATCTTTGAACCCATTCATTCCTCCTCACGGCTTGCAGCAGAGATAAGAGCTTTGAGACAGTCGGCAAGATGGCAGGTCAACTACTTCCGGTCCAAAAGGGGGTCAAAGAAATGTCATGTAAGAGAATTGAGATGTACCCCTATAGATGCCTTCAGAATTGAACTCTCTCTTCCAGCAGTGAAGAATTCAGAGCTTCCTGACCCTGTTCCTGAACCCAAATGTCACTATAAGGGGTGTGTTCTACAGAGTGGACACGTTCACGAAAGTTGTGCACGTTTGCTCTTGACGCTCGTTCATAAACTTCGATCAACTCCTCTTGCAATCGAAGGTGAGTACCAATAACATTCATCAATTTAGTGCTCTGTAGGAAAATATGTGTTGTGCTAAGTTGATTGATATACATCTAACCCAAACCCTTGGTGTAAACCAAGCAATAAAGGCTGTGCATTATGAAGTCAGACATGATGCACCACCCTGAGGTGAAATGGTGTAAGAGTCCAGTGTCTATAATGGTGTTTCATCATTTTTCTGGCATGGCGTGTGTGAATCCTTTTTGGAGGCAAGATGAGTGCTAGTTAATGCTGATGACTTTTAGTAATCACAATCAATGCACAATTAGTGTCTGCAATCACAATATAAAAAGCTGCACATCAAAAATCCCAGTGTTATTTCGACTCTAATAGAGTTCATTTGAGTCCAAGATGGATGGATTGGTCTGAAATAAACTACTGGAGTTGAATTAACACTGGAATTTTTGCTGTGAATTTTTCTTAGGCCCCTTTTTGTGTTCAAAGGGGATTATTGAAGCTCCAGCTACATTGTCAGAAATAGCTACAATGCATGCTATCTAGAATAAAAACCTTGATTTATATGGCCAACATTCAGATCAGGCCGATCAAATTAAAGACTATGGACGATAGATAATTTTGCATAATTTGAGGTTTTTTATTCTTTTTGCTTAATGCAGGCTTGACTCATTATCATTTGCATTGTCATAAAGCACTAAATCACTGTTTTTTGTGGCCGGTGTCCCCACTTTCAATAATGAGTAGCCTCCTGATCTGTAAAATGTAATCACTTAAATACAGTGTGTTCTTACTACTTAGGATAAATCGTGATTAAATGCACCTCATGGTGCAAATTCACGATCCATGCACTGCCCCGAAGTGAGGTGACGTACAAATAGGATATTCAGGTTCTATACTGGTGTGCCATAATTTTTATGGTATGGCATGGGTTTATTCTTTTAGAATTCAAGGTCAGTGGTAATTGCTCCTGATGATTTTCAGTAATTATTTTAAATGCACAGTTTTCAATTGTGATATATGCATTTGGTAGAATTTTTAAATCTAAAACAACCTATAATTGGGTATTTAACATTGTAAGCAAGCACCAAGAGAGCTAGAGAAACTCAGTGTTGTGTTCATACTCCTGAAGTGCCATTATCCTTGAAAACAGCTCAAGCGCTGTGAGATAAAGGGAAGCATTATTACTTTTTTCAGAGTGTAAATGAAATACAAGCAATGTTTAATGGTGGGGTTTTTTGGTTGTTTGTTTTGATTCTGCATCTATCTGGTTCTGTATTTATTATTTTTCATGTTTATTTATTCCATTCCATTACTGCATTGCACATTGTCTCCCCTGCAATGTCTGATGTGATCTGTGTCATCATGCCAGTCCACTTCCCTGTCTGCGTGCAGACACACTTCGGGTGATTTAGGAAGTTTTCCGGTATTTCACAAACTTCCTTCAAGTCTTGTTTTACCTTCCTTCTCACTTTTCTGAAATTACCATATTAATTAACTGCTAGGCTGTTTAGTTAATTTTGGCAATTTTACTGTAGACTAATCCCTTTATCTGTACATAAACTAACCAACTAATATTCACATATTTTGATTGGGTGTGTAGATATCACTGTTTACTAATATAACTAATTCTGCTTTGCTCTGCTCTGTAACTCCGCCCCTTTTGCTTTCCCTGTGCTCCGCTTTGATTACAGCTCACGCACCCCAGGTGCGCTTCTCTCTCTGTCCTGGAATCTTAACTGTGCACTTAGAACTCCTTGACCGGAGCTGTTTATATGTCATAAGCCATCTGCGTGGATATTGTCTGCGTTTTGGTTTTTGCCCATTGTTTGTGGTTTAGGACTTCCCCGATGTTCAGCTGATTAGCCACTTAATTGCCCAGCTCTTGATCTTGTTAAGTAGCTAATTAGTTGAATCAGGTGTGCTGAACAGCAGGTAGAGCAGAAACCTACAGGATAGTGGCCCTCCAGGAACGAAGTTGGTGACCCCTGCACTATATAGTGTCCGCCATTTTGTAGTGTTTTTCAAATTCTTTTCATCCACTATATAGTGGACAATAAAATACCCACAATGAACTGCAGAATTGAGTGAGCAAGCGATGTACACTACATTGCAGTGCCGTATACCACAATGCAATACGGTCGTGTATTTCCACAGAAGAAGAATGTGAAGAGCGAGATGGCTCTACCCTCCAGAAATACATTCCCGTAAAGCTGCTTTCACTCTGGACGTTAAACGAATTTTTGCCACGACAGATTACATTCGAAGTCAATGCAGAGACGTGAATACATGCTCGCATCTTTGCATTGACTTTAAACGTAATCGGTAGTGCGAAAAATTTGTATCGCGTTCGGTGTGAAAGCTGCTTAAGTGTTCGGTATGTACATGATGCTTGGCACGTCCACTTACATTGCAGGAATATCCAGCGCATTTGCTGACGTAACCATGTTCAGAAAATTCCGGTGTAGTGTCCGAAATCTCCTTTGGTCATTCCCTATGTAGTGCACTATATCATGTACACGAGGTAGGGAATAGGGAGTGAGTGAATGAGTGGACGATTTCGAACACAGCTTATGAGAAAATGACCCTACTTTCCCACCAGATTTATTATTTGAATAATGATCATCCACATTACTTTATGGTATCGATAGCAAGTTTCAAGTCCCTTTTGATATCATAATTTTCATTTTTGTAAATTATGGTCCCAAATAGACTAGATTAAAGGGTAAAGCCAGAATATGCTGTAAGGGTGTGGCTATCCTCTGGTCCTCATCTGATATGGTCAGATCCACCCGTAGATCCACCCCTCGCTCCTCCCAAGATATTCAATTCCTGCTTTCATCCAATAGGAATCACATCCGGTTTCAAAATGACTAAATGGTGCTATTCAAATTGCCTAAATGGAGGCTTCCGATACGGTATGCTGAAACCAATGGGTGACGTCATGGTTGCTTCGCCCATGTTTTTATACTGTCTGTGCTGTCCACATGGGCTGTCTTCCCTATCAGAAGTATGGAGTCACAGCCCTCAAAGGCTGCTTTCAAATTCAAATGCTCTTATAACAATGCACAACAAGTTGCTTTTTAACAGGGAATACATATTTATCAGACATACTCATGAAAATACTTGCATTTCATATTCTATGTTTCAGCATGGAATGAAGGAGAGAAGAAACTTAAAGGAAGAATGACCAGGTTGTGTAGACCAGTGTTTCTGAACTCTACTTCAAGATTACCCTATCTCCCTGATTGAAGCAGAGACCGTAAGCACAAAATTATCAACAGATCTGCTCATTAAGTGACCATTTCCGGAGTACCCAATAAGCTCAACTGCAAGTGCCATGTCAGGGGGACATCTAAAATGTGGAGATCGGGGGCTCTCGAGAAGATAAGTTGGGAAACTGGTGCGCATGCAGTACCATTGAATCATAAGAATTCTGTGGCAGACACCCTGCTGTTAACAGCCATCTAGTGGTTAATATTGAAAATTACAACCAGAGGCCTTTCACAGCAGTGCTGTTTATTTGTATCGCAGAGATATTAATTCCATTGTATCTGTTCGTTTGGATGAAACAATTCATAAAGACAGTGATTTTGGTCAGTTATCTCAATATTCTTTGAAATGACTTCACTATTCATAAAAGTTCCTATTTGCCTGAAAAATAATAACCACCAGATATTATGATTATCACATCAATAATGCACTTGTTTTTGATTATCAAGAACTGACCCAATAGATGACTAGGGGAGTCATTAAAAAGTGAAAAGACAAACAACATCGAATATGAATTCATTAATGTCAATGAGCAACAATAATCAACCACAGTTCTAAATGAAATTTGAATTTTGAAATATGGAAAAGATTAAGTTAATGTAATGACTATTCCAATCACAAATTCTTTCCTGTGGTATTTTAATTGAGCCAAAACCCTCGGCTACCAAAGTCTGTAAATCGATTTTCTGCGCTTTGAAAGGTTTACTGAGCTCTCAGTATGTTAAAATGCAATTCTCTCTTCTGCCTTGTCAGCAAAATCATGCCAAGTACTTGTTGACAGAGTCACATTGGATTACGGGACAGGGATGTCAATTTAGCTTCAGGAAGCACCATTTTCCATCACACAGTAACAGTGTCCCACAATGAAACACTTCTTGTCAATGTATAAATGTTGTTAGACTGAATCATTGTGTGTCTATGTTGTGCCACATCTGACCCCATCCATTATCTAACCTACATGATCCTGGTTAGTTTGTTGGGCAGTCTTGTTGCGCCTCCTGAACAATGCAGCGGGCGCTTTCTGTGGATACACTGGAGTAGACGACTTATTGCCTTTTCATGCCATCTGACTCAGGTGTTTAGCATTTTGGTGGCATATTAAATGATGCATTTTTGTTGAGCAAATGAAGTAAGCAAATATTTCATCATTATACTTTCCAATCGGAATTTATCTTCTCCCGCACTGAAACCTTATTTGTCCAATATGATTTCATTCAAGGCCCAGTATCATTAAAGTAGTGATGAAATTGATGCCAGGCTGGCACCTGCTCTGTCATTTAATTTGACTTGAGGCTCCTTAAGGTAACAGTTTTAGCGAGTGAGCAACAGTATGTACAACATGTTAAGCTAGTTTGTATGTGCTGTCGTTATTATTGTTGATATAATGGATACGTTAATGAATGACCAAACACTGGACTGTATTATCATTATACAACTGAGTACTGTTCCTCATGGTTTATATTTTCCTGCACCAATGGTAAAACCTCTAAACCCCATCAAGTCATTGATGTAAAACTTGTTGCAATGAAGAAACTCTTTGAAACTGCGGCTGAAACACATTTGGCCTTGAAACTACTTTACCCTCTTGTTATAAATAATTGAATGTTTCTATCTGGGCATCCCCTCTCTAAAGACCTTAAGTGACTTTCCTGGATACTGTAATCACAGTTGTCATGTTAAAGTCCTTGCCTCTTGTACTCAAAGTCGCAGCTTCAGCTTTCATTTACAAATCCCAGCGCAGCGGTTGACAATTCAAAAACATAAATGGGATTATGCTTCTTTTTGTCCTTGTCAATCATCGGCGCTCTCCAATTGTCTCAGTGCCACAGTGTGGACTGTTGGGAGAGACTGTCAGGTGGCATTACTGTCCTGCTTCCGCTGCTAAAAGCTGACCCTTTTTTTACATCACAAAAAAAAAGAAAAAAAAATTCCAGAGTGATGCATTATTTAGAGTGCAGATCAGGCATCATTTCTGTAAGGATCTTGAATCTTAAGGCTGAGGTTTGAGCTGAGTCTCAGATGAGAGGCGAATGGCAGCGGTTTGCGGCGCGCTCGCGCCGCGGCCCATGAATAAATCATGACCGGGAAGCTTCGCGGCGCGCACCGAGACGTGCTTTCGCGCTCTAACGTGGGCAAGGATCTGACAGTTGCGAGAAGGAGGCCAGATGTGGACTGGGTCCAGGTGGTCCCACATCCTTGCCGGGGCGTCCGATAGCACAGGGCACCGCTTCGCTGATTGGCACTAATTGGCGGACTCTGCCCACGGAAGCACTAGGACTCGCATCGGAAGGAGCTGGAGAAAGCGTCTCCCATGTGCCGAGTGTCAGAGACGTTCTCCGGCGGGCTAACTCTTCATGACCTTGGAAGTTCTACCACTGTCCTTGGATCAAAGAAAGTGGAATAAAACAATGTAGAATTTCTCCCCATCACTGATATCTCCTTTCAGTGCAGTTTCCTACTCTTTTTTTTCCACACCTTTGTAACAGCAGATCTGTAACTGAAATATTTGACCTTCCTCTTCCAAAGCAAAAAAGGATTACAGTACCAACACCTCCAGGATAATGGCTGTAAAGAAATTCAATGGTGAAGAATTTTTTCCATTCTATCTGAATAAAATTATTTTCACCATCTTGACTAAATGAAAATGAGGAATTTTTCATGAGGAGAGTTTGTAAGCGTAAAGACGTAAAATACAAGGCATTGTGTGATTAAATATTTGAAAAAGAAAAGGCAGTGGTAGACACTTACAGATGGAAAAGTACAGAATATTCACTTGATAAGTTGGATGGAAGGATGGATGGAACAGTCAGTGAGGCTATCTAACAGCAATCATTTTTTATTTTTCAATTGCATTCAAGTCTTTGAATCCACGTAGCTTATCAATTCGGGCTCAATACGAGATTCTTTGAGGCACTTTAAGGAACATTAGCTGAGAGTTTCAGGCCATTTTAAATGAAGTAAAGGTAGGCTGGCTGTCTAATTGTGTCTCCGCGGGGATTTGAAATGCTGCATGCGAGTGAGAAGGGCAGCAAAGAAATGAAAGTCACTCAACCATTGGAGTCATGCTGAACAACTACTGAAGCATGACGAGGATCAATATACAAGCCACCAAGTTATTATACTTGAGTGGAAGTTTGAAAAACAGATGTACTTGGCCCCCTTAAAGTCATGACTTTTATGTGAACAAACTTTGCTGGACTGATTTGAGCGAGCGCAGCTTTGCAGCATGTCGATTTAACATTTGTGCAGGTCTGAATTGCTCCCCGCGTAAGTGTTTCTCCATTAAACAGGACGCAGTACAGTAGCAGTGCAGAGATCAGTACTTTTTCTCTCATTTCTTTGTGCTCATTTTTTTGTCCGAACCTTTGCGACTTGGCCTTTTCCTCCCTTTCAGCTAAATTGATCACAGTGCTGGAAAGTTAATTGTTCAGGCATGTGTTTTGCTTCCTGACGGAGAGAGGGTTTCGGCCAGCAGAGTTCAGAGGTCGCAATGACATGTTTTTTTTCTGGAATAGAGATGGTAGAGAGGCCATGGGAGAGAGTGCTAAACACACAGATGAATAGGACTCTCAAAAGGCACTTAAACCTGCCTGAATACAAGACTCAACAAAGAGAAAATAATCTAACACACTGTGACTGTTCGGGGAAGATGGTAAACATTGGCAAGATCCACAGTTTCTTGACAAAAAGCCTGTCATTGTCATTGGACTCTGAAACAGCTTCATTTTCTTACTTACGGATCGACAACAGAATGTACTTTCACCGAAAAGTAAACGCGATGCGGAGAGAAAAAAAAATCATTTTTTTCAATGATGGAGTGATTACGAATCAACACATAACAAGAGTTTTTGAAAGATGTAAGACTCTATTTTGTGCAGACGGTTGACGAAGGCTTTCAGGAAAATAAAATAAAAAAAACTATTGCACATTATATATTTTTGCAATTGTATTCTATACAGTCTACTGCAAAGCCTACTAGTTTGTACCCTATACATTGACAACTCAAAAAAAACCTATAAATTCCTTTACAGGGCAATGGTTTGCCTGAAAATTCATAAACAGTTGGAAATATGTTTCCTTTATTATATTTCCATTCATAAATTATGCCAAATGACTTTGCATTTTCCAGAGGGTTTAACTGTTAAATCATTCTGCATACTTGATTCATTTAATTGGTTTACTGCCAGATATTTCAAAACAGGCTTGGTTTAATTAGATTTAATAATTACACATACAGTATACATATAATTGCACTTCCTTAATGTGTAGATGACCAAATCTAAATTACCAACGTACCCACATCATTCCCCTGAATCAACAAATTTGAAGACCGCAGAATATCTGCACTCCTGAACTGAATTTGGCTGTTGGCTTTGAAAGATCAAAATGATGAAAGAGAACAAATAGAGGGAGAGAGAAAGAAAAATAACACTAAAATGTGAACGGGAGAAGAGAGAGAGCAGAATTCAACTAAATGGGGGCTCTAATGGCCTTTTTCCTGGGAAGTTAAACCAGAGCTTCAACACATTGGCCAAAACCACGAACAACTCATTTGAAAAACATACTCCACGTGTCTGAGGACAAAATATGCCTCGAATTCAGGCAGGGGCATCAATAAACCTCGAGATGAAAGAAAGTTCCCGATTGGCACGCCAGTGTGGCTGTGCGGTCATCCTGGAGGAATGCACCCGTGCATAATGCACACCACTCCAATCTGCATTTGAAAATGTATGCTGTAGCGCTAGATAAAGATGGCATGCATAAACACTGCCTGAGGTTCATAAAGGCACCGTGTCCACGCTACTCTGGTGTTGTGTTGGGGAGCGTAATTATGGGCAATTGCTCATACTTACTACTGTCCACTATCATCATGTGCCCTGGCAGGAAACAGGAGAGCCCATTTAACAAAGCCTGTGTAATTGATTCTGGCAGATCCTGCCAAAGAACAGCAGGCCCAGAGACGCCCTGCGAGCCCAGCAGAGGGTCGTAATTGAAGTGGATAAGGGAATTATCTATACTCTGGTGATCTTTAGTGGAAGATACGGGAAATTCAATTAAAAAATCTATTTTCTTTAAATATAAAATGTGTGGCTGGAGTAGACAGTCAACGACCCAGCCCTCGTGTGCAAAGTGAGCCATGACATTATTTTATTGTCAGTCACAGAACAGAATTTTTTACCGGAAACTAGACCGCGATTAAAAGGACGCAATAAATAGATCCATATTACTGCCGCGTTTAACATCAGTGACTGTGTGTTATTTGGCTCATTGTAAATGACTAAAAATAGTGAGTGAAAAGCAATGTTTTCAGTTGAACAAAGCAGAAGATGTGCAATGTGCTACAAAAGAATTGCAAATCCACAAAAAAAACGCCAGCACATACTCATGCAAACACCGCTTTGTATTACCGTAGTGTTACACATTCTGTAGCGTGTGAGTGCATGTAGTCATAAAGTATTGAATCCATTGAGTCATGCCAGAAATAAAAAGAAAATATATGTAGTTTTTTTCTATTTGTTACATTAAAACCACATGCATGTATTTGTTTTGTTGTAGCAATATTGTACACTCCCAGAGAAATAGTTTGAGATCATTCCAAGATCAGTTCACCAAAAGCAAGTGAAAGTTTAGGAAACTTGCAGAGAGTTGATACATGATTTTGGGTCACAGAAAATCAACATTAAATGGAAGGCATTTTTCAGAGAATAGATGAATAATGCAAATATTGAGAACGCCTATTTAGCAGCGAACTTAACTAAATGCAATAATACTATGATCTAAGCGGAGATTTTTATTTGTGTGGCCACGAACAATCTCTACAATTTCAATGTCAGTTTTTAAAACCTGAGAAAATAAGTTCAGACCGAGAAATTATAACACAGAAAGTAAAAGTAAGAGAGAACATGCAATAATGTATTTCAGCAAGTGAACTGGCTTCACACTTGCATATACAGTATTTCTCCTCTTATATTTTGTTTAATGTAAATCTGAAAAAATATAGACATATTAATCTAAGCAACACTGTAAAAAAGGGCAAAGTATTGGATGATTTGTATCATGGGCATTCAGCCATTTTCAAATATTAATGACAAATTAAGACAAGGATGTATATAAAGGAGTGTAGCAGAAATTAAATTAGTAATACCGACCTTATCACATGGGATGATTGTGAAATCAAGTCTAAATCTTGTTTCTGCGTTTCACGTTGGATTTTAATCCACCTCATATTCATCACTCTGTCATTTTTTAAATCAAAATTTCAGATTATTTTATTCCACTGCTCATGATTTTGATATTGGCATACAAGGTTAAGAATTGCCTCATTTCTTGATGTGGCTGAACTAAAAGAAATTTGTGTGGAATGCTTAACATATTATTATTATTTATTTATTTATTTTTTTTTTTTATTAATTTTTTTTTTTGATACACACATTTTTATGGCTGAAATTATGGTATCACCAGAACAGGGAGAACAGATGTCTATGGTTCTTGCTGTAAAGAAAGAAAGGCCTTTGTGAGAGAGTGCTGGCTCCTGGCTGCAGGACAGACGTGAAAAGCAAGGAAAGCAGATGTTCTCTGTATGAAACACAAGCCTAACGATGAATGATTAAATGGTACAGAACAGAACCAACCTGAGAGGGGGCCTGGCTGGAGATCACACTACACTGACCATTTCTCTCTTCGTAGCGCAGTTGGTTTCCACAGCCTCAGAGAGCACTATGCAGGTCCCTCTGCTCGGTCATTAAAGTGGTCGGGATTGGGGAGAGCTGTGCTTCGACGCTTGGTGTGGCATGGATTTTACAAAAATCATGGGATCTTGCACAACTGATGGTGCGCTTATAATTACAGCTGAAAAGAAAAAAAAAAATCAGGCAAAAGTATTGGGACTGATTTGACGATTCCCAAGACTGCTATAGAATTCCTTTTGAAATCCTTTCCTTTAGTAGTCTTGTTCAAGTAGCCTAGGGGCACTGCCTTCAGAGATCACAATGTTATTAATATAAACATGTCAAAACTCATGCTGAAATTTGAAAAAGAAGTGCCAAAAATGTCAAGGTGTCAAATTGCTGAAATATTGATTGGTTTTTAATATTCCTGAGCATCCTACAAAGCTGAATCTAATGCAAAAAACAGATGTGTACGAGTGCTTTATGTGCTCCCACAGAGGCTAAAATGTCAGCTTCTGTGTTTTACTTACCGCAAAACGGGATCAAAATATCCATGTATTTTTTCCCCCTGTGTTCTTATTCATGAAAATGATGACAAAAATAAAAAAAAAATCCCCTAACAATTCTCCGAGATGAGTAGGAAGTAGGGCATTTTTAAGTAAAGCAGAGAATATGAATTTGCTGTCTAATCTGCATAAAGCAGTCCATCCCAGTAACATTTATTGAATCAAATTGCATACGCCATAGAAAGTTGCAAAGTTTTCCCATCGGGCTTCCAACAGAGGCCTGGCTTTCTCAGATTTAAGGTTCACTAATTAATAGAATTAGTGTATAATGTAGAGTGGTGAAGCTTGCAATTAATTAAAGCCTCATTTAAAAGCCAGATATACTTATGAGGATTAATTAAGAGCAAATTCTCTTACAGAAACATATCTAGCCAAATTGTTGCACAAATTTCACTTCCTCTAGTGTGATTAAACAATATAGGAATGCAGTTCACTGTTCAGTGTCAAACCAGCTCTTACAGAGTACACACCGTAAGTCCTTCTTATGATTTATTGTAATAATTCTGTTAGAAATGTACACTAGAATAAAATACGTTCAGGAGATTTTACAGTGAAGTTCAAATCATCGCAAAAAAACATGAAAAGGGGACTGTCGCCCTCCAAACACTCAGAGTTTGGGAATGAAGCAACAATAAAATAGGTTAATATGCAGATGTATTCAGTGTGTGCAACACACTTACAGTAATAACACCTATTTTCCTTATTTTTGTGAAAATAACATTTTTGGAATAAATGAATGAGAGTAAATGTATTTTTTCCTTCGTGAAAAGGTTTGTTTTGCTTTGTGAGTCATAGTACAAGTTTACAGTCTTTCTCAATTGCTTTAGCGCATTTCTTGATAGGCTACACTTTTAAAGTTCTTAACATTGAATATTCCTTTCCCAAAACAGCTAACATACACTGCAAAACATGTATACTATAATTAACCTGCAGAAGGATGTAACTCACCAAAAACCTTAAACCTCTTCAATATTGCGATCCCACATGCCAGTTTGTTCTGGACACCGGTGTCCCTTACATGTATCTTGTTATACTATTATTGCTTCCTTGAGTGTTGTCTCGTTTCTTGCCCCACCATCGCTGTGTTTTTGCGTATCTTTCCATATTCTTAATGCTAGTTCATTTTCATGCTTGTTTTTATGTTCCCTTGTATCCGTTAGTCAGTGTGTGGTTGTGCGTTGTGCCTCTGCGGCATTTTAGGCTGTTGTGTCGCCATTCTGTTGAGATTAATCTGTTTCTGAGCCAGTTTGTTTTCCAGATTGTTCTTGAGAAACCCGGTCTTACTCGGCACCTGCCTCTGACTGCGATTACTGAACCTGAGTCACTGCTGCTTTCTGCCCGCTTGGCTATCCAACGCAAGTGCCTACATTACAGTGAATTCTGATCCTAATTCTGCTGCACTGCTGACTGTGTACTACTGTGTTCTCTGTCCTGCTGTCTGCGATTAAGTGTACTACTGTATGTGCCCAGCAGGAAAACAAATACCATATAATAAATATTTTTATCAAAAATATTAATTTGGCAATGATTCTCACTCTTTCATTTATTTTTTTGCATAGCCACCCTTTACCAAGACGACAGCTCTGAGTCTTCCCCTATAAGGCAAGATGAGGTTTGTGAACACATGGCAAGGAATCTGAGACCAATGCTCCATACAGAATCTCTCCAGATCCCTAAAATTCTGAGGCCAACACTTGTGGACTCTCCTCTTTAACTCATTCAACATATTTTCAATCGGGGTTTAGGTCAGGAGACTATGGTTGGCGAACCATTTTTGCAAAGAATTTTGTGTGCGCTTTGGATCATTGTTCTGCTTGTGGGTCCAACGACCGCCTAGGCCTACTTTAAGCTTTCCATTAGAGGTTGTTAGGTTTTCCTTTAATATCTGCAGGTATTTGATGGAGCACATGATACCATGCATCTTAACAAGATGTCCCGAAAAGAAAAGAAAAAGACCGGCAACATCAAAGATCCCCCACCATACTTCACAGTTGGTATTATTGCTGTTGAGGCAAATTTCGGCAATGAAATAATAAACAGAATAGTAAATAATGTTAATCAATTGCTGCAATTACTGTTCAAATGTGTTTTTCATAAATTTTATGGCTAACATTAGCAAATCTGGCCCTTCTCCCCTAGGCCTATCTGCAGTTGAACACAAAATTGGTCATGTCAGATGGACAATAAAGTTTTTTGAATTTCAATCTCACAATCAGAAATGGTAGAAAGCAATATGTCTGCAAAAATAACTGCATCTGACCATAAAAGACGCGATGGGAGGTATGTTTTTGGATTTTTGCCAACGGACAGAAAATTATCAACCTTATAGTCATATGCAGAAAAAGCGTTCCAAATGAAATCTCAGTCAACAACAAGCAACCCTAGGGCACATGATTACACAACATCCTGGCAAGCTAAGTGATGTAGAGTTTGAGGAACAGCAAAAGCAGACAACGCTAAATTGTTAAGTTTGATGAACATTCTCAATCCTTTCCTCCTAATTGATCCTCCGAGGTTCTCTCATTGAATTGAGCCAAACCATTGATCCTCCGAGGTTCTCTCATTGAATTGAGCCAAACCACAGCGTGCTAAGACAAAGTAATTAATTGCATAGCAATTTCACCGATTACATTTTCTTGTGGCTTGTTTCCCGAAAGCATCCACAGTACGTGTGATGAAAGCTTTTTTTTTTTAGAATATGCATTGTCAATGCGTAATTCAGAAGAGAGATGGCTAGCTAGGTTGTTGCACGCTATGGCCTGCAAGCGCGTGTAGCGCTGCTAGATGCATGGTTTTGCTTGCAGCACTGCTCTCATGACTTGGCATGGAAGGTAGGACAAAGTAGAAATTGGTGGAGAGTACTTCGGTTAATGCTAGGGGAATATTTTGAAAATCTGGGAGGGAACATTGCGTTTCATTTTGTTTTGCGGATCCGCGTGAATTACGTTGTCTGGAATGTGTTTCGCATCTCCTCCGTGTAGTTTATTCTGGAGCGCTAATTTGGGCGCATTTAATTTGGGCACACTATTAAAAGGCCCAGCCAAGCTGTAATGTAAAGGCATGTACATAGATTGATGAGGCGTCTCCTAATGCTGAACAGAAACAGGGGCCAAAATGTCCATCATATGAACGCTGCCATCTTGCATATTTGGAGCCGGAGTCTGCACAGTAGTGATCGAGGGGTTGAGTCACAGTATCAAGGTCCTGCTCAGTCGCAAGCACATCGCCTGTGCTACTTCTGTAACCTGGATGGGTGAATCAGTGTTAGACTTGTGGCTGGGAGTTTGTTCGATTTCATCAAATGTTATCATTAGCCTAATATACTCTTTATTGTCTTGTAAGGAAACATAACTAAACATTAGCCCGATTGAAAGCACCGTTCCCACACGACTAAAAGTTTGTTTCGGAGTTAGCAATGTTGGATGTCTATGCCGATGTCTGGTGGATTATTTTTCATATCCACATCCAATGTAAAATTCCAGTTACATTCAATCTGCTTGGCTTACCATTCCAGTTAGATACAATCTGGTTGCCTGAAGTGTGCCTCAGAGCGGAAGTGGTTCCACAACTTGATTAGGAAAAGTTAGTATACATCCGGTGCTCCTGCCAGCCTCCACAAACTAGTCCTAACTGCTTGCTATCTACTTGCTAGGTGACTAATGCATTGACCATGGAGAAGTTACCTCCTACAATCCTTCAAACAAGGTCGCTAAATAGAGTTTGTGGGTAAATGGACACCCTACAATCATGGGTTTTCATGTGTGTTCTAACTACCTCACCATCTAGCCAGCTAATTAGGTAACCTGTTACTGTAAGCTGTATTTAAACCCCAATTCCGAAATTGTTGGGACAAAGTATAAATTGTGAATAAAATTAAAACGGAATGACTTTCAAATCACACCAGCCAGTATTTTATTCACAATAGAACAAAGATAACACAGCAAATGTTAAAACTGAGAAATTTTACAATTTTATCCACAAAATGAGCTCATTTCAAATTTGATGGCTGCTACAGGTCACAAAAAAGTTGGGACAGGGGCCTGTTTACCATGATGTAGCATCCCCTCTTCTTTTTAACACTGAGTGGAGGTGTCTGGTAATTGAGGAGACAAGTTTCTTGAGTTTAACCTTTGGAATTTGATCCCACTCTTGTTTAATACAGGCTTCCAGCTGCTGGAGAGTTTTGGGTCTCCTTTGACAAACTTTTTGTTTAATTTTAATTATGCGCCAAATGTTCTCAATTGGTGAAAGATCAGGAGTGCAGGCAGGCCAGTTCAGCACACGGACTCTTCTACTACGAAGCCTTGCTGTTGTAATAGCTGCAGTATGTGGTTATGCATTGTCCTGCTAAAATGCACAAGGCCTTCCCTGGAATAGATGTCATCTGGAGGGGAGCATATGTTGCTCTAAAACCTTGATATACCTTTCAGTATTCATGGTGCTTCTTAAAACATGCAAGTATTCCACACCGTATGCACTAATGCATCCCCATACCATCAGAGATGCTGGCTTTTGAACTGAAAGCAGATAACAGGAGGTGTGGTCTTTCTCCTCTTTAGCCCAGAGAACACGACGCCCATGATTTTCAACAAGAATGTCAAATTTGGACTCATCTGACCACAGGACACTTTACTACTATGCTACAGTCCATTTTAAATGAGCCTTGGGCCACAGAACATGGCGGCGCTTCTGGATCATGCTCAACAATGGCTTCCTCTTGCATGATAGAGTTTTAGGTGGCATCTGTGGATGGCACGGCGGACTGTGTTTACAGACAGTGGTTTCTTGAAGTATTTCTGGGCCCATTTAGAAATGTCAATGACAGAATCATGCCGGTGAGTGATGCAGTGGCGTCTGAGGGCCCAAAGATCATGGGCATCCAGTAAAGGTCTTTGGCGTTGTCCCTTACGCACAGAGATTTTTCCAGTTTCTTTGAATCTTTTGATGTTATGCACTGTTGCTGATGAGACCCTCAAAGCAATTGCAATCGGATGTTGAGAAACATTGTTTTTAAAGTATTCCACAATTTTTTTACGCAAGCCTTTGCAGGTTGGAGAGCCTCTGGCCATCTTTACTTCTGAGAGACTCAGCCTCTCTGAGACATCCCTTTTATAGCCAATGATGTTACTTACCTGATGCCAGTTAACTTATTTACTTGCTAATGTTCTTTCAGCTGATGTCCTTATATATTAATTGCTTTTTTAGCCCTTTGTTGCATGTGTCCCAACTTTTTTGAGACTTGTTTCTGCCAGAAAATGTTAAAAAAAAGCTCATTTTGTAGATAAAAATGTAAATTATCTCAGTTTCAATATTTGAAATGTGTTCAATTGTAAATATCATATTGGCTCATGTGAGCTGAAAGTCATTGCATTTTGATTTTATTCCCAATTTAAACTTTGTCCCAACTATTTCAGAATTGGGGTTGTAATTCCATTAGCTTAATCCTTACGCCCTGCACCCTATGACATCACTTCTCGTCATAGTGAAAACTCTAAAGGGCAGCAGGGAGTGGGGTTCACATGTAACAGTTGTTTGGCATGCGCTTCCTTCGGGCTACTGCATTCTGTTCATGCAAGTGTAAACGAAGGCAGCCTGAGGATGGGAAAACTGCTTTCACTGGCCATTTTTTGATTTCACTGTAGCTTTTTAATAAACTGAATTGTTTTAATGAGACAGCAAATGTCTTCAGGTAAGAAGTAAAAAGAGAAATGTCCGTTTATAACCAGCATTAGCCAGTCGACGTTAGTAAGCCATCAAGGAGGGTTCGTTAGCTTTCTGTGTGCTAACTATCTGCCTTCCTTTTCGTCATTTTCTTGAGTGACGTTGAGTAACACGTCACTAGGCTAGGGTTGTTGCACGGTATTGTGGGAGTAAAGTGGACTTCATCTGCTCACTCTGTAAACAACTGTTATGTAGGGCCCTTTGAAGGGATGAGTTTTACACACTTTGGATTGGAATGCACTTCAATATGGCATCCGTGGGCATGGCTATCTTTATGTTCACTTTGAAGTGAACAGCGCTAGCTTGTGAGATACAGCTTGAATCACAAATTACTAGTTTGCTAGCTAGCTAGCTGTTTTTAGCTCTCGAGATTCGGTGATAGGTCATTAAAATTATTAGTGCAAGTACCTGTAGGGAAAGTGAAAATTAATGCAAAAACCTGTGAAATTAAGGATGCACACCATGTCCCATGGGAGATCATGACAGCACAGTGCTTGTTTGGAACTACAGCGCTTCCCCTCGAACCACGTGAGCAGTCTAGCAAGGCGCCAATCTGAGTTATCTACCGCTCTGGTGACAGGTAACGTGCTTCGTTGGAAAGTGCAATGGCGACATCTTTAGGTCAACACATGAACTCGTCACGTCAGTTGGCTTTTTCATTCAAGTAGGGCAAGTGCTCGTAGGGGGAGTGAAAATTTATGCAAAGACCAGAAAAATGAAGGATGCACTCCATTGTGCCATGAGCAAGCCATATCCAAAAGCTTAGGCCGATCTGACGAACAGTCAGAGAGATATGCAAGCCACAGACAGACAGATATACACACAGACAGATACACAGACAGACGCGATTATTAGCAATTAATAAATAAAAAAAAAGCTTGCTTTTCTTTAAATACCCTTTCGGAGCTCTGGCACCTCTTGTGCTGCTCGAGGCTGTACCAACAACCAGAGGAGGCAAAATACTGTACGTGACTTGATCAACAATGTTTTGAACACGCACCGAGAACGTAGAGGATTGTCCCTGTGTTCAGCGATACGGTTTCCATCGCCTACCTACAGAAGAGGAAGCCAGAATGTGGCTGAAAACCTGAATTTGAATAGACCCCCAAAAAGATTAGGTGCCCTGGTATGATTTCACATGTAGGGAGGACAGAAAATTGTTGTATTTGTACAGTAATGCCAGTCAGTGTACCTAATGTTTCATCCTTTTCAGTTTAAGATCAGGCTGAAGAAGTAGAAATAGTCTATTACAATTTGAAAATAGCCTACTCTGTTCCAAACAGTAGTCTTGCACTCTAAACCTCAATTCACTAAAATTAAAAGTATGGGCAAAAAGGACTCACTGTGTTTTACATGTTATGGTATTGGATTACCATGCAAATTTATACTGTACAATGTAGTTGGCTGGAGTAAAGGTAATTTGACTCATGTCAATCATCTACCATTTGTAGTTTGATGCACAAATTTTAATGACATTGAATTAAATTTTTACATATTGTGCATTTTTTTGTAGTGCATTCGTTATTTGTTGTGTTTGTCCTGTTTTCTTCCTGCCCAGGGACAACAGATGCAAATTAGCCGCTAGCTAACTCTGGTGCAATTACTTTTTATTGTGTGTTGTCCTAATAAAAATGAACAATAAAATCAAAAATAATAATACAATGCTTGGTTTATTTCTTATTGTACAAAGTATTTTTTTCCACTGTCCTCAATTATGTGTTAAGGAGATGTGTGGTCATCCATGGATAGAAGATATGTGAGCACGTTTATGTGATGAAGTATTGTACACTGTAAATAAACAAATAGAACTTTGGTCACAATTTTATTAACCTCTTAAACCCAAAGGCCTCCGGTACAGTGGGCTATCATTATGCATCATAAATACAGCATGTTCCCTGACAGCAGCATTGTCATGCGGTATATCTACTTTACGGGAAGAAACTCTGCAAAAAGCTCATATTGAACATTTTTACCTCAGCCGAACTCAATTCAAGCACCAAGTAAGTAAATAAGCATGTAGCAAAACATGGGATAAAATAATATCAGCGCTCAATCGCTAGCATTTCTACTGAATTTGTGCTAGGCATACAAAAGATGCATCAAATGACAGAGGAAAGTCCATAGAATGCAACAATATAAGCATTGTCATTTTAAGTCGACACCACACTCGAAAAACAGTTGACATATACTTTTTGCTCATCTCTGTAAAGTGTATTTTACCTTTGGAAAAAAAAAAAACTGTTTGAGGGTAATTCCGCACTTGCTGTTGTTAGCTCTATGAGTCCATGCTATCTAGATCTAGATCTTCCAGTCTTCATGGATGTTTTTTTCTGAGGCACTGCGTCAAATGATTTCAGCTCCTGAGCATTCCACTTGCTCGCAATGTATTTTCCTATCTATGATCGGCTTGCGATGTTGTCAGTAAGACTTTGCGGGTGGCCCTTTGATTCTACGGGCTCTGACGTTTCCAACAAGCCCAAAACCACCTTAATCTCCCAAGCCTAGACGGAGTAAGTCCTGGTATGTCAAGCTGAGTCCATGGGCCATTTACATGTACTTAAAGAGCAAGACAATATAAACAATTAACTGTTTTGTTTGTGGTAATTTCGGCATGATTATCCGCTTAATATTCAACAGTCATTTTCAAAGTCTTTTCTGACAGAGAATCCTTGTGGCATTGAGCACAAGCACTAAGACAGGTGGCAGTACAAACGCTAAACTGGGGTGCATGATGTGTTTTCTTGATTTACTCTTTATATTGACAATTTGACGGCAGGAAATCTGTCTGCTGATGTAGCCTAGTGGTTAAGGCACATAGGCTGCATAAAAAGATGGACACAGCACCCGGGTCTGAAAACTGAGGCCAATGCAGAAATCTCTAAAATTTGCATTCTATTTAATGGCCAGTAGATAGCAATGTCAGTTGTTGCAAAAAGAAGTTCAATCCTGTAGAAGTCTATGAGAAAATGACCCTACTTTCCCACCTGATTTATTATTTCAATTATAATTTTCCACATTTCCACTTTATGGTATCTATCGCAAGATTCACTTCTCCTCCGAAATATCATGATGTTCAATTTTGTAATTATGGTCTCAAATGGACTAGAATAAGGGATAAAGCCAGAAAATGCTTTAGGGGAGTGGCTATGCTCTGGTCCTCTTCAGATACAGTAAGATCCACCCATAGATCCACCCCTCGCTCCTCCCTGGCTATTCAATTTACGCTCTTGTCCAATAAGAATCACATCCGGTTTCAAAATGACAAAATGGCGCAACTCAAATTGCCAAAATCGAGGCTTCCTAAATTGTATGGTGATACCAATGGATGTCTTCACGGTTGCTTCATCCATCTTTTTATTCTGTCTTTGTTAAGGCAAAGCGCTGTGGTTTGGGAAACCAGGGTTCAAGTCCCATGATATTAAATGTGTATTTTGACTGTAAAAGCATTATTCTTATATAAATAATTGCTGGGGTTTTGTTCTTTGTGTTTATAATTTTGTTAATTTGCTTGTTTTTTTATTTTTTTGTATTTATTTATTTATTTATTATTATTATTATTATTATTTTAAATAAATCTGCTCCAGATCATTTTCTTTGTATGTATTTTCTTGGAATGGGAAAATGTATACAGAACTGGCAGAAATAATATACATATTTTTTTAATTTTGAAAATTAAAAAGTGGTTGTATTTTGATGGAATTTATGCCTGCAGCGACATATAAGGGAAATTAAATGAGTTTCACGGCCTGGTACCAAAGAAATCTGAAATGGCACACAAGGTACTCAAACTGCCAATTTGGAGAAGCCACGAAGACATTCCTCTGTAATAACTAATGAAGTTGGAATGAAATACGACGGTTGCTCATTTATTTCTTCTACCTGCATCATTGGGAGGAGAAAAGATTAATAGCGTGTTCCTATTATTACACCCTGTTGCTGCTTAAAATTTTGGGATTAGCATGTATGGACAACAATGCAAGCTACGTTACACATTTATTTTCAATATGTGATCTTAACTCAGTACGAGATCATAGCAATCAGGCTGTATTCCTTTCCCCCACTAAAAACGATAAAACCTAAGTGACAATTATAGTATTAAGCCGCTTGCACACAGGACTCAAAACACATTTTTCGCACAACAGATTACATTCAAAGTCATTGGCGTCTTTGGATTGACTTTGAATGTAATCAGTCCTGTGAACAATTTGTTTCGCATCCGGTGTGAAAGCAGCTGAAGGACGCATAGCCAAATGGCCTACACACACACTCACGCGCCCACATGCACACATCTCTCTCTCTCTCTTTGATCTGACATCAGAACAATCGATATAGATACAATAATTTATGTGCTGATTCAGATAGTTACATTAAATGGTGGTTACTGTAATTATTTATTGCATTAAATAAAGGCGGAATCTTTTGCCATGAAATTGTCGCTGCGTCTTGATGAATATTTGACACCTTCCCCCTCTCCTCCACCACACCCATCTTGGCGCATGTCTGTCGACCAAATTGCCAAAGTGGCTGCGCACGGTGTTGCACCGCACAAAATTACCACTGCGCAGGCTGCGCCACTCTGAGCTGCGCCAAGAAATTAGAGCCCCATGACAGAAATCCCAAATGGTGTTACCTTTATTATATTACCAAGATTATTCAAATGGACCAAGTAGTTGCAGAGATATGCTCATTTCATTTTGGGCATGCCATTTTCGAACCAGAGGCTCAGGGCTTAAGATGTCAATATGCAAAATTTTAGCATAAAAATTTGAATATAATTTGAATATTAAGAATAATTAGGAATTAATTTCTAACTGAATCACGGAGGAAATTTGACAGCACCAATTAGTTTGTGGTGCTTTTCTATTTGGCTATTTTTCTGTCAATACTGAATCCATCTCTCTCATTTGTTGCCAAAAAGCTCTGTTGTAGTATCTTGTAACCATATACCCCAGTCCAATTGAAAGTCCTAGTAATATTTGGCAAACTGTAGGCACTTTAGGCTCAAACAACCTCTGCAGTTCTCCAGCTGTGATCCTTAGAGATTTTTTTTTGCCAGTCGAACCATCCTCCTCTCAGTGCATGGGGTCAGTGTACACATAAGTCCTCTTCCAGATTCTCAGCATTACCCGTAACTTTAACCTTCTAGTCTTCACTGTTAAAATATTTTTTAAAAATCTTTATTTGCACAGCTCAACAACATCTTCACTGTGTTATTAGGTCTTTCCTACAGTGATGAATAACTAAGGGAATTCGACCTATGTCACCTCATGTTCATACCCTAGTGAAACAAGTAGTCATGATTGACCACTTAAAGTCCCTATGAAACGGCTATTTGATTTTGTATATCAAGATGTTTTTTTGTCGAGACGGAGCACTAAGGAGGCTGCCCCTTCATAGACCATAGTTTGCTCTGATTGGTTAGCTTCCATTCCACATCAGTTCTTCTGTTTTTATTTTTGTTTGTTTGTTTTTTTTTGTTTTTTTTTTGTAACCAGAGAAGCTAGCCCCCCAACAAGTTGCAATTTGGCAGTCCAATGAATGCGCTTTTGTTTTTTAGATGAATCATCGTACATAGAGCAATGGTGCTATGGCAGGCTGTAAACTTTACGCAGTCTCAAAATGACCACAAACTACAAAACTAACAGTAATGGAAGTGGTAAAGGGTAATCGAAATGGAGGGCGGATGCCTCCGGACAGCAAGGCAGGGCAGCATGACTGCAGTCTGTTAGCTGCTCCCATGCTGTTTGCTCCGGTGATGACCATCAGTGAAGACTGTTAAACCAGTCTTGAAGCAGACAGTGGTAAAGTGTTGTCGACTGCCTTCCACTGTGATCGACTCTTTGGCAGACTGTGCTGTCAGCAGCTCGTTAGGAGAGACGGTCCGTGATGATGGCATTTTATTAGTGAACTTTGAGCAGAAAGCAATCATTTACTTTCCGTAACTGCGAGGAAATTTGATGTTTTCACATCACAGAGGACAAAGAAATGCATTAAAATGCGAGTCTAAAAGGACAAAATACTGAAATCTTTATAGTGAACATTCAAATTCAATTCGACTTACAAACACTTCAGTTGTGCTATAGTTTATATTGGCTTTTTGCTTGTTCCAAGCAGAGCAGAAAACTTGTCAGTGTTCTTCTGCAGACTTACAGTCTCACTTGCCTCTATCCCTCCAAGTAATTGGCATGATGATGTTCACATCAGGGCACTATCAAGGCAATATGATCTGCATTGACTGATATTTAATGAAAGACAAGCATTTATTTATAAAACTTTTCTTTAATTTGCATTTAGAATTTCAAATTTACTGCTTATCTTCAGCAACTTGAATATGGAAAACAAGAAGAACACATCTAGGGAGATTTAAATTTAAAAAATTGCAGGGTGCCTAAGAATTTTGCCCAGTACTGTACAAATAATAATTGTTCAAAATTTTGGCTATTGCACACAATCATTTGCATAATAGTGCTGAAAAATGCAGTTTGCAAAAAAGAGAGAGAGAGAGAGAGAGAAGTGCTGTTATGCTGCATATAAAAAAGCATATGTTGAGTAGCATTGAATTAATGTTTCGGCTATCTGCACCTGCTGCTGATGTCATTTAAGAACCAGGCCAAGGCCATTGAGAAAAATCATTAGAGCTGAAAGCCAATGCAATATAGAAATGAAGCAACCGGGTGACTGCTATAGACGCTTGACTTGGTCATTTGGGAACCAAAAAAAATTTCTATTAGTTTTACATCATTATCTAACCAAATGCTTTCATACGAATGCTTTTGTTGGCTCATGCGCACCCCCTCTTGTACTGACAATGAATGTTCGCGCACTCTCACCAGACCGTTTTCACATTTCAAAGAGATTCATTCGATTTCATATGACCCACGCCAGAAGATTTCAGAACATTTTTGTATACCATCAGAACATAAAATCGTGTCGAAAAAGTGATGGTGAAATCAAATTTGAAAAGACTATCAAGGATCTTTTAATAATTTATGATGAAACACCCCCAGAGCAACACCAGTAGGATTCTGTAATGCTCGCTGAATCTATTTATGTGGTCATTTTCTTTAGTGCTCCGACTAAAATAATGCCCAGTACATTAAATATGTCCACTGGCAGGATATAATTACTCCTTACAGAACTGGAGCTCATTCACAGAAAAAAATAGTCAACAGCAGCAGAAATTTGTTGGGAATCTGAAGTTAATTTTTCATTTAACTCTAATTTTTGATCACATGTGTGCATACTGCTAGGATTTAATTGTATGAATCAATCACGCTTTTAAAATTAATAAATTTAATTTGCCACAAATGTAAAAATTCACGACCGGAGAAAGCTGAATTCAAAGCAAAAAGCAACTTACATATTTTCAGATATTCTAAACATTTAAATCAAGGGAATTGCTGGGTCTATTTAGCCCCCCCCCCCTCTTAAATGTTCTTCACCCAATTACTATTTGGGTACAAATGTACTAGTACATTTTTATTTAAAATCATCAATAGCTGGGGGAGAACATGCCAGACCAGACCCCCAAAGTGTAGACTAAACCCTCCAATCCATAAATCTTGTGATGTTGCTGATTTGATTCGATACGGTAGTTTGTTAAGTACCACACATGAAAAAAAAAGAACATAGAAAAAATGAATACAAATTTTATCAAGAATCGAGCTTGAGGAAGAATCACATAAAAGCTTTATGTGGAAGAATCAAATATGCCCAGGACCATGCCTGCTCATCAGCTTTGACCATCTCTCCTCCCTTTGTTCATTTTTTCATGTCTGCTTGGCCCCTTCCTATTACATTGACTTGTCATTCTGGCATTGCTCCCTGGATTGGCTGTAAATGAGCACATCTCACTTTCCTCACGCATTTACAAAATTTATCAAGTTTTACAAAGAAAAAATAAAGAGGAGTATGTAAAATTTGGGGATGACAGGATTGATCATAATTACCATAAATATTTGTGCGGAAATAAATAATGTGTTGATGTATGTCTAGTGTATATTGTACATGGATACGCTTTTCAGACACGAGGAACAGAAATAACATACAGTGTGTGGAAATTTAAAGAAGAAAGTGAAAGAAGGCCTTTATAGCATGACCCATTATTCTACAATTGAAGCACTGATTACTAAAACCCCACAAGTCAAGTCAAGTCAAGTGTGACTTATGGGGTTTTAGTAATAGGTGCTTCAATTATTATCAATGTTTCCACATTTCAAGGATAATCTGTAGGGATACCAATAAGAGCAGAAGAAGTCGTGTTTTCAGGCCATTCTTTCCGGAGCGTGACTGTGGGGAACACTTGATTGCGACTGTGAGATGTTTCTTCCCACAAGTCTACATGTCCCAGTCCAGTCATATCTTTGTGCAGACGTGACATAATAATGTGACAATCCATATGACAGGGCAATGGAAGCGAGCCAGAAATGCGATGTTACCTGATGCATTGTGCCAGCTCTTCCGGTTTCTTAAACAGGCATCCGTTTGTTGGGATCGCTTCAGGACCCATAGTGTCAGAGTGCATCTGTTATTTCAGCGAGCCACAAGACTCTGGAATGACATCTGAAACTACACAGATATGCAGCAGTTTACACTTCAAATATTTTTGCTACTGAGCCCTGCGAGAGCAAACTGTCCATCAAGCAGTAGAGGACCTTGAAGCACATACCTGCCTGCTGGAATTAACTGCATGCTGGCGCCCCATACCACCGGTCATATATGCTCTCATATCTTGTTTTATTTTTTTACTTTTGGGATATTTTTGCATTAGTCATAAGCTTTCCTCTGTCGCGTTCATGCCATGGGTTAGATTTCCAGGTAATGGAATCTGTCAAGCTATTAAAATACATGAACAAGCACAACGTGGATAAAAAAATATATAGTGAATAATTTTATCTGAACTTATTTCATATGTTTCCGTTTTAGGATTTGTACATCATCAATATTCCATTTTGTTTGAATTATTTTGTAAATATCCGCCAAAATGGCACAATTGTTTTTTTTTTTTTATTATAATTTACAGAAAGCAGAAAAAAAGCAATTATGAGGTCTCCAGGTGGAGCTAAATCTTCACACACAAACACAGACAAACACACACACACACACACACACACAACATGAGCATACATTTGCATACCATGCACTAAAATGCCAATTGTACTGCATAAAATGAGTCAATTTCTACATATCAAGAAAAAGGGCAATAAAATATGAATATGAAGTGTGTGTAATATATAAAATTTTGGCATAGCACTGAAAATTTTAGCGACGCAACATAAATCTCAGAAGTGCACTGAAATTATATTTAGTTTGATGCAGCACACAAACGTGCCTGGGCACGCGTGCGGCGCACACACACGCACACACGCACACACACACGCACACACACACGCACACACACACACACACACACACGCACACACACACACACACACACCAGCATGCATGTATAGCTTATGCACGTACGCAAATGCTAAATGTGTGTCATCTTCCTACTTTCCCCACCTCTGCCGCCATTTAAATATGAATGTCCATCAAAAAGCATGTCCTCTGATTTCAGTCCACTAGCATTTACGCTTTGAAAAAGAAAAATTCTGTCCGCTTGCTTTTAAGAATGATATGGTTTAATCTCCACTACCTGGGTCAAACGGTTCAGCACTCAAAGCGTGAAGTACTTTCATTCCCTCTGGCAAACAAATTAGTGTTTGACTGAAGGATCCTTTAAAAAAAATCACTGATATAAAAGAGTCTGAACTGTTTGTGCACACACACTACATTGTGATGAAGGACACATTTTGCTATGTCTGAAGCAAAGAGAAGCGAACACCTTGTTTTTATTGGCCTTGCTCACCTATATCTGACCCGTGTTTTGCCATCCTGTGGCCTTGAACATGCCTGGTTGCGTTTCCCTGTGTGTTTTCCAAATCTATAGCTGCCCTAGGAAATAGTCTTGCTGCTACAGGTTAACTTACATTAAAAGTGACCCTGTCGTTTCAGCTATTGTGCAAAAAAGAAAAGAAAAAAAGTTTCACTGGATTTCTGTGGAAGGATAGTTTGATTCTGTGCAACATTGCCAATATCCTGCAAATAACTGAAAGATCACATTTGTATTTCCAGGTGTAAGTTTCGCTGCTACACTCTATACTTTCTACTATGAAACATGAATGTTCAAACATCTAAATCTACAACCTACAATAGGCACCGCAATATGAGAACATCATCAGGTGGCTCTTGATCTACTGCATAAACATATAGCTTCTTTTCAAAAGTTAAGATGCATCTAAAAGGAAATGAGAAGCATCTAAAAAATAAAAATGGTAACCTGTGGAAACTGCTGTATCATTAAATCATGTTTGTATGTTTTTTGTGATATAATGTCAGTACTTGAGAGTCAGGCAAACATTTAGGGTGCTTTAATACCTCCTTGATGACACAGCGTTACTCATTCAAGATGGGCAATTTAATTTGAATATCATCGGCCTGCTAATAAAACCTCATATCTCCAATTTGATAAGAAACAAAAACTCGTATAACATAAGCACTGCATTTATAAAATGTAATTGATTGGATACATTCTTGGAAGAAAAATAGTCTTCCTACCTGAACACAGCTCAACTGCGTTCTTACATGCAAAATTAAACATTTTTTATCATTTTGAAGATACGAGGTCTTATCAGCAGGTCGACGATATAAATCAATGATTTTAACATGGAGAGAAAGGCAGACAGACAGGCAGTTCACTCTGTCAGCCTGGCAGGTCATGACTGCTTCTGTGGAACTATAGCGAGTCGTATATACAGTCATACTGTAATCAGGCTTCTGAGCAGAAAGGTTGAAGAACCGGCAGATATTTTGGGGCTCCTCCATTGTTCTCCTGCATTTGGCAGGAATCTGCTGGAGGGAATAAAATGGCTGAAGGTAGACATGGCCCACAGGCCTGCAGTCCATAGGGATACAGACTCAGTCTGTCTCTCAGACTGCCCCAAAACCACACATTCCCCTGCCACAATTGCTCTCACAAATGCCTCACTGTCAAAGGTCAGAGGAGAGATGGCAGACAGCTCCCCTCTTCCTGCCTCACCTCACCCAGTTAAACCCCCTGCTATTGATTTAATCATGAGCCTAGCATCCAAGGGTGCTATCTGCTATTTAGCAGATGGCAAAGGTGCTAGTTAACCTCTATCTCTGTCCAGGGTAAGGTATCCATGCTTTGGAGTTCATCTTGACACCACTTTACAGTTTGTGCTTTCTTTGGTTTAATAATTAGTTCAGCACAAACACATTTCAGCAATATTAGTGGCGGTATGGTACAACGGACAGGATCTAAAACCCTCTAACAGCTACAGGGAAATGAAATTCTTTGCATAATTTTGACCCTGTGGAAATATCTGGGCTTAAAAAGTATGATATGCATTAGCAGATGCATGTACAGCTTACTTTGCCAATCTTGTTATGGCTTTAATACTTGTAATGTAAAAATTCAAAATTATTCCCAAATGCAATTGATGTACTTCAAAAGTGACATCAAAATACTTTGATACAAGACACACAATTTCAGTCAGAAATTTTGATATAAGTGCCTTTAGCATTCATGTAAACAACACCGATGTGACCAAAGCTGCATGATACTGGTCTTTGATCTCAGAACTTAGCCTTTGATCTGGCTTTGGGAGTAAAAAATGTATTTTCCAAGTGGGTTTCGGGCACCGTGATGAGATGACCCTCGAAAGCATTCGGGAAACATCAATTAAACCTGCTGATGTAAACCTTCAGCGGAAAACTTGACAAATTAGATAAACATATTTGCTATTCCATTACAATAAAATATTCCATAAAGTAGGCCTGAAAGTAGCCAATTGCCTGATTTTTTTTCTGATGCATTTAAGAAACTTAAATCATATTTTCAGTTGACATGGTTCATGGTAATCTAAAATTTTAGTCAGCATGAAGTTGCAGAGCTGTGGAAGCTCTGGAGGTCACTGCATACGTGGAGTGAACAGCACCTTTTACTCCCTGACTTTTAAGGGGAAGAATAGAATTGTTGCCAATGATTAGCTCTCATCCACTTAAAAGCAATTGTACTGCAGAGAAAAAAAAAGCTGAGAATGCTTGGACCAAGCTGCGTCAGATGAAATGCATATTGATGTGGACACACAAAAGCAATGGCTTTGAAGTGGTGTGGTGGCGGTATGTGATCTAGGCCATGATGGACATCTCCTCAAGCATAACTGCTGGAAGGATCAGGTTCTTCCAAACAGAATTATTTCAGAGTGTGGGTGTGTGAGAGAGTGTACATGATGGTGTTTGTGGGGCCAATGCGTGCATTTGAGTGTATCAGCACGTGAATGGGTTCATGTTAGCTCATTTACATGTATGTTTGATTGCGTGTCCGTGTGTTGAGAGGCGAGTATTTTGGGATGTCTGGCTTGCGGATGTAGAAGGACAACAGAACAAGAAGGAAGAGTTCTTTTTTTTCCTTAGGAGTCTTATGACTACCCCTTGTTCCCAGCACTCGTGCCCTCCTCTTTCCACAGCTTTGCACTGGGAGACACACATTCCACCGGAAATAGGCTGACAACTCGAACAAAAATGGCAGCTACTGTGAAAAAGTGTCACTGCCTAGGGTTAATCTCATCACTGTGAGCCTTACCTACGCTTCACAGTGCTGTGTCTCAGCAGGAGGAGTGAAGTGTAGAAATAGTGCAGTGATTGAGGATTTTAATGCAATTTAATGAGTATGAAAATCCAACTGGTCTTTGCACACCTGTCATGCGGTGATCTTTCCCAAAGGTTTCGAGGCTTGTTGGAAACAATCGCAGATCTGCATCGTAGATGTTCTTTTTCCTCACTGCAGTTTGAAACTGTTTTGCTTCGGAGTCAGTGTTCCTCTGGCAGAGGAACTTTTGTTGACTCCACTGTAATCTCTGCAGGGTACTGGGAGCGGTTAGAAGAACAGCAGCCGAGGGCCTACTTTCTCGGTCATCGCCAATGCTTGCCAATTTTGATCAGTAGCTAAGCTCCACTGTTGCCAGTAATTTCATTTCTTGTGCTGCTGCAGGGCAAGTAAGAACATATCCATGCTTTGGAAATCCTGTTGACAGCATGTTGTGAGCAGTGAATTTGTCACGTATCAGGGTGCAATTTGCGACATTTTCAGCTCACCAGTCAGACCCGTAATTCCATGTCCTGACCCTCCTCTCTCAGAGGTCAGAGCAATATAGCATCAACATGTTGTGCCACTGCCCTGGCCCACTGAATACAGATGGTTCTCTCTGTATTTTTTTTTTTTCAGAGACCACACTCAAGTTATGAATTGATCTGAGTAAATAAAATTATTCCTCATTTCTAAAGTTCTTAAAAATGGACAAAAAGGGATATCATTAAGGCAGTGCAATACCGTGAAGAATATTGTTAGGGGTCTGGGACTGAAGGTGCATCAATGTGCTTATTATACTTGGACATAGAAGTCTGTGGCAGCCTATAGAATCGAGCTGTGAAAAGCTGTTAATTTGGCAAAAAAATAAATAAATAAATAACAGACCTCAGCACCTATGCAAAAATTTTGGGGTCTGGACATCAAGCTTTCTTGTGCCGCAGCAGGCCAAATTATCAGTGACATACAGTACCTACCCATAACTTCAAAACTCATTGATCTAAAATATGAAAATTTCAGGAATTCTTGACCCATGCTGTGTCCAACACACCCCTTATTATCTGTTTTATTGAAAACGGTAATTTTTGCTTCTACTCTTACAAATCATTACCAAAATTTGGTCGTATGATCATGCTTGACCAAAAAAAAAAAATCACTTTAGTTTTTGATAGTACATACAGTATGATTTGGCCATTACAAGCAGACAGACTTGAGGGCAAAGAAGCTAAAACAGTAAATGAGGCCATTTCATGCCGACCTAAATTGTATTCAAATTTGGGGATGAGCTTGGGACTACATATTTAGGGTCTATCTAAAATTCAGTGTCATTTGAAACCTAGGTGGTGCTTGAATGTGTAACATCTTTTCAACTATTTGGCCAATTGACATTAATTTTTTGTAGATAGCTCCAGATATTATATTTAACCCTGGAGAGCCCAAGACATCAAGAAAAATATTAACTTAGCATAAAAATTGACATCTGTAGGGTACCCTCTAATGTTGGGTAGGGGCTAATTAGGTGAGGTCAAATTTGACCCCGTGGGTTCTCCAGGGTTAAGTTGTGGGGTATAAATTAAATTAACCCTTGGTGCTCTCGATCTTCAGTATTTTGAAAAATATTATGTGACTAATTCCTTTAAAATTAGGTGTGGATCATCTGGACCTCTGACAAATCTCGTCTTCGAAATTTTGTCCAATCATCACCAAATTTTGCTGAGATTATCTTGAGAAAATGATTTTTTTATATCTTTTTTAATGTTTCTCATTCTTTGGCCATGATTGAACTACAGATTTGATTGAACGATGACAAAACAGGAAGTGAAGTCATAACTGAGGAATCCTTCATCTTATTTACAACAGTCCCCAGAATGTCTGAAGTACTACGTTTTGTGGATCCCCCCAATGTTTTATGTTAATTGATCAATAGGTGGAAATGTCATTAACAAAAATATAAAAATGGCAATCTCTCATACATTTACTCAGCAATAGGGCGGTGGACTATTTTAAATCACCTTGTAATGACTCCCTCTTGAGAATCTATGACAAGACCTCAAAACTAATATTGGCATGAGAAATCATTCAAACATTCAAGAACAAAACTACACCACATTGCATTTCAGCTTTCTCAAATAAAGAGGTGCAAGCAAAATGATAAAATCAAGCATCACTTTTCACTTTCCCTTCATCTGAAAAATATACATAAGTCCCTTCAAAACCTGGTTGCAGCTTTACTTGGGGGCCAAGCGGCGAAGGTGCGTGGGCACTAGTAGTGTCTCTACCTTTTCTTATTCATCATAATCATCTTGTTCTTCAAGCCAGGGTGTTTATAGCAACCCTAATGCCATAGAGTGAAAATTTTCAAAATTTAAAACTCTGATTGGGGGACGGCATGGTGGCACAGTGGGGTCGAAACTGGCCTGGAGCCTTTCTGTGTGGAGTTTGCATGTTCCCCCCGTGTTCGCATGGGTTTCCTCAGGGTACTCCGGTTTCCTCCCACAGTCCAAACACTTGCATATCAGGCTAACTGGAGACTCTAAATTGCTCATATATATGAGTGTGTAAGTGAATGGTGTGTGAAGTGTGTATGCACCCTGCAATGGATTGGCAAGCTGTGTGGGGTGGGTCCCTGCTTTTCACCCAAAGTCAGCTGCGATAAGCTCCAGTTCATCTGCGACCCAAGCGAGGAAGAAGCAGTGGAGATAACGGATGGATGGACAGTGGGGACAGTCCCCTGATACATTTCACCAAATTTTCTGCGTCAGCCTGGGGCACTGTTGCATCACCAATGGGTTGAAGTTGGAGATGCATTTATACATATAACCTGACCTGTATACTTGACTTTCAAAAATGACGTACAGTTGGACTCCTTGGATCAAGCCAAGTTCAAGGGACCCTTTGACATTAATTTCTGGCTTAATGTTTTTTTTTTTTTTTCATGTAGAATGTTTTGAAAATGTTTAAAAAATTTCAAGACTGTACTATGCAAAGAGGAAGCCATACATCGACAATATTCATTAGCACCGCCAACTTTTCTGGGTTCAAACTCATCTGCAATGGACTGATCGGGGGAAGGAGAAGAATGCCGTGGAAAGAAGTCCAACTTTCAATTTGCTTTTGTAAATAAAGGATGTCATATTCCTGGGGGCCATCCCTACTGCTATCAGTAACGTTCAAACCCCAGGATCGGCTCGGGTTTTGCGCTGCATTAGTGCACTCGGCATGACCTGTATGTGCCTTCGTCTTTAAGGGAACCCCCTGCTCATGCCTGCTGGATAACACTTAGCCACACTTTACATGTTTTACAATAGCGTGGCTTCATAGTGTGCAGAGACTGCCTGTAGCCCCGACAGTCTCCTATTGAAAATGTGCGGCAGATAATGAAGTGCAACATAAAACAACAAAGATCATTGAATGTTGATCAACTGAAGTCCTACATCAAGCAAAAACGGGAAGAAAGTGTGCTTTCAAAAGTCCAACACTTATTGTCCCCTATCCCAAAACAATTAATGAGTGTTATCAAAGGAGAGGTGATGTTTGTCCATAGCAGTGAACATGCGCCTGTCCAAAATTTATTGGAACTTATTGTTACAGACATCACATTTTGATATTACTCTTATTTACAGAAACAATACAATTTATGAGTTAAACCATTACATGTTTTGTGTTTATACTTTTTCAACTAAATACTGGTCAAAAAGAATATGCAAATTTCTGCTTGCTCTTTTTATTTACATTTTACACGTTGTCCTAGTTCTTCTGGAACTGAGTTTGTAAATTATTATTATTATTATTATTATTATTATTAGTTTAGTTATTGGACCACAGTGGAGATAAGTGCTTTCATTTAATTGTGTTATCCATGTATTTTAATGTACACTATATAATGTATTTTGTGCCTTATTTTACTCAATAAACTCAACCAATCAATCAATCAATCAATCAATCAGTCAGCAGTATTAATATCTGTTGGTTGTAAAATGTTTCAGCATTAGTACGCGAGTGCTTGTAGGAGGCATCTCTTTTCACGACTTAAACATAGTTATTGGCAACAGAAATTGTTTACTTCAATTGAAACCCATTATCTCATATATTTACTTTTCTAAGGGGAAAAAAAAAGAACTCACAGAGGTTCTTCTCCAAGCAGACCCCCACCCTGGAAACACTTCTTGCTCATGCACGTTAAAGCTGCATATCAGAAGTTCATGTTTCACCAGCCGCTGTTCTCTGGCCTGTTCTATTGATTTTCCCCTCTTGAAAAATACATTTAAAAAATGCTTTAAGCTATCTGACACTGCAGTCAGGCACGCTCGGGCAGCATCATACCCTATGGGTATTGGAGAAGACCTACTGCTGCTTCTGAATCTAAAGGGCAAAGGGGACTTTCATAGTCGATGTCCTGCACGTCTCCAGCTTGCTACTCCCTGCTATTTACCCATCAAAGTACGAGATGTAGTTAGTGCTGGTCAGGGTCTTTGGCAGTTATCTTGACAATGCTGCCCCTTCCATAAATCCACACTCCCATTCTCTATTTCTCCTTCCTTAGCGAGTGATCTCCGTCCTTTCACAAGCAATATCACTGGTCCTGGACTGTGGACATCATAAGAAAAACTGCAATTAAGGTTTTCTGGAGCCATCTCATTTATTTTTACTGAGCTCTGCTGATATTATCTGCTATTTTTGCTCTCAGGAGAGTTCTGGTGCTGGATGAAAGTGCTAGCGCATAAAGAAACACTGCTCACATTTTGTGATAGTCCATTTTTAGATTTATTTTAAATGGAACCCTGATGGTAAAATAGTGATCATTTTGGTTGTAATGCTGAATCACTCAGCTCATTTGTGAATAAATTGAATTATCTAAATGAAAATGTAATGGAAATCTACGTAACAGAAGACTAAAAAAAGCCCACTGTCATACATTTGTAATGTATTCCCTTCCCTCAAACTGCAATTTTGAAAGGATTGAATTTATTTTAGTTGGTCCTTCTTCAGTGTGACAACATTATAAATTTTGCAAGTCAAGAGAAAGTTTTGAGAAAAGTGAATCAGTGATGTCCTGATATTGATGATATGGCCCACAGGGAGAGAATTAATATATTTGACTCGACTTACTGTACGTAGGGGGATAAACAGCTTGAAATTCTGTCCAATGTCATTAAGATGCTATATTTGTGCATGAATGCCTGCACCAGGTTTGTCTATTCACATTTTCATGGATGGTATGGCACAGATGCGACTAAGTCATTGATTGCCAGGTACAGTGCTAAACTTGAACAATGGGAGCTTTTGAGGGAACCAAAAATGCAGTGCTTCAGGGAAACATTTAAAAAGCTTAATTAATTAAATTGAATTATTAATAATAAAAAAAAAACGTTAAAAAAGCTGCACATGATCATCAGCAACATAAGATTGCACCTTAGGCATATGAGAATGATAAAAAAAAACATTAACATAACAGGTACAAGCCATGGAAAAAAGCATCTTAAAATGGATTTGTGCAGTAACAGCCATTAGTGTTCAAAAGAAAAAATGAGAAAAAAAAATGTACAGCCAGATTTGCAGAAACTTAAAGACTGCCTGAATTTAAAATACTGTGAAGCTCAAAAAATTTTACAATGAGGAATCTGATGATGTCATCACCCATCTCAGCCCATCTATGTTACAAAGAAAAGCAGGAAATCAGTGAGAGGAGCACTTTGAATTTCATTTGCTTAATGAATGAATAGCTGTAGTGCACCAGAATATGGAAAAAAAAGTGTTTCATTTTTTGGGAGATATCATTAATACTCAAAAGAAGTGCTTGATTATAAGTGTGCTTAAAAATGTTATTACCAACTGCATACACCTTCACCTCTCTTCTCAGAGCCCGTGCGAGCACCTTAAAAGCGCAGATTCACTGTCCCAGCATGGCCATCACGTAGGGCTGGGCTGAGGCACAGAAGGTGTCTACTTGCGAACATAAACAAAGGCCTCCCTTAGATGAAAAACAATGCAGTGGAAAAAAAAACACGGTGGCCCTCCAACCTTTGATTGCCGACCGTGTTTATCTAAACGCTGAAAAAATATTGCTCCACGTTGCTATGCGGTATTAGTCAGGGAAGGTTTTGGCCAGGAGTCACATTTATGTCTGACCCATGGGCAGCAAGAGTGATGGCTCCAGGAAGTGGGACTTCCTCCATGTTCCGCGGGGCCACTGGGGCCGGAAGCGTTGTGTGTGGCAGTGCCGTGGAAACTGGCCACTCAACACTCAACACTTTGTGTGACATGTGGATTCCCTCTAAGTTTCACCAGCCATGGGAGTCAGAGGGGTCCCGGAGGGAGAGCTGACAGAGAGGCATCTGTAATTAATGTTGCCGAGCGAGCGAAAACCTTCCCAGCGGACCTGGACTTCTCTCCACAATGTGTTTACCTGATGGCTGTCGCACATGCACCCAATGAGTCGGAATGCCGTTTGTTACGAAAGGTTGACAGTATGGACTGCCATTTTTGGAGGGCAGTTTGTTTTTTTCTCTACAGAACCAATGAGCATCCCCTTTTCTAATGCTGTTTGAGTTCAACTTTAAAAGAAAAAGAAATCTAAGTAGGACACATGACATGCAAAAGCATTCATCAAAAGGGAAACTTCAGAATTATTTCACATTTGCTCATTCACCCGGACCGTCAGTAATAAATCAGTATGCGTTAAAAATGTTTCCTTTCGTATGCTAAGTTGTTCAGATGACAAGAATTCAGACATACCCATTAAACACAAAGACGGAAGATCTAAGGATTTGACAGATCTTCAGATAAATTCCAAATATTTCCTCTCCGTCAGTTCCTTTTACTAAACAGCTCCCATTTCCTCTGTTTTTATAGCATTACGAGCAGTTTTCTACAGGCCACCTTGCCCAAGAGCACAATCAGCGGTGCAGTGCATGTGCTCGGTGTCATCTGACTTTCAGGCTGGCTGCTGATCTCCTCTGATGTACAGTGCATGACATGCCAGCGAAAACACATCTTTAATCAAAGCGATGAGGACTACAGAGTGTGGCCTGGCCAGAAATGCCGAGGGGGGCAACAAAAGGCAGCTCTGCGTTCGGCAGTCAGGTGGAATGAGGGGATTGGAAACAAGTGGAAGTGGAACACAAGGGCAGCTGAGCAAAGCCGGAGATATTTGCATGTCTCCTCGCCAAAAGCCCCCAATTACCGCCTCATTCAGGTCGGCTGCCGACTCCTCCATGACTTATATCCACAATGGTATTATCGTGCCAAAGCATCGACCACACTTCATTGAGTGATTATACTACTGCAGTACTGAAAATAGTGGACTGCTGAGATTGGCATTGGACAAGATGACTTTAATGATCAATCAAAGTTGTGGCCTGACTCTTTGTCAGTTACTCTTCTCTCTGAACTTTAATGGCAAGCGGCAATGTGAACTTAATCTTAAGCATGCCACTGTGCAGCCAGCTCTGTATCCAGTAATGGGAACAAATGATTTTCACTTGCTTTGAGAATGAATGAAAAACTGATTAAGTTGATCGAAAGCAATGCACTAAACCTTTGTTGTTGATGCATTTTACGTCACATTGACAGGAAATCAAGCATTAAACTTCAGGGCTAAACAGGTTACAAAACACATTATTCCCGCACTAAGTCAGTATTGCATAATTTTTTTGTATGTTTTACATATATTTTTGCGCATTATTTTATAAAAGTGCATCTGTCGGCCTCTGCTTACCCATATTAGCATATGTTTATTGTGCGTTATGATTCAGCATACATTTCTCAGCACGTTGTGCTTTGTTTGCGTCTTTCATTTATATTCTCATATTCTTCGCTGGCCACCAAAATTAAATGAAATGTCCAATGGTTCCCTTAGATGCAGCCACAGAGCATGGCAGAAATGGACACTTAAGAGAAATAAATCACTACAAGGGAAGTTTGGGCAGTAACTTTACACAGAAATGACAGTATGCATGGCTGTGGCATTAATGCTGTCACTGAAAAATAGCAAGTGTGCAAGAAGTGTTGCTTTCATATGCTGGTGTAATTGTGTGAGTAGGCACGCTTGAGAAGATAAAGTGTATGTAAATACAGGCTCCAAACCATCTTAAGCCTCAACAGAGCTTTTATAATTACACAAAGCGTTATGAAGGGTGTAACGGTGTCCCCTAAGGAGCACAGCGAAGCCACAAAATTATTAAATTGGGAAAAGAGGATAGCTGAATAACTGGGCGTAAGGCTAAAGGAAATCGCTTCAGTCACTGCAGTTTTACAATGTGAACTTGTATTAGATATATTGTTTAGGTGCATGATCTTCATTACGAAAGTGCTCTGATGAAGGGAGACTATTTAGAAAATTATCATTTTCTTCTCCCTTTGGCTGTTTGGAGCTGATATTCTGCTGATGACATCACCCAGACCAGAGTGCATATGAGGATGGTGTCATCTTCGCAGAATTTATTCAGCTGTCGGCCTCTTACACCAACATCTTGAGCACGTAAATGTAAAAACATGGGCTTTTCCAAGTCTGTTGCTAAGGAAGCCTTCATTCTCGACACAGTCAATAAGCAGATTCAGGGGTGCCATACTGTAAATCATATATCAGTGTAATGAGCTCCTTTACCATGACCAATCAGGTTACTGCGTATTTCATCTGGCAGGCCTCAAGTACAGCAGTGTCCAAAAGTAGGGGCTCCTTTGTGTATATGGTAGCAGAAAAAAATGTAAAACTCCATTAATGGGATAGGATCCTTCGGCAATGGCTCATAACACATAGAGATTATCCCAGACACAATAAATGGTGTCATCAGCTAATGCACCTTTAGCCATGACGCACAATAAAAATGCATTAATTCAAAACTGGCTCAACCTTTCTTTTAACAATTATTCCACAACAGAGTGACCTGGAAGTCAGAGTAACTATTCAAAATGGAAGTCCCGTCAAAGAACTTGTTCTCACCGAAGAAATGCTATCATTACATTATAGCTGAACACAGTTAAAACACTAAGGCGTGGCTTATTCCATTTACGAAAGATAGATTAATGTTGAAACAGAATTTTAAAATTCCCTGCTAAAGAGTAGAGGTGTAAAGTCCGGGTTCAGAAAGTAAAAATCCTCCCCAGAACTTTATTCCAACCACCTGCATTTACACTGAACAAAAATATAAACGCCCCATGTTAAATATTGATGCCACATGGACTTTACAACTCTAAATGAGCATATGCTGACTTTTACTTGTACAATAGGGATATTTCTTTTGATTTGTGTACCATTTTTTTTATCCATCTCTCTGTCAGTGAGCATTTGCTCTGTGATGCAGTGATTTCATTCAGTACATGGATATGGCATTTCCAGACGGTGATCAGACAGAATGAGCAGTACCCAGACACTTCTTATACTGGGGACAATAAAAGGCCACCCCAAAATGTCAAATTTTGTCAAAAGTCATCATGCCTCTGATGTGTCAGGTCATGTGGGAACGTTCCATTGGCATGCTGGATGCAGGGATGTCCACCAGAGTGGTCGCTATGCAGCTGAATGTTAACTATCGGATGATAGGCCATTTGAGAGTTTGTTTCCGACAGACGGGCAGTACTGCAAATGGACCTCATCCACGCCGGCCACGTGTCACCACACCAGCACAAGAGCGCTACATCCAGCTCGTGCACCTGCAGGATCGGCTCAGATCAGCGACACGCACAGCGGATGAGGATGCTGGTCTGCACAACAGACGCATCACACCACAGACAGTCTGTAACCGCCTGCGAGAAGCCAACTTGCACGCTCGGTGTCCTCACCGTGGTCTGGATCTCAATGCTGTCAGAACCGACTCGCAAGGGCAAACGCTCACGTTCAATGGCCCTTGACACGCTGGAGAAGAGTTCTGTTCACAGATGAATCCCGGTTCCAGTTTTTTTGTTAATAAAAACTCAAGAATTTGACATGGGGTGTTTATATTTTTGTTCAGTGTACTTCAGGCAGGAGATTGAGCTAATATGAGCGATCAGCTCATTCTGTGGGAGGGAGAAAAACTTGGCAGGACTTTTACTTTCTGACCCCTGGATTTTACACCCCTGGCTATAATATATTTTAGGTTATAGAGGTTATAGAAAGGAATTATGGAATCATCATATTTCTGACGATTAAATTGTGGAAACAGGTGGAAGTGCTTTGGTTCATGGCAAGCTTCGTCGTTGGCCAGCATACTACCGCAGAACTTACCAATATGGATCACCCAGCGACAGAAAATCGTTTTCGTCACGCGCCAATTTGTCACCCAAAAGCACGAGGTGAGGCGCTGCTCGACGCTCAGCGAATCAACGTTAAACCTTGATGAGCGCGCAGGTGTGCAGATGTGCCCTCTGGAGTCGTGGCCTGCTGAAAAGAGCGCTTCTAACGAGTGGTGACAGTTCAGCGACGATTGACTATTCCTCGCATTCTTCCTTTATCGAAAGCAAAGATGATGAACGCTAAGTCATTGAATGCTGACTTGTAGGCTTGAGAATCTGTTTTTCAACCAGTGACGTCACATCTATCAGAAAGTGTCACGCAGTACTCCAGAAAAACATGCATATCGGAGTATACTGTTCTACAAATACGACGGTGTCATTGAAGCACAAGACAGAAGAGAAGTGAGCATGGCGTCGGTAAGAGAACGATATTTGCACTTAAATGCGTATCTTGATAGAATTTCAATTCGAGAAATGTCATGAACTTATTGGCGTGCACTTAAATGAGAAAGATGCGTGCAAACGTCCAAATAATCAGATAACCTGCTTTTGTTTGTCTTGCATATTGCAGTGTTTCTAATTGACACAGTTAATGCATCGTCAAATAACCTGCAGCAGTGATGAATGAATAATAATCTCACCCTCAAATTAATTGTTACACCTAGATAGCGTAGTTTTGTTAATACAAGGGCTATGAACTTGTGCTTTGACAGGGCGACCCACTCAACCTATGTCATTCATGCACAAGACGCGCGACGTGAACGCTCCTTAGCAGGCCCTTTCACGTATCTACCGACTACCGTCCGCGCAGTCGGGATTGAATAAGAATTTTGTTTTTGCAAAGAAATAACATAATCTAAAATATAATTAATATGCCAGTTGGTCCAGTCATATGCTTATTCTCGTTTGATAGGCTACATGTACCCAGTTGTCCCAACACAGTGCAGGGTTCACTTTATAGAGATTGTGTTGAAGCACTATAAAGCACAGGTTGCTATTTATTTCGGCTGTGGCTGCGAATTTATGGCTTAAAACTCCCATTGAAAGGCCAGGTTTGCAGTTTTTACCCGTGTAAGTAGTCGCGATTGGAACGCCAAAACCGATGCTACTTCTTGACTGGTGACATTATGACCCACGCTCAACGACATTTTCGCTGATGGGATTCAATTTTTTGTTTGTGTGGGAAAAATTATTGTTGAAAGTTAAATTGGAAAATCTGTTTTGAAATTTGATAATACCTAAGCTTTCGCTGCGTTATCATAATTTTGTACCGTGATAATATTTAAATGAATGATCTGGCTGGTATCAGACTGAACCAGATACATGTTAGTAAGAATTGAGCTTGGTGAAATCACTGGTCTTTGTACTAGGAACAAAACAGCCGTATAAGGACGCAGAATCATTCAACAGAACAGTCAAGAAAACTGCTTCCATGGTACCTGTTAAATTTTCTCTTACAGGGGTGCTTGTGTGTTTTAAATCTCCACTGCAATGTGACAGTGGTCAGTGTTGTCTGCAGGACCGATGGACCATCATCAAAACATGTTTCACACATATTCCCAAGTGTAGATAATGTTATGAGAATATTGGGGGAATATATGGGGGGAACCTATTTTGGATCATATTCCAAAGGAGAGCAAAACACAAAAAATAATTTGTGATAACTTTGAGAAGCACAAGTGTTTTCAAGAATCAATATTAATCTGAAATATTATACAGTGTTGATTATCACAGGACTACACATCAAAGAACATTAGTAGAGGTTTGCTGGGATTGCTCAGCAATGCATATTTCTCATTGTTTGGTTTGACAATATATCTGTTAATTATTTTAAAGAGACCATTTGAAACAACTATTTTGAAGGCTAATGTGAAGCATAAACTTCTAAATAGGAAAGTTTTGTGCAATAATAGGCTAGCAAATCTATGAAATGGCATTATAATGATTGAGTCCTGGCAGGCTATTGCCATGGCTATTTAAGTCAGACATACTTCATCCTGGAGGTTCATTCTGGTGGTTCTTTTCATGTCATAAACATGCCCTAAATGTCCTGTATTGTCCAAATTGAATCAAAATTGATGACGTAGACAAGTTGCAGTCTTCATGCCTTCCTTTACTGAAATACTTATTGAGTATTTCTGCGGATAGTCAAATTCACTAGTTATTTTGCATCATAAACACACAAGCAATTCACTCACCCGAAGGAATTTGGGAAATGATCCTGAAAGCAAATCTGTTGCGCATTTAGTGTTTGCACGCGCAGTATATAAGTTAACTGAGTTTATTAACAGAAATTATGTCCACTGGAAAAATTTTGTAAACCATCTATAATCCAGGGTGATGAGCATGGCATTAAATACTTCCGTCTTTTAGATTTTCATATTTATTTAACTGACTAATGGTTCATTTTAGATGCGAACTCGTTTGTCATGCAATATCCTTTATCCACTGCCTCTCTTTAAAAAAGACATGTAGCGATGAAGCTGATTTGGTTCCCAAAAGAAGTCCTTTGTGTATGTGTCCTATTAATTTCTACTTCTCTGAATACTAGTGGGGAAAAAAACACACCACATTTCAGGAGACTGAGTGAATATTTTTGCATCAACAAAGGCATTAGTGGTGTCAAAGTAGTTAATGCTGCTGGGCTTTTAGAGAGTACATCTGGCAGGATCAGTGGGCGTCGCCAGTGGCAGCTCCCTCCATCGTACCAGTCTCTACAAGGGAGCTGTCGCACTGGTGATTTATACTTTCCTAATGTCACGGGATAGCAATGTTGAAACTGTGGCATAAACACGAAATACCTAAAAAGTTTAGAGATTAGGGTTCAGTGTCTAGGGAGGATCATTCCTGTTCTCATTCCACCACACACCGAACTCCCGCCTGCCCTGGGTGGGAGATATCCAAAACCAAGCTGTGCCTTGCTGTTACAGACACAAAAGCTCAATCATTATGGAATTCTTGGAGCCACATGTGGATCGCCTGCTCTTGCCAGTATCCTTTCCCTGTCCTCTTCAGATAATTTATCCTACCTCCGAAACCCTCTTACCAGCTTTTGTACTTTGTGTTTACAGTGTGAAACCAATTAAAATCATTCAACAACAAAAGGACATCCAACCTCTTGAACGGCCCATAAGGATTTTTTTTTTTTTTTTGCGAGATTCTACATGATTACCCCATTAAAATTTGTTACACTTCCTGCGTATGCACATGTTAATAAATATCACTAAAAGTTCTTTCTGTACCTTTGCTCATGATCTGCACGCACGCAAAGCTACATGATTTTGGAATGTTAGGGAATTACTCTGTCCTTAACTGCCGTGCACATTTGCAAAGGCATGATTTGCACAGCCAGTGATTTTTGTACTGCTGTATTAGCGATAAGATCATTTTTTTTGTGTGATGGCACCCCCCTTCCCCCTCTTTAAACACAGGGGTAATTGAGCATTCTGTTTTGGAGGGAAACCAAAGGCGGTGGGTCTACCAAGGATCCCCAGCCTAGCGCAGATCTTCCACTCTCTCAGCTCCTGAAACATTAATGTAGCAACTGGATTACAGGCTATCACAGGCATTGCACTAGAGTATATTGATTTTCCTTCTGCTCTCCAAAAAAGCAAAGAAAGGTAGTCTCTTATGACTGAGAGATGCTATACTTTGGTTTTATTTGGAGACTACCTCTGCTAGTGTTTGTTCAATATTCCTTGGTAATTTCTACTGATAATTTGGAGCATAATACACTATATGCAATGACCCTAGGTGCTGATGCCTGTCTGCCAATCAGGACAATTCCCATTGACTAACAAGTAATACTGCATACTGAGCAATCTTTCAGATTCAAGGGAAAATATTTTTTTTTTAAATTCCTGCTCGAAAAAACAAGCTATCCAGAAATCCAGTCCATCTATAAAGGTATGTAATTAACTGGAAAGGTTGAAGTGCTGATCGCACAAACTGGAAAAAAAAAAAAAAAAACTAAAATGGTACGCTTGCCACTTGAAGTTATTTCATATTTATGGACAGTGAAAATATACAGTGCTTTTAACAGATAATAACCACGGGTATAATTTTAAATTCTCTTTAATATTTTTTTCTGAATATCCAGAGAGTATTGGAGTGGATGCACAAATATGTGATCCTGAAGCGGAAATTAACTGCACATTTACCACTGCAGCTCAATTTTGCTACCTTTTTTTTTTAAAAGCTTTAAAACTACTAGCCACTGAATGGGCATAACCTTATATGCCCCCATTTTCATACTGGTCTAAATGTTGGTAAAAATATTTTTCTGTTGTTAGTGCGGTTTTTATCTCACTTTTTAGAAGTTTATTTGTTTGCGTTGCTTCTGAAACTCTCTTTTAATTATGTACTTTGTATTTTTATTGTCACAAAAGGTAGCTGTGGTCTTGATCGATCGATGATCATTGCCTTGAGTCATGAATCTGACCCCGCTTGGCTTTTGGATTAGGCTTGTGCGGAGCGAAGAGTTAAACGTGTCCAGTCATGTGGAGCAGTCGCATACCTCATTATAATTGTGCCTTTCTCCCTACTGTCACATCTCTATACTGTGACACTGTTTGTTAAATACTAACAAAGTCCTTTTAATGGAAATAATAACTCTATTTAACAACTGTTGGGGGCAAGGTCCAGATTGATTACTGTATTTGAAAACCCAATCCTTATAAGATGCAACCTTTTCATCTGAGGTTGAAAGAGCTTTTTAATTAGTGTTTTTTTCCACAGTGTTCACCTTTCACTCTGAGACGAGAAAGTCTAGACAAGTTAAATATCAGGAAGTTGTGTTTGTTGAAAGGGAAGGTGATCCTTTATGACCACTGGAAATATATGTTTTGCTCTTCAAGGCAGCAGATGGTGTCGAGGAGGAAGGTCTTTTGTTGGGAATCCCCCCTCATTTACAGGTCCCAGAAAGCACTGCGTGGTGGGGTCCTGGATCCCGCTAGACGGCCATTACTGTACATTTCCATTACGGGTGGCTGCCAGTTTAAATGATCTGTGGACTCTGGAACCATTTTTTTTTAACATCTCCAATTCCTTCCAGCATTTGCACTTTCGAAAACAATGTCCATATTTTTTTTCAGCCTGCATGCTGGCAATATAGTTCAGAGAAGGCCACAGCTAGTGAAATGTGAGCAATAATAAAGCACTGGAATGACTGTCGTTGCCCTTATTCCGCAAGCCACGGCCTAATAAATGCCATGTAAAGCAATGTGCTTTTGATGAGGGGAGCAGCAGGGAGAGATAATGGGCCAAGTGGTATTGATGATGTGCTGTGGGCCAGATTACAGGCCGCCTGGCTCTCGTTACAGGGACAATGAACAGACCGCTCTCTGTAGCTGCACTGGCCGTACCAGTGTCAGGTACGCAGCGCAAGAACTGATAAGAGAAGGACGTTTATCATTCCAATAAATGCTCGGCTCTGCACGAAAGCGCCTTTCTTTTTATTTAATATAACATTCCTCCCACCCCTCAGATAAATGGCCCCACGCTGCACTGTGTCTCCGAGGGCATGTTTGTATTTGCTGTCTCAGAGCCGCAGATACAACCATGTATTCTGTCAGGTAATGTAGTCATCCTCCACACCCCCAGACTTCTGTCTTTTCTACAGTAACTGTCACATTCGCTCTCTCGCTCCATTCTCTACAAACACTTCTACTTGAAAAGACCCTCAAGCTCTGAAGTGTTCTGGCTCGCAAGCACATGCATCCAAAATATGTGCTACTTGTTTTAAAATTATAACCTTAGTAAACATACATGGCATTATGAATAGCGCTTGTCATTTTTTTGTTAAATAGCCATATCCCCTTTATTATGTTATTCTGTTTGTATGATTGTCATTTATCTAACCACCTCTGGCATGTAGCTCTTGAGAATACTTACCCCTTATGGCTTCGCTGAGCACCGTTGGAAACAGTGATCAGGGTGGGGATCCAGGGGGCCAGTGAGTCGCGTAGTTTCCTTATCGAAGTGTAGGAAGGAAGGAAAATAGGCAGAAGGACAGAACACAATATATTTAATGTTTCTGAGTTTGAGAAACAAGTAAAAGGTGAAGAATTTCATCTGGTTTATGCGCTGTAACACAGTCCAGAGAGAGAGCAGGACAGGCCCTGAGAACTTGGCAGCGTTTATGTGGCATATTCCAGAAGTGTGGGAGTCGACATGAGCCCATCCGCTCAAGTCGCAATTTTTTTTAGAGCTTGATAAAATTTGAGAGCTTTGGCACACAGCATATCACCTCCGAGCCAAGGGAGTGTGGTAACACACTCATTTTAGTGCATCTGTATGCGTGGAGATACAACTTAGGACGGTTCCTCTCAGTGACAAATCTATTTGTTTTCCGTCTCACTTACGGGAAATGTAAATGTTGCACAAGTCCCATGTTACTCAGCAAATTGTAAATTTTACTGAGCAAATTAGTTGTCTAAAAGTGGCTAATCAGCTTTTTCGATTAACCAGTCAAAATATACCTGGTCTCATCTCGAACCACGCAGTCTTTTGTATGGACTCACCCACAGAGGTAATCATTGTACTTGCAGAAGAGCTCCTTCATGGTTTGCACAATATTGTGACAAATGATAATGTTGCAGTGTCATTCAAATGCCACTTTGCACATAATATCTGTGAAAAGATCAGGGAATTTGAGAAATTGTAGCCATTTACGAACTAAAAAGATTCCTTATGGAAACAGATAGCCAATCTAAATGGTAGATGGTCTGTGGAAATGAGAAGTCAACTGCCTGCAAGTGATTTTCTGAGCTATACATTTATTTGATTGGGGTTAATTTATGCCCATTTCCCTGTTTTTTTTTTTCATTTTTGTGGTTTGTTGGCAAATTTGTATGTTTTTATGGCCAATAAGCACCTAGTTACAGCTGTACAGGCTGTGTGAGCAGCACCTCAGGCTCACTCAGCCTGAAACGGCCTGTTTTGGCTCCTGTCTCTTTAAAGCTCACCCCCTAAAGCCTGCTTTGTTGTGATTGGGCAACTGTGGTTCAGGCGGCAGTCCTTGGTAAACTGAGGGGAACACAGTAAAATGTTGGGGTTATACTAATGAGGAATAGTGGTAAAACGTTCATTTTAACTGTTGATTCTTCACTTCGTCTTTCTTAGGAAGTCGATACAAAGGGAATTTGCCTTCGCGCTGAAGAGAACTGCACCCTCATCACATGGAGAGACAAGGAGACAACCAACCCCCCCCCCCCTTGACTTTACATAGCTTTGTGTGAGGGAGTGCAAAACTACCCACTAGATCAGGGGTCCCCAGTCTTTCCCAGAAAGGGCCAGTGTGAGTACAGGCTTTCATTGCAACCAAACAATTACCCACCTGATGCTACTAAACAACCACTGGACTCTTTGCTAATAAGCTTGATTAGTTGCATCAGGTGTGTCATTGTTTGGCTGCAATGAAAGCCTGCACCCACTCCGGCCCTTTCTGGGAAAGACTGGGGACCCCTGCGCTAGATGAACAATATGAAAGTGTGTTAAACTGTCATGTAGACAAGTCACAGAAGGAAATATTGGACTACAAATGAGGCATATCTGGCAGTTCAGGATCTGTGTTTTCTATCTTGGGAGATAACTTTCTTTGGCTTGGGCTTTTTAACTTCGCAGACATTTTACATGCGCAAAAGGCTATGTAACACACTAAAGCCAAGAGGGGGGGGGGGACCCAAAAACCGTAATATGACTCCTTTTAAAATCCAAGTAGAATTACCTCTTTCAGTTACCTGACTATTTCCAAATATTTGCTGCCAAAGGGTTAAACTGAGTTGCAGGAGGCAGGAGGCAGTTCTTTTTTATGTCTCCATAGACACGGGCCGTGGCTGCGACTGAAGGCAGAAAGCCACATTCGTTTGATGAGCTTAAATGCTGATTGATGTAACTGGCTTTTGTGGCCCTGTGGCATAGGTGGAACAGGTGTGACTTTGCCACTGAACGCAGCTCAGGCAAGCTGTATCACAGCACAATGAGGTCATTGTGCAACATCAACATTCTTGCTAAGAAGCCTCAGAGACTTTTTCAGGCAGCTTAGCTAAAGGTAGCCATCTGTGAGCTGGAGCCCAGGTGAGGTGGATTTCGGGTAAGATTTACTGTACAAAAGGATGCGTGCATGCCAGCTGTGGAAGTTATAGGTGCTCGCTCGCACAAACCAAAGACTATGGAAAAGCCTTGTAATTTTTTTTTTTTTGCCTAACTGTATCGTTCCTTCCACTAGTACGAAAATAGATTTTTGAATGGCTGGTGACCAGCTGAGAGTGTCTCTGGTAATCTTGCGGGGTTTGATCACCTATAATCTGGGTTTAATGTACTTCTTTTTCCACTGCCTCTTGTGACAAGAGTCTAAAGGCTTAGATATGAATCATAAGGTGATTACACTTGAAGAATGCCGGGGCCAGTTTTTTGTGGCTCGAGGGATTTCCATATCTGTCACAAATTGGTTTCCAACCGAAACCAACTAATTCATTCAAATACTTTTCTGACCTGTTCTGTATTGGTTAGACTGAGATCCCTCCTCAGTATCTGTAAACTTCTCAACAGTGACACTGCAATGAAGAAACACTCGTTTATTCCCCCCCGTTTGTCCAAGACACTGTCTGGTCGCGGGGGCTGCGGAGTGTGGAAAGCGGGAAGCGACAGAGATGTGTATTTAGTTTTTTTGCGAAGGGGCTGGATGTCTGGAGCAGGTCCCTTGGCTGTTTTATAGCTTAACCAGCCTTGACTTGCACTGCGGTGACACGCATCTGCTGACTCGGAGGATCAGCGTGTTAAGCTCGGGGCTGACTGGTGGGCCATGCTTGAAAGACTTTTGGCATGTGCTGGTGCCTGCATTTTTCACCCTTGACTGAAAGCATATGCTTCACACAATTGAGACAGTGTTAGCGTGTGGGTGCCGAGCCTGGCCTCCTCCACATCTGGCAGCGCTCGGCCCTCCTTCCAGGTGAATCATCCCCCCCGGGAGGGTGGCTCGCAGCGCTGTGGCATCTGCAGAGTGGCAGGAAGTGTCTGAATCTGTCTCCGAGTGATTTTTATCTCCACATGCTTTTCCAATTTCATCAGTCCTACCCCCGACACCCTCCCCCACACCCCACACCCACCCACCCGGCCAGCCCTCTTCTCTGCGCTTCACTCCCGGATGACGTGGGTAAATCAGCCATGGATGAAGGGGTGGCTTGATTGATAAAAAAAAAAAAATCCTCTGTGACCCTTAAATGGGGGAATGTCATGGACAAGCTGTGTAATTGGGTCCCACTACACTTGGGCTGGAACCCAAAGTGCATGTGCACAGTGCTGCACGTCAGACTGATTATTTGTGACACAAACAGATGTGCGCTATACCTAAACATGTCAGCGGCGAAATGACTCCCCTTATGGAGTTACCCTAGTTAGATCATTAAAAGTGAAAAGACAACAAAGAGGAACATCTTGTCGTGATGGGTGTTTACAGATCCCCGCAGGATTCTTCTCAGTTGCCTCATCCCATCGTGGGCCGCCTGGAACGGAATTATTATTATTATTCTTATGTATTCAGTTATGCTTTTGAGAATTAGTTAAAAAAAATGCCCACTCGAATTTGTTTCTCTCCCTTTTTTTTCATTTTCTGGTCCCCTTCGAAGTGCGTGTGAAACTGCAAGCATGGCGGCTGGAGGTTTTGATAAATAATGGAATATGATGGCATTCTCTGGTTTGTAAATAAGGTTTTATGTTTCATCATTAGGCGATGTCAAAACCAGCCGAGACTGTGCTCTGGCCCTTTTTGAAAGGAATGCTTCTCGAGTCTCGCGTTTCACTTAAGAGGCAAAAATAAAAACAAGTCACCCAAGCGGTCGATGCTCGCATTTTTTTGTGTCAGGACACGCACGTGTGTCGCGCTCGTTTTGTTTAAATTTTGAAAGGCCACGCCGCGACGCGACGCGTCTCTCGGAAAAACAGTCTGGCGCGGGCTAGGCTAATGAAGGTAGAAGTTGGATTTGAAGGCAGTTACGGAGATGGGTTATACAGTTCGGTTTTGCCTGGAGAGGGGCTGTGATTGGCAGAGTATGATATTTGTGCGCTGTTGTGGCGTACTGATTTCCCCTCGAGGTAGGTTGGCCAAGGAGGGGGGTCTCCCTCCTGTGACCCCGTTTCCTGATCTTCAGCGACTGGTGGGGGAGGTGGCCTTGCCACCGCATTACCACAGACTCTAGCAGATGGAGAGCGATCCTGACCAAAAGCCTCGGTGGTAATTGCCGTCTCTACGCCGGTTGCACGTGCAGCCTAGATTTTTCCTTTTTTTAAAGAAAACATTAATTATCTTTTCAAACACACGGTTTGTGGGGTAAAAGAAAGCTTGCACTGCAAAATTTTCCAGCCTGGCTACAGCGTTTTACTGTGATTGATGCAATTTGTTTGTACCTGCTGAGATGTGGGCTATAACTATCTTGTACACTATCAGTTAAGGTAATCATCTAGCATTTTCAGATACAAGATCCTTCAAATAGGCTAAGATATTTGGTCAAATGAAAAATATGATCATTCCTTACTATTCGTAATTAGTCAAGTATCTTTTTCAGAATGTGGTAAACGATATGGAATATATGAATTTACTTAGTTTTCTTTTGTACTCCTTTTAAGTTGTCCTCTAATTGGAGGAGCTGCTCCTATGAATCCAGAGGCTCAGCTTTGGTACTGCTTGTCCTGCGTGGAAGGGCCTATGAATTTGATTGGTTGTGGGGGGGGACTGCTGATTGGAACTGTCGTCTGGTGGCGTTGGTCCACGAACGGGCCATCTGAGCCCGGCGCTGGGCGGGGTGGGGCGAGCAGCCAAGCTCCTGTCAGGCCTGCACGCCCCAACACAGACCAGCCTGGGGCACTGCGTCACTCTCAACGCTCCGAAAACTGTGGTCCAGATCAGGAGATACCGCACCCCCCCCCCCGCACACCCCCCACTTTATTGCATTAGTAAATATATCACGCATAGTCCTATTATTTTAAGATATCTGGTCGGTTTGAGGGTTTTTTTTCTTAATTTAGATTTGAACATCTGCTGTGACTGTATGTATGTGGGGGATCAGGGTTAAAAGGGTGTATGTGTGTTAAGTGGAGAGACATTTGTTTCTTTCTTCTTTAAATGAAGAAATAAAGCAGGATTGTTGCCTTTTCTCTTGGACTGATGGGTGATTCGTGCCTTGTGGGCTGTTTTTTTTTTCTTCTTTGGGCGGAGAGGGGAGTCGAGCTGGACGGGGTCGGGGGTAGGGGGGCGTGCGACCCAAGGAGCGGAACAGCCTGCCCTGTGAACGCCAGCCAGAAGGTTCCAGACCAGAACATTTTATTTTTCTCTCTCTAAATAAGAGCGAAACAACATGGAGGCACGCACACGTGAAAACAATCAGCCGAGTTTCCCAGCTTCACTGTTATTGATTCGCTTATTCCCTACAGGATAGTTGTGCTCTCACAACACCTGGGTTTGACACCGACTGGTGCGAGGTCAGGATATGTCACTGCAATCCTCAGCTTCTGAAAGGCTTTGCTGTATGACTCGCCTCTCAGCTCTGCATCTCCTGCCAGCAGGTCACCACGATGTCCAGGCAACAAGATGGACAAGCAGTGGGCCATTACGGCTTGTTTTCATTTCTTTTTTTTTTTTTAAAGATTATTTTTTGGGAATTTTTCCTTTATTTGTCAGTTGTGCAGTGTAGAGAGACAGGAAGGTTTGGGGAGAAGAATGGGGGAAGACATGCAGCAACTGACCTGAGCCGGAATCGAACCCAGGTCACTGCGAGAAGGACACAGCCTTTTATGGTACGCGCGCTTAGACCGATGAGCCACCGGGGTGCCCCCTTGTTTTCATTTCTTTTGACATAAAAAAGAAATATACATACTGTTTTATTAGACACTCTCATGTAGGAGTAGTAAGCATTTGGTCATACTGCTTAACTGAGAAACCAAGAAATATAGTAACTTACTATTATATTTACCTGGTATAATCTTGCTGCCTGTAGACAATATTATGAAGTCTTATATTTTCAGTGAAAATGCAGCTTGTCTCTGTGTGCAGTGTGTATTATTCATTTCTCATTCAAATCTCACCAACCTCATTCAACGTCCTGGAGCTACTCAGAGTTGGTCAAGGTGTGTGCAACCAAGAACAATAATCCCAGCTCTCTGTTTGCTGTTTCCTTCCAAGCTGAAAGAAAACTTCTGAAAGGGCTTATTCCTTGTTTCATGTGCTGACTGAGTGGTTGGAACTTGCTTTTCAATTAAATTAGCGCCAATTCAGTCATTACAATTTCTCTGGGAGCCATTCACTATGAGCTAGGAATTCATATGTGAGGCTTGGGATGGGGACTGTAATAATTGAGGTAATTTTTCTTCAATTTGGTGCCTTAATCAAGTCTTGCACAAGCTTTATGACCTTTAACTAACACATTATCAGTTTCGTGGCCACTGAGGTGATATAATAAAGAGAGATTATGGATATTTCATGCGGAATTATATGTATTCTGGCTGAAATTCTTCCATTTTGAATGAAGTACAAAGCACCACAAGGATTGTGTGTCTATTTTTCTTGCCAGGCTAGAGATTGTGGGAGGGAATTGTTTATAAGATTTCTCTGTGATTTCCAAATTTATGGAGAAATTGATGAAGATTGCACTGTAAGCAGTGTTGATAATTTGTTGCTTGGTAAGTCCGATATGTGTCATAGTAAAACCTCGATGATTTGTGCTGTAGGTTTAAAGTCATCTCACCTGCAATCAGAAAACTATCCTTATGTCAGCTCCTAATACCAATATTTCTGCTTGTAACTAGCATACACTTTCTCACCTTTCTCAATCAAGAAGACTTTGTTAACTGTTAACATTTGCTCTCCCTACACACATCCTCCTTTACTTCTTACCCCTCAGCCCCAACTAAGGGGCAGAGGGGTATTTTCGTCACGTACGACGTCCGTCCACACTTATATTCCATGCATTAACTCACAAACACCATCGTCGATCAACCCCATTTTTGGTGTGAGTGTCGGAGTCGGGTAGCTACAGAAGCCTATGGTGTTTAGCGCCTAATCAGAGATGTGAAATGATTCATACCCATTATACAAGGCACTCTCCAACTCAGTTACATTTTGACATCGCAACATCATGTATTTGAATGATTAGAGATCATTGTGCATGTTTTGGGTGAGGTCGGCGAACTTGCAATTCAAACCCACATGGCAATGAGAGAAGTTTTGATGTCTTTGATCGGCTTACCGTGATGTTTGGGTGGCTGTAGGAATATTTGGGTGTGTAAAAATCTAATGTGTACATCCAGTCAAGACGATTCACAGAAAATGCCGAAAAAATTAGAGGTCAGACACGCAATTTTTTTCCATTAGGGCAAAAACCAAATCACATCGCTTTAGAATTGCAATAATTACAAAGATTCCCCTTAACTGGCATCAGATAGGTAGGAAGATGGCTTGCTTTATAATCTAAAGAGTAACATTATACGCAATTGCACGCATAACAAGATAATGCAGCTAAAACTAGCCATGAAATAACACGTCTCAGACCCGAACTGTCTGTTTGCTCTTTCGGTGGAATAAGCAGGTCATCAATGTTGAAATAGATGCTCTGCGTGTGATGGCATTGAAAGTGACACATCAGAGCTATAAAAACTTCACCAATAGGTATCATAGTTACCATAGGTTCACTAAGCCAGCAAGCTGTACCTAAGTGATTGCTTTTGAACTAACTACCAAATTAGCTAACGTCCCAAAAATGTGAACGTACAGTTCGGTCAGACGAAACTGCCGCGAAACCTCAGATAAGTATATGCCTCTAACAGGTGGTTAAGTTAGCCAAGTTGGGGCAAGAAACAAATCATTTTCTTTAGTTAATGTTAATTAGCTTACTAGCGAACTAGGTGGCTATATCCAAAGAGCAACTTAATTTAATACGCTATGGCTCACACTGCAATCAAGACATTATGACGATGCAAAGCCTCCCTAGCGTATGCATGCGCTCCCCAGAAGCTGATTGGTTGGCATGCAAATAAACATCATTTTCCATCCAAGCGAAGTCGCGAAAACTTCTCCTGGTGCCGTGTGCCTCGTGAACTCAGAAGTTCGCAGGCCAGTGAGTCGGGATCAATGAAATATCATTAGGATTTTTTTAATCGCATTTTGTTATGATGATTAGCATTTTGTCAAAACTGCTGAAATTTGATTCGTATTTTGCGATGCGAATTCGCCTAATCTGATCACTGGTTAGAGTCGCCATATTGAATTTGCATTGCCATCATCTTCTTGTCCCTGTTCACGAGAAAGTTACAAAGGTTCACAAAACTGTCTTCATGACGAAATTCATGTTAAATGGTGGCAAGTAGTAAATTCAGAGTCACACATTGATATACTGCTCAATGTGGGCTGCTCGCGTCAGCGCAGCTATTTCTGCTGAATTTATTTGGGTGGCTGATTTAATTTCCATTGACACATTTGAGGGTTGGTTCTTGTCTGGAATTTAGTGCTATCATTACTACCCAATGTGGGAAAAGATTATTCCGCGTGTACACAGTATAAACTTCAGTTACACTTTCAAGATTCTGAAGTTTAAAGTATCGTACTCAAAGTATGGAATAGTTTTTCATGTGGGATTTCATTTTCACATATGAAGCATCTGTTCTCTTGAACACTAATCAGCTTTGGTGTGTAGGAGTGTAGTTAGGGACAGCTCTTCCTATTTGTCATTGGGAGTGAGTCAGTGGGACAGATGTAGACTGGTAGAGGAGGCCACTGGCCCTGCCGGGGTGTGTGGAGCTCACAGGAAGGCTGTGTGTGGGAGGGGGGATTCCTGGCCCCCAGTGAGTGCCACGTCGCTCCTAGCGTGTCTGTGTCGGAGCAGAAGGCCACAGGCAGGCCGAATTCTCCTTAAACGCTAAAAGCGTTGTCCCTTGTTGAAAGATCCCAGAAACCTCTCTACCTTTCAAGGCTCCTGGGTCACTCCTTTGTCATCATGACCTCCGACCTGCGCAGGCCAGCGGGCCGGCAGGAATGTCAGGGATGTTTACCTTGGGTGAGACTGATGGTGTCCAGGTGGCCTTTTTTTCAGTAGGCTGCTGTTTTGCGGCCAGGGGTTCTGCCACTAACCCGTAGAGACCAAGGCAAGTTATGTTCAGGTAGGAAGAATCCTAACTCGACTCATCTGTATGGAAAATAACAGCTACAGAGGATCCGAATGCAGAGTAGGTATCAGTGAAGTTTGCAGTATGGTCCCACCTCTGTATCAAACACATTTTTGCTTTTTTCGTAAAGACCTGACTGTTCCATGCTGCGTCATGTCAGACGCCAGAAGGAGCTTGGGTGTCACAAGGCAATGGGCCTGCTCAAACCTCAGCTTTTTTTTTTTTTACAGCTTTGAGGTACAGCTCATCTGTGAGGTATTTACTGCTCTCAGTCAACCCTGACACCCCTCGGGCTCTCCACTCCAGTGAGAGACAAGGCTCAAAATTCTGCCTCTGACCTGGGACAGGCTGCTCTCGCCTGTTCCCCTAATGTGAAATATCTACCTTCAGCCAGCCGCAGAGCAAACCTGGGTATGGAAAACACTTCAAGCTATAACAATGCCATCTATCACTGGATATCCATGATAGCTTTCTCTAGTGCTCTTCAACTGTAACTTGTGGAAAGTTTTCCCATTTCCCCCCTCCCGCACACCATCTAAAGAGGCCATTAAACACTGTTGTAATGCAAACAGTAATTCTAAAGAGACCAAACAGGTGTCAGATATAAAGGGATGTGCCTCTAATGTACCCATTACATGATGCGAGGGCAGATTATTATAAAAGCATCTCTCGGTCTAATGTGGACACGTCTGATCAATACCAGACTACCGGGATGGAGCGATGGGGGTGGGAAAGCAACTTTATTAATCTCCCTCTCTTCTGCCTTCTCCTGTCACCGGATCGTCACACAGTCGTCTCAGCGAGGACAACTTGACTTGTTAAGAATGTGGGGCAATTATGTAGAGGAGGGGAAAAAAAGCCAGATTGAGCATGTGCTAACTGCCACAAAAAAAAAAAAAAAACATGCTCAGGAATGCTGAGGTGTATTTCATTCATTCATAAAGGACATGGTCAGTATTGTTCTGCTAATAGTATAACCGTAAAATGTCATGGTTTCGCTCTGTGATGGACAATAACCCGCAATACCGAGAGTAAAGTTTCTGCTTAAATTCACATTTCTAAAGTATCTTCTGAGAGTGCTTTCTGGAGGCATGCCACGTGAGCTCTGCCAAGCAGTGATTATTAAATGCAACAAAGGTTTATGATGAAGTCAAGAGCCTGAAAGATGGCTTCATTATTTTGTGACTAATGCACTTTCCTGTTGGTATCTCTTGCGCTGCACACATAAAGATCTCCACACACATTCCATTAAAAATACATGAAATTGACATCCTGGTGCTTTTTCGTAATAGTTCTACTATTACCCAAGGCATTGGCCAAACTTGTCAGTCATGAATATTCCGGAAGCTAATGACACTAAAGCGACTGAGAATGTGTTAGTGAAGATCACTGGACAATTCAGGTTAGGAGTGAAGGAACATAACTTGTAGATTATATGGAGCAGCAATGCCACGTAATTTTAGCTAGAATATGTGGTTTCAACATTAAAAAGTGGAAATCATAATTTCATCGTATTTCATTTCAATCAAGAGACCCTGATGATAATTTGGAACACATTAGATTTTATGTGCTTTTATGTCATTTGCTATTGTTTTCTTTTGAGAGGGCTTTTCATTATGCTGTTCATATGTCTTCATTCTAATGAGCGCCCAAAGGACGTATTTGTTTGTAATTTATAGATATCACGTATAGCCATGAGGCCCTGTTCTTAAATTGTATTATTATTTTCTGCCTCTGTTGAATAATGAAATGGATATATTGTATAGTATACTAGTATGTGTTGCTTCAGTCCTTCAGTACTTCATTCACTTGGATAAAATGTGTTTTCTATTTTTTTCTAATGCATAGACATTTAATTCACTATACCATCAGCGAACTTGGTAAGTACACTCTAATGGTAAGCAAATGTCTGTTGCGTTTCAGTATGCTCAGATTGGGCATGGCTGCGGTTTTGTGCATTTACATTAGCTCCTGATGCACTTTGGCCTGGCTTGGCCTGTGCAAGCAGAGCTCAAATAGACATGTTTTTGCTTATTGAATCTTTAGAATGCGGAGTTCATTCAGGCATGCCTCCCAAAAGCAAACAGCTGAGCAAAAACGGCATCTTTTAATAGTTCTCTCCCAAGTCAGTTGGATCGAAAAACGTTGCTCAGTTTTTCACTCATTTACACCTTCCGTTTAGCTTGTGGCAACTGCTGAATTTATCTGTGACTGAAACATGTTAACCTGCTTTTTTTTTGGATATTGCGAATATGCTTGGATTTTTTTTTTAATTTGAGGTCCAAAAGCACTGTGTGTCCATTTAGTAAATTTTATTAAGATTTTGTAATTGATCCATTATCAGGCTTCATAGCTATCTGGGCAGTAGCATTTTGAGGAGCTGCTAAGCTATTCTACATGTCATGCACATTTTTGAATGTATTTGTATATATTAACTCCCCTAATTACTTTGCATTACGCTCTTGTTTTACTCAAATGAACCATTCTGTCATACAAAACAGACACCAGATTGAATGACTCACCTTAGCGACCTCTTCCTGATTTTTGTGCTGCCCGGTTAACTAATTAGAACGAACGAAAACTTGTCCATGACAACAAAGATCAATTAGGAAGGTTGGCAGACATCACATGTGTGGATAATGATGAGGAACAGCATTATAACTATAACATGATTTAATTACTCTGTCATAGCTTATCAGCTGGTTTGTTAGGGATCAGAGACAGGTGACCTCGTGAGCAGCTGGGAGGCATCCAGGGTCAGGTGCCCCCCAAATAAATCAATCGCAAAAATGTGAATTCACCTTTTTGGGTGGTTTTGAGCCAACATGGCAGATGCTGTGTAGGTCTGAATGCAGCCCAGTGAGCGCACAGCAAAACTAATGTAATCCATCTTTTTTTTCGGAGTCATTTGACTCACACTCCAATCTCTGCTCATGTTTTTCACTGGCTAAACAGCTTTGACTCCCAACAATTTATGCTGCCATTTAGGTGATTCTGAAGAGGACACTGGCTCTTTTTTACCTTTTCTTCTCATGCAATTTGATTCAAAGTGACCTTCTAAAATTGCCCCCATTGAATAATGGACTGAAATTGCAGGTAACTCCGACCATTTTGAGAGGAAGTCTGGTGCCTCGCGGAGTCCCTGGAGTCAGCTCACCAGAGTGGGCAGTAATGGGTCCCCTTTTGGCCTTTTTTATTGTCAGTTAAAGCCAGACACATGGCTGTCTTTAAAAAGTAAAAAGCCGCACTAATGCCAGCTGGCCATGTCTGGGCAGGTCTTTGCTCTGCTCCCGCTAGCACATCTATGTGCCGCTAATGGAGGCTGAACCTCGTCCACCATGGCAAGTGCGTAGTCAGACAGGGGAGAGATGATGCCCAGTCGGTTGATGTTGTGTTGACTTCTCTGTAAACAGTCACTGTCAGGAGAGGAATCAAAAAAGTCTGAAACCGCTACACCTGAAAGGAAGGAACATCAACTTCACAAACAATAATGTGCATTCCCCGTAATACATGAATTTCCATGTATACATTTGTGGTTGGGCCAGCTGAATGCATGTTACAACAACAGGCAGTCATCACATTACATCTGTATAATGGTGTCTTCCACACATTAATTAAAAGTTTCCCCGTTTTAATTAATTGAAGTAAGTTTGGTACAAAGCCAGTCATTAGTTATTTAGCTTTGAGCACAGCCTAAGTGTCCCCTGATCTGGTAAATAATAATTTTTTTTTTTTTTTTGTCCTGAGTGCAAATTGGTACTGGCACATTTGAAAAATTCAAATAAAATAAGGCAATATCTCCTGTGGCTCGATAGGGCCAGAATGACTTAGTGGATTTTTATATTCTCCTTTTTGATCTCAACTTATACAATGTTTCTGACCTCAAAACTATGAGGGACAGAATCATATTTATATAACAGTGAAGTGCCTACTGATACTGCTCTTCAGGAAATCACGCGGCAAACATTGAAGTATTTTGCAGGGCACCTCCTCACGTACTAGTCATGAAGTGTTGCATTGTGGTTAGCTGGCTCTTCAAACACTGCCCCCAGGCTAGGGAAAGACTGGTGAGATTGAGTAATGCAGGCAGAAAAACTGTAATCTCACTATTAACATCATCTGCGTGCTATACATTTGTAAAGCATACTTTTATACGTGTCCCCCAGGTACAGTTTTTCACTAGCGTTTAAATGCATTTTAACTCCTTTATGGCATTTCTGCTTGTCCTGCCACATGTTTGATTGGATGTTATCCAAATATACCATGCTATATTTATTAGAAATAAGAGCTTTGATGTCCTGTATTTCACGTGTTCCATCCACAATTTTATGGACTATTGACCCGGTTTATTTAGGTCCGCATTTAATTTGCTGTATAAGTGAACAGCCGCTTGTTCAACGTCTGCCGGTAATTCTGGAATGTTGTTATTCGACATTTTTAATGATTTCTTTGTTTATTTATGAACAGTAGCGGTGTTGTGGCCAATGAAATGTGGTCTGAGTTTTGCTGAGAGAAAATGGTCTGCAATGATTTTTCTCTCTCATCCTAGCAACTGAACTCTCTGGCTTAGACAAAACATGCCTGTTAAAACTTGCATTGTAATTTGTGGATTAACAGCCGCACCTAAGGGGTTACATCAGAATTAAAGTGTTTTGTTCTAGCGGCAGATGTACTTTTTTTTAAGTGACTTTAAAGAACTGCTCCCATTAGCTATGGATTTGAATGCCTCCCACTAAGAACCATAACCTTGGTATTTTCACCCTTTTAGCTCCGAAGTGTCTCGGTAACGAAAAAGGGAGTTTGGGAAACCTCGGTCAGCTTCAGGAGAAGATGGACTTTGCTTCCCAACCTTTTACATATTGCATTGGTGGATTAGGTCGATGATGTGACACGTATGCCATTTTACTATCCTCTTTCTCAGCTTGGCCTTCTCAGAGATGAACCCTAATGGAATACGAAATGAAAGATGTCTCTTTTCTGCGAAGTTGGCCATTTTTTCGCCCCTTCTCATCTCAAAAGCACAGCACGCAAAGATACAAACACGGCTAATGCAGCGCTCATGCTGTTTTCAAATTGGATATTTTACAAAAATGCAATAAAATAGTATTTCGCCGGGGATCATCATGAGTAAAAGGGGTCTTGCCCTTGTGTTGCGAGAGCTGTGATCACTTTGAGTCCTGGTCTGCATGAAAGTGGTATCACACTGTCACTGAGCCTTCAGGCTGCATCGCCTAACTCTTGAAATTGTAATGGCAAAGTAAGGAAATTGAAACAGAGAAGTTTTAGTGCAGTTATTCATACTTAGAACACATATGGCTTCAAAGGACAGGCTCTTAGTCCTTAAAAAGATACTCACTGGAGACACTGACGCATTCCAGGCGGCACAAGGTATAACTTGTTTTTGGGGCTGTTCACAGGAGTGTTGAGAAAAACACAGACTCTCATCCACTCAAAGATATGCACTCACACAGATGCGCACACACACACCACACACACACAGATGTTCACGCACACACATCGCACGCACACAAATATATACACTAACACATATTTACCCGCACGCACACACAGACAGATGTGAACACATACACACAAACACACGGATACACATGCGCACACACACACGCACACACACACACACACACACACACACACACACACACACATATATACACACAGATGTACACACAAACACAGAGATGCACACACACACATACACACACACACACACACACACATATATATATACACACAGATGAGCACACACACACACACACACACACACACTCACACAGATCCGCACAGCACAGTACCGGAGCGAGTTCGGAGTGGTGCTGCATTGATTTAATGCTTTGCCGAGGCGGCTGGAGTAGAGAGAGGTAGAATCTCTCCAGACTGCATTAGGAGCGCCTCAAGCCTTTGTGATTCCTTTTGATCAGATCTCTGTGAAAGATGAGTGTCATGCCCTCTTCAAGCCAGCTGTGAGGGGACTGCCCTGTGACTCTGGGGGCGGGGGGAGTGTGTGTGTGGGGGGGTTTGGGCTGACACACACGCACACACACACACACCAGGCACAGGCTTGCCGGGGAGAGGCCACTCCTGAGGTGAGGATCAGCTCTGGAGAGACTCCGCCGAGTGGGAGGATCTCATTCCTCTCCCCTGTGCCCAGTTTCAACACACCACACATCTTGAGTAGTTTAGATCCAGACCACAGCAAACAAAAGAGGAAAGAGTAGTTGGTGGGGGGGGTGTGTGAGTGTGTGTGTGGAGAGGAAAGGTGTGTGGAAGTGGAGAGAGTGTGTCTGCATGTGTGAGGTTGAGCTGTGCCTGTGTGTGTGTGTGACCAAGCGAGCGAGCATGTGTGTGAGACAGACTGCGAGAGAGCCGGCATGTAATGGCTCCTCTGCCGTGATACTTGTACAGACAGGAGAGTTGGGAGCAGTTCTTTTGTAGCACTCGAAGGGAATGGCAAACTGCACGGTTACCCTGGAAACGCCCATTTAAAGAGAATGGCTGAGGTAAGGAACGCATGTTGTCTTACATGTTACTTTTCTTTTCTTTATTATGCTACGTTTAAAGTCATCGCAGTGCTGTGAAACTGATCGCGCTGAGAGATGGCGAGGGCGTTTTTCAGTGGTTAACGTGATATCATTTGAGGAAATGCCCTGGGGTTTAGGGAATCCTTTTGCCACATATGTGCCATAGAGCATTGTGGGTATCTAAACTTCAGCGTGCTTTGGTAGCACTAAGTTAACGATAACGATAGTAGATTTAGAACAATGCTGCCGTTCTTTTCACAGGTTTGATTCATGTTCTAATGTTACTCTTGTAAACAAGGTCTTACTGTCCTTACATGCCACATGGGGTTGCAATATTGAGGCAACTCCCATAAAACTAAAGAAAAACTTTCACTGGCGGAAGATTCTGGATGCCTTTCACTCGCACTGGCAGAATGCTTCCCTCCGTCATTCCCACTCGTTTAGTTGGTACTCACCTTTGTTTCACGTGTGATGTGTGACTGGCAGGCGTCGGAGAATGTATTTACCGTTTCTTTGTTGGGTTTTCTTCATACTTTGCTTTAGTCCTGGTTTTTGTACTGGACCACAGTGCAGCTCAGCTCCTCTGTCTTGGTCGCAACTCCTTTACAGCTGGTGACCATCCCACAGTCATCGGAATGTAACTCAAGACCAGAGCAATGTTTTGTCGCAGGCTTAATGCAACAATTACTTGCTTTGTCTGAGTCCTTGTTAATATCAGCTGTAGTGGTCCACTTGTTCTTTTATACTCTTGTTTGCTCTCTCTTAATGCTGCATGAGGTGAGAAATTATCTTGTCTGTAGGATTCGATGGTAAATAAACAATAGCGGTCTTATAATCCAGTGTTGGGTTGGAGGGGAGATGTGCTGTGAAACTTTGAGTTCAATTCAATTATATTTCTCGTTTCAATCATATTTTAGTAAACATTTCTTTGATCTTTCAAATGATGCGAGTCTTATTTTGTGCGCGATACTCAACTTTTGTGGTGACATTAATCTGATTTATTTTCATTCTGATTTATTTTTTCAACAGATTTTTTGGCCAGTTTATTTAAGTGTGGGTAGTTATGCTGCCAGCAACAGCGACAACAATTAAAGGTTAATGACGCATGAAGATATTTGCACAAAATTCTACGGAAGTGAAATAAAAAGATCAATGAAGAGGGCTAAGTGTACATACAGATAAACACACACACACACACACACACTCACACACACTATATACATATATTCCCAGTCAGACTAGCATTTTTTCACACTTGGCAATTAGTGGCTAGCTCCTTGGACTGAATAGACTTTGTACCTGCTTACATGTGTGTATGTATTTATGTTTGCCTGCAAGTGCATGGTTGCCTGCACCTTCATATATTTATGTGTGTGTGTGTGTGTGTGTCTGTGTGTGTATGTATTTGTGTGTATGTGCATTTGTGTTGGCTTGCACATGTGTATGCTCGTGCGCACGTGTGTGCATATACTATATGTATGTTTGCTTGCATGAGCGGGTGTGCGTGTGCGCGCACGCGCATGTGTGTGTGTTTGCGCGCCCTTGTGCATGGGTGTGTGTGTGTGTGTGTGCGTGCGTGTATTTGAGTGTGTACATGTGCGTGTGCATGCGGGTGTGTGTGTGTGTGTGTGTGTACATGTGCGGGTGTGTGTGTGTGTGTGTGCGCGCGCACGTGTTAGCATGCGCTAGCTGCTCAGAGTTATACGCTGCAGGCCTCGGGGCGTGTAGGGCTGCTTTGTGCCGCGGCGGCAGCCTGTGAGAGCAGTGAGCTTCATTAGTTTCATCATGGTCCATCAGCGCGGGACCACTGCTGCAGGCCCCTTCCAGCCACTCTCTGAGCGTGATCCACTCCGCACTGCTCTCCATACGCTGGCCAGGATTTCTCAGCCAGATGTGACAAGATTGTCAAGAGGCAAGCAAAGAGGGGGGATCTGATATTAATCAGCACATAGCTCAGAGCCAAACTTTCTCAGAGGCAGTGTACTAACATGTTCTTCTCATTTACCGCTTTTCTTTGTGGTCTCAAAGCTGCCACTGTCTCATTTTCAGACAGTTAGAGGTAGACTCCAGTAAAATCCTTTTTTTTCCCTGTCCAGTTGGGAGCCTGTTATGGAGATTCAGGTAAAGCTGCCATTTTTCTGTTTCACACCGTATTTATGGACTTGGGATTTTTTCTGATTGTTGTGTTTGTTCCTGGTGTCTCTGAATTACGCGGTGTTTCGACTTGTTTTTTTTTTTTTTGTAAAAAACATTAATCAAAGCTGCCGTATGAGTACTAGTAACGGCATCTGTTAAAAAGAAATTAAATAGAATTCTGTACACTTTCTGTGTTTGTTTTGAGCAGCTCACATATTACTTATTTTCCACCTCAGGCAGGAGCAGAGGCATTTTTATTAAGTGTTTTGTGCAAAGTGCGGATTGAAATGAACTTGAAGTAACGATGCATTTAGTGCGTTTCCTGTATCGCTGGTTGTTTTGTTTTCTCTTAGGAGGCTGTGCTCACAGTCAGGGAACTTTCTAGTTCGTTATGAGTGTTTGCAGTACTGCACAAATCTCATTACACCAATTGTACTCCAGTAAAATCTTGTTGCCCCACCTTAAGGGATGTATCAGGCTGTGGGGGTGTTTTTTGGAATTAGCCTTCGTCTGTAATGGGAATAATTTATGTTTATTGACGTCATGGTCAAATTGAATTCCAAACTATGTTGGATTATTTTTGTTGATCCCTGCTGACCAAAAACAAAAAACAAACATATGTTTGAGGCATGTAGTTTTGAAAAATTTCCTCTAAAATTTCCATTTTTCATTCACTATGCTTCCTCTCTGGCCACCCGTTGTCATATTTACATTTGTCATCAATTAGTCATCTCCTGTCAGACGCATGTGATTTATTTTTACATCTGTGGCTTCTGTCTGTGAGTCTTACTGTAATGCCCGTTCATTTTTAAGCATGAGAAAGTACTTTGCACCGGGAAATTTGTAATCCTTAATCCATAAATCACACTCATTGTGGCAGAGGGTGTTGATATTTTTCCACATTGAATGGATCCTCTTCTCATGTCATTACAAGGACACGGTTTTTTATTAGAATAATATGTGCGAAAAGTTCCACTTGGTCAGAGTGCTTTGCCGCCAGTGGTGCTCTTCAATGATAATTGAAGAATGAGCGTGGAAACGGTAGTCGCTGTTGCCGATTTCACACAAATGCCCCACGCTGAACTCCTTTGTGGTTTGTCCTCATTGTATTTCTAAAGCCCCATAAAGACTGCCATGCTGGTCTTTATTTACAACAGTCGTCGCCACTTAGCACACTGACAGTCGCCAAGATTGAGTGTTTGTCTTAAACTGCAGTCACTTCAGTGAGGGGGTGTAAGATTGGGTATGGAGCTCCTCCAGCCGTATATCTAGGGATGCTTCTCATTTCTGGCAGATTTGAAGTAATTACCTTTCATTTGCCATACTGGGTGTTTCCCATTGTGCAGTGGGATTTTGTGCTTTTGTGGTAAGATTAAATTTTGGCACTAATGATTCGTCTTGGGTCAATCAGCCATTTCTGATGCTCAGAACTTATAAGCCGCTTGTTTTCTGTCTGCTGAGAGGAGAATGAAAATTTTCAGTCTCTTCTATTGTTTTTTTCTTTTTTTTTTTTTACTTCCCTTGGTATTAGCATCCTTTTTCCCGAATGAACTTTCTTAGCTTAGCGGCAGAAGGCTTTTCAGTATTGATATGCTTAGTGGCAAATTATTTTAACTCGTCCGCTCAATATTCTCGCCGCATCAATTAGCAGCTGTTCTCTCGAGCTGAGTGTGGACCGCAAATGGTGTTGAGTCTTTGCTGGGTTAGGGATTGTGTACATACAGGCTGATTTATTTGTGAGACCTAGAGTGGACATCTTTCTTTACCCCTTCAGGATGTTATGGCTTTGACTCTTAAGTGATATCACATAGGGTGCCAGAGTCTAACAACATGAAATAATTCGCAAATTTGCGACAATTTACCGTGTTTGGTGAACATGGGTTCAAACTGAACTCTTACACGGGAAGTGTATGAATAATGAAGTCTGTGTTTTTTAATTGTTGTCTCATATATATAGATAATTTGTCTACTGGTCAGTTTATGTGTCTGGAAATGATTGACGGATGTTTAGAAATGTTGGTTGTTGTTGGCTGTGATATCATTCACAGAAAAGGCTGATGGAAAACGCTCCAGTATTGTGATACAGGCACTCAGTATGCGTCACTGCTGTCCTTGCTCCTTAAAGGTGCGGTCAGTTTGTGGTGCTGATGTGTTCTTGTGCTCTTGTTGAGCATTACCAACTTTTCCCTGCCCTGTGTCTTCCCCTCTGTGGGTGTTAGCTATGCGAGCCAGCGTTTGAGCCATGTGTCTGGTGAACGGCTTACAGCAGAAATCCTCCCGCCTACAGGCGCATGTTATCACTTAGGTCTGCTCTTTATGGTATGCTGTGACTTTCTCAGCCTGCTTGTTCAGGCTGTGTTAGCTGGCCCTCTCGGAGAAAGCTGGCTGCACTTTAACTACAGCCAAGGAGCATTTAATTGGAACAAATGACTGCGAACGGTGGTGAGAGTGCAGATTTACTGCATTGCAAGCACACATTAGACACACACAAACTACAATTACAGAGCAGTTACACTAAAGATACACTACATTTAGGCTTCCAGCCGCAAGGCAGCCGGTATGAAATCAATTCAATATGAGAAAGAGTACAATTACAAAAGCTTAAAAACCACCATTAAACTGCTCCATTCAAGTAAAATATAAGTGTGTATTTATTTGCCCTCTGCCTGGATGGTCTACCTGTGCTTTTACTTTGGCAGTACTTGGTCCTGAGATTTTTATTGTAGTCCGCAGATTGAACGGGAAGGTGATTATTCCTGTAAGCGTGTCACTACTTTACGCTGTGGCCCTAAAATGAGTTCAGACGGTTTGCATGTCAATAATTAATCGTTAACTATTATATCATCTTGAAACTGAAATGCTTGTTGGAATGCTGTTTAGTGTTTCCCCTTATAAAGGCAGGAGGTAAAAGGTATCATTTTCATTGTTATTTTATGTGTGATTAATTTGGCTTCCTTAGTTACCCAAATTTTATTCAGCCATATTTTGTATTTTATTATGGTTATTTTCAGTGTATTTATTTGTAGCACTGTCACAGTGCCATGGGGAAATATTGGGGATTTTATTTTGAAAAAGTGAGCCGTTGCAGAGGAGGATAAGCTGAGGGGCTGAGAGCAGGTCTCTGAGGGAACAGCTCATCACACATCTGCTTCACATTTCTCCGGCTGCAGCACACTACACCCGGGAGCTGAGTGACCGAATTAGCACTGAAACAAAAAAAAAGAAAATACAAAAAAAAGATGTTTCCATTCATGTATGTTTTCTCTTTCCCACCTCATTTTCTGTGATATAGGAGCCATGAACTTTTTTCAATCAAAGCTAACAAGCCGGAAAACACATTACTTTTTTTTTTTTTGCATTTTTTGGTAAAGACATTACAGTGTTAAAATATCTGATGACGAAGCAACAACCTGAATTTGTGTCACCCGCTTACTTTGAGAAAAGCAGGAGCTGGACATGTGGACTGCATTAATTGCTGGTGCGCCCTTGTTTTGAAGGCGTATTGTTTTATGGTGTGGCTGGCTGTGCAATCATTTTATAAATGCTAACGCTCAGTCATGATACACTGATGGAATCCATTACGTTAACGGTACTGGGTAGGATTCGTTTAAATGCTAATGGCTGCTCTGAAGCTTATGCTGCTTGCTGAGGGAAAGTGTATTTGCACTTGTCATTCTTTCATTCACTACCTCTCATCTATCAAAGAGGTACTGCTGCTAAGGGATGTGTAAGAGTCTTATGTACCTTCTGAGGGTATTCCCGGAGTCAGCTTCTGTCTCTGTCAGCATGAAAGATATAGGTTATTGTTGAAATAGTTGTATTTTGTGTGCCAAAGTTATTGACGATGGCTATTGGCTTGAGAGAATTTTATGTATTAGCCCTGAAAATTTTCATTATGTTGGCACTTTTGACTGTAAATCATATTCTTATTCAACTTTGGGCAAAGAGAATAAAAATCATTTGAATACATTAGCTAAAATAAATTATGCTGCCTCATTAAATAAAACATACCCGTCATGGTGGGATTTTCCGCCTTGATTTCAAAATGAATGCGTCAGATCTGCAAAATTCAATTGTGTGTGTTTTCCACTTGCTTTGATTTTAATTTGACATCGCAGCATGTACAACTAACTTTCATTATGAAAACAAAAACCGAAATGAGTGTACCGAAATGCATGGGGTAAGCTGTGTTCATATGGACCTTTGAGTCCTTTGAAATGGCTTGTCAGATTGACTTCACAGGGGATGAAAGAACACGATAAAAAAAAAAAAAATGTTCCGGATCAAGTTCATGTAATGAATAGCTAATTAAGAAAAACTGCAGCAAACGGGGATTGGTGGCATTTCCACCTCTCAGTTTCCTCTGGAGCTGATTGAGATGTATATTAGATGCAACAGCTAAGGAACAGTGTGTGTGTAATGGGATTATATTAATTGGACCGTGGTCGTTTTGTGTCTGATAATGATGGGATTTGGCTGCTTTAAGACATGGTTCCACACGTCACTTTATTCTTTTAAATGAAAATCAGGTGCTTCAGTGGTGCAGCGCAGTCAACATTAAAGTATTTCTGGTAATTAAACTCAAACAGAAGTCATATTTGATTTTAAAAGTGGGTCTCTTTTCTGTTCACAACATGTGCTTCAAGGTTACTCTGAGTGTGTCAGAATTACAAATGTATGCCAGACATGTATTATTGATGACCTAGAAGAGGGACAAAAAGAACTTTAAGGCGTAGTATTTGCGATTGAAATGGAAGCGCTTCCATATTGATGACCCTGCATTTTTTAGGTCAGACTTGTTTGGCACTTCTGTGAAAAATTGAGGTCCTGTCTTTTAAATTCATGTAAAATCAAAGTCCACTGAGTTAAATCTATATTCCTCTCATCTTCATTGTAGAAAAATCTATATTCAGTGTATTTTACCTTTACAATAAGCTTAATTTTATGAATTATTATGAAAGCCTGTTATGAGCTACTTAAACTATTAAAGGGCAAATTATAATAATCTTTCAAAGCTGGCAAAAAATTTTGACAATTGTGAGATTATATATTTTTGCATTTTAGAGAGGCAGTTGACATTAATGCTGTGGTGACTGATATTTAGTATGTTTTTAAACAGGCATATAGTGAACTGTATATTCACAGGACTTTGTAGAATATCCTGTTTACTGTTGCTACATATCAGAGGGGAAAAATGTGTCATTTTTAAAATGTAAAAATGTGTGTCCAGTTGTATAGAAAAAAAAAATCGAAAATCTATGCTACACAATAGTAGTTTTTTTTTTCTCTCTCTCTCGAAAACATACCACAGAAGTGCAACACGTGACCGCTTGTAGATTTACTTTATGACAGCTGTATTTTTGGTGATCATCCTGCTTCTCGGCTTTGAAAAAGAAAAACAGATAATTTTTCCCCCTTCTGCGTGTAAATCCTGTCTGGTCGTAATGTCTATTGGCCTTTTGCTGTGGAGAGTTCCGCTGGGGGAAAACGTGTACGATTGGGAACAGAACATGCTGCTAACACTTGTCTGACTGAAACACCGGCCCCAAGGACACATCCGCAACCTCCGTTCAGACACCAGCGGAGCACAGCTGAATGGAGCCGCGCGGTGGTCAGAGGGAAGATTGCCGGTGGGAGCCGATGTGTTCCCGCGGAGATGAGGAGGAAGGCGAACCGCTCCTCGCAGCGCAGCCCTGTCCTCTTGGGGATATTGCGAATCCACCGATACGCTTCGTTCGTCCATGGAACACCGGCTTGTGTGCTGCCGCGTTTCCATAAACCGCCTGAAAAAAGTTTTTTTTTTTTAAATTGCCAGTTTCTACTTATTTTACCATTAATTTATGAATTTTGTTATAAAAGCTAAGGGTACAAATGCCAGAATGAAATGTTATGTGGGCCACTGACTGGTGATACGATCTCATGGTGGCTTTCGGTCTGCGGGTGTGGCGGAAACTCTCTGTACGTCAAGACAGCCCCTGTCCACCTGGAGCATGGCGTTGAGTGACATGATCCCTCCCAGCAATAAGGCCTCATAAGAATGTGCTTAAAAAAATTGTGTTTCCTTTTCAGATTGGATTGGTTGTGATCTTCTCTGTAACTTTTTTTAAATTTTGTAACCATTTTCTATTTGTCGGAAAAATTAATATAAAAGTAGTAGAGGCCTCGGCTATTTACAACAAAACAATAATTGATATCTCTTTCAACATAGAAAAGCCAATTATCAATTAGACATTCAGCCGTCCATTGACAATTGAGTGTGTGGGAGCATGCATATCCTTTTATGAGTGTTCACTCTTCTGATGGAAAACTTTCAGTCCAATGATGCCCTCAAAAATGAGAGACCTAACTGTCTGCAGGGTGTGAATAAATTCTGAAAGCAAGAAACCGAGCATGGAGCGATGCATTTCTCCGATCCCCCACCAAAGAAGGGGATTTTGAATTATGTATTAGTCATCAACCTGTTCACTAGAATTTCATGACATTTCTGTATTTTTAATTGTCTTCCACAATTAATATCAACATTTTATACCTGACTCTATAATCTGCCAAGAATGCTGCATGTGGAATCTCTAATGTATGAGCAAGCACTGCATCCCTGCGGCTTCATGCTGCACCAAATCCGCGGTATGTTTTCCAATATTTCTGCCCTGAAGCCGATGTTCTCAGAGTTGGTCTCTTTCCCACTGACAGGCTATCTGCTGCACCTTGGTGAACTGCAACTGCGAGAGTTTCAAACCAGGGAAGCTGAAGAGGCGGCAGTGTGAGAACTGCAGGCACGGATGGGTAGCACACGGTAATAACATTACAAAGAGAGATGTACTCTAGTATTTGAAAAACAAAGTTCATTTCTTTCAAGTATTGACAAAAAATACGGTACAAATATAGTGTTTGGAAGTCTGTATCATAACTCGGCTCAAACTGATATGGCTGCGAAAAGTGTCGCTCTGGGAACAACAAAATAATGTTCGTTCTGGAGTGGCATTGCAGTCCACCAACGAACTGGGGCTCTGAGATCTCTACGTAAATGTCACGCATTTTAGTTGTGTGAAGTTAGTGAGGTAATGTTTGCACGTTTTTCATGCAGATGAGGAGAGGCTTGCTGAGAGGCATGTTACCAAGAAAACTCAAAATAGTTTTTGAGTTGTTAATTTTGTATAATTTGTACATCATTTAACTTTTAAATTGCTCACCTTCAGGAATTTCTCCAATTCAAACTGCTGGCCAATTGTCCTTGCTAGCCTCATATTATCCACGGTTGAATAGCCTTCACGGGTCCATGACATCATCAGAACTGCTATTCATTGGTGGACTATAATATTGCTCCTGGATCAGCATTATTTTGTTGATCCGGAGCAACACTTCACATAGTGATATCAGATTGTGCCATCAGTAGTGTGAGTGAGCAGATGTGTGTATAGTGTACTGCAGCAATATTGTAAACTGCATTCCTGAAATGGACCCGTTAAAGTCAATGAAGTCTGGAGGGAAAGCTTCTGACAGGCTGGCAATTGGAACATTTCCATCTGATTAGAATGTTAGCCACAGATAGTCTCAATTGTGCCTGTAGCCCTCTGCTCTACAAGCCTCTAGGCATCTGCAATGAAAACCCTGCACAAGCAGCCCACGCGGGCAGAACAGGGTCGATGACAGTAGAGCCCCCCCAAACCACCACCTCAAACCACATTAACGTTACACGTAGGCAAAAATCTGGGCCTCTTTTCAATTTTTTTTCTTCTTTTTTTCCTCGCTTTTTTCCTGCAATTTTTCTGGCAGCGCTGAGCAAGCTGAAGGTTCACCACATGTATCAAGGCAGCCAGGTGGAGATAGTCCACTCCAACGTGGTCTTCGACATCTGCAGCCTGATGCTGTACGGGACACAAGCCATCCCGGTACGGCTCAAGATCCTGCTGGACCGCCTCTTCAGCGTGCTTAAGCAAGAGGAGGTCGTCCAGATCCTAAACGCGCTTGACTGGAGCCTGCAGGACTATATACGCGGATACGTGCTGCAGGTGCGCTCTTTATGCAATTACATTGCAGGTTAATTAAAAGCAAGTTAGTGCCGGCAAGGGTATGGTTTTTGTGATTTGTTCAGAAGAAACTTTAGACTTCTCTCTCTACCATTCTGTGAAGACCTTTCTTCTGAGAGCCTACCCCCATCCATTAAAGATTTAAATAATTTGCAAATATTATCCTGTAAAGTTGCCATAAAAAGCCACCGCTGTGGCGCAAGCTATTAGTGTGACATCAAATATTCACGTTTCTGCATTTAATATATGTTAGCTCCTCTAATAGTGAATGTAAAATCAAAATTCTCAACAGGCCGCCAAATGAATGCCGTATGATAAAATATTTACCATGGTGACAGCGTGAAGTTGCAGCTTGACTATCAAAGACTGGTGGAGCTCAGTAGTAATTACAGCTGTGCTGAGAAGGACAGCTGCTGGATCGATGTGCAACCGTCTCCCCTCTGATCTCACCCACCCTCCCCTGCATGAAATTAGACCAGATTGGGAAAGTCCACTTGCTTTAAATTAGGAAAAAGATAAACATGAAACACCGCTATGCTTTGATTAGACTTTCCCATCTTTTTATATCAATACACATGAAACAGTGTGTCAAATTCTTTATTTGAAAACGCCAGTGTTTTTAGGCCTGTGTTGCATCTTAATTCTCCTGCGTACAAATATTTGCCCATTCGCATTCATAATTCATCCTGTAGGCTGTGAGCTGAATTCCATTTTATTTTTCAGGACGTCACAGGGAAAGTGCTGGACCGTTGGGCCATTATGACCTTTGAAGAGGAGATTGCGACGCTGCAGCAATTTCTGCGTTTTGGGGAGACCAAGTCCATCGTTGAGCTCATGGCCATTCAGGACAAGGAAGGTCAGGCAGTAGTCGTACCAAGCGCCAGGACCAACTCGGACATTCGAACATTCATAGAGAGCAGTGCTCAGTGTAGACCAAGCCTGCCAGGCAAAGTGGAGAAGCTCAGTACCAGTAATGTTCACCATTTTGAGAACTTCATCAACAGCATGGCATTCATGCTGCCCTTCCAGCTCCTGGGCTCAGTCCCTGCCCCTTTGCTTGGCTCCTCCTCTGGGTCTTTCATCCTGGGGCAGGACCTGAGGCGGGAGCAGTCATTCAGGACAGAAGACCCCACCCCTATCCCCGCCTCTGCCACCGAGGGCAGCCTCCTGGGCTCCAGCTCAGCCTCCTTCACCTCAGATGTAGAAAAGGTCGAAAATCACTTGGACTCCGCTGTGCCCAAGGTGGAGGCCGAAGACTTCCCGACCAGCGACAATTATTCAGATGCCCCATCCACGCCCTGCACGCCCTCCATAAGCTCCGATGTCATGCAAATGTCCCCCGAGAGCAAGATGAGGTCAATGGAAAAGAGCAGCGGCGGGCTCAAGAAAGGCCGCGTGTTCTGCAGCGCATGCGAAAAGACCTTCTACGACAAGGGCACATTAAAGATCCACTACAATGCCGTGCACTTAAAGATCAAGCACAAGTGCACCATCGAGGGCTGCAACATGGTCTTCAGCTCCCTGCGCAGCCGCAACCGCCATAGCGCCAACCCCAACCCCCGCCTCCACATGCCCATGAACCGCAACAACCGCGACAAGGACCTTAGGGGTGGCCTGTCAGGGGGCGAGGCCTCAGAGGGAGAGAAAAGACCAGAGTTTGGTGAGAGTCGGACGGTCCCCAGTTACATCGTCAGCAGTGGTGACTCCAAGCTGCAAAGCGGATTTCACAACGTTAGCCAAAGCGGGATCTTGTTCCCCAACCTAAAAACAGTTCAGCCTGTCCTGCCCTTCTACCGCAGCCTTGTCACTCCTGCTGAACTCGCCAACACCCCTGGTGCCCTGCCCTCTCTACCCCTGATCTCCTCGTCTGTTCTGGCCAAGCCTGCTACCACAGAACTTTCCTCTGACCCGGTACCAAAGAAGAAATCCCGCAAGTCCAGTATGCCCATAAAAATTGAGAAGGAAGCCGTGGAGAGCACGGGGGACATGGAGGGGGAGAGCAGTGCAGATGAGGAGATACTCATGCCTGCCAAGGAGCAGGACAAGTTTGACAGTGGTGGCTACATTTGTGAAAAGCCAGCAACAGGTGACGGGGAGGACTGCAGAGTCATTCAGGTGACAGACAGGGAGAACACTCCCTCCCCCCTGCCCAGACCTCTCGATTTCCGGTCAAGCACGCCTCACTGCACCAGCAAGGAGGTGGAGGAGCCACAGCATGCAGATGCTGGGGCGAGGTACTCACTGGCAGGCAGTGTAATAACGTGTGGCTCTCCCTTCATCGCTGACCGGAAGGAGCATCACAGTCTTATCAGCTCAGGTTTGGAGCCTGAGATTGAGAGCTACGGTGACGTGCAGTCAAGAAACAAAACCTTTGATGGTGACCGGGCAGAGACTGACCACCAAGCCACAAATGGTGGATTGTTTAAAATACTAACAAGCAGTAAGGAGACCCCAGAAATGTGGATTGAGGACAGTGAGAATGGCCTCCCCCAGATGGATCCACAGGTGGTCGACTCGGATAGGGAGGACCTGCCCCGTCACTGTGAGATCTGCAGCAAAACCTTCAAAAACCCATACAGTGTAAAAATGCATTACCGCAATGTTCACTTGAAAGAAATGCATATGTGCACTGTGGATGGCTGTCATGCTGCGTTCCCATCGAGAAGAAGCAGAGACAGGTGAGCCTCCTGGCAAAATGGTCAAAATTCTGATTATTATTAATTGGTTATGTATGTTATTGCCCACATACAGTAAAAATGTCCTGCCAATATATCTTGCTTTAGCCGACCTGTATTGGCCAAGTTCAGCACGTGCACAAGTAACCATTAGCAACTGTGGCATTCGCTCTCTTCAGAGAAGCAGACAACAGCCGCGGACCGAGCGTTTAGCACTTTAATGAGTCTTGAAGTCGCGTACTTCAAAAGTCATAGTCATAATATTATCATAACACAACATACTTAACCAATTTATAATATTTTTATTAACTGGTTATTTTAGCATTGCCGTGTTATTGGCCTTTCGGTCGCCGTAACTGTGGCATTCGCTCTCCTCAAAGAGGCAGACGACAGTTGCAGACCTAGCATTTAGCTCTTTAATGAGTCTTGAAGTTGCGTACTTCAGAAGTCAGTCATAATATTATCCTGATGGCGAAACATGTGTAACCAATTAATAAAAATATTAAAATTGCTTATTTTCACATTGCCTTGGTGTTGGCCTTTGGGTCGTGGTATTAACCCTCAGCCTGCAGCCTCAAGCCAATACGGCGACCCTCAGGCCTATACCAAGGCAATACGGAAAAAAGCCATTAATAACATATAATATTATACATTAGGCCTTGGTGCGTTTGACCACTGTCAACTGAACATGATTACTTAAGGAAGAACACATTTAACTGATCATTTTTCTTGACCCCCGTAAAACCTGTGGACCCATATATGGGTCCGTCAATTGCTGCTGCTTTGAAACTGCGGGCCTATTTTATATAACAGGGAAATGCATTTAAAATGATGTGCAAGATCTTGATATTTTTACATTTAAATTAATGCTGTGGTCATAAGAACATGGCACCCTGGGTTTGAATATTTCTTTCAATATAAGTCTGATGTTGCTTCAGTGAAGTGCTGCAACCACCAGATACACAATATGGACTTTGAACCCACTTAAGGGAAAAAGTTCAAAAAGGGATTAATTAGGCAAATCTTAACCTCATTCTTGGTTTAACTACTGTACCTTTCCTATTTCAGGCACAGTGCAAATCTGAATCTACACCACAAGCTGTTGACCAAAGACCACTTCGGACCGCCAAGCACAATCTACCCCAGTTCGTCTCTTTTCAAGGATGCGATGGCCGACTATCGCCAGGATTTTCCTTTGAAGGACCCCGTCGGACAGACGTCTGTGATATTCAAAGGAAACAACAGGATGGGTTTGGTCTTTCCCATGAGTAAGACAGCAGAGGACAGGGGGGCGGGACTCGAAGAGGCCGATGAGGGGGATGAAGGCGTGCTGGACCTCAGTACCACTTCCATGCCCAAATTGGGAGGAAGCGTACGCTCATCCTGGGACTCAGACGGCGGCAGTGAGGAAGGCTTCCCCATGGATGACAGCGATGAGAGCTGTGATGGAATGAGTCCGGACTCCAAAGAGGGCGTGCCTCTGGCCCTGAGCGAGAGAACCAGCAGCTGCGCCACACAGAGCATGCAGAGCGGCTCGCCAATCACCTGCCACGTCTGCCAGAAGGTGTACAGCAACAAGGGCACATTCAGGGCTCACTACAAAACCGTCCACCTTCGGCTTCTTCACAAATGCAAAGTCCCAGGGTGCGACACCACGTTCTCTTCCGTTAGGAGCCGCAACAGGCACAGCCAGAATCCCAACCTGCATAGAAACTTGACTGCAAATACAGCACATTGTCAGGACTAGCCTTGAATGCTCGTTTGAAATGGGTCACAATTGACATTGTGATATCTGCGGCTCAAAAAAAAAATGGAGTTGTCGTTATCGCTTTCCTTGAGACACTGAGGTTACGAGAAAGGGTCCTGTTCCCTTGTGGGTGCTTTCTCCTGGAGTTTCCCTGAAGATCATTTTTGGAGTATTTATTCAACGTCTGTGGAGCATCGTTCTGAGTATGAATAGCACATTGCCCAGGTTCTATTCACATTGACTGGTGTCTTCATCTATCTGGTTGTATGTTCATGTAATAAGTATCCTGAAAAATATAAAGGAAAATGCAAATGAACTCACTTGGTGAGTAGAATTCCCATTAACGGAGCCAACTTGTGGATTATGTTTAGAACCCTTGTGTAATATTGAATATAAAATCAAAACTCATTAGCCAGTTGAAAGTATGGTTTTTTTTCCTACAAAAAAATGGTTACATCCCCCATGTCAAATATAAATGAGTGACTGTGTGCAACACATTTACTGGGTCAATATTGACCATTTCTGCTTTGGTGGGTGGCATTGGGTTATAAAACCTGGGAGTGTTGTATATATTTAAGTACCTCAAGCCTGATTGGACATTTTCTGATGAGGCTGTTTTGATTGAGTTTTCATTTATGCCTAACACACTAAAGCAGATTTTTTTCTCTCGTAGTACTTAATAAGGATATGTCTACTTAAGATGTGGCATCTTCATCGTCTCTTCTCTATGCACTTACAAATATGCTACACTCAAGACATTTGCCTTATAGTGTGTTTCACGCGGACCAGGTGTGGTTACTATGCGACCCATAGTTCCCGCTCTTAACCCAGCATACTTGGTACACTGCTATCTCATTGTGTCCTAATTGCATTTCAATCAATGGTACTATGTGAACTGTTTAAAATATTGTTGTTAATTGGTGTTGACCTGATCTGATGTCCACATCTTTTTGTGAATTAGAGTATTGTTTTGATGGAAGCAGCTGTGAATACTTAGGTTTGTGACTTTTCGAATTATGATCCTAAAACTAATCTTTGTTGAAAATGTGTTGTGTACTTGCTAAATTATTGTTTGGTATTTTTGTATAGCATTGTTTTCCCTCCATTCTGCATTATATTGTTGGTAGAACATAAATTTGACCAAAGAATTCTCACAAATGAAGCATTTAAAAATGCTTGTGTGTGGGGCAATCAGTATTAAACAGCATCATTTACAACATCTTCATTCTGTCTTCAAGTGCATTGAGGCTGAACATCGTTCTTGAATTTGGGCTCTGTTCAAAACGCTGTAAATTGTGTGGTATTTAAAGAATTGTATGTTTTGACTACTTTTGTGGTGTCGTGATTTTTTTCAGCCATTTCAAGCCATGAATTACAGCTGTGTAAATATACTGCTTGTTTGTCTTTTCCTTGCAGACATTTGAATGATATTGATCAAAGGTGTCCAATTTTATGCAAAAAGGGCCTCTGTGGGCGTCGGCTTTTGTTTGTCAAAGATGTTCAATTCAGCTTATTGACTTATATGATCTTTACCGAAAACCTAATAATACAGAATCAGAGGGGTAAATTCTGGTCTAAAGCAATGATCAGGCCCCACGCTGGCCCTTTTCTGGTAAGACTGAACACCCCTGATGTGGATGTACTGGTTTTGATTCATTTAGCAATTAAAGGCTATTGATGTAAAGTTACCAGTGGACAGAACACTAAAAACCAGGTACTGTAAAAAGTCTTACACTGATATAGAAACAATAAAAGCTATGAACAGAGCCCAACATCACAATCTATTAACAAAGGATCTGGTACCATAATGTTGATTTAATTGTGTATTTTGTGAATAGAAACATTTGTACTTCGAAAGAAACCAAAAAGCACTCTGTATATGACTTGGTCTTTATAGTGGGTGTATCATTTGTTGGCATCTAAGGTAATTAACTTACAGGATGGTCCAAACATTTCTCAAAATAGTGTTCTATTATGCTTCAATTGTTTGTTTTTCAATGTACTTTTGTAACCGTTTTATCATGCATATAATTACATTTGCTATATTACCATTTGTCATGTTATGCATTTTTTGTAAAAAAAAAAAAAAAAAGTTCCTACATTAATAAACATCCATATTTTTGACTCATTGTAATGGTATTCATTATTGCTAAATAAAAAGCCATGTTGGTTCGCATGGCTTTGCGAAGCTTGATACTTACAATTCTTCCATCACAAAAAAAATGTTTTCTACACAAAAAAAAGTGTACAGAAAAACAGTTTTTATATGCCAGATAATACAAAAATAGCTGCAATTAAAGTGTTTAATGAAAACGATGTTGTAGCTGCGCATTTCTTCCTTGTTGACTCGCCCAAACAGTTACGGAACAAATTTTTACGAAACAAGACATCCATTTATTTCAGTCGCATACATGCAAATATACCTTTAAAACAAATCTATGCTGAAGTCAACAGCAGTGGTATAGAAATCTCTCTTTTTTTTTCTAAAGAAATCTAACTATGGAGTGAGTGATATTATGAAGATAATGTCCTCAGGTCACTCAGTAAGTCTTAAGGTTCAGCTCAGGTCACTACCTGCGGGCTGCAACAGCTGTCTTGCACACACATAGGGCACGGGGTTTAATGTACATCAGGAAACAATAGACATATTGCAATAACATTCATCAAAGTCAGTCAGGAAGGCAGCATATCCTCAAGAAATATGATTTCACTCAGAGCATGATAGAGTCGCTCATATTATAAACCAATATGCTGGACATAATTATTCTGAATATTACACAGGAGAGTGCCATCTCTCACCATGGGCAACATTTCTGAGAGTCTTATCTTCAGTTTAGCCATAAAAGGTAGCAATTTTATGAGCAAAAAATATACACTGAACAAAATTATAAATGCCCCATGTTAAATATTGATGCCACATGGACTAAATAACTCTAAGTGAGCATATGCTGACTTTTACTTGTACGATACGGATATTTCTCTTGATTTGAATACCATGTTTTAATCCATCTCTCTGTCAGTGAGCATTTGCTCAGTGATGCAGTGATTTCACTATGACGCAGAATAAAAATGTATTAATTCAACACTGGCTCAACCTTTCTTTAAACAATTATTCCACAACAGAGTGACCTGGATGTCAGAGTAACTATTCAACATGGAAGTCCTGTCAAAGAATTTGTTCTCACCGAAGAAATGCTATCAATACATTATAGCGGAACACAGTTAAAACATAAAGGCGTGGCTTATTCCATTTACTAAAGATAGATTAATGTTGAAACAGAATTTTAAAATTCCCTGCTAAAGAGTAGAGGTGTAAAGTTTGGGTTCAGAAAGTAAAAATCCTCCCCAGAGCTTTATTCCAACCACCTGCATTTACACTGAACAAAAATATAAACGCCCCATGTTAAATATTGATGCCACATGGACTTAACAACTCTAAGTGAGCATATGCTGACTTTTACTTGTACAATAGGGATATTTCTCTTGATTTGTATACCATTTTTTAATCCATCTCTCTGTCAGTGAGCATTTGCTCTGTGATGCAGTGATTTCATTCAGTACATGGATATGGCATTTCCAGACGGTGATCAGACAGAATGAGCAGTACCCAGACATACTGGGGAAAATAAAAGCCCACCCCTAAATGTCAAATTTTGTGAAAAGTCATCATACCTCAGATGTCTTAGGTCATGTGGGAACGTTCTATTGGCATGCTGGATGCAGGGATGTCCACCAGAGCGGTCTGCATGCAGTTCCTTGAAGCAGAACACATTCCAGTTCTGGACTGGCCTGCGTATTCACTGGACATGTTGCCCATAGAGCATCTTTGGGATGTTCTGGATCAACGTGTCCGCAACCGTGTTCCAGTTCCGGATAATGTGCGCCAGCAGAATGGAATAACATTCCACAGGCCACAGTAGACAACCTGAACAACTGCATGCGGAGGAGAGGTGTTGCACTGAGAGACGCAAATGGTGGACTCACAAGATATTGAACATTCAATTTCTTCAACCTGACCCCCAACGTGTTCAAAGGATTGTCACTCCTTTGCAGATGCCAATATCAAGATTTAATGAATGGTGATCTGAAGATTAGTCATGAACAAAAATGAATTTTGATTCGCTTCATATGTTGCATAACCCTTATGTTAATATACTGAGTCAAAAAAGAAAATTCACTCATAAATTTGTAAATATTTTCTTGAAACTTTTAATAAAAGAGTTTCTATTATCACTAGGGGTAAATGCGTTGTCAAAGACATCATGAAGAAGAAATAAGCCTGTACGAGCCTAGTGGCCCATCGGGCCGGTGCTTAACCCTGGTTTCCATGGCATGAAGCGACTAGGAGTATTGCTACTCCCCCTGGATGGGATGCCAGTCCATACTTCCCCCAGCTCTTAGACAAGTTTCCCTGCCTATTTGCTGGTACCCATTTATACACCTGGGTTGGAGTGAGGCGTGGAGTGTGGGAGTAAAGTGTTTTGCCCAAGAACACACCGCGAAGGCTGTGGCCGGGGCTTGAACTCAGGACCTTACGATAAAGTCATAACCATGTTCTCTTGTGTTCCTAGTCACGTGACCATACGGGAGATATGCAACTGAGCTCACGTTAGCACGTTAGAGTGACATCTCGGAAAAACAAGTTTTAACGGTTAATTACTCGTTGATTTTCAACACCATGGCCGTCAAACATTCAGCGTGAACGGCCATTGGCATGCTGAATACGGAAACCTCCGTCACTGACGTTGCAAGTGTTATGGGATGCAGTTGACGGACTATCTATGATCTTCGGACACGTCTCCAACAAACTGACACCACAGCTGACCGACCTCGTTCTGGTAGCCCACCTGTGACGCCAAAAGCAGAAGACCGACAAATTTTCTTACGTCATTTGCATAATCGATTTGTCACTGCAACGTCCACTAAGAATGAATTGTTTAGAGGTCTTGTGACAGCCCAAACCAGACATAATCGCCTGCGCCCTGCTCTTATTCAAGTTGTAACTTATCATTTTTACTCTTGGACATTTCCGTAGCATTTCCGGTGGAACTGGTTACATTATTGACATTATTTCTATGATAAACCATCTTTAATGAGTACAGAATTAAATAAAATCATTATTTATAACCTAATTTCTTGTATGTTCAACCTATCAACCTCCAAACGAGTGTGAAGTTTCTATTTTGGCTGAGTATAGAAACTCAAAAATTTGACATGGGGCGTTTATATTTTTGTTCAGGGTATATCAGACTTTCTACAATATGCAATATCCAGAACATGGAAACACCACTGCTCAAAGCATTGCATAACTCACTAGATACCAACCCACAACTGTAATTTCCATTTGTAGGACCACTTATAGTCTCAAATGGCAAATCGTAATGAGTAGATTGATCATTTTCCACTGATGTGAAAATCTAGTACCACTCTAAAACCAACTGCAGGGCTGTTATTTCAATAAGTGCCGCACATCATGGGTATTCAAATGTGCTGCTTGAGCGTTTATTTCATGCAATGGCATCCAAACTGGGCCATGTGTGCAGGATATTACAGGAGTCTTGCCCACTTTTCCTCCTCCTGACATCCAGTGAGTCACTTTTTCAGGAGCCGCTAAGAGGTCTCCTTGATAAACCCAGAGAGTTACCAACATCAGCCCATGTAGTGGGAATAAGTTCTGGAGAAACTCCAGGTTTGTGTGCGATGAATTCTCCACAAAGTCTTTTAAAAGCGGATAAATACCAAGGGAGCATTGCTTGAGACAGATCAACTGCAGATTTCTCCCTCTGACAACTCCCAAGAGTTGAGAGGGATTTTTTTTCCTGCAGATCATAGACATATGTATTTGATTTTATCAAATCATAATTAGCTAAAGCACAGCTTTCTCCATCTGTATTAGTTTGCATAACATGGAGCGAACTAATATGTACTTTATAGCGACCAGTCATATACAGTAAAAATCCAAATGTACTGTACCAAACAAAGGTATTAGGCTCACATAACAAACTCTGTAAATGACAAATGTCTCAACGGATCTAAAAATATACTATCAAGAGTATGCCACATGTCATAACAAAACTAGAGGACACTCCGTAGAGCGCATATCTCCACCACACCATATATCTGTTCTTTTGGTTACAGAATATGTTCTGGATTACTGACAAACTTCAATCAACTCTTTCCTGGACTACCACCTATTCTCCTGCAAAACGTTTGAATTATCTGGCAAAAAATATCATACAGACCCGCGTTAAACAGATATATTTTGATACTTCCAGATCCAGAATCCAGAGTATGTTCCGGATCACTTCCAAAATTGAATCAACTCATCCGTGGATTACCCCAATCGTCCTGCCAAATTTTTTTTTTTTTTTACCAAACTGTTCATAATGTTTTGATTTATCCTGTCAACAGACAGACAGATGAACAGACAAACAAACAGGGGGGAAAACATAACCTCCTTGGCAGAGGTAATAAAATCAGAGGTATTTGATTTGGTTATCCTTCACCTAACTGCAAACTGTTCTCTTTGGTACTGGTCGATATTATTCCAGCAAACTGGCTGGTATGTTGTTATAAGCACACAAAAGGCTTTGTCTCAGTTACTTACAAATGGCTTTTTCACTTGCTTCTGTCTCAGTGTAATTTCAGTGCTGAAAATGATTAGATTAGTGATCTGTGGAGGCCATACCTGCAACTATGACTATTGATGCGCGAGCATTTCTCTGTTTAACTTTGCGAATCTCAGATTTGCTCTTTTTCGCTGTCACACCATTGCAGAAAACTGCTGAAAAACACGGGCTAAATTACAATATTTCGTTAATCGAAAAGTTTCCTCCAGCGCCCTCTGCCCGCTACAAAATAGCGTTACAGTCAAGGCCTTGAATTCTTCTCCATGCAGATATATCTCCATCTAGTGACGGCTTGTATTCATGCAGGGCCAATTCTCTAATTCCTGCAGCAAGTAGGCTGGCCCATATTCAAAGAGCCTTGTACTACACTTTTTTTCCCCCAATATTCATTGAAACCATAATGCATTATATTAGGAAAAAAAATCTTTATACAGCTTTTTTTCCCATGCTGATACAATATTTTAAGTCGACATTAATAATACACATCAAACTCTGAAATGTTATTAGTCTTTTCTAGGGAAACGTAAATGATATAATAGCAATATAGCATATCATAACAATATATCACAATGAATGTCAACTGATCTACATTTTAATGAATGAGACATGTTTGGAATTTGATCAACTTCATGGGTCAAATGGAATGGCAATAACAAACTTGAAAGTACGCAAAATGTGCGACATCCTCCTCACAAGTCCTGCTACTTGATTTAAGGGGACTACCTTACCTGGAATAATGGCATCGCCATTAGAGAGATTGGCTAAATATTTACTTGTTATCTTGCCAAACGCTCCGCTGGTCGGAATGTTTGTTTATTGTTTGTTTGTTTTTTTTGTCTGTAATCATTTTTCTTGAACACTTTTCTCTGCTGTGCGCATTGTCTGCTCCTTGTCATCTCTTGTGCAGTTGCCTACCAATGACTCATCACGATTCCCATCATTCGGGGGACTCCATCAAGGTCAAAGGTCAAGGTCAATTTTTGGTCAATTTGAGGGTTTGACGAAACCGTTATTTTTTGAGTAGCTTTAATCGGATCGACTTCAAACTTGGTGTGAATGTAGTATATGGTCTGGCGCTCGGCTGATTAGTTTTTGGTGGCGATCGGCCTTGACCTTCATGGTTCTCGCCGAAAAAAACATGAATCTTTTGTCAAGATACCGTTCAACCTATGGTTGACATCCTTCATTTATATGCTTGCTTGACCCTTACTTAGTTTGTCCCGATCTTGTATTTACTTTATTTATGGTGATGTTGCTTCAAAATTCCTGGTAATTAGTCGGCCAATATAGAGATATGGATATGCATGTTCAAAACGGAGCAATTTTTGATTAGTTTGGCAATTTCTTAATAATCATTACATTTATTAGGAACACACTAAAATGAATTCATGCTCCCAATCACATTCACTTTAAATCAAAATTGTCCCAGTGGCTCAGAATTAGGCAACATCAATTTTTTCCGTAAGAATTCAGTGTTCCAGGGAAAATGGTAATGGTTCCCTCTGAATGATGTAATGAATTATTGCGATTTAATTGCAAGTCAGTGCTTTCGGCTCAACCCCGCTACAGCATGGGTCAAAGGTGGTCCAGCAAGATGGGAAGAAAGAAACGTGATTGCAGTAATTTGTCATATTAAAAAAGAACCATGACATTGGTTTAATATATGAATTCTAGGGTGATCAAATGAATTGCTTCTAATGAAATGGCATCAAAGCATTCGACTATGCACTAATTTGCATTACAAATGAATGCGGGTAATTTTTCACTCATGCGTAATACAGTGTTGAACACGTTGTGAATCAGGGGCTCAAGAAAGAGAAAAAAAAATCATAGGCCTGCATTCCTCCATTATCGCATCTACCCTACACATCTAATGTGCTATTAGCTTTAACACTCCAAGCTGTTTTCATGGCCTCTGTGATTGATGACCATTTCGAATGCAGCTCAGATAGGGTGGCGTGAACCCTGTTTAAGTAGCCTGCCATGCTGAGGTTTTGTGAGCGCAGTGACTGCAAATGGAAAATCAAACTTGCTAGTAGAGAATATGTCTTCTTAAAGTCAGAAAATACGTGATGTTGCACAAGCAATTTGGAAAGAAAGAAAGAAACCTTAAACTGGCATGACTGACTCAGCTAGAGCATTAGAACTTTTTCACCGTTTTATGATTTAACTAGTCGGGAAAAAATAAAAGTTCTAAGCCTGTAAAATACACCCCTCCCTCATCAATCTCATTCGCATGCTCCGCTAAATAACCAGGTTATTATAAATAAATCCACTAGGAAAAAAGCATAATGTGTTATTGTGATTGAGATAATCTTGGAATGGAGATAAGAATAGTTCAACAAAGATATAAAAAACGAAGAAGTAAAATCAACAACACACTGAATAAGAGACCGCGAGCATGAGATAGTCACTTGGGGTCCCTGGCAGATGAATTATCCCGAAAAGAATCCATATTTTCGACAGCCGCTCTTCGTTTCAAATGAATCAGAAGAGAAAAGACGACCGCATGAGTTCTCTCCTTCACCCTGCGGAAAAACATAACCTGCGAGGATCACATTTACGGCTTTGCATAACCGCTGGATTCTTATTTCATTACGTATTCTGTTTAATTTCAGCGTTTTACGGTCTACGCTAGGGTAAAGGAAAGGTATTTCCAGGCCTCTTCCTTGTTTATTTATTTATACCCATAGACGGAAACCTGCATTACTGCTAATCAAAATATTGGCTGGCGATCATTTCAGAGAGGGGTTACCCATAAATACTTATTCATCCTACATAGAGTAAAATTTGGTTAGGCTATGGCTCGTCCTCGACCTCGGGAGTACAAAGCTGGAGATCTGGTTTTTGCAAAAATGAAGGGATACCCACACTGGCCAGCGAGGGTGAGTATGTGTGGTAACGGGCTTGGAGAACAGGGAGGCGGGGTTGCCTGAGACATTGTAGTCGGTGGATAAAGACGGGAGATTCTGTTGTCTCATTTTCTTTTCTTCATCATAGCAAAAATCACTGCTTTAGGGAGACTCCCCTTCATTGAGCATTAGTGAATGCAATGCTGGAATATAACAAGAGTAAAGTAGCCTATTTTGAGTGTTATAAAATAACGTCTGTCAGCGTTAGCGGGTGTACATACGCCGACGTTATCTTTCATAACATTATCTAGGTTCTCCCTGTGCTTCGAGGGGGGCGTGGAAGGATTGAGATGTAAGTTATCTGAGTTTTTAGTATTTAAAACATCATTTTAACGGCATTGACGAGGTGTCGCGTATATTTTCAGAGCTGTTAAAATACTGTCAAAATGAGAGCCTTCTTGAAACTTGAGCAATTTTCTCCATCCGTTAACCCTCGTGTGGACCACACGCGACTGTTAAGAAACCATGCTGACTGAAGACTGAATTAGAACATTCATTCACTGTCATTAGACTATGGGACGTCTTGCAATGCTCGCTGTTGTCTTAAACTTGGATGTATGTGGCCTATATATATATATATATATATATATATATATATATATATATATATATATATATATATATATATATATAGAAGTTCAGTGAGTGGCTTCATTGATATCAGTGTATCAAACAGTGGGGAATTAAATCACAATGGAAGTTCTAATTGTTCAGAAGTTCCAATTGTTTGTTCAGGCCTATGTAGCTCACTTATTTCCAGCGTTACTAGTTCCAAATTCGTAGTCCAGCACAACACTTTCTGCCCAAAAAATATACCCGATTTTAACCATGATTTTAGCTTATTGTGTTCATTGGTAGTCTCTATTCCATTGTATGTTCCTAACATCCACATTTGGTTTCACCCCAATCGACTCTCAGAGTTTTTGGATGAACAGATCTGCAAAGCAAGTATTATTTCAACATAGAAACCATTGTGTCTTGGAACAAAATCTCAAAAATTCTTGAACCAACTCATTTAAAACATATCCTTTCATTTCATTGAAACAATATATAAGCTGATGCAGTGCTGGTTTGGGTAACAAAAAAACAAAACAAAAAAAAAACACAAGGTCATGTGGTTTGAGATGCTTAAACCAATGAATCAGTATTTTGGAAAAAGAGCCTCTTAAAAATTTGAAATGGTTTCAACATGGGAAGCACCCACCCCATCAAATTACAGTTTGTTTAGTCATATCATCTTTCAGTGTTCTCGGTTCTGTCCCAAGTCTTTGGGACGTCTTGAGGAAGTCATGGAGGTTCTCTGAGGAAATCCTGAGTGGTCGCAACCAATTTGTCGTCTCAGTTTTGTTGTGACAAAATTTCAAAATATTTTAAAAAAATCATGGTGCTTTGAACGCTCGTCAAGTATCGGCATATGTCATAGCGATGTCGTAGTGGTGTTGTGTAAGTGTCCAAATGGTTCTTGAACATTCCAATGCAATCATATTGTGGAAAATGGCTACGATTGTGGAGGACGTGGTGATGAGGTGCTACAAAGGCCTGCGACAGAAAACGACGTGAACACAAACAGACTAAGACAGACCGATGGTGAACAAAGATATAGGCCCCCCTCCCATCTTTAAGATAACACACAGATTCAGGCCAATTTCAGATCATTATAAGTCATGGGAAGGTCTTGAAGGTGTCCTCGATGTTTTCAGAGGAATTCCTAAATTTTCACACCCATTCTTGCTATGGCACAATTTTCAAAATGTTCAAAAAACCGCAATGCTTCGTGCACTCGTCACAGATTGTCATTTGTCTTAGTAATGTCATAGTGGTGTTGTGTAACAGTCATGATAGTTTGTGAACATTCCAATGCAATTGTATTGAGGAATATGGCAACGATGTGGAAGACATAGTGACGAGGTGCTATGAATGCCCGGGACATAAAACGACGTGAACACAAACCAACTTAGACAGACCTACAATGAACAAAGATAAACTGATGTCAGTGGTCATGACAGAATTATGAGCTGGACAGGTGGATGGACCACGACTCAAGTTGTTGCAATCTACGTAGGTGGTCACGTGATCCCCAGAGCAAAATGTACACAAAGGTTGATCGGAGCATAGTGAAAATGGGGAAATCTTGGTGCTGCTGTTGGTTACACCAACAATGATGCCATTCAATCATCCGGAAAATATGACAAAATAAGTTTCCACAAAATAATGAAGCCCTTTTGAAAGAATGGCTTGTTAAATTAAGAAGAATTGACCGTGGAAAGCCTTACGAACCAACAAAACATTCAATTTTTTTGCTCAGAGCACTGAGAGAAAAGCTGCTTCACGTTCCAGAAGTTCACAAGCAATTAAATGGTTTTGTTGTGATGAAAACTGGTTTTAAAGTGAAGATTTAAATAAATTAGTGGAAAATATACATACACAATACAAATATTAACCTTAAGCTCAAATGTCCCTGGTACCGTGGGAAATTAATTTGCATAATAAATACAGCATGTTTCCTAATGGCAACCTGGTCATGTGGCATATCCTCTTAAAGTGAAGAAACTCGGCAAATCGTTTGTGTTGACCGTTTTTAACTAAACTGAACACAATTCCAGTACCAAGCAAGTAAATAAGCATCTAGCAAAACATTAAATAAAATAAGATCAGTGCTCTATCACAAGCATTTCCACTGAATTTATGTTATGCATACAAATGATACTTAAATCAAAGAGGCCAGGCCACAGAATCCAACGAAATATGCCATGGCATTTTAAATTGACACCACACTCAAAGAACAGCAGGCATACAGTTTACATGCTACGGAGATGAGCAAAAATATTTCTTACCTTTGATATTTTGTCATAAAAAGCTGTGGGTAAATCTGCGCTTGCTATTGTTTTAGCTAGGGGGACCCCAATCTTTCCCAGAAAGGGCCGGTGTTGGTGCAGGCTTTCATTGCAGCTAAGCAGCTACACACCTGATGTTACTAATCAAGCTTATAAGCAAAGAGTCCAGAGGTTGATTAGTAGTATCAGGTGTGTAATTGCTTGGTAGCAATGAAAGCCTGCACCCACATCGCCCCTTTCTGGGAAAGACTGGGGACCCCTGTTTTAGCCAGTCTATCTGAGAGTCCTTTCGCCATTATGCTATGCACTCAAAGACCTCAGCAGTATAATCGCTTAAATGGTTTGTTTTATGTATTTTTGCTATAATTAACTGCTAAATATTCAACTGTTGTTTTCAAAGCCGGTTTATGACTGAGAATCCTTGTGCCAATATGTTCAAGTTCAAACACAGCACAGCTATACAAGTGCTAATTCGACCAGTGAATATACAGTCTGTTGAGCTAGTGTCGTGGATAATCTGGAGCATTTGGACCTTAGCGACTAGGGTTCAATATCTGGTTATACATGCAAGCTTTCAGTGCAAGGAAATAATTTTTTTGTATAAATATGTAATAATTAATCATTGCATTCCCATCCCATCAAAGCCATCTTCTTGAGTTACTTTGGGGATCACGTGACTTACATACGGTTGCTGCATCCAATTCAACGCCTCCATTTGTAGGTCTTGGTACATTGGCATGAATTAGCAGAAAACTTCATTTATGGACTTATTTGTATTGATTTCTTTGTATGTGTGGATTACTCGGGTTGTTACCAACATGAAAATATCATAGCCCCATTAAAAGTATATTATTTACTGAGAAAAATGTTGACACATTCAATACTTATTTTCCCCGCTGTACCTGTCCAACAGAAAGAAGGCCAACTCCGCGTTGCTCTTCATTCCAAGCCGCTTCCTCAGTGCTCAAAAGTGGGTGAATGCTAAGCCAAAATGAAGCCTCGTGCTGAAACCAACTTTATCCGATTGGAGTTTCCCCTCACTTTGGTTGTGTTTCCTCTTTTTCATCAATAAGTCTGCCTCTGCCATGTTTGCCGGTCTGAACAGCATCTGGGTTCTGAATTTTATGCACGCCCCAACCTCAGCTGCAAGAAGGCTGAGTCCCTGCATACACAGTCACCACCACACATGTGGGGCCCATAATTGATGACTGAGCAGGATTACTTCAATGTAGGTCTCTATTATTTTTTTACGGAAAAAGCTGCGGAATATACCTTTAACCTTGGGTGAGCTTAATGTTTGCACCCAAAGAAAAAAAAATGTTGGAATCAAAATGAATTGAAATCTCAAATCTTTAGGGTTTCAAAAGTTGACCATTTCAGATTTCCACAAATTCTGATTCCAACAACTTACAAGTCTCCGTCCTGGTACCGCCATCCAGTCCAGTCTTGTCTTATGTAAAAATATACTTTTTATCTTCAGCAACAACAATGTAGACAACAAAAGGTAAACATCTAAGCCATATTCAAATTTTACAGAAAGTAGGGGGCCTAAGACTTTTGCAAAGTACCTTACACAGTGTATGTACAGTTGTGCTCAAAAGTTTGCATACCCGAGCTGAATTTGTAAAATTTCGCCATTTATTCTGAAAATATGACTGCAAAAAACCTGTCTTTTATTTAAGTATAGTGATCATGTGAAATCATTTATCATCACATAGGTGTTTGGCTCCTTTTTCAATCATGATAACTGAAATCATCCAAGCGGCCCTGATCATAAGTTTACATACCCTTGAATGTGTGATCTTGTTATACTGTATAGACGCAAGGTTACACACTCGGGTTAAAATGGCTATTAGGAGTTAATTGTCCACACCTGTGGCTTTTCAAATTGTAACTAGTGTCTGTGTAATCATCGAGTTTGTCAGCTCCTGAGTGGATGGACTGATCTGGCTAGACGCTGAGCCATGAGGATCGGAAAAGACGGACATTCATATACAAGGTATTTCAACTTTTTAAAGATGGGAAAGGATTTAAAAAGATATTGAAAATGCCAGTCAGTACTGCTTAATCCGTGACTCAAAGGTGGAAAATTAGGGGATATGTTGATACCAAGCAAAGGCCAAGTAGGCCAAAAAAGATTTCAGCCCAAACTGCCAGGTGAATTGCTCAGAACATAAAAAAAATCCACAAGCTACCTTTAGAGAGATACAGGATGCTCTGGAAAAAGAGATGTGGTCGTTTCAAGGAGCACAAGAAAGTGGTGCTTAAACTATGAGCTACGTGGTTGAGTTGCTACAAGGATGACTATTGCGCTATTCCCACCAAAAAGCCTACCTAAAATACGCCACACAACAACTTAACACACCTTACAACTTCTGGAATACTGGAATACTTCTGGAATACAAGGCCCATAGTGAAAAATATACCATTGCCATTGTAAAGCATGGTGGTGGCTCTCTGATGTTTTGGGGGTGTGTTAGCTCTAAAGGTACAGGGAATCTTGTGAAAATGGATGGCAAGATGAATACAGCATGCTATAAGAAAATACTGGCAGACAATTTGCATTCTTCAGCATGAAAGCTGCGCATGGGATGCACTTGGGATTTCCAGCATGACAATGATCTAAAACACAAGGCTAAGTTGGCCCTCCAGTGGTTACAGAAGAGAAAGGTGAAGGTTCTGGAGTGGTCGTCACAGTCTCCTGATCTCAATATCATCAAGCCGCTTTGGGGAGTTCTCAAACGTGCAGTTCATGCAATACGACCAAAGAATTTGCTGGAGCTGGAGGCATTTTGCAAGCAAGAATGGGCAGCCATACCACCTGAGAGAATTGAAGGCCTCATTGACAACTATCACAATGATGCTATTATTGATGCTAAAGGGGGCAATACACAGTATTAAGAACTGAGGGTGTGTGCACTTTTGAACAGGGTATTTAATTTTTCCCTAAATTGGCATGTTTTATTAGATGATTGTGCCATTCTACATGACCTACAGTTGGATATGAATCCAATTAGAAATAAAATAAATGAGTTTTGCCAGGCCATTCATGTTTTCTTTAAAAAATGTTACCCATTTTACAAATTCAGCCAGGGCATGCAAACCTGAGCACAACTGTATATATAGGAATGACGGACAGATACAGAATGACAGACAGCTATCAAGATGATTTTACTTTGGCGTGTCAAGCGGCATTGACTGCTCATTATTTGTCACCAGGACAAAAAACTTCCTCGCTTCAAGAAAAGTTTTAAATTTCGATTTTAGGACATTGTATGTTCTCCCTGAGTTTGGTAGGTTTCCCCTGCGTACTGTGATTTCTTCCCACAACTCAAAGACATGAATGCCAGGCTAATTGCAGACTCTAAACAGCCCATGTCACAAATGTATGTCTGAATCGTGTGTGTGATGATTGATTAGCCAACTGAACCAGGGTGTGTTCTGGTCTGTCTTGATTGTACTCTTGAAAGGGCCATTGCTTCCGATTTTTCTTTTCCTCTCTGTCACTCCCTTTTGTCTCTTGTTTGTATATTACAGCCATTAAGAATCTCTCCCAGCTTGCATTGTTCCTCAGATAATGTGCAATTACTGCACTTCACAGTTTGAAATTTTAAATACCAGAAACACAAAGTCTTCACCTGAAAATAATCTGAACTTAATCGGCCTGGCACGAGCCACATAAGTTTTGGCACTACTGCACCATTCTTTACACTTGCTGTCTGTGGCAATTTACATTTGGACCATATTAGTGCTTTAGCTGCTTTACACAAGTGTCTGCCGATTAGGCTGCAGTGTCAAAACCTTGTCCTTGCAAAACCTTGCTGTATTTCAGGGGAGTTCATTAAGTGTGTTGTGATTAAGCCAATGCACCTACTACTAGTGCTCTTATGGCCCAGCAGTCCTCAGGTGGTATGCAAATGGGTGGTGAGCTTGACCTGTTTGAGCCACATCAGCATAATTGCTTCATTACATGCCATCCCTGAAATGATCAGTGAGAGCAGGCTGCATCCACAGGCTGACCTCTGAGTAAATTGCTTGTTGATGTGCAGTCATCCTATGCTCTCAGTGCGGTCATTAGTTTCTGTTCTGCTTGTTTCCCATAGAGGAGAATGTCTTTTTAACGGAGTATGTGACAGGACTTTGAGATCACAGATATTCAGTCACAGCTGGAAAGCTAATATTTTGTATTATTGTGGCCAGTTTTAATGCTGTAATGGCATATATGAATGGTAAATTACCATCATTAAGAATATGTCTCAAGTTGAGATTTCGTAGCTAAAATAAAATGTAAAAGTTATATTTTGTAACGGGTATTTGATAATTTCATCAGCTGCTGGAGGCTCGTGGATGGTTATCGAATTGGCTGCAATACTAAGTTTACGCTTTGTGAATTTCATAGCGTATTTACAATGCAGAAAAGAAAACAAGCCAGTGGTCATTCATTGCCTCCGTTGCCCATTTGACTGGCCTTCTGCTTTACCTCAGCCCTGCTTTGCAACTCTCTTGTTGCTGTGCTGCATCATAGACTGTATAAAAAGATGGACGCAGCACCCGGGTCTGAAAACTGCCAATGTGGAAATCACTAAAATTTGTATTTTATTTAATGGCCAGCAGATGGCGATGTCGTTGGTTGCAGAAAGAGGTTCAATGCTGTAGAAGTCAATGAAAAAATGACCCTACTTTCTGACCTGATTTATTATCTCAATAATGATTTTCCACATTATAGTATCTATCGCAAGTTTCAAGTCTCCTTCGATATAACATGACGTTCATTTTTGTAAATTAAGGTCCCAAATAGACTAGAATAAAGGATAAAGCCAGAAAATGCTTTAGGGGCGCGGTTATCCTCTGGTCCTCGTCAGATACGGTCAGATCCACATGTGGATCTACCCCTTGCTCCTCCCTAGATCTTCAATTCACGCTCTTGTCCAACAGAAATCACATCCGGTCTCAAAATGACAAAATGGCGGTGTTCAAATTGACAAAATCGAGGCTTCCTAAACGGTATGCTGAAACCAATAGATGACGTCACGGTTGGTACGTCCATCTTCTTATACAGTCTATGTGCTGCATGCCATTAACCATGTGTACATGTGCACATGTTTTTCAATGGGATTGAAATGACTCAGATCGATCTATATGAATGTGCTACTTACATGAAATCGATCACATAGATTGTGCTCATTTATGCATCCAAAATGCAGACTGTAATCAGAGTAGATCTGTCTGACACATTGCCTTGCATTCAACATTTAGATATTGTGGGCATCATGACGAACGCATTTCAGCAATAAGCTGAAATAAATAGTTGTTTTGTTTTCAATGAGCGGTGCAGTTTTGCTTTCTTTGCGTCTTTTTTCTACTGTTCCTATTGTTCCTGAGTCGTGCGCACTGCTGATCTTATATTAATCTTGCATCCAACATTTCACTGCAGCTACAGTGTTGTGGTTGAATTTGTTGCCATTTTCACCAGTTTTGCATTGGGATGAGATTAAGCCATATTGGTGGTTCCACTATTTTCAATTGTCTCAAAGTGTTTAAATGTAGCATTAGTCTTGGTCACTGACCAGTTTTGATGGATGCCACCATGTTTGTCAGCACGTTTGAGCAAAACATCATGGCGACATACAAACCCAATTCCAATGAAGATGTGACATTGTGTAAAACGTGAATAAAAATAGAGTATACTATGATTTGCAAATCCTTTTCGACGTATAAAAAAATCTGGGACAGGGGCATGTAATACAGTGGTAAACATCACCTTTCCATTTAACAACACTCAATAAGAGTTTTGAAACTGAGGACACTAATTGTAGAAGCTTTGTAGGTGGAATTCTTTCCCACTCTTGCTTGATGTACGACTTCAGTTGTCCAACAGTCCGAAGTCTCCACTGTCGTATTTTGCGCTTCATAATGTGCCACACATTTTCAATGGGACACAGGCCTGGACTGCAGGCAGGCCAGTCTATTGCCCGCACTCTTTTACTATGAAGCCACGCTGTTGTAACACATGCAGAATGTGGCTTGGCATTGTCTTGCTGAAATAAGCAGGGATGTCCCTGAAAAAGACGTTGCTTGGATGGCAGCATATGTTGCTTCAAAACCTGAAGGTACCTTTCAGCATTTATGATGCCTTCACAGCGGTGCAAGTTACCCATGTCGTGGGCACTAACACGTCCCCATACCATCACAGATGCTGGCTCTTGAACTTTTGCTGATGAGAATCTGGATGGTCCTTTTCCTCTTTAGCCAGGAGGACATGACGTCCATGATTTCCAAAAAAAATTTGAAATGTGGACTTGTCAGACCACAGCACACTTTTCCACTTTGCGTCAGTCCTTCTCAGATGAGCTCGGGCCCAGAGAAGCCGATAGCGTTTCTGGCTGTTGTTGATATATGGCTTTTGCTTTGCATGGTAGAGTTTTAACTTGCACTTGCAGATGTAGCGACAACTGTGTTAACTGACAATAGTTTTCTGACGTGGTCCTGAGCCCACGTGGTAATATCCTTTTCAGAATGATGTTGGTTTTTAATGCAGTGCCGCCTGAGGTGCCGACAGTCACGGGCATTCAATGTTGGCCTTCGGCCTTGCCACTTATGAGTGGAGATTTCTCCGGATTCTCTGAATCCTTTGATGATATTATGGACTGCAGATGATGAAATCCCTACATTCCTTGCAATTGCACACTCAGAAACATTGTTCTTAAACTGTTGGACTATCAAACTGTTGTTCACAAAGTGGTAAACCGCGCCCCATCCTTCCGTGTGAATGACTGAGCCTTTCGGGCATGCTCCTTTTATATTTGATCATGACACTCCCCTGTTTCCAATTAACCTGTTCACCTGTGGAATGTTCCTAACAGGTGTTTTTTGAGCATTCCTCAACTTTCCTAGTCTTTTATTGCCCCTGTCATCAAATTCAAAATGATTGAATATTTAAAAAAAAAAAAGAATGAAGTTTATCAGTTTGAACATAAAATATCTTGTCTTTGTTGTTGAATATAGGTCGAAAAGGATTTGCAAATCATTGTATTCAGTTTTTTTTCACGTTTTACACAATATCCCAATTTGGTTGAAACTGGGGTTTGTAGCTATGCGTGGGCCCACCAAACATTAGCACAGTTGGATCCAAAAATCGAAAATGACTGTGTAACTTCATTCGAATGGCTTAGATTTTCAACTGGTTTGTGGGATTTCATTCAGATCGAAGTGTTAACATCGGAGTATTTCATTTTGATTCAGCTTCAATCTGATTATAAGTGGTGTGCGCAAACATGGCTACTTACCAATCAATTGCTTTAGTTAAGCTACAGAAAAAGTTGCTTAATATTGGCTCTCAAGTGTATATTTTGTCCGTAATCTCCGCGCTCATTAGATAATTATTCTCTAATTGAGATTTCATCTTTGGTCTGTCTGGGGAGTTTTTTTTGTTGCCTACTTGCATGGGTTCGTGCTATTGATCCAACCTCTTGTATTTTTTTTGTTGGTGTTCACAGAAAAGTATAGTGTAGTGAAATATTTTTTTTCCTGAAACATAATTTTCTTCAACTCCAAGTACAGAGAGTGCGTGCAGGTACAAAGCAGAGGCTCATCTTTGTATGTAATTATTGATTTCAGCTTTAATGTAATCATCTTATGCAGGCAATTCAGATTCCGTCCCAGGAAGCCCGTTTCATACAGAGGTTGCTTTTATTTCCCCTTAAACGTAACTTCTAGCAATGGTGGAAGCTGTGTGCAAATTTGAATGTCTTCCCTCCCCATAAGCATTCCTTCACAGTTCAGGGGTAATCAAATCGGTCAACTAGCAGCCAATATGTTCTTTTCTAATACTGGAAATTCAGTCTGTCCTAATTTTGATCTGCATGAGACCAGTTGCATGTTGAGGATTATTGTTGCTTGTGACGAATAATTATTTGTTCTCTTTTTTGGTTTTTTCACTACAGATTGATGAACTCCCAGAAGGAGCTGTGAAGCCACCTGCAAATAAATACCCCATCTTCTTCTTTGGCACCCATGAAACGTAGGGCACATGTCTGTCTTGGTTGCAGTATTAAAAACAAATCACTACTAGATGGCACTCAGAGAGCGCATAACTCCACCTCCAGTCTTGATCCTCTACGGAGTATAATGAGCTCTAGAGTCCAAATCGATATCTGGATTGGTTTGAAAATTTAGTCGCTTCTTCCCATTCATACGGTCCAATTTCCTATAAAGTTTTGTGATAATCCGTTGAATAATTTTTGAGTAATCCTGCTGACAGACACACTCATGCACACACACACACATACACATGTTCACGTGCACACACACATCCTGAAGACACACACACAGGCAAGTGACCACAATACCTCCTGGCGGAGGTAATAAGAATTAAGAGGCCACAGCGTTTTAAGTGTGACCCAGATCTGACTACAGATCATCCTCAACATCAACTTCATAAAACACGGACATTAAAAAGTAGCGAAGGCATCAGGGAAAACAAACGTCTCAAAAAAAATCCTTTGAGGACATTGGGTCAGATGTCATTGTTGCTTACGTATACAGGGAGAAGTAGGAACAATGTTAAAGGGTAACACTGCTGCAAGGGGTTTGGGTGGGGCTCACCCTGCCTGCTACAACATTAAAAAAAAAAAATGTATATAAAAAATATGCGTGACAGTGGGGTTGTGAAGGGGCGTCCAGCTGGTTTTGGTTGGCCAGAAGTGCCAGGGGGCTGAGAGGGTGGGTGGTGCTTGTGAGCATGTGCACGCAGTAATTTGTTTCAGTAAATCAGCCTCATCCATCAGTGAGCACACAAATGTGGAATAAAATGACAGAACATTATGTGCTGTGGAACCAGTTTTCTAGGGGACTATGCTGAGATGAGGTGTTCAGATTTTTTTTAGTGGTGCAGATTTAAAGTATTGGCACACTAAGGCATGATAATTTTTTTTTAAAAATTTTTAAGTATTTTTATAAGTATTTGCACATATTTGCTAAATTTGTCTTGCTATATGCCAGAAGCAGCTGTCAGTCACTTGACATTTGTTTACAGAATAACCACAAAAGGACCTGCATGGAGGAATAGTGCAGCACAGTGTGTGCCATCACAGTGAATGATATCTTATGGATTCATTGCTGTTTTAATCTGCAGTGTTTAACATACTGTTTTGTTTCATTTTCTTATTTTTCTGCCCCTCTCCAGCGCATTCTTGGGCCCAAAGGATCTTCTCCCATATAAGGAATATAAAGAGAAGTTTGGCAAGTCAAACAAGAGGAAAGGATTTAATGAGGGTTTATGGGAAATTGAAAACAATCCTGGAGTCAAGTTCACAGGCTACCAGGTTCGCTTCTTTCCGTATCCCCCTCAACTGTGCCTGCAGACGAAAACTAATGGTTTTATGAGCCCCTGAGAACAAACGTGGCCTAACCCCATATTTGTCTTTTTTTTAAAGTTCTAATCTTATGATGATTTATGAGTGGTCAGGCGGTTTAGTGCAGTAACGGATTATCTCAGTGTACTTCTGGTACTGTACAATAGGTGGAGCATGTTCCTCCCTTCAAGAATAAAGAAAGTTCTTGGTGCAATTGTGATCCAAAATGAAAAATAAAATTAAAAAATGAGTTGGACCCGTCTTGTTCTAAGAGGCTCATAATTGCCAATTTGTTATGTGTGTTTAGTTTACATTCTTTGTGAATTCTTGGAATTTTGGTCACTTACACCCATTTAATGAATTACATCTGATTACATTTCTTTTCCATTTCTTTTTTCTCGCTAATCTTTGTTAAGGGAAACTAACTGCCGATACTTCTGCAGTAATATTTAATACTAGGCGGCTGATGCTGTCTCCATGGCTAAAGTTTAAATTCAGTGCTGATGGAATGCAGTGTGCTTCTCTGACAGCTTTACTGCTGACCCTGAGTGTAATAAGACTGACTGGGCGGAGTGAAGTGATGACATAATCCTGTGCTTCTCAAGCGTCTACTAGAGCAGTGGTTCCCAACCCAGTCCTGAAGGACCCCCTGTCCGACAGGTTTTGGTTGCAGCTTTATCTCTGCACACCTTATCCATTTAAGGCCCAATACACCTTCATGCACACCCTGTTCAGGTAAATCTTTTTCAACCAATCAGCATGAAGCTCTTAAATGGATCAGGTGTGAAGGTGTAGAAAGAGAGCAAAAACCTGCAGGGCAGGGGGTCCTGAGGACTGGGTTGGGAACCACTGTGCTAGAGACCCACCTGTCCTGAATGTTTTAGATCTTTCCCCTGCTCCAGTTCAGGTGACTTAAATTACCCACTCATTATCAGTCAGCTTTAGGGGCTTGATGGCGAGCTGATCATTTGAATCGCCTGTGCTGGAGCAGGGAGACATCTAAAACACGCAGGACAGGTGGTACTCCAGGAGAGGTTTGAGAAGCTCTGACATAGCTTATGCGACGGCATAATTAAAATGGGTACGATAGAAGGTGCTTAAACTTAGCTTGTGTGTACAGGCCATGCAGCAGCAGAGCTCCTCAGAAACAGAGGGGGAGGGGGGTAACACTGCTGATGGCAGCAGTGAGGGCGAAGAGGGAGACTCCCTGGAAGAGGACGACAAAGGAAATCAAAAGGGAGACAAGGCCGGCTCCAAGAGGAAAAAGACCTCCTCAAACAAGGTAGAGAAAGCAACAAGCTGCACATGTTATTGAGTCTCACAAGAGGTCTATCAGGCTGCAGCTCCCGAAAGCCCTAATGAAGGAGAAACGATTTAGAAAATGGATGAACGGACAAGAGTGATATACGCCAGAGTATTGTTTTCTCAATACTCTGTACTAGACATAAGGTCACTCATTTAACCTGATTTTTAACCTAAAACATTATTTTAGTATTCATGCTTTTTTGGATTGTATTAATCTCAGTCCTAAGAACTGGCTTTGAAGTCAAGATATCTCTTTATTAAATGCTTGGTTAAGTAACGGATTGAATTGAAAATCTGTTCATTTGGAGAGCTTCGAAATGGGTGATAAAAATATAAAAAAAGCACATGGTGTTCAGAAATACTGGAGGTTTACAGCAGTCAGAGGAAATCATTCATATGGTGTCCTGCCCCTCTTCAGAGAAATGGAGAACTGTCTACAGTTACTTCTCTACCTCACCTCACTTAGCAACCACTGTTGCTTAGCAACTGGAGTGCTTCAGTTGCACACATGGAATGTGTCTCAGATCTGTTTCTAAAGCATGTTCATCATGCCTGATACTATATGATCTATTTTTTTGTGTGTGTGTGCGTGTGTGTGTGTGTGTGTGTGTACAGCTTCTGTGACTGAAGAGGTGATCTCTGTTGAAATGCTTTACATTTCTTTGATTAATCTTTTGTCATGCATTATACTGAATTGAATTAACCCAAGCCTTATGGGTTTATAACTAAGGAAGATTTTATGTTGGCTCAGTGATGTGCTATGTGTGGTATTTTTTAATCCTAACCCCTAATTGTGGGATTTTATAAGGCATGATAAGGCAACTCCTTGTGTGTCAACGATTCTAAATTTCAGGTAACTGAGGCACCTTCCTTTTCAGCTTCAATGCATTTGACGCAAATTATTTGATGATGAATGTTGCAATACTACATAACCTAAAAGGCTTGTTTGCCAATTGCATGCCTGCAATGGTTTTAAGGTAATAGATTTTAGCCTCTATTTCTTCTAAGAGCAAATCACTGCACTCACGACCAAAATATGCCATGTCGCCAGAAAACGAAACAATAACTAGTAAAAAAAGAGTGCTGTATCTGCAAACTTGGATCAATGCAAGTTTCAAAGAAACGTGCATTGATCCATGTGTGCAGATACTCTTTTTTAACTAGCCTCTATTTCTTCTAAAAGTTGTCCAAGCTGTCCAGGAAGTCTTCGGGAGAGGAGGATGAGCTGGATAAGTATGGCGAGGAGGACAACCACAAGTGTTCGGAAGCGAGAGACCCTGAAAATGACATGCGAAATGCCTCCGAAGGACGGAACGCCATCCAAGGGGTAACCTCTTGCTTTCGTTAGTTTTTAGAGAACTGGGTAGTTCTGAACATTGGGAGCATGTTCAAGATTGCGGGGTTGAGGGAGAGCCCGCGAGGTTTTGCCTCTTGAAGGATTAAACTATACGTCTGGTCTTGAGCAGACACGCGAGAAGAAAGGAGAGCAGTCTTGCCTTGTTTTTCAAGATGACGTACAGAATTTCATGCAAACCCTAGTTGGCAGGCGTGTTAGAAAATTTGCAAGAACTCGTGTGTCATTCAAAACACTGGAGTCTTCCCTTGCAAGACCTTGGCAGGAGACCCTGCCATCTTGAACATGCCCCTGATATGACGACAGCTGAGACGTCCATCTGTACTCCATAATGTATTATATAGGCACTGTAGACTGCTTATTTTGTGAAAATATGGTGGAAATTGAAACTACAATGGAACTTGAAATGGGGTTATTCATTGCTGTGTCCAACCTCTAATTAAGCCAATTTGTATGGTAATTTTTAGTTATTTTAAGGTTTGCTAAATCTTTAATTGGTGTTTCAGTTCAAGGATTTTCATAAATATGTCATTTAATGGCAAAACACTGAACATTGTGGATTGCTAAATTGCAGTTCCTTGCAACCATATACCACAAGGTTGATCCTTTTCGACAACCAATTGCATACTACATCTCTGCTTTGAGGGGCTGAAGTTTTAACTGGAATTGAAACAGTTAATGCTTCACTCACAACCTGCCATAAGTGTTTTGAACACCCACGGGTCGCAGAATTTGGTGGCTAGCAGCCGAGCCGCGGTGAACGCGGGGGAAAGTTTGGGAAAGTTTTGGGAGTACAGGGAAAAATTTTGCCGCTAGCCCGTGGAAAGCATATGTCTGATGCACGTTTTCAGTGCATCTACAGTGAGTGTGGAGTGCGTGTGATTTGATTTAACCAGCTTTGTGTGCTAGGATTACGCGCCTCACTTGTGACAGCTGTGATTAGCACGTGACATTCACTGAGATGTTAGACGATTGGTTCCTTACCAGGAGTTTTGCCCATTGTGTCGCGTGGAGGTGGTGCCACACATAGGGATAGGAAGTGAGATGTACTTCTGTCTTGCGGGCTATGGCGTGTGATTAGTGCCACAGCTAAGCTGCAGAGCTCACTGACCTGACGAACGTCTGTGACCATCCTGTGACTAGCTGACCTGACGCCACCGCTACATCTGAAGAAACTTGGTAAAAAAGCCCCGTGACCACCGCCGTGACTAAGTGACCTGACATTGTCGCTACGTTTGAAGAAAGTTTTACTTTAAGTTTCATATATTACTTTGAAAATCTGAACTAGCCAACTGAGAGCAGAGTTGGGAAATGAAACTAAGGGCTCTAATTTCTTGGCGCAGCGCAGGGTGGTGCAGTCTGTGCAGTGGTAATTTCGTCTGGCTCAGGCCGTGCAGTGGTAATTTCGTCTGGCGCAGCCCGTGCAGTGGTAATTTTGTCCCGTGCGCAGCCACGTTGGCAAATAGGTAGACCGACGTGCGCCGAGATGGGTGTAGCGGCGCAGTAGGGGGAGGTGTCACATATTCATCATGATGCAGTGACAATTTTGTGGCAAAAGGCTCAGCCGAAAGTGCGCAGAGAGCTCGCCAGCTCCAACCTGGTTTATTTTTTGACCATTGGTAATTTGGCCGACCTGCGCACAGTGCGCACACGTCACCGAAACCTCACAGGCAGGTTTCCAGAATGTCAGGCACATTTCAATGCAATAAATAATTACAGCAACCACTATTTAATGTAATTATCTGAATCAGGACATAAATTATAGTATCTATATTGATTGTCCTGATGTCAGATCAACGGCGGTTGACACGCGTAATGGAAACTCGGCCTGGCATAATCAACGCAACTGAATCTGTGATGTGAAGTTGTTAATTTGCATTTTTCTCAGACAACCACAAGCTGCCTCGGAATCAGGTAGTGTGTATATATCCGGCTCCTCTCAGCTCAAAAAATGCAAAAGAAAAGAGAAAAAGAGAGACGCTTGGCAATGCGTCCTTTAAACAAGCGCTTCTGATTTCATCTGCGTCTCGCATGGTATTTGTTTATGTTGTGATCTGTGCACGCTACTTATCTTTATTACATGGGGTTTAAATATAGGTTACTAAATATGAGTGTCTTTATTAGTGGGAAATATGTTTGCCTTACCCGTAATGCCAACCTCAATCTCACCAAAGCCCGAGACACTAACGGCCGAGAGGGTGGAGGATGCAATGTCCTTCACTGAGTTCATGGCCACACTGGTGGAGGGGACGCCTCTGGTGGCCATTTACCCCTTTTCCACCAAAAAGAACCTGGTGCTAGTGCCATTGCTTAGTTGGTTCAACCCACGAACCTCCTAAGAACCTGTTTGCTTTTCCATCGCCGAGGAGCTAAATCAGAGCCACACGATCACGTCACTGTAATTTAAGACCAACAGTACAGGAGAAAATAAACTTCGTTAAAGACCTACGTCTCTCTCAGCAGCGCTCACTTAACAGCTGGCAATACAGAAATAGAGTATGTACTGCGGGAAACCACAAATAAAAATTTATAACAAAAATAATGCTTGTGTTCTATGCTCTGTAAAGCCGCTTGCACACTGGACGCGAAACAAATTTTTTGCACGACTGATTACATTCAAGGTCAATGCAAAGACGCAAATACAAAGGTGTATCCGAGTCTTTGCATAGAGTTTGAATGTAATCTGTTGTACGAAAAATTTGTTTTGTGTCCAGTGTGCAAGCTGCTTGATACCATTATTGTCACTTAGATTTTATCGTTTTTAGTGGGGGAAAGGAATACAGCCTGATTGCTATGATCTTGTACTGAGTGAAGATCACAAATTGAAAATAAAATATCTTGCATTGTTGTCCATGCATGTTAATCCCAAAAGTTTAAGCAGCAACAGGGTGTAACAATAGGAATATGCTATCCATTGTTTCTCTTCCCAATGATGCAGGCGGAAGAAATAAATGAGCAACTGTCGTATTTCATTCCAACTTCATAAGTTTGAATGATCTGACGTAGTTTCGTTTTTGAAATTCCATTCAAGTTCGTTAATGGTAATAATTTGTGAATGCCCTAGCTAGCCAGCTAACTCATATTTGTCATGCTTAATATAGACGTAAGCGGTGCAGAAAACATGCGTGAAGCAGCAAAATAAAATGCAACATTCACGCATCAAGCAGATATAGGACAGAGGCTTCTTGATTCAAACATTTTAAAGGTGAGGGAAGGAGCTCAGTTGATTGGTGAAGATTTGACTCGGCTGTGTTAAACCCACTCACGGCTTCTCTCCTCCCTCTTTGCCACTTGCGCCAGCAGGAGGGACAGAGGCGGGAAAGAGGAGTACTTGCTCCGGGCTGCGCCGGGCACGAAATTGCAAAATACGCCTGGATACACCCTGTTGGCGCGGCACTCCCGCCATTTGCCACGCCTGCGCCTGAGAATTTGGAGCCCTTTGTCTGAGCTATTTTCAGTCAATGCGTCTGGTATTTTCAGTCCAAAATGACGGCAGCGCTACCAGGCGCCACCTAGTGGCTGTTGTCAAAAAAGCACCAAAGTTTCGTCTCATGTCTTTTATCCTCTTTGGCTAGGCCATGTGACCGCTAACTTGTCGTCGCCGCTACCTGACCTCTCCATTTACTCCCATCAATATACAGGGGGTGTGCGTCAGACAGGTCAGCTATCCACTCAGTGAGTTCTGTTAGCTAAGCCGTGGCGCTAATCACACCCCATAGGGGGCCACACAAATAGCAAGTGTCGAGTACTTGTGTAGCATTTCTGAAGCACGTCACTCGTGGGTCTTAGGTCTGGGACACATTGGATGTGTCGGTAGTGCGTGGTGGCCGAGTTCTGAGCAGCTGCTGACTGAATCTGTTCACACATGTTGCTTGTCAGCTGCGGTGCTGCTACCACCTCCTCCCACCAGTCCTATCTTTCCACACAACTTTCCCCTTAAAAACCAACATAATCATATAAAATATTTCATCTCATACCTGGGTTTAGCAGTGACGTGCGTATCTTTTTAGAGACACACACAGGGAGAGACGGAAAAAGTACTGATACTCTAAATTATTAACAAAAGGCTATTCTCATAGCCTTGGCTCCGTAATTAATGGCGTATTTCCACAATATAAATCGATAGAATTTTATTTCGAACATCTACAAAAAAAGCAAGTTTTAGAGCAGTAAAGCTTTCAAGAAATAAGAATGACAAATCCCGTAAATATTCCGTTTAATGATGGTACTACAACGTTTTACATATTGAAAGTCGCGAATTTCCCACTACATATTCCAGGAATTATTTCACATATTGCTGAATTGAACTGAAGGGATTTTGTCCATATACAAGGGCTTTTAACATGATAAACATAGCAAAAGTGTTGATTCATTTATTTATTTATTTATTTATTTATTTATTTATATATTATAACAGACACGCACCCTCGGCAATGTGGTAAAATGCTGGTGAACTGTCTGACAGTCGTTTTCAGGTCTGCTCTGAGGAAGTAGAGCCATCGACTTTTGTAGGATTGTATGTCTTTCTGCAACCATCGACTTTGCCATCCTCTGACCATTAATGGAATGCAAATTTTAGAGATTTCTGCATTGGCCTCAGTTTCAGGCCCGGGTGCTCCCATGGATGTTTTATATTTTCTCCTTATATGTCCATGGGTGCTCCATCTTTTCTTATAGTCTATGGTTGTGAGTGAAGCTTAAGTATTGCTGCTAGTCAAAACATCAGAAATGCCTAGCTTCACCACATGGGGGCAGAAATACAATTGTTCGGCAGTGTAATACAGAGGCTCTAAATTTGGTACTGCATGCTGGTTTTGTCTCAACCACAGTCACAATCCCAGAGTCTGAACGGGGTGTGATTTTTTTTATTTTTTTTCCTTCATGTTCCTAGGATCACTTACCCTTTCAAGTCACATTATGGCAGAAATGGACTGCAATTCCGAAGAGCTCTGTATTCGTATTATACCACGCTGGAAAATGCGTAAAAAACGGGTGAACTGTATGAAGCAAGCAATTAGCTTTTAACTAGTGAAACTGTGCACACATAAAGTTACCAGTTTGGTAGCTAATGACAAACTAAAAAAAAAAGCAAATGATCATGCGCCAAACCTGCATTATGTAAAAGGGGGGAAAGGCATGATTAGCAATTTAATTGGGGCCCTGTTGATTCTCCATCATCATTAATTCAGCCAGTAAAAATGTTCGGCCCCTTTGACAATGTCAGCAATTCAGCACAGGTTTTTACATAGCCCTTACATGGCACATTGCTACAGCAATTTAGGACAATTAATTTGGGTAAATTATTCCTTTAAGCTTGAAAATGACCTAATTCAGAAAAATCAGCTGCTGTTTAAAACCTGCGTACACAAAGGGTTCCCTTGGCCAAGATTTGGAACCACCGGTTTAAAATACTGAATCATCTGCACAGGCCGTGCAAGGTTGATATTAGAGCCCTGTCAACCAAAGATAGTAAATAGGGTATCAAGGCAAGGAGTTGAGAAGTGGGCTTTATGAAATATGGAGTGAATTGAAATGCCAAACAAATACAAAACTTCTGAAAAACACAAAGGGGAGTGCACCAAACGCAGAACGGGAACCGACTAAGGCTACCTGCCTGTGTGCGGGAAAACTAAGCTTATAAACACATAAGGAATCTAGTGGACTAAAAAGGAAACGGGTGAAGATAATTAAGGTGTTGTAAAAAAGATAATTGATTAAGCAGTTCACGGCAGGTAGCCAGACAAAGGAATGCTGGAGGGGAGGGGCATTACAGTAGTACAACAAAAATACAATTTATGAATATAAGGGATTTGTGCTTTGTGTTTGAAATTGCTGTTCACATCACATTACTAAAAATGTAATATAATTGAGTCTGTGGCTTATACCCTCTTCATTATATTTAGTAATGGTCACTTGTCTTATTATCTTACAGATCCAGCTACACAGAGAAGAACATTAAATGTTGATGATGCTCCTTGAGGGACGTTGTTCATTGTGACTGTCAAGTGTTATTTGAATTGTGAAACACATATTATTCCCAACATCTACTCCGGTGCTTCATGACAAACCAGGCCTCTCGCGTGTACCTCCTTAAGAATTACCATCTTTTCTACTGCTATGACACAAAATACCTACCTTTGTTGATAATGGGGTCAGGTCATGCTCATGACAAACCTATATGATTTCTTAAAATACATTTGTCTGTATTAGGGCCAGGTCACGTGATAACAGAGTGACAAAATTGGTGTATTTTGTATCATAGCGCCAAAACTAAGTACATTAGAGTTAAAATTCAAATGGCTTTGTGTAGGTCTTCCTTAGTGCTTCAAAGTACAAAATAGGTCATTTTGTTCATTTGATTTATTTTGGGTGAAAATGGCCAAAAACTGGTCGGTAACGGAGTTAAAAATTTGTAACTCCGTTACCGACCAGTTTTTTTTGCCGTTTTCACCTGAAACAAGTCAAATGAAAAAAAATTAGATATCTTGTTGTTTGAAGTACTAGGGAAGAACTACACAAAGCCATTTTAATTGTAACTCTATCTTACTTAGTTTTGGAGCTATGATACAAAATACACCAATGTTGTACCTCTGTTACCGCATGATCTGGCCCATTACTTTCCGTCTGACCTGTACAAATAAAAGTATAAATGTGTCACAACCTAGAGATAGCTCTAGGTTTTAATGTAAAGCCTAACTTCTTTGAATGATTTATCTTCAGCAAATAGCAGCTTAGAGATAATTTCTTTTCATGTTCTCAAAAACGACCTTTCTCGTTGTACATCATTATTCTGAGCAGAATATTTCTCGAATTTTAGCAAAAGGTGGACAGCAGTATGTTGAGGTAAGCGTGTCATTTGAACTTCCTGCACATGATAAAACTCATTACTTAATATTATTTAAAAAAAATTGAAAAGGTAGAGTAAATGTAAGAAGTATTGTGCACAATCTAAGTTACTCTTGATATCAGTGTTTTATTCAGCCATAGACTTTAGGACCACAAGCATTCAGATAACCCCTAGCAACAATAACAATGGCATATTTCAAAAAAAAAAAAGAAGAAACATTAGTTGTGTGTCAGAGGAATGGGATTATGTTCTTAAAAGCTTTTAAGTGGAATGCATGACCAGTGTACACATTATGTGACATGGAGGTGATCTAGATTATTCAGATGACAATACCCAATTATTGGCCAGTAGCCATTTGCACTACTTTAACAGCACTGATTTACCAATAAAGCACTATTCTAGAATACAATCCATGTTTGCAAAAGCACCATTCCATCTAGAAAAGCATTCATTTCTTCTCCATTTTCAAAAGTAATGCACATTGGGTAGTTCTACACTTGCCCAGTCAAGTTATTTATTGCAAAAGTAAAGCATTCCATTAATAATGTTTCCTTTTTTCTTTTCTATTTTATCATTCAAAATATATTCATTTCCTTTCAGGGTTGTACAAAGATTCTGTGGAAATTCAAGATCATTTACTCTTTGAGTTTTGAATACATTTTAATCATTGTTATGCTATGACTGGAACATGTTTTACATTTTCAAGGTTTGTAGTTAAATGTTTTTTGATGTTTATGGGCAAGAATTTTACAGAATAAAAGAATTGGAATGTAATTTGTGAAGTAACTTTAAAGTTTTCTAAATGATGTATTGCATATGTGCAAAGCACACACACTTATGTGAATTGTTATGTAACTGTTAAGGAATATAGGACAATTCTGTGTTTCTATGAATTGAATTTGAAAGTTGAATGAATACAGTAAACCACTGAAGAGTAAAAATTTAATTTCTCACAGATTTAAAAGTATTAATTCGAAAATATTTTAGACCTTCATTTGAAACCACTCCTCATCTCTGCATTGTGCCCACAACATTGTAACAAGTATTTCGCAGTGTCAAAGTTAATCGCCCTTGATCCTTGAAATGGATCTTATCCCAAAGCTGGTACCCATATTCTTCACGTAATGCTTGTAAGAGCTCAAACAAAAAATAAGCTTGAAAACAAGACTGAAATCAACCCTAATTCAGTAACAGCATAAATCTAATATCAATCACTGACTAATAATAATACTAATAATATCAGAAGCACAAAATCAAATATCAAGTTTCCTTTCAGTGAAAGGGAATGTTCCATACGAGGAGATGTCAAAACAGTGGTCACTCAGAAGGCAGGAGCTGAGGATGTGAGTGAAATGTGTAGAGGTTACCCTGTCAGAGGCTGCCTATGCGAAATAGATAATCAGCTCCCCATTATCAGGGCTAAAATTTTTCACTTCACTGCTAAATCTCAAAGTATTCTGATTCTGTTACTCTAAATAACACCACATATATTTATGAAGGAGTCTGACTGAAAGCGGACAGTCCATAGCTCGCTCACAAGTAGACGGCACCTTAACCTTCCTGTTTTCAACCTGAATGAAACGCATACAATAGAAGAGCAATCCATCTGGCTGGCATTGAATATCTGTGGCACCTCTCAGTCATTTTTGTTCTCTCTTTGCTTAAGGAAGAAGTGTGGGCTGCTAACACAGCGGTAGCTAAGAATTTGGGGTATCAGTCCATATAGGGTATTGACTATCAGGAAGAGGGTTTTATTGGCTTCTGGGACTCTGTAGGCGAAGGGAGTCCTAGTGTGCAGAGATGCACCGATGTGTGCAAACTGGCCCTGTGGAACAGGAGAAATCCAAAATTAGATGCAGAATAACTTTTAGCAGCCATTAAAACTTTCCGTACCCCTCTTGTTTCAAACACCAGAAGCAGCACGAGGTTCATTAAAAGGTGGACAAGAGCCAAATGAATAGTCAGTTTGTCACTGGGTGAGGTTTTGGGGGGGATCTGTAATGAACAGTCTTTGCCTCAAATAATAACCAGGGTGCAAGAGATATCCTTTTAGATTAAACAATTACAACTTGCATGGTTCCAACTCAGTGAGGGCATTATACAGTACATCACATGTAACTCTGAAGTATGAGCTCTATTAGTTGTGTCAAATTTCAAGAATATTATCTTGACACTTAATGTCCGCTCCTCTACCCTGGCCTAGCCAGTGTTCTCAATTTCAACGAATAAAAGTTAAAATTTCTAAAATCCATTATTCTCAACTTGATCATAGTGGACAAGTGGAATAACGGCTCTCAATCATTATGTTTTGGTCACTACATCTGGCAGATTTCCCATGGCAACGTAATGACAATGTAGAAGTATTTCTGTTGCATACAATCTATATCTGTCCATTTAAAAATTAAATAATTTTTTTCTACTAAAATAAACTTTTTAACATGATATTTTTCCCTGCACACAGTGAGTTGGTGTTCCCTGCCACTAAGTTGATAAAAGGAGATTGCATAGAAACTCACCCAGCTGGGGAATATGGGGGCCTTGGACTTATTTATAACCAGAGCAGCTGGCATTTAAAAAATAGCACCACTGCTACTCGTCAAAAAGGGCCCTGCTTTTGTCCCACACAATAGATTCAGCCCCCCAAGAAAACAAGAACATTTCTTCAGGATTTTAACCATTCAGAAATGTAAGGGTTTAGCAGCACTGGATGACTGTTAGATGTACAAAAAGTGTTTCATGAATGAGTTAAGATTAAGCTAAGTTAAGAGTAACCCTCTATTAACCAAACCCATTTCCAATTGTGTTTAAATTATTTCCCTATGCAAAAATGTTTATTTTGGGCCATTATTTTAAAAACAATAGACAAAAAAAATGGACACATTTGGCCCTCCTTTCCAAATTGTAGAAAATCTGCTACATTTGGTAATAATGCTAATTAAAAAATTAAAGTGACGTACCATTCAAGTTATTCTCAAATGTTTATTTGGCAATAAGAAACAAAACCAACAGGGTGTCTAGGCTGTTAAACCTCTTACTTTATGGAGCAGATATGCTACGCTGGTTAATAGAGGGTTAAGATAGGACCGCTAGTCAAAGGCTGAGTAGGCTTAGTCAATTTTGTCAACCCCAGGTCATAGATTCAATTATAAAAATATTCAGTTTTTCCCTTGACCTGATAGAACCCATCAGATTGCATGTGACGCGCTATTTATGCAAGTGAGACCTAACTAAAAAACGGGAATGTAGCACTTCTTTTTTTTTTTTTATCAGATAGACATTCATGCATTAAATAGATCATGTCATTTTACTGCAAATAATAGCACCAAGAAACCATTTTTCCCAACTTAGAAGCAATATGTAGAATAATCACACAGAGGTAATTGAAATTATACAAGATGTGCTGATTTTCAACATTCAAACAGTGAGAAAGGCTGTGATTGGAACTGAAATATCAGTTACAAAATATTTTCCTTCTTGTTTGGGCATTTTAAGTAGAACTGTGGAATTGAATTCTTCTACAGTATATGGCTTGGTGCCTTGCTTTTGTCAAAGAGTTAAGTAAATCATGTAGAGCACCAGATAACTCTTCATTCATAAAATGATAACTCACTTGTGCCACTGCTCCAGAGTGCACTAGTGTCAGGTCAGGAATCCAGTTACAACCTGGGACGACCAGTCCATAGAGCATTATTGTGTAGTATGGCACAGAGTAGAACATGTTCACCAGCATCTGCACCAGGGAAATAATATGTATAATACATGAAGTATATTCACTGATGTGATCACCAGGTTGGCAGATTTTTTTTCAATGACTGCTCAGCCTGAATCTTGCCTCTTATCCTCTCACCTGGATTCTTGGATAGGCCGAAGGGTCTTTCAGGTAAGGCTCATAGCGTAGAACATACTCCTGACACCACTGCGTTGGACAATCCAGCGCAACCTGCGAAATAAATGTTTTTTTATCCTCTTTGTATTCCACTCCAGCCAAACTAAGGTTTTGCTCATATGAATATATTTCAGGTCTTATTGCTTTACTCGCTACAAAGACAGAACTTCAATGGGCTGACATTAAGACATCATAAACTGGAAGTCACCTGCGTAGAACATTCTTTTATATCTTCCAGATCAACCACATCTCTATTATCTTCATTTTACCCAATTAATGTAACATAAGCAGCATTCTGTTGAGATTTTAAACAACCTTTGCTAATGATATATTTGCATTACCAGAACAGCTCTACACAAGTGGGAACAAGTGCATTTACTGTATTTTTAAAAAATGTAGGTCATCTTGTGCTACATAACAGTTAAGACCATTTAGATGAAGAATATCACTCGTTGATGATAAACTATTAGCCGTTGGTAGCGTGATTAGTCGGAGTTTATACAGCAGTAACTGAAAGAACCCAAGTCAATTTATATCAACCCTGCACAGCTGGGCCTATTTCTTTCAGTCACAGTGTACTCCAGGTAAACTGGATTAGAAACAAAGCAAGGATTGAAACCTACATCTGTATAAACCATTTCACTCTGTTCATTCAGTGCTGTGAAAAGTATTAGCCATTCCTGATTTTTTCTATTTTTGCATATTTTCACACTTTTAAAGTTAATTTAAAAATGTTTAAGATAATCAAGCTTATTTTATATTAGACAAAGATCACCTGAGTAAACATAAAATTTCTTTTTTAAATGATGATTTCATTCATTTAAAAAAAAAAAAAAGCTAAAAACCCGGACTTATGAAAAAGTACTAATAATAATAGTTACTACCTTTGTTACAAAATTAAGCAAATGACACATTTATTAATATTAATTAATATAAATGTGTAGTTTGGTTAAATTTCAGTAGACACATGCTGGCATGATTAGTATCAGTCCTGTGGAATTTAATCATCACTTCAATAGAACCTGTCTGGCATTGTGAAGAAGGCAGAAAGCAGCAACTGATGCCACCATCTAAGTAAATTCAAAAACAGTTGAGAAACAACATTATTGACACTTATCAGTCTGGAAAAGGTTACAAAGCCGTTTCTAAGACAGAGACTCCAGCGAACCGTGGGGACAGTCATTATTTATAAATGGAAAACTGGACAGTGGTGAACCTTCCCCGAAGAAGCTGGCCCACCAAATTTCCTAAAAGAGCTCTTGACCGATTCATCCAGCAAATCACAAAAGAATTCAGACCGACATTTAAAAAAATTCAGTCCTCACTTGCCTGAGATAAGGTCAGTGTTCACATTTCCACTATGAGAAAGAGACTGTGCAAAAATGGACTCCATAGGAGAACTGCAAGGCAAAAACCACTGCGGACCAAAAAGAACACAAAGGCTCACCTTGCATTTTCAAAACAAAACAAAAAAAAAAAAAAGAACCTCTTGATGACCAAAATATTCTGGGGACACATGAATCAAAAGTGGAAAGTTTTGGAATATATATATGTTATTACATCAGACATAATGCTAATATAGAATTCTACAACAATAATATTACACCAACAGTTAAATGCCATGGTGGTAGTGTGATGGTCAGGGGCTGCTTAGCTGCTTAAGGACCTTGCTACTTACCATAATTTCTTGAAAATGTAATTGTGCTCTATGATAGAAAACCCTGACAGAGAACATCTGGCCATCAATTTGTGACCTAAAGCTCAAGCTGGGTTATGCAGCAGGACAATGATCAGAAACCCACAAGCAAGTCCAACTCTGAATGATTCAAAAGAAATAAAATTGAAGTTTTGGAGTGGCCTAGTCAAAGTCCTTACTTGAGTCTACAAACCCCAATTCCACTGAAGTTGTGACGTGTAAAACGTGAATAAAAACAGAATACAATGATTTGCAAATCCTTATCGACCTATATTCAATTGACTACACAAAAACAACAAGATATTTAATGTTCAAACTGATAAACTTTATTGTTTTTTTTTGGAAATATTCACGCGCACAAAAAAAAATAAATAAAAAGGCAAAAATAAATAGATGAAATGACGTTCGAAAAGTTTTCCATTTTGAGTATGCTCTCGTTGTCTAAGTCTTATAATTAAATTAGTTGGATTATCTGAAACATTTACAGGATAAGAAATCCTACGGTGACCTTGCTTCGCCAAATATTGTACATAATCTCTGCTATCCAAAACGATTAATCCATTTTTACGTTTTTTTGGGTGTATTGTGCAGACTGCATATTAAATGCATATAAGACAGCACAAGAAAGCCGCCATGTCACTTTGCTGGAAGAAGATGCGCATGTCACCCGGGCTGGTAGCGCTTTTGTTTTACAGGTAAAATGGTGAAAGGTCACATCAGTTAGGTTTGGATCGCCCCTTTCCTTAGAATACCTAACAACCGCCCATTGTGGCATTGTAAATGATTAAATATAGATTTCCAACAAACAATCAGTTGTATTTCAAGCAACTGGTGTCTCTCAAAACACTTGATTATCAACGCAACTTCCAATGCTTTTACTGTGACTACGCGCACTCGAAAGACATTTCCAACCTCATGATGTCACGCACCGGTTTGGGCAGAATATTTCCTGTTGTTTGTCTGGTCAATTATTTTGTATATGAAGTTCGCAGGATTCTGCAATGTTTGAACGCGGATAACACGGTGTAAAAAAGTAAATAAAATAATGGCTTATCATTTTGGACAGCAGGCATAATGTACGTTATTTGAAATTGCAAGTTCACTATAGGTTTTCTTATAGGAAAAATAATCAAAAACAAAAAAATCAAGATGGTAAAAATTTTTTGATTATAGAAATACAGGAAGGAACTTCACCAACTAAGCCACTCACCTGTCCATAGCTAGAGCTGTGCCCATATCAAACACATGTGATCATATTATGGAAATTGAAAAATGTGGTCATTACATTGACTTAAATTCATTGATTGCATTTGTAAAATCTGCATTTTATAATATAGAGTGTTTGGTCGTTGACCTTACCAGGCCTCTGAAGATGCAGAAAGCACTTGCAAGGATGAGGTAGACTGTAAAGAGTAAATCCAGTGGTCTTTGCACCAGACGCTGCCTGTCTTCCTGTATGCTCTAAACAAAAAACTGTGGTTGAAGGATGAGTTCTTGTCACTTCTCAAAACATTTTAATTTCTATATGTCTTTTCTAAGCACAATATCTAACAATGAAACAGAGTTCATCTGGATGTCCAAACAGCTACCCAAGGCTTGTCTGCATGAAAGTTGTTCTCTAGGCAAGGATATGGTGTGATTTTATTTCCCACAGACAAAAATGTATTTTCTTGGCAGAGGTCTTAAGTTCTCATCTGTATGGCTCTCGTAACACCACTGTATTTATACATCAAAGATTTTGTTGGCAGTTTTCCCAGAATAACTTGGTATACTCAAAGACAATTTCTCAAACAACCTTTCCAGGTTTTGCTAGAAGCCACAGATTTCTCCATTCTATTCCCTGCATATGTGCCACGACCCAGTCTCTCACCGTAGACAGGCCCATTTGAGTGGATGGCTGACTGAAGACACGGAAACATGCCCACATAGAAAGCAGGATGTACACAGTGTGCACAAAAAACAAAGGGCTCAGCTGGGTCCCATACTTTCCTGTAAGAGGGGAAATTATAGTCAGCGGTCACCAGCTATGAGAGCTTGAAAAGGTGACTAGTTCAAACATGGTATGCATGGTATCCATAACAATATGCCTTTAGGGAGAAAAATGTGTCTCGTTTTCTTACCAACAACATTGCCAGGAATGTAGACTATTACGCGCATTAGGAAAGATCCCACCCAATAAAGGCCAATAGCTCTGTAACTTGCCCTTCCAAGAGAAAAAAGACACTTGTTTAAAACTGCCGTTGATCAACAACTGCATTCAGAATCCTTGAACAGCTCTGTAGAAATTTGTTTACACAAGCGACCTGAACCATGCTAGTGATGTTGATTCAGTACTCCACCTCATGGCTTTTTGTCAAATTCCTTTCAAAGATTCAGTCAACAACTGACAATCACCACAGAGTGGAAAATGTGATTCATATCTTTTCACAGTGGAACTTGTCTGATCAAGACTCAGCAGTTCATTGTTGGAATTCTACGGCCAAGAGTAGACTCTGATACAGATACATATCTTTGCAGTACAATTCTAACTTGGAAAAAAGGGACGATATGGCAAATTCACATAAAAACAGAAAGCAGTGATTTTTCCATACAATTTGACCTGTAGTTTATTGCAGGGAGTATGAAGACAAGATATTTAATGTTTTGTCAGGTCCACTGCGTTTTGTGTGCAAATACTCATCCATTCCTGCCATTTAGGCCTGCAACACATTCAAATGAAAGTTTGGATGGGGGAATTTAAAACCAGTGGGGGTGGGGGGGCGGTTAGAGTACGATGAGATTTGAAACCGCTGATGTCAGCAGGTGATAGTAATCCTGACTTGGTAGAAAAACAGCATCCAGGAGGGGCCCAGTCCTTCAGGAGAAAAGATGGAGCATGGATCACCAATTTGCCGACGAATAAGTGAGAAAATTATTCAAATGTTTTACAAGTGTTTGCCACAAACCTGGCAATATCCCCCACCGCCTCAATTTTATGTGTCTGTACGGACGGACGGATGGACGTACGCATGGACGGACGGACGGAGCCCAATGCTATATCCCCCCCTTTGCGCTAATCACGCGGCGGTCTAAAAATTGACTGCAACAAGTACTGCCATTTATCAATGCGTGGACATGGGCTCAAGATTACTTTGGCAAACCTTTATCAAGTACTAAAATGCATAGTTATATCCACAACAGCCAGTTAAAACTTTACTGTGCAAAAAGGAAACCGTTTGTTTAGTGTCCAGAAAGCCAGTTGACTTCTCGGGGCTCGCAGACATCTGCAATGGTCCTTCCAACAATGGAAATGTATTGAGGTCAGAAAAATCAATATTTCAGGTCATCAATTATTTCTATATTTTTTTTTAGAAGAAATGGATGTTGTGTGTTCCAGACCAAAGCAGAAAAGGACCATTCAAATTCTAACCAGCAACGAGTCCAATGGCTGTGCTCCCTCATGGTATAGGGTGGTGTCAGCGCCCATGCAAGGGGTAACTTGCACTTCTGTGAAGGTACCATTAACCCTGAAAAGTATTCCAAGACTTTGGAGCAAAGCCTATGAATATTTCAAAAAGAATATGCAAAACCACATCCTGCACGTGTCGCAAAGCATGGCTGCATGGGTATGGGTGCTGGTCTTCAGTACCGAAAGATTAAGTGCAGTGAAAATAAATGGCAAAATTTAAAATTGATAAATACTTCACTGTCCCACCTTTGTTTGAAACATGTTGCAAGACTTAAAACTAGAAGTAAGTGTTTTAGAAAAATAATTGTATTGTTTTCAATGTAATACAGGTTAAAGATAATTTACAAAATCACTGCTTTCAGTTTTGTTTTAACATATGATCCTAACTTTATGAATTGGGGTTGAATGTCTATTTGCATTGAATGAACGCCAACCATGTCTCAGGCATGACAGCTCTTAGAGGTCTTTATGTGTGAGACCATCATACTTGCATTATACATTCTGGACAATGATGCCCATCACCTGAACATTGCGAGGTCAAGAAATACTGCGCTGAGTCCTTTCAGGTAGTTTTTGATAGCAAGTAAATGTAAACACAATCATACCCCCAGGATATTGCTGTAACCATCAGCAAATACATGAGATAATGTGCACAGCCATCCCAGTAGGAAATCATATGTCCATGTGCTGTGTTGATGTAAGGGTCTGCCTGGAATACGGATGGGAGATATTAACGTCAATGCATCATGCAATAGCATCACACTGGAGCCTTTCAATTGACTGAATCTTGTCAAACATTTTCTTTGGCAACTATGCACGACATAAAACTGTTTTAAGTGTTAATCATATTTCAAAATGACTTAAATCTCAAAACAGCAAACAGCACTTACCTCTTTTAAGTAAAAGGTCATAAATCCATCTATAATGCCATCTTGCTCAAGTCCTATGATGAGGTTCACCACACTGAAGAACGCATATATTGCATAAACTGGGGGGTTTAAAAAAAAAAAACGAAACAAGGCTTATTTTACCTCTCCATAGAAATGAAACTCTGACCAACTCTTTTTCAACAATGTTATAAGACATAATGAGGTAAAATGAAATGGTGAAACTATTCCTTTCGGAATTTGCAGTTTAGCAGATGTACGAATATAAATGTTGCCTATTGCCCCCCAAACTTAGAGCAAAATGTGTTTTTTAGAAGTGCATTTCCAGGTTAACACAACGCATCCAATCATTCTTGCAAAACTCCTTTTCACTTCATTCTGCATCACAAAATAACAAAACTAAATTTCAGTGTTGGGCCAACTCGGTCTTACCCTGATTCACTTCATAACTGCAACTGAAAAAGTGAGTTCTAAAGGTTTCGCTTGATTCCCTTAGGGATACAGTGGTTTGATCATATACTATCCCGTAACTGTCAACCAAGGGAAGATGACGAAGTTGATCGTTCTCAACATTGGTTTCCACGATTGTTATCTTTACAAAAAAAGAGCTCTAGTCTACATAACATAATTATTCAACGAAAGGAAAGAACTCACTCGAGTCACAAACGCTTTCAACAAAATACGCGAAATATTTAACGCATAAGCAAATATCGGGGGGAAATCATCCACTTTAGCGATTTAAAAGTTTGTAGTCCAGTTTTAAACTATTTTCAACAATTATTCAACTGCCAATTGAATATGCTCCACGAGTGGTAGACAAGCTGGCATCATTCGTCAACAGAATTAAATCCATCAGATGCCAATAGCTACTTGCACAAAGATGAGACAATAGTCAACTGATCTTTGCATTACATGACTTACCGTAGAAAAGCGGATCTTTAGGAGGCTTCTTCCCAAGTAAAATGTGAGCCGATGCTGCGATGACAAGCAGCAATAACGCCCCTGCCACGACAAAGGCTTCGGTGCTACAAAGACAGACAGTCCTCAATGAATTAATCGAGCGAATCGTTTTTTTTTTGTAGCCTATAGTCCTATACCGCATTACAAATCAAGGCAGTGATTGGTCAATTGACATCCAGAGAAATTATAAGTAATCCTGTCAATATCGAAACGTGACTGACAGAAGCTCATGGATTGTTCTCCAAAGCTAGCCGACTGTGTTTCAGACGTGTGACTAGCATTGGTTGATGAATTACCAATTGTTTGGCACAAATGTAAAAAAGAAAAGCTGTCGCTCACCTGCTTGCATAAATTAAAAAGTTAAAGATATAAGAGATGGGTATTGACAACATGGACAATACAAAAACTCCAGTCCCAGCTGACGCATTCATCCCTGCCTTCCGAGCTGCTCCCATTTTCAACCTCATCTGGACATATCCGACAAACACAATAGTTCAAACCAAGAAAATACGTTTACTTATCGTGCACATTGAGGCGGGGTAGACATTATATGAGCACTAATTATTACCAATCATATGCCTGATAGCTTACAAGTCAGATCTGGCATGCTTGCCCTCTACTATACTAGAAAAGGTTATCGCTGTCCAGCGTGGTCAATCCAGTATGACATGTGAGTCTTCAAATTCCTTAACATGATTCGAATGCATGAAGGCGTATATTTAGCCCTGTCAGAACCAACAAAACACGACGTCAGAGGGTCTTGTGCGTCGAGATTCCTGGTTCGAATCCCGGAAGGGGTGTATTCCTTGTGCGCCGGAGAGTGCATTCATGTACCGGCTAGATCCCTTAACAGCCCACCATTGCTGTAAAGAAGTAAAAGAAAATTGTCGGTTTTCCTGAAAAAGTTACCTCCCAACAGGTTTTCAATCTACTTTCTTGCTCTGCAATTAAATTTGCATTATACTTTTTGAGAAAAAATAAATTTAAAATAAAATAACAAATACCTCCTTTCCGATCCATTGCACGCACAATACTTCAGTGGCCAAGCCTTTTTATCCTGAAAAATATGCTTAGCCAATGCCATTTTTCATCAATTCAAAAACAATAGCATGCTGTCTGAAATGTCCTGCACGGTCAACATTACGCATGTGCGACATGATACTGACTTGACCTGCCGAAAAGTACACTGCCCGACCAAAATAAATAAATAAACAAATAAATAAAAGTCGTCACCAGCAATTAACTAAGCAAATTGGTCAGAGCCTTCCAAAGTAAAATTACTGCAGTAATTAATATGTTTCAGCTGGCTGCAACTTATTTAACCTTAATTGACGCGGTCAGTAGCCTGCCGTAATCAAAGCAAAAAGGGGCCCGACGAAATATTAGAGTGTGGGACTTTGTTTTTTTTTTTTTTTTGGCCAGTTTGCCTCATTTCACTTCGTAGAGTTTTTCCATTCTGAATTCGAAAGAAACACTACTCATAGTAACCAGCAGATGGCACTAAATACCTTCAATCATGATGCACATTCCAACAGCAGAGAAACAATCTCTGGCAGTCATACCACGTTTCGCTTTATCTAATCAAGTCAAACATCATTTTCTCGCCCTGGTTCTGCTCGTGAACTGACGACGAAAAACTGGAAAAATGCAAGTCCATTCATCCAGTCAGGTTCCAAAGACAGACATAAAGTTCTGGTCAATGTAAGTGAGATGGGGAAAAAAGTATCAAGACCAACCTATACTCAGTTAATTTATTCTACTGTTGGCATATGTATACATTTTCTGAGAACATATTCTCCATTCAGATTTTTATGCTTTCATCAACACATTGATTTGGTGTGGGGGTCAATCATTTTTGAAAAGGCCTTTCAAACTGGATGGATGGACAAATCTAGTATGATGGCTGGAGAGGTCTTGCATCTTGTTCCTTCTTTCAGTCAAACTTTCACAATCAAATTTGATTGTGTCTTCATTAACACGCATGCCACATTCATCATGTTATTCCTCCAAATAAATCAATGTCTCAGTCAGCCTTCTATTTCAACTAAAATGCGTTTTTTACTTGTAAAAACATTCGTCTCCCCTGGACCCCTTCCCTGCCTAACCCACCAGATGGGCGGACAGACGGACAGACAGACTGGCACATACAAAAAGGCACCACTGCAGGACCTGAGTAGTAAGTACGCAAAGTTTCCTTATGATCATTCAAACAGCTTTGGATTTACGCTCCGGAAACAAAGTGGGAACGCCAACGACAACGCAAACGCGAACGGGAACCAAGCCTAAAACGATATGCCTCCCCTCTCCCTCTGAGAGGGGTTTCAGTCAAACCCAAGTCTAGTGATTTCAACAAGCTCCTCAGCGGTTTTCCTTGCTTGATGCTGGCCAGTAATTTGACCCTCTTGATTGAACAATGTATGAACGCAAAGAGGAACATAATGCGTTGCTGAATACCCCTCGGCCCGGACAAGATTTCCGGCCTCAAGGTCACAGCGCTAAGGTCAAAGGTGAAATCCAGCAAAAACATGACCTTGCACATCCATGTGTCACAGTGAGTTACCATACCAAATTTGGTGAAGCAGCGATCAGTAGTTGCTGAGTACTGACCCGGACAAGATTTCCTGTCTCAAGGTCACAGTGCTAAGGTCAAACAGTGAAATCCAGTATAAAACATGACATTGCACATCTCTGTGTCACAGTGAGTTACCATACCAATTTTGGTGAAGCTGTGAGGATAAATTGCCGAGCACTGACCCGGACAAGATTTTCAGGGTCAAGGTCACAGAGCTTAGGTCAACGGTCAAATCCAGCAAAAAACCTGATGTTACACATCTATGGATCATAGTGAGTTACCATACCAAATTTGGTGAAGCTGCGATCATTAGTTGTCGAGTACAAGCCCGGACAAAATCATGGACAGATGACGGACGACAGATGACAAACGACGGACAACGGACAACAGACGACGGACGACAGACGGACACGCAGGTGACGACTATACCCCTCCGGCCAGAGTCGGCCGAGGGGTAAAAATCAACTCACCTCTCGTTGTGGGCCAATTCCCCTGAGTCTCAGCTGTCGATCGACAGAAGCTGCTGCGAGAGCAACTGCCACCGCAATGCCGCAGTTGTGTACGTCACTGTCCCACCAATCTTTACAACAGGCAGGAAACAAAATATTTCCAAAAAGGGCTGAATGAAAAATGCAGTTGAAGACTCGCAATTCACGAGGCACTCTTTCAGGGCTGGTTCCAGACCGCTCTGATTGGGGGGGCAATCAGACATTTGTAGTGGGCAACTTTTTACCTGTATCACACTATGCCATACTACAATCTACATGCCCTTTTTTTTGCAGTTAAAATGTCTCATGACTAGAGGTGTAATATAGATTTCATACATGAATTAAATATGAACAATTATTGACTAGGCTAATGTTTTCACATGAAAATGCTATTTGTAACTGTTTTAAAAACAATAAAATATCAAGTAAATGCTATCCCTGTCACATGCACAAAGCAACCACTAAGGGCATGAGCCATCTTTTTATTAAGCAAATGCTATGCAACTCATCCAGACCTATGTTCTTGATCACTGATTTCTTTATGAGCCAAAATGACCATTTTCATTGATCACTCGGAAGTGGGCGGGAAATGCGAAACCACAGCAGGGCAGTAGAGCCTCTGGAGTCCATGTTTCACCAAAATCTGTGACCCCTCAAAGAGCAATGGTAAGTAACCACAAATAGGTGCACAATGATCATTCAATTGAATAAAGTATGACTTCATCTACCGTGATCACACTAGTGAGCTACTTGTCCTGTGAAAAAGAATGAAAACAACCGAGTGTCTGCTGCTCGTAGCTTGCTTGTGATTGCATGGTAACATTTGCTAGCGTTAGCTAGTAATCAATTGAGCGGCAGCAGAGCACAAAATTCAGAACAACATCAAAACAAAACAATAAGCAGGGACTTGAACAAAATACATAGATGTAACTGTTATCGGTCAAGTCAGCAAACAATTTCAAAACAAATTTAATATGCTTCCTATCTAAGATTTTTTGAGAGAGAATCTCTGTTGGCATCTGCAAGAAGTAGCATGGAATAGCCCTATAGGTAGTATGCTAGAATTCAAGGCACAGACAATATTTTTATACCGTTATATATATTATTTCGCGGCATTATTGTTTTTTTTTTTTTCTTTGGCATTAGCGTTTTCCAAGGCCATTTCCCAGGGGCGATGACATATGAGCTACCAGGACTTCACCCATGCGAATATACAACCCCAATTCCAAAATAGTTGGGACAAAGAGTAAATTGTGAATAAAATCAAAATGCTATGACTTTCAAATAACACCAGTGAGTATTTTATTCACAACAGAACAGAGATAACATTGCAAATGTTGAAACTGAGAAATTTTACAATTTTATCCACAAAATGAGCTCATTTCAAATTTGATGGCTGCTACAGGTCTCAAAAAAGTTGGGACAGGGGCCTGTTTACCATGGTGAAGCATCCCCTCTTCTTTTTAAACACAGAATGGAGGCATCTGGGCATTGAGGAGGCAAGTTTCTTAAATTTAGCCATTGAAATTTGATCCCACTCTTGTTTAATACAGGCTTCCAGCTGCTGGAGAGTTTTGGATCTCCTTTGATGGACTTTTCGTTTAATGAGCCAAATGTTGTCAATCGGTGAAAGATCGGGACTGCAGGCAGGCCAGTTCAGCACACGGACTCTTCTACTACGAAGCCATGCTGTTGTAATTGCTGCAGTATGTGGTTTTGCATTGTCCTGCTGAAATACACAAGGCCTTCCCTGGAATAGATGTCATCTGGAGGGGAGCATATGTTGATCTAAAATCTTTATATACCTTTCAGCATTCATGGTGCTTTACAAAACATGCAAGTGTCCCACAACATATGCACTAATGCATCCCCATACCATCAGAGATGCTGGCTTTTGAACTGAATGCTGATAACAGGAGGGGTGGTCTTTCTCCCCTTTAGTCTGGAGGACATGACGCCCATGATTTCCAACAAGAATGTCAAATTTGGACATGTCTGACCACAGGACACCCATTTAGTAATGTCAATAACAGAATAATGCCGGTGAGTGATGCAGTGGCATCTGAGGGCCTGAAGATCACAGGCATCCAGTAAAGGTCTTTGGCCTTGTCCCTTACGCACAGAGGTTTTTCCAATTTCTTTGAATCTTTTGATGATGTTATGCACTGTTGATGATGAGACCTTCAAAGCCTTTGCAATTTGACATTCAGGAACATTGTTTTTAAAGTATTCCACAATTTTTTTTACGCAAGCCTTCACAGGTTGGAGAGCCTCTGGCCATCTTTACTTTTGAGAGACTCAGCCTCTCTAAGACATCCCTTTTATAGCCAATCCTGTTACACAACTGATGCCAGTTAACTGGAATTACTTGCTAAATGTTCTTTCAGCTGATTGTCATTTATATTAATTGCTTTTTCAGTCCTTTTTTGCCTGTTTCCCAACTTTTTTGAGACCTGTTGCAGCCTGAAAATTTGATGTATGCTCTAAAACTGCATCTAAAAATTGTGGAACAATTTCAGAAAAATGTTCCTCAATGTACTGTCAAATTGCAAAGACTTTGAATCTATAGTAAATAATATCATCAATAGATTCAGGGAATCTGGAGAAATCCCTGTGCACAAAAGACAAGTCTGGAGGTCAAAACTGGATGCTTGTGATCTTTGGGCCCTTAGGCGGCATTGCATTAAAAGCAGGCCTGACTTTGCATTGGAATAAACCACATGGGCTCAGGAACACTGCCAGAAATCATTGTCTGTGAACACAGTTCGCTGTGCAGTCTACAAATGCAAGCTAAAGCTGAATCATGCAAAGAAGAAGCCATATGTGAAAGCGATCCTGAAACGCCGCCGTCTACTCTTGGCCGAAGTTCATTTAAAATGGACTGAGGCAGAATGAAAAACTGTTCTGTGGTCAGATGAATCAAAATTTGAAATTATTTTTTGAAACTATGGAATGCTTCAAATGTCTTGTTTTATTTAGGTCATTTTTATGCCCCTGCCCTCCGAAGAGAAAAGGGGGCATTATGTCGACACCATGTCCGTCTGTCGTCCGTCGTCCGTTAACTTTTCGTTTCCGTGGGATAACTATAGAATCTCTCATCGGATTGATGCCATTTCTTAATGGTGTATTGGGAGTGGCAAAATGAAGGTTCCTTTCGAAAACCAGCGTCGTGCGATATCTAATATGGCCGCCACAGCAGCCATCTCAATATGCCCTTGATCAACATACAGGCGTCTTCTCTCTCTGATGTTCAAATCTTAAATCATGACACCTTAAATAGGGGAATGCATAAATTGCCTGATTTGGCTAATGCACAAAGGGGTTAAAGGGTCTATTTGGTCCCACTCTGGCAAGAGTGGACTCAGACTTTGTTAGAGTTAATTTCCCTCTGTAAGAGTTGAATTAACTCTGAACATTTCGCTATTATGTTGTGTTGAATGTCTGTATGTAATATGAACTGATCTGTGAACTTAGATCAATGCTTCCAACTCAATAATTGATTTTTTCATGGATAACTATACTTACCACAGGGCTGCACGGGCCAACTTCTCTACCCCCACCCTGCCCCACCTGCACCCACATTTTTTCAAGATTTGAGCCCGCACCTGCTCCACACCCGCAAGTACCAGCCCACACCCACATATACCATGACTCTTGTTCCCGCATTTTCAAAATCTTACCCACTTAAGCCCGTGCATATGCATTACCTAGTTAAGGAATGCCTGTATATGAGTTTTTTTTTTTTAAATGGACAACAATAAGATTCATTTGAATTGTTTATTCATAAATAAATAATGATATGTACATTGGAAGCAGTGCACTTTGATACTTCTTTCTGATACAAAAATAGGAGTAATCTCCTATTTACTTACATAGTATTCACATATATCAAGTACTCTGATATCTCAATAAATAAATCAAGCATCAACATTCATGATTGGTAGATTGTAAATTCATATTCTTTTGGCTACATTTGACAAATAGTCTCATCAAGATCAAGAAAGAAAACTGATATTCAACCAAGATGCGATATCTGTACATGTAAATAGCATGCTGTGTATTGATACTAAATTCAGTGTAGTACATTGTTATATGCAGCTCTAATGTTTCATGGGCCCGCAATTTTTTTTTCAAACCCGCACTTACCCCGCAAATTTTTTTTTGCACCCACACCCACACCCGCAACCACGGTAAATTTATGTTTTTGCCCCCACAACCACCCCGCACCCGCACATTTTTTTGATGGGCGGCACCTGAAATGTCCGAGTGTTGATTTGAAAAGCACTCCATGAGTGGTGTTTAGGTGAGGGAAAATCTAGTGATGTGAGCTAATCGTTGAGTATGAGGGCAATGGTTGATGAGTCAAGCTTAGGTCGGCAGCTGCAGTATGAGAGTTTCTCCCTGGAACGTGTTTTGCGCATTTCAGCAATATGAATTCAGATATTGCTTTGAAAATGTTCATTGTTTCAAATGTTTTTCTTTGTAGGACTCTCCCTGTCATAAAAGATATATATTATATTATGACAAATGTGAGAAGATGCCTGTCAATGATAATCATATGTAACTGGAAGCAAAATGAAGATTATGAAACATAAAACAGCCATGCTTTTCCACCCATTCAAAAAAAGTGACAATTAATTTCATCATTTGTTTTGTGATAAATGGTATTTGTGCATATGCTTATGTACTGCTGAGCAGTCCTGTGTGTCTTTGTGCGTATGTGTATCTGCGCTCTTCTGCATGCAACTTTAAGTTTGTGTGTGCATGTGTGTTACCTGCTTATGACAAAGCATCTATTTGTGTGTGACATACAATATCTGTGAAATACAGACTCTGAATGCATTACTTGCAATATCTGTATATTGGTAACATGTTTGGGTGCATGTAGAAAAGTAGACCAGACGCGCTCAAAGCCCGCTATGGAAGAGGACTAAAAGGTGCTCAACAGCTTGGACAGTCAATGCAGAGAAAAGCTCCACTGATGTCTTCCTCTGAGTCAGATGATGTATCATCCTCATCTGACTCTGAGGAAGACGTCAGTGGACGTCGAAACGTCAGTCTTTTCAATAAAGAGATTGTGTTCTGAGCTCTGTGTGCTCCAGCTTTTGCTTTTGACCGGAATAGTCCTCGGTGAATTTTTTCGGTAAGGTGCGCTTTTCTCTGCTTGTTTGGGTGCATGTTTTATTGTATCATTGGATTATTAAGGCTTGCTTTGGAAAGAGTAACAGTGTGAATGTGATTGAAATTTATAATCTGCATCTGTTTTTTTTGTGTCATTGTATACGTGTGTGTATATGGGGTAGGGTGTTTGTTTCTTGTATATATGTGTATATGCTCAACAGTGTTGTATGGAAATATATGGACAAACAACACCGAAAGTAAATTAATTTTTGTTTGAAATTTACTCGCAGAAATGTTTGCGCATTACAGACAGACATTGTAAACAAAAAAAAAAAAAAAGCAATCAAAATTTCTATACAATCATATGTACAGGTAGTTAAAAACACTGTTAACTATGAACTTCCTATATGTGGGAGATGCCTTGTGTTCCTTCCAGGTTAATAAATTGTGGTCAATTAACTAAATTTTTGGGAAACCAATCATTTTAGATCTGAGTAGATAACTTGTAATTAGCCACCGTACTCTGCTCTGTTCTTATTTTTGCAATAAAACCCCCTCCATCAGACACAGCAAATCTCCATATCCTCAGTGTTAAAATTAGCTCTATAAATACACATACTTCGAAAAATATTAAGCAAATACTATAAGTATGGCAAATCTCACCCCTGTAGCCAATAGTACGGTATATCTTCTGCCAAACCGGAAGGTTAATTGGTTGATTCATACTAATAATGATGCCAGAGATTTAACCCAATTGCAGTCTCATTTGTAAATCAGTTGTGATTAATAGGGAGGAATTAATAATATTTGTAATTCTGGCTTCATGGGACAAATTAATTATTACAAGGTATCACAGAGTAATGTGTAATCTTAAAGATCCCAGTAAATGGGTTATTCTAATATTTCAATAAAGAAAAAAAAACTAAAACTGTAGACCAGCCTTTGGAACAATCCGCTTTTAGTCAATCTACCCTTCCCATCACTCACTCTCCATCTTAACTCCAGCCATTATTTCCCATTCACAACCACATGAGCAGCTCAGGGTATTTCAAGCTACCATTTCCAACAGACAAATCCCATCAACCTTTTCCAGAAAACACCCACATTAAACTGTGATATGGTGCTTAAATTCACATGTCTCAAAATATCCTCAACTGCCTCAAACAAATGCCATAATTTATGAGATAAAATGTCTCATTCTCATGCTATGCCATCCATTCCATTAAGGACCAGCGCTCATTTTTTTGGCTGAGTGGACCTATTTTCGGCTTTGGTCAATAGACTGACAGCACTTCAGTGCGATGTTCCAAAAGCACTGCAAGTATGGTACAGACAGCCAACCTTTATCATACTTTTCACAATTTTCAACTCGACTCCAACTCACATCACCTCAAGCATTCTTTAATCCAAAGGAAATAAGCAGCTTATTGTCTAAGGAGTAGTCTGTTGCATTCTCTGTGCAAAAATGGTTTCGCAGATATACGGGCAATTGTCTAATGCATGATTAATATTTGTATTAATTTTGTACAGTTTGCATAGTTTGTATCAACCTACCCATAATGCATCTAGAGAACCAACAGTTGAAGCCTTAACCTATTCATTATTCACAATACAAAGCAACTAAAGGAAATAAACTAAAGGAAACTAAAGATGGATTCACCCTCACAAAGTGGCATTAACAAGCAAAAACCGGTTGGTTATTCATTTTGTATTGGATTCTCAGTTCAGTAAAAAATAAACACCATGTACTCAATCTTATGAATTGCATAAAGAGCTTATCTAAACACAATATACCATAAAAATGAAAAAGGATGACATTTCTATATGAAAGCAATAATTAAATTTGCATAAATACTACTTTCATATCTTTACTTAAAACTAAAAAAAAAAAAAAAAAATCAAACAATGGCCAATATGAAACTAACCATTTTGTTTTAGGGTTATACATTTTATTAATGAAGAACATTCATAATACACAGTACATCCCTTGAGATGTCAGATATAATTTAATCTAGAACAGTTCTTTAAAACTGTATAGCCCCCAAAAAATTTGATTCCTTCAGCATTTGTTAATGTAAATGTTAGAGAAACAACAGTTGAATCTTCTTTATGTAAAACTGAGAGCTGAAGATTTCTGATAAATGAATGTAGGCTTAAAGATCATCTTCCACCTCATAATTTAATTCAGTGTTTGATCTGAGCTCAGAGTTCATTAATAATTTGCGCAAATTTGCCTGCCAAAATGTCTTATTTTCAATATTGTCGAGCAGTTTTGTTAGAAAATGTGATTTCCTGATTTTGGCAAGACAGCTAAAATAATGAGCTCACATTGAGGGCTCGAGACAACTCTCCAACTCACTGTGGGCGGATTAAGTCAGCACTGTGGAAGTGATGATTTTATTCAACTGGCCAATTTGCTCCTGAAAAAGAAAACATTAAGCTGACATTAAGACTCAATGTCTTTTTGAAAGCATTGAATATTGCACCTCACTCACTGCATACAGTATGGAATACCGTGCAGCTGTTGTGAACTCATCGTGTGCGCAACAAAAGCTAGCAACTTCAATATTATGGATAGGTCAAATTCAATCATCACATGACACGAGTGACGATACATTTTAAAAGGGACATTATACTACATGCAATATGTTATTCCCAGTTTACTTCGAAAATGTTTCCTTTTTTGAATAATTTGACAGTCAAAATGATGAATCTGTTGTTTTTGTCACAGAATACCCTTTTGCAACTCTATTAAAATCTTTGGGCTCTTCGTCCTGGTGTTTGCGGCTCAGCAGTGCCATTTCAAACGCAGTGGATGTCCTAGTGGCTGGCCGCAAAGCGGCCTCTTTAAGCTTCCTAGCATCAAACCTGGGGCTGTACAATAGAAGAGGAAGCCGATGGACAAACTTTGGAACCTCTTTCTGCGGTTCCTTCTCCTCATCAGGTTTCTCTTCCTCCTTTATGTTATTGTTGATTTGGTGTAGGATGTTCTCCTCTGTGGAGAACATTTGGAACAGGACCGCATCCCACATCTTGGAGGCCCTTGGGGTGGCTTTTTTCTCTACTTCCTCTGAGTCCTGCATGCTTTTCTGGTCATCGGAGGTTTCTGTAATGAGCTCAGGCTCAGGGAATTTGGGCTCCTCCACTTCCACAACCAAGTGTTTCTTTAGGCGTGACCAACCACTTATTTTGGATTTCATGCCCTGTGGTTTCTTCAATACATTCAGCAGAGGTTGTGCTTTAGGTAGTGAATCATCTTTCTGAGCTTCATTCTCTGCTGTTGATGATACAACTACTGTTTCTTCCTTAGTGGGGGCTCGCTCGGGTGGAACTTCCTCCTTTAAAGAGTGCTCATCTCTCTGTGCCTGCGTTGGCAGTCCATCTTTCGATGCCCTTTCACTCCCAGCTCCAAACCCCTCCCCTTCAGATGATTGTGTGACATGTGTAAAACTTGCATCCAAAGCTGTCATTTCAGTCTGTGCTTCAGGTGTAATTTTTGTGACTTGAATGGTGGTGTTTTGCTCCTCCAAAGTTGGCGTTTTAGCTCTGGTTGACACTGGTGCTGGCATCATTGTAGGGGTTTTAACCCTTTGTATTTCATGAGGTGACTGAGGTGCCTCTGCTTCAGGTATTGTTGTTTCTGGTACTTCAGCGCTTTTTGTGGGCCTCACCTCATCGGGTATCTTTGCTGTTGAGGCTGCAGCTGCTGTTTCCATGGGGGTTGTTGTGGGCCTTTGTGGTACTCCAGAGGATTCAGGCACAGAGATGGCATTCAAAGCACCAGAAAAGTCGGACACCGCGTCGGTAGGCGTCTTAGGCCGAGACGTTCCATAAGTGGGTGAAATACTCCGGATTCCCCCATAGGCGGCATATTCAACTGGAGTCAAGCCATAATACTTTGATTTAGGTGTATTTGTTTCGTATGTAGGTGTCCTTGACCTTTGATTGCTAAATGAGGGGGATACAGTTTGCTGTCCCTCATATGTTGGAGTTTTTGGCCTTTTGTGGCCAGGTAGGTGTGTAGATGTAGTTGACTCACAGGAAACACTCTCGGAGGATAGAGTGGTATGCATAGAATTCTCTTGTGAAGTTTTATTCACCAAAGGGTGACCATTTGGAGTTATATTGCTTACGTCATCAGTTTCTGGAACTTTTGGCTGCATGTGTACAGTGGTTACTTCAGACTCAGATGGTTTCAGGCTTGCAACATCGACTGAAGGTATTTCAGGAGCATCAGCAATAGATGTTGGTGTTTTGCTTCTCTCTATCTCTTGTTTTTCCGTGGTAATTTGAATATCTAAGGTTGAGATCACAGGCGAATATGCAGTGAACAACAGAGGGTTGGGTTTTGATATTTCAAAAACTGGTGTTTTTATTCGGGATGGTGTACTTGGTCTTACTTGGTGTACTACTTCCAAAGTAGGTGTTGTACCTCTCTTATTATCGGTCGTAGGAGTTGTTGATCTTCTAGCTTCAGGTGTAGGCGTTATTCCTCTTTTGACTTCAGATGTAGGTGTTTCACTTCTTTTGACCTCAGATTCTTGAATTGTATCAATTACTATTTCAGGTGTTGGGGTTGCACCCCTTTTAATGTTAAATGAAGGTGTTGGTATTCGTTTCACTTCAAATATTGGCGTTGTCATTCTTTTTACTTCAGATGTTGGGGTCGCAGCTCTCCTCATATCATACGTTGGTGTTTTCACTCGTTTTATTTCAAATGTGGGCGTCTTACTCCTGAGCATAATGGGTGATGGTTCTCTGTAAATTACAGGCGACTTAGAATTCTCAAGAACTGAGACCTTAGATGTATATATCCTTATTTGGGGGACCTCAAATATAGGTTTTTTGTGCTTTGAGAGTTCATAAAGGGCCGTTTGCGGATTAAAAGGCTTAGCAGCCAAAATCCCTGAAGACTGCTCTGTATATCCAGGGACCATTGCATCTTTTGCTGCTGTGGAAGGACCAGCATCAGGACTTGGTGCCTCATCATACCGTGGGTATTTTGCTGGTGGAGCAGAGGCTGGTGTTGGGGAAGGAGATGGAACTGGTACTGAAGGTGGAGCAGGAGGAGAATCGACATGTGGAGACAGAGTTGAAGACGATGATAATAATACTGACGATGAGCTGGCCAATGGCTTTGTGACCTCAGCTGTAGGGGAAGGCGGTGTGTACATGAAGCGTGGGCTGCCCTGGCGAAAGGTAAAGACTGTAGGAGAGTAGGACCGCGGAGAAAGCCGTCCTATTTTGCTCCTTTGATTTGGGTATGGAGACGGCATGTGCTGGTACACCGATCTGACGCTAACCCTGGGGTGCTGTGTCCCTCCATAGGCAGGTGTCTCTGGTGTCTTTGGCGGAGTAGAGTGGTCACTGTGCTCGAGGTCAGGGCTGGCTTCACTCACAGGGGAGAGGCTGGAGCGGAAAGGCACAGGTGTCTGAGTGGACTGTGCGGCAGCTTTTTTCTTGGCGGACTTCTTGAGCAGTTTCTGCAGCCGGACATTGTCCTTGCCAGGCTTTGGCAACAGGGGTGGAGGGTAATGCTGGGACTGCAGGCCTGGCTGGGAGGCAGAGCTGTAACTAACAGCCATCAGCATTACAACCCCCTAAAACCAGAAAAGAAATATTATGTTTTGCTAGAGCACACAAATATAACACATCTGAAGGTATTGATAAAACCACAAAACTTAATAGCAAAACATGGATTTAGATCTATTCTTAGAAAGTTAGGAGTTCAATATACGGTATGTGGGTCTCTGTAGCTCTGAGATACTCTGAGAATTGTGCTCTATGATTAGCAACAGACATACAGTATCATTCAATTTGTAACGATGGTTACCATTCATAATTTAGTGTAAAAATAAATTCGGGTGTACTTATTTCGGTAACACAGTTTTAATGATTGCGGAAGGGAATTCTTTGCCCTTATATTTAATGGAGACATGTTGACCTACCATTGTAGGTCAACATTCTATATTTGTTATTAAAATTTCACATCACCGGAAAACTTTGTTCCTTACCGACCAAAGCATTTTACGCATCTCAAAACATATTATAGGCCACTGTTCATCAACTCTGTTCCTGGAGATGTACCTGCCTATAGGTGTTTACTACAACCTTAATAGAGCACACCCCATCCAATGGCTAGATATCCTGTTGAACTGATCATTGAAAGTCAGGTGGGCACAACTAAGACTGCAATATAAACCTAACATGGTTGATTTCTCCAGAAACAGGGTTGGTTACCACTACAGTGGTTCGTTTTGTATTACATGAGCAACGGAACTGATAATTTTGCTTTGCATTTGAGCAGGACGGAACCTTGAAGAGCACTGACGGACAAATGGTTACAATTATACTTTTTCTGAGTTTGTCAGTGATTCTGCTCACATGTACCTTGGAGCTCTAGTATTGCATGGATTGAACCCACCACATTCTAAGAGCTTCTTTGCACAATAATGTTATTGCTATCAGTTTCATAGATAACGTGCAATATTACAATATTAGTACCAACAATAAACTTTATTTTGCTGATTTCCTGTCAAACCTGAGTTTGGAATCATGAATATTTTTTGTTTAATTATTTCATTTTATATTTAAATTTATGACTTGGTGACTGTAAATCTGTCAATACTTGAATGTAAGAAGTTTAAAACAACTGGAAAAGTAGTAAAAAAGCCTGGACGAGGACCCAAGGTTATTTTGCCACCATGCACAGCGAGCAGGATGGTAAGAGAAGTAAAAACTTTGCCAAAGCTCACTGTGAAAGAATTGTAACAAATGGTAGCATCTTGGGGTCACAAAGTCTCCAAAACAACCATCAGGCGCTAATTACATGCCAACAAGCTGCTTTTCACACTCCCAATCATAAACGCAAACGTCTGGAGTTTGCTAAGTGGTACTGGGACTGTGTGCTTTGGTCAGATGAGACCAAGATCAAGCTTTTTGGCAACAATCACTCTAAGTGGGTCTGGCGGAACACAAAAGATGAGTATGCAGAAAAGCACCTCATGCACACTGTGAAGCATGGGAGAGGATTGGTGATGCTGTGGGCCTGTTTTTCGTCCAGAGGCCCTGGGAACCTTGTTAGGGTGCATGGCATCATGAACGCTTTGAAATACCTGGACATTTTAAATCAAAATCTGGTGGCCTCTGCCCGAAAGCTGAAGATGGGTTGTCACTGGGTCTTTCAGCAAGATAATGACCCAAAACATGTGGCCAAATCTACACAGAAATGGTTCACCAGACACAGAATCCAGCTCTTCCCATAGCTATCTCAGTCTCCAGACCTCAACCCCATTGAAAACCTGTGGAGTGAGCTGAGGAGGCGAGTGCAGAGGAGAGGACCCTGGTCGCTGGATGATTTAGAGAGATCGTGCAAAGAGGAATGGTCGAAGATCCCTCTTTCTGTATTCGCCCATCTTGTGAAACATTATAGAAGATTAGGTGCTGTTTTGTTGGCAAAAGGGGGGTTGTACAAAGTATAAACATGAGGGGTGCTAATAATTGTGGCACACATGATTTGATGTAAAAGAATTATTTCTTAATGTGGGATTTTTTTTCCCACTGAATAAATGCACTTTAATTAAAGCTAGGATTTTCCTCTTCTTTTCATTGTGGTCCTATACTATTTAGAAAAAAAACAAAACAAAAAAAACAGAATTTATTAAAAGCTAAAGAACACATCCCAACCAGAGGTGCCAATAATTATGGGGGGCGCTGTAGCTCTATTTGAGTTTGTGATTTTCCAATGCATTTAGAATTCCAAATAAATCTGAGGTCTACTTTTGTGCAGAAAATACAGGACTGTGCAAGGCCTACAGCTAGAAACCTTAGGACTAAGAAGCTTTAATAGGAATACAGTCAACAGTCAGCACAGTATCTTTCTATTTTCCCTATATTTAAAGATTTATAAAGGAGATATAATATTTTTCGCTGATGAGATTGTTTTTTTAAGTTGTATTTTATAAATGTTAACTTCTTTTTTTTTTTTTTTTTTTTTTGCTTCACTGCACTGTGTTTGTGGTTTTCGCGAATCGTGCACAGTTTGGCCAGCGTGAAAACAAATTGACTTTATGCCATCAAGAATGCTTTCTGTTCCCCAGGTTTGGAAAATGAGCAGGCAGATCAGGTTTAACACTCCTCTCTGAAATGAACATGGATGCTGGAAAATTTCTTGGCCTAATTTTAGGAGAAGGAAAGCTATCATATGTCTGCAGTCACCTGCTCACTGCCACTGAGTGCTGTCCTTTACAAGGTGCATCACTTTCACCCCTCAGTAAATCAATGCTGTCGGCCAGGCCTGTATCAAACACTACCATGCACCCAGTGACATATATTTAATACACAGATTTGTCAAATCTTTACCTGAATTGAATATGCAATATTTTTGGCTTATTAATAGCCTTTCATCCTGATTTCAACATTGTAATTACTTGGGTGAGGAATTTTCTGGCAATAATAGATCCAAGACAGCTTTGGGTTTGCTTTCTAAGTTTATCATCTTAATGCTGCATCATACAATAACAGGTCACAAATTTCTGTGCTTCGGACAGTTTATGGAAGGTATCTCCCTCTTTCAACCTGACAATACCCTCATGCATAGAACAAAGTCCTTAAATGGTTGATTAAGATCAGCATAAAAGAACTAGGCAGTAACATCCTTGTGGCAATGTTTTGACACCTATTGAAAAGCCCTCCCAAAAGACTGGGGGCTGTTATAGCAGCAAATTAAAGGGAGACCAATTCCATATTAATGCCCATTATTTTGGATTGAAATGCAGGATAGATATGCAGTATTCCTTTCTGCACTATTAGTTCTTGTCATCGTGTAAAACGCATTATGCACAGCCCTTTGAGACTTCATTGACAAGCTGAAGTATTTTCTTGATGGGCTGATTGATGGACACTGACTGCTTCGCACTTCATTTCACAATCTCACATGTCAACACTCATTATGCATCAGACTTCACTGCTGTGTTAGAAGAGTGCTAGTTGCTGCAAACAAGACTTCCATACTTAACGTACGGTAGGCCTACTGCAGCGGTTCAGTAATACATTACATAACAAGTTGCTGGTGAAATTGTCACACTATAACTCCAGATAGTATGATAAAGAAAGCCAGAGAGAGCAGACATAAATAGCAAGAAATGAGAAAAGATAATGGCCACTACTTCAGTGATCTTACAAACCACACCCAGCTTACGGACTCTACAAATAAGACGGGATCAGTTACAGTCAAACTCAAACCTGTGTGACTCATGACCTCATACTGAAAAACATTTGGCCCCATACCTCGACAAACACACAGTTAATGACCAGTTTTCAGAATATTTTAAAGGAGCAGGACATAGCTATAGACATTGAAACCAATGGTTGGTTTATGAGAGGAGGTCGTCCTTTTAAGGACCTAGTAGGGCAGATATTTGGGACACCTCCAAGATACAAGTTTTAAAAGAGGAAAGGGTAATTATAGCATCGCAATAAAACTGTCACTCTGCACAATTGCCCCAGAGTTGCAACCATTTCCTGAAAATCAATGAAATCATAAATTCCAACTCAGGCAGTAAACAAACACTTCGGTTTATCACAGCTTATTATCAAAAAAGGACTGGGGATTAACTTACCAGGACGTAGCAATGAAAGATGACAGACTCACTGAATACCCTTCGAATAGAATTAAAAAAATGTTAAGCCCAAATTTACATCAATTTCCAAGGAGAAAGGGGATGGAGAATTCCAAACTTAAATGCAAATGTTGAATTTTGATTTTGCCCAATCCAACCGATTAATTGCATTTGACTTCATAGTTTAGTTCAGTTCCAAAATCTGGAGGGATTCTCATTAATTCTCATTACAGCAAGCATCCATTAACGAGCACACAGTTAACATAGAAGCTTATTTTGTCTTTTTCCTCTTTTTTTTGAATGAGTACTTAATGTTTCAGCAAAATAATTTACTTTGAAAAGAATTTTTAAAATCTTTTGGTCAAATGCCCAACTCATATACAGGTCTGAACTAGGGTGCAGTCTGCCAGAATAGTCACCATATTTCCCGTAAGCTAGCCAATGCAGCAAAAAAGTGAATTTTATTGTGTTTACCTGTGTGAGTGCTGGTAGGGGGTACTGGCTGCTGCCTGCTAGTCCCAGCCCGGAGTGTCAGAAAGGGAGTCTCATCTTGTGCTGAACTACACTCTAACTACAAATGGAAGGGACAGGCTCCATGCCACTCCAAAAATAAAACCAGAGCCCTTTACTCAAAGCAAGCTCCAGCGTGACTGAGTGCAGGGATCATAAGCTAGGCTGGGGGGTGCTAAGAGCACCCTCGATATCACAGTCCAGAAGTGACTCTGTCCACAGTCCCCCTACTTAAAGAGCAGCATCCCCTACAGGCTGCAATGAGGTTAGAGCCGGGGGGGGGGGGGGGGGGGGGGTTCTCTCATGCCACACAGTGGGGTAAACTGTGACGATTCTTAGACAGGGTCTGCAGGAAAGCCCTCGTATTTTGCAGAGGCCTTTGACACAGGTCTGTCAAGGGTTTTGAAAAGGGTTCACGCCATACAGACAGTGCAAAAACTGAAATTAACCCATCACTTTATTACCCATGAACTCATAGTATGGCATTAACAACATGCAATAACTTTACAATTTCATTTGATTGAGATGTGCTGTGACCAATAAACTTTCTGTTTATCCTTCTCATTTATTTTAACTTAACTTTCCCAATAGTAAAGAATGAGATTCTTCAAAGAATTGCCTTATATGTACTGTTTAAATGCACTCTGATTAATCAATGAAAAAAACAACAGCAGCCATACAATCTTGTGACTTTCGCTAAATGATGTGACTGAAACCTTTTCAAAATCTCGTTGACCCCACACTGTGTATTGGCAGACTGACCTCCTCTTGTCAAGCAGAGTGTAAGCCACTGACTCCCTTGATCGCTAATGTAATCCTCCTTGCCCAGAGATGACAAATATAGCAACCCGGCATACATTTGGTTCCTCTTCTCCAAACTTGAGCCTCACGACACTTCCATAACCTTTCTATCTCCTTTTTCAGCAAGTGGTCTTAAAAAACTGCTGACCCCAACCCCACCCAGTCTCTGGGATCATCTTAGCCAATAAGACACCTCAGGAGATCAAATGTCACTATAACAGAAAGACTTGATCGTTCAGGGAAGTCTTCAGAACTTGACAGCCAGTCTCCGTCAGCAGGGAGCTCACTTCTTTCAGCTTTTCTGAGGTAAGAGAAAAAGAAAATGTAACAGAGAGCAAGAAAAGGTGGGCATTTTGAGGTTAGAGAGTTTGTCCTGTCCCCAATCCATTTTTTGAGGCCTTTTCCTTAACTTAACAGTAGAGACAGGTCTGCAGAGATTTTGCTCAGGCTGTGTTGGATTGCTATGCAAAAGGAAGTTTGTTGAGTGCTCTCTCACAGATTCACTGAATTAAAACACAAATGAGACAGGCCATTGGCTGAGTGATGCAGGCAGAAATGGCTCCCAAGGGACTGTTAATGATGAGAACATTTTGGTTGGCCTTACAAGACATGATACTGCAAAACAAGTTTTTACGGAAGGAAAATAATTCAGTGTTTTATAATGTAAACATGTCAAGGGTAAGTTCCGGGGCATTAATTTTCAGTGCGATTTAATTGAGATAATGCTGATTAGTCCATTGGTTGTAGCCACATGGAATTTTTTTTTCTGAAATTTTTAAGCTCAGTGTGCATTTTATCATGTGTGCTTATGTGTGTGTATAAATGTACGTGAGTACACACACCTGCGTGTGTGTATGCGTGCGGGTGTGTGTGTGTGTGTGTGTGTGTGTGTGTATGTGTACATACCAGTTGTGAAGGTATGCTGCTGTGAACTTTATAACCGTCATTAGGGAACAAACTAAATGGAATCACATGAGTTTGATATTACAAGGTCACCAAATACAGCATCTGCTCTCCTTATCTTGTCTGATCCAGATCTTCAGGGACAACCCAGTTGGTCAGAGTATATTTTAAGCCTGGGATTTTCAAATCACTTCCTCAAACTAGAAACAAATTTTCCAAGTTGTACAAATGCTGGCAATGCCAATCTTATCTAAGCAGACAACGGCTGACGATACCATTTAAATTACTTTACAACAAAGACAACTGACAGCAAAGAGATTCACACAAAGTTTGCAGGGTAACACCTTTCTCACCCTTTGTGATTCAATAAAGCGAGGAACTGAAGAACCGAATTCAACAAGCTCTAGAGAGGGAAGCGATGTCCTGCAAGACCACGACTCAAGAGTGGCCTGTCAATATGAACAAAAAATAGAGCGACATGATTATTATTGCACAGGGAATGAATGGCATATGGATTCTCAGTTGAGGTTTTGTTACAATGACCAACCAACTTCAACTGAGTATATAATAGTACCTTTACAAAAGCTATACGAATAAATGATCAAATATCACTGGGAAGCATTACAAAATGGATACTGCAGTTCATTTTTGCAAATACGTCAGTCTTTTTCTCTTGAAAAGTTTATGGAAACTCAAAACAAGCACGAAATACAAGGAGCAAGCATTGTGCACCTGGACAGTAGTACACCTGTGCACTTTCATTTAATCTCACTTTCACCTATCCTTTCTGTGAAAGTCATTGCCAGATATGGAAAGGAAATGGAGCTTAAGAATGCTGTTCCAGCACAGAGAACCAAGCTGACGCTGAGAAATACGATCATGGACTAACTCTGAAAGACACCTACAGCTGTTGCCTTTGGAATACCTCTGACTCTGAATGGGGATACATTTCTATTTGGACTTAATTTTAAAAGCACGGTCAAAAACTTACACATGTCCTTGTCCATTCAGCTGCACATTAATATACTTTTTCATTTTCCTTGATGACCAGAGTAGACTCACAGTCCCTATGGCAGCATTCTTTAAAACAGACACTAGTTAAAATGAGCTAGTTAAACATGATCCATTTTCAGAAGAAGACTGATAAGTTGTCGGTTCTATAACAAGAAAATATGCTGAAATACCCCAAAACATGAAAATTGGGAATATTAGACAAAAAATAAAATATGTGTTTTGCACCTGTCGGCTCTCTATTGAAGCAAATTGTGAATAAGTCAACAGTTTGTCATATGTAACAGAAAAAGAATGCTAAATGCATGTTATTGATCAGACATCATGCCTGATATGCGAAAATGTTGCCCTTATTCGAAAAAAAAAGTTCTCAGTAAGACTAACTGAAGGCAGTATATTTAAAGCTGGGGCACCGCTACTGAAATGGCAGTTACATTAAAACAGCGGCACTGGAACAAAAAAAAAGGATAAATGGGCTCAGAGAAGTAACATTAGATACCGTATTCTTTGAATGGCCGAGAAGGCAGAAACCAGGTTAGTTCATATTATTGAACAAGAACTCTGTGCAATCAGTCAGCTGTTCTCCATAAGAAGTGCTCATTCACTGGGTTTGTAATAAGGTGGAGACTTTTTTCTGGTTTGCAGTGCCCAAACCGTAAATTAAGTGCCCCAAGCGCTATTTAAAACAGGCTGCTCTCTCTTTCGCATCTCTTGATAGGAACAAAGTCCACTGCCGCCATGTCTGACACTGAAGGAGCGTAAGTATTCACCGTCTCACCCATAGTTCCTTTATTTATTGCCACAACCTTCTTGCCTTGGGAAAGTATGATAATTTCTCCACCAATGCACTTTGTATGTGTCTGTATTTTGTCTGAAAGGCTAATTATGTAATATAATTTACCCCTACCAACCTGACTTTAAGCCTTTCCTGACAGTTTTTTATTGTCTTTTGCATTTCAGTGAACAAGTGGAAGGTAAGTGACCTTTGTATTTTTATTTTTCCAAACAAAATCTTAGGTTCCTGTATTTAATCTCCATCTTTGGTTTTATAATCTTAAGATCATAAATTACCATCTTTCATTAAGCAGTCACCTACCTTGGTTCTTGGCAATCTTTTCAATTTTAGTTTTTATACTTGGTTTTGCTGAAGAGGTAATTAATCAATCACAACAGAGAATTTGTATTCATAATGGCTGAACACATTGGGAAATTTTTTTTCAGATTTGGCTTGATAATATACACTTTAAGATACACTTTATTGTCAAAAATGTGTGAACAGCCATGGCTTTCTAAAGTAAACTTAAACAGTCTCTGTGAGTTCACCGAAAAATTCCTTTTACCTAATATTGTTTTAGTACGACCCCAGCTCAAGAATAGCTGGGGCAGTATAAAGAATGCACATGAAAGCAGAAAGGAATGATTTCTCATTTTCTTTGGACTTGTATTTCATTCCAGACAGTATGCAAACAAAATATTTAATGCTCAATGTATTCTGCAATCAACTTCATTTATTTGTAATTATACATCAATTCCAGCCATTCAGGCGTTTAACACACAGGCAAAAAAAAAAGTTTTACAGGACAATTTAGGATAAATAATAATGAAGTAAAAACAGACAATTTATTATTCAACAGGATGGCATTCAGAAAGTGCATACGTCCGTCAGCAGGTTTTGATCTACCAACACTTACAATAAGCAATAATCTGAATGATCCAGAACCACATTCTCATCCGGACTTGTCATATATTGACGCTACCTGGCCAAGCGTCAATATATGAGGCAGAAGGAAGCTTTTGGCGTCATTATTTTAGGGTTAGAGTTAGGGCTCGGGTTAAGGGTTACGGTTTAGGGGGTAGGTTTCGTTTTAAACTGGCATCAATAAAGGATGCTAAAAGCAACCTTTTGCCTTGTATATCGACGCTCGGTCAGGTAGCGTCAATATATGATGCATCGGGACGAGACTGGCTTCGTATCAAGATTAGTCTTGAAATGTAATCACTTCTTCCCATTCATGCAGTCCAACTTCTATTAAAATTTTGTCATAATCCATTGAAAGGTTTTTGAGTAATCCTTCTGACAAACACGCACAAGCGCGTAAGTGATCACAATATCTCCTGGTGGAGGACATAATGATGGGATTTTAAACCGCTTTTGTTATCAAGTGATTTTAATCATGAGTTGGCACCAAAGCAGCATTCAGGAAAGGCCTAGTCCTTCAGGAGCAAAGATGGGCCCAGGATTGCCAATTTGCCCGCAAATGCACATAATAATCATTGATAAGTTTAAAAACTGTGTTCCTCAAAAAAAAAAAAAGACAGGAGGGGATTTAGGTGTTTCACCCTCCTCAGTGCAAACTGAAACATAATGAAATATATTCAGAAGTATCAAGGAATCTGCGAGAATTTCTGTGCATAAAGGGCAAGGTTGCACTGGCACTGCATCAAAAACTGTCATTTTTCTATGAGTGATATTATCACTTGGGCTCAGGATTACTTTGGAAAATCTTTGTCAAGTACGAAAATACATAGTGATATCTAAAAAATGCCAGTTAAAACGTCACTGTGCAAAAAGGAAGCCTGATGTTAAGTGTCCAGATGTGCCATCAACTTCTCTGGGCTCAGAGGCATCAGTGATGGGCCATCACACAGCGAAAAAGTACTTTGAGCGCAGATGTATTAATATTTCAGGACTTTTTTCTGAGAATAAATTGATGCTATATCATTTACACCAAAGAGGAAAAAGACCATCCAGATGTTTACTAGCAACATGACAGAAAGCCATGCCCTGCCATAGTATGGGATTGCGTCAATGCCGTTGGCAAGATAACCTGCACCTCTTTTGAAGGCACCATTGATGCTGAAGAGTACACTGAGATTTTGAAGGAATTCAAGCTACTCTAAAGACAATATCCTTCCAGAGACGCCAATGTAAATTTGAACACAAAACTGAAGGCATGGCAGTGTAAGAAGGCGCAGGTGCTGGACTGGCCACTTTCAGTTCCATACTATCTCCCAATGCAGAATATGCATCACATTTAAAAAAGCAAAATGGGACAAAGGAGATCCAGTGCTGATGGACACCTTAAGAATACTTTGCAGGAAGAATGAGACAAAATTATGTCTAAAATATTCAATCCCTTGGTGTCTTTGCTCCCTATATGCTTATTAAGAGTTAGGAAACAGAATAGTAATCTTACTAAGTGGTAAACACTTACTTTTAACAACTTTTTTGAAAAATCGTTGCAAATATCAAAATTGGAAAGTGTTTAATTTAAAAAATCCGTTAAGCATATTCGGTGAAACATCATATAATGTGCTGTTATAAGGTTTTCTGCATAAAACGGGTCTAAGATAATTTGCAAATAACTGCTTACAGTTTCAATTTTCACATACCGTCTCAACTCTGATTTGGGGTTGTAGGCAGTATCATTAACCCCTTTGAGCAGAAGCCAAATCTGGCTATTTATGTGTGTATGTGTAGGCTTTATAATTCAAGATTGCAGCTTCACAGACAGGAAAGGAATGGCTCGCCTGAGTCACTTGAAACATTTAGAATTCCATCGTAATTCATTTTAGTTTCATGATCTTGGTCGAGAAAAAGGGCTGCAAACACAAGAAATCTTCATAAAAATTCAGAATTGAAAGTAGAAAAAAAATACAGTGAATTGAAAAATTGCTACGTCTTAAAGCTATACATTTCTAGGATCATGAACTCCTTGACCACAAGTGCAAGTCATCTAAGCATTGAATTCCAGATTACCCATTCTCTAGGACCCAAATAAGACAGGTATCCAGGTGGCTTCTCAAACTAACATCCCCCAAAACGGTGCTTTGTCAAATCATAAAATAATTATATATTTAACACAAATCAACTTTTTACGCATGAAATTCAATATGACGTAATGATTTTCTCGTTAAATTTAGCATGGACTTATCAATATATGTAGGTGCAGTTGTACATCAATGGTTACAAGTGACCTCTCCAAAAAAAAAAAAAAAAAACACAAAAAAGCCTTTCTGCATCAAAACATACTCATTAAATGAACTGCTTATTTACCGGTAAGAACATTCACCCTGCAATGAAAAGCTAGCACTTCCCATTTCCAAGCTAGCGACGTTATATAAACACTTACCACACCTTATAAGGAAAAAATATAATAAACTAACTCAGTAATGTCTGTAATGTTGTACCTTATTTTAGCAGAATAGATATTCCATTATCAGGAATAATGAGTCAATTTTGTACCCCAAATTGAACAGAATGGTGTAATGAACGTACCAGGGGGGTCAATCGACGTTCGTGAGCTGCTTGCATTTTGAAGAAACAAAAACCTCAGCATTTGATTTCGTTGAAAACGGGATACATTTTAAAACAAAAAGCCACATCGAGCAAAATGCAAACAGAGTAGCAGTATAACCTTTCTTCACTGAATCCTTACTCCTGAGACAGATGTATCAGGTAGATGGAACCCTCCAGTCCTGTTTCATTCGAAGTAATTCCTATTGACCATGTCCGTACCTCATTTAAATCTCGTTAATGTAACTGAACACTTCAGGCCGGTTTTGGATGTCTTTTTTTCTTTGAAATTGCATCATTTTCAGTCGCGCAACTATGCCCGAGATTAGGAGAATACAACCCACTTTACTTTTACGCACAGGTTTGTATACTATTCTTGTTGTCCAATCAATGTCTTCCAGTTACTGTGGAAAGTTTAAACTCTCTGGAATTGGATAAGAAATTAGTCAATCGATACATTATTACCCCAGACGTTTCACGTGGGCGTGAACAGTAAGAGTATATTACGCAGATGAGCCTTAGTGAATAATTGTTGAATTTTTGCTTCAGACAACTGATTTTTCTTAACTACTAATTAGGATACCATTGGCACACTGTCGCTCGAGTGGTTGCTACAGAGGACAACATTTTTTTCTACACCAAGGGATTATTTTTTAGAACTGCTGGATAGATACTATGGGCAAATATATTGAGCAGTTTGCACATCAGGCTTAGCTGAGGAGTTTAATTCAGACAACTCCTGAAAAAAGGGACTGAAGTGAACTCGTCCATATTCTAAACCGAGTTCGAGCTCCGACTGCTTGTGAATACTCAATAACTGATTTTGGGATGCCATCTAGTGATAGAATATTGTAACTGCGTGCATAAATTTCTAGGTCCGCGGACGGACACATCTGCACAAAGGGGTTAAACTACCAAAGAACAGATTCTGATAAAATTGTTGGGGGAAGGTTTGCTGAAAAGGTGTAGTATACACTATTTAATATGGTGAAAGAGTTTAACATTACAAATGTGACATAGGGTAATGACAAATGAATGCAACTAACACTGCTTCTGCAACACAGTATAGTTTGGCAGGAAGCACAGCGGAATGACATTGTAAGGACGGCGATAATCCAAATACATGCAAAAAAATCCAATAGAGATTGATGTTTTGATTTTTTTGGATTTATTTTCAGATTATAGGCATACCTTATGATGTCACCTCAGTCAGCCTAGATAAATGCAGGCGCTAAACGATCACTTTGTCGTCGTCATTTTTTAAATAATTCCAGGTCATGTATTGCTCTTAGTTGTATATTCAATGAATTGTTTGATTGTTAATCTGGCAAACTTAAACAGGAACAGCTCGAGAGCATTCATATGGTAAAGGGTGAGGTTACTGAAGGCCTCTGAACATCTGCCTGCATTCCACTGGCATACAGAATGTTAAACACATTCATGTACGTAGCTATATCTTTTTTGCATTTTTAGCACTACAGACATCTTTAGCTAACAGCTTGTTACATTTTCCACCCTTAAAATGTCATCACGGTCATTTCATTACCATTTTCCCCTTCATTTTCCCCTAACTGAAATAAGGTTTTATTTTTTCTGTTAAAGTTACCTTTTTCTCTTCCTTTCTATAATTTGCTCAATGGCCTTTAACTACATCTCTCCAAAAATACCTTCCTTTTCACTGGGGGGCTGCTGTATGCCACTCCACAGAAGTAGCAGAAGAAGTAGAAGTAGAGGTTGCCCCAGAGGTGGCCGCAGAAGAAGAGGCCGAGACAGAGGCGGCAGCAGAGGCTGAGGCTGAGCCTGAAGCAGAGGCTGAAGCAGAGCCCGAACCGGAGCCTGAGCCTGAGGCCGAACCAGAGCCAGAACCGGAGCCCGAGCCCGAACCCGAGCCGGAGCCAGAAGTGCACGAGGAACCGCAGGAAGGTATGTGGCATTGGTAACTTTCGCAAGTCACCAGTGTCCTCCGCCTGTCACAAACCAGACAGACTGACAAAAGACCAAATAGCTTTTTACATATCGGAGTGCTTTCTTAAAATCAGCTTTACCACAGGAGGTACTTTCTCTCCATAACTGACTGCTTTGAGGGAACCTTCAGCCAATACATAAGAGTTAAAAAAGGATCAAATAAATAAATAAAAACATGGGTATTAACGCGCTATGATTTACACTGTTGCCAACCTCTGTTTGCTCCCCCTGCCCTCCTCCACAGTTTGCTTTCAGCACTAGTCAAAACCTGTTTCTGCAATATGTTTTTAATATACCTCTTGGTGGCGCTTTGGAGGAGACTTAGTTTGTGCCTGGCTGTGCCGTCTGTGTACATTAAATTCTCAGGCCCATGCTGTGCACAATCTCTCACATTTATACAACACTTCTGCAATGCCAGTGCATTCGAAATTCCACCCAATTGCCACCAGTACTTCAGGCATGGCCGTGCCAAGTAAAAGTGCACATGTCGTAATTGTGAGAGATTTTGCAACGTCTATGTTCTTAAAAAGCACGTACAATGTCTTCTGATAAGCAGTCTGTGTTACGCTATAGAAAATGCTTGCATTGGTAATTCTCAAAGGGACAAAAGGCAACAAATATGTTTTCAGAGATAGTAAAATTTCAAAAAGGCATGCTGCAATGGAAAAATTATCTTACGGGCGTCAGATGGAAAGAGTGGGTCGCGGATTTGGACAGCTGTTGTTATTTAACACGGCAATTCGGGCTGGTAGCATGTTAAGAGTAGATTTGGACTATTTTGTCCTCTTTGAGTTATCAATCTGAATTAATCCAATGTCATTTTGGTAGAGACATTTTTATTTAAAAGTATCAGGTGAAATTTACTACTTTTGATGAATGTCATATCATATTGTTATGGATTATTATACTTTAACATTTATAATTTAGTAATTGTTCAGATGATCCTTTGAAAATTGCAATAGAGTAAAATGTATACAGTTTAACACCCCAATTTGGATAAATTTTCAGCACTGCTGTGCAAAAGGAAATTTGAAGCCGCTTCTCTGCACACATAAAGGTGTCATTAATTATGTCTATTTTGCTTTTGCTTTCAACGCTTGCTGCATGCAGAGGCCTATGAAGAGGAAGGTATGTTGACACGATTTCTCATTTGTATCTGTGATTGGTAGGGCCGTAGCATTACTTTTCATAGGTGTTTGAGGGTTCACTGTCCTGAGAGAATACCTGCCCCATTGGGTAAATGCTGTCTCTCCTAGCGACTCTGAGGTGGAGAAAATTTGCCATTTTGGCTGACGCATAAATTTAATTTCAGTCGACAGTAAGATGAAGAACCCGGAAATCTTGGTGCCTAAAAACTGCCTATGAAGACAGGACAAAGGTGTATATAAAAAGATAAAAAGGGTGCTTCAATGCCATGCCCCCCTCCAACAGCTCATTGTTGCTTTGCTTCTCTCTTCCTTGACATGTACCAAACCAGATGACGAAGAACATGACGGTAGTTTGCGTTTCCGTCAAGGAAACACTTTCATTTGGTTGCAGACTTGCTTGTGTTTCTGCGGTGTGCTTCTTTTGTAATCATTTTTATGTCGTGACTTCTTTGGACAGTGCTTTATTTATTGACTTATAGAATTTCCTTACTCATTTAAGTTTTTTGTGCTGTCAACTCGACTTGAACAACGGACAATGTGGGCAATGACATTTTGGCTGGTATATACAACCCTTACAACAGCTGTAACTTCACCTAATTCTTTCTCTGTGGAAGTTCACTGGAGGTGGATAATCAAGTACTTACGAATGTCGCCGCGTGTGCAGTCTTGTAATAAAGCTGCAGTGAATACATTTGGATTTCCCATGTTACAACCACTAAAAAGTAATGCCAATAACTTGAAATAAAAGGCATTACTGCATGTTCATTCCTTTTTACTTATATTTCCATGATCTTAGTACTTGTTGTGCTTCAAAGCATAATTTTCAAATTTGTTTATGATTTCAATAATAAACATCACTAAAAACCTCAACATTTTCAACTATCAAACTAAAACCAAAATTTACTGTTGCCTGAAAGCTGCAAGTCACTAGATGCCTTCTTCAGTATGAACATTTCTAACCCTGTTACAACTTCCTGTCCCCATTTTTATTTTACTCTTAAACAGAGGAGAAGCCAAAATTCAAGTGAGTAGCCTTTTCGACAGACCACTATTTTGAGCCGACTGAAGAGATAATCTTTATTAATACTTTTTTTTTTTTTTTGCTTACTGAGCTATATTTTGTGTGTTCAGTCACAGTTGTGTTTAGCACTGCCAAACATTCTTTCATCTTCAGTCATGCTTAGACACTTAACCGCATTTTGAATTCAGGCAAGCGGATGGGCCCATATATCATGACAAAAATTGATTTTCCACAGGCCCAGTGCACCGAGGATCCCTGAGGGGGAGAAAGTGGACTTTGATGTGAGTGATATTGGTTCAGTCCTTTGGTTACACGGTTTGTAGGAAAGAGGACGCCCGATTACTGTGATGGGCAAACCTAACTCTTACCCACCCAGTAATCCACACTTTTCTCCGTACAGGACATCCAGAAAAAGCGTCAGAACAAGGATCTGATTGAGCTGCAGGCACTGATCGATGCTCACTTTGAGCAGAGGAAGAAGGAAGAGGAGGAGATCATCGCACTCAAAGAGAGAATTGTGAGTAGTCCTTTCACTACCAACCTGCCTTGAAAGGATCCCCCCTGGTGGTCTGGTGGTGTAACAGCAGCACAACGTCTCTCCTGCAGGAGAAGCGCAGGGCCGAGAGGGCCGAGCAGCAGAGGATCCGGGCTGAGAAGGATAAGGAGCGCCAGGCGAGACGCGAGGTCTGATTCTTAGAACCTCCTGCACCCTCCTCCACCCATAATGCACCTGTTCACCTGCTTGGTGTTAATGGTAATTGCTGAAATTTCTTTAACAGGAAGAGAGGCTAAAGAGGGAGGAGGCTGATGCTAAGAAGAAAGCTGATGACGACGCTAAGAAGAAGTCAGCCCTGGCCAGCATGGGCTCAAACTACAGCAGCTATCTTCAGAGGGTGAGCCACCTTCAGCCATCTGTTAGGCTAGTCAGTAAAGTTGGCTGACAAACTGATAGTTCAGCAGTAAGCACTGAAGAAGGTGTCAGTCATGCAGAAATGTCAAAATATGAAGATGGACAGGTAGCCAGTTGCTTGCAATGATGTTGATCCATAATGCAAGTGATAAATATGTGACTTGTTCTTTTGGCTATATTGAGAACAGGCTGATCAAAAGAGAGGGAAGAAGCAGACTGAGAGAGAGAAGAAGAAGAAGATCCTGGCAGAGAGACGCAAGCCTCTCAACATCGACCATCTGAATGAAGAAAAACTGAAGTGAGATTCTGATTGTTTTCCAGTTTTGTTACCAAAGAGGTAACCATTTGGGGTGCGCATTCTGCCTTCTGCAAAAGGGCACTCTGATCACCTGTGTCTCCCCTTCCGGCTTCAGGGAAAAGGCCAAGGAGCTATGGGAATGGATGGAGAAACTGGAATCTGAGAAATACGACCACATGGAGAAACTGAAGAGACAGAAGTATGAGGTGAGTGTGCCCTCTGTTGGTGATGACTGATATCTCTGTAATTCTGACTACACTGAGTGTATAAAAAGATGGATGAAGCAACTGTGACGTCACCCATTGGTTTCAGCATACCATTTAGGAAGCCTCGATTTTGGCAATTTGAACAGCGCCGTTTTGTCATTTTTAAACCGGATGCGATTCCCACTGGACGAGAGCGCGAATTTAAGATCCAGGGAGGAGCGTGGCTCTGGATCTGACCGTATCGGACAAGGACCAGAGGATAGCCACACCCCTATAGCATATTCTGGCTTTATCCTTTATTCTAGTCTACTTAGGATCATAATTTACAAAAATGAACATCACGATATAGGAGACTTGAAACTTGCGATAGATACCATAAAATGATGTGGAAAATCATTAATGAAATAATAAATCAGGTGGCAAAGTATAGACTTCATAGACTCATAGACTTCAATAGCATTGAAGTTCTTTCCGCAACCACCGATGTCGCTATCAGCTGGCCATTAAATATAATGCAAATTTTTGAGATTGCCGCATTGGCCTCATTTTTCAGACCCGGGTCCTGCGTCCATCTTTTTATACAGTCTATGGTGTAGATCCTTTTGTGCATCTGTAAAAACATGAGGACCTTTTGCTACCTTCATTTCTAAAATAGTCTCTGATAGCTGATTTTCCTTTGTTGTTCCCAGGTCATCTCACTTAGAAACCGCATTGATGAGCTGCAGAAACAGTAAGTGGCCTCGTCCATCTTCTTTCATTCAACAGTCCGTCCCATCAGCAGTATGGGAACCAGGTGCACTACCTATGCAGAAAGAAAGACTCTTGCCTTTTCCTGTGCAATACATTTCTTATAGTTTCAATTAAGTACACTGATTTCTACGTGCAGGGGTAAAATGGAAACACAATTAAAAGACTTTTCCAATACACTGCTAGATTCTATGATAGTGCATTACTCCTCAGATAAAAAACCCACTTTTTTAGGAGCACAGACTACTGATTAAATTTGTTTTGGAAAGTTTTTTTTTTTTTTTTTGCAGTGCACAGATGTTACGAAGGAGTCCACAACTAATGAATTCACAAAGCTCATGTTCTTTTCCTTTAACCATGACAAAATGAATATGAATGCCAGTAATTCTGTGTTAGCCAGCTAGTAATGTTGGCGCTTTGAAATAGGAATCATGGCCATAGCTGGCAGCTGCCTTTGCTAGCGGTAGTTAGCCAAGTTACAGATCTCATTCTAGTGGTTCCATCAGAGACTGTATAAAGGTTTCCCTCTGCTAAGTTTTACTTGCACACCGATTGCTAAATCTGTCCAATTAGTGGACAGTCTCGCTTACTTCATGTGCTAGCCAGAAAATGCTTCGAAGTAGGAGCTAAACCATGGAATTGCACTTATTTGTACTCAGAGCACAGGCTAAGATGGCAAATTTGCTTGATGAGGAATGCACTGCTTCGTCCTGCAAAACCACGTCCATCCATTTGAAATGCCAAAGGTGCATCCAAATTCACCAAGGAGCAAGAAACCTTAATTAACAGACATTAGCTTATAGTTTTGCTGGTCGCCATGATAAGGAGCGTCTGAATTCTATATTTCATGAGGGAAAGGAAGGAATTTGCTCCTTCATTGCTTCCTTCAAACAAGGAAACATAGGACTAACCTTGGAAGAAAGGAAAGACTGAATATGGACCTCAGGCCTTTGAAGCATTAGCAACGTCATTCGTGTAGCAAGGTTTTTCCATAAATTTTGAAGGCTATTGTTGCCATGGAGCTAATGACATATTGAAAGAATACGTGACATTTGCTATCGAGGTCAAGGAAAAGTGCAGAGGAAAGGAAAAAGAGAATTTCATTAATCCAAATAAAATTAAGAGAATGTAGATGCAGGCCAAATTTTTAAAGAATCCTACGCCACTGAGGGGTGAGCAGTGACGTGAGATGCATAGCTTATTTTAAGGCCGACACAGAAAATTAGAAAACACAAACCATTCAAGAACAGCAAGCTGGCTATAAACTGCTTTGTGGAGAGAGACCTAAAAATAATGACTCTCTCATTGCAAGGGTTAATTTTTCCAGCAACAGCCCATTTCAGTGTAGATTTAAATAATAAACTCTTTTTACAGTTGATATTAAACCTAGTATGTGCACTGTCCAGAATAGGCAATGCCCCAGGGCAGCACATTAGATAAAAGATTATTCGATAACACAGTTCAGTCCTCCTACTTCAGCCATGTACAAGTATATCCAGGGTAACTGGAGCTCATGTCTCTCACTCATAGATTTTAGCCTTGACAGCCATGTCAAATATAGTACAGTGATGTGCCCTACTATCTGGAAGCCAGTCTTGAGCAGCCACGCCTGTTAACTCCTGTTGGGTGGCCTATAATTAGCTGTGTTATCGGTCACAGAGAGAGAGTGATAAATCACTGTAAGGGATTCACTGCCTCATTATGCACCAAAAAATTCCCATATAATAGGATCAAGTAATCTTCCTTCAATTTATATGCTAAAATACCATCCTTCAAAGCAATTCCTGTTGAGTTTTTCTCACAATGGCGGAGTATTTAATTTAAAAAAAAAAAAAAAACTTTTACATCTTTTAAAAGACAGACTTAAGAATCACATTTAGCAGACTTAAGAATCACATGAGCAGCTGTTCTCTGAGTTTTCCAGTTCCTGGAAGCTGGACTCACTGATAACTTTGCTATCATGATTTCTTCCTCATAAAACTGCAGCAGAGAGCACATGAGCAGATGCACATATGCTGACAGGCTAGCTGTGCCAGCAGCGAATCTCACCTACCTGTGTTTGCATGCTTGGCACATTACAGCAGCAAGAAGGGAGCTGCCGCCCGCCGCAGAAAGTAAGCCGCTTGCTGAAGAGGCCTCAGCCCCAGTGTGGACCCATCCTACTGCTTGGAGCATGGACCACTTTGAGAGGGGACAATGGCCCCCGGCAAATACCCAAACTAAGACAAGAACCACGGCATGCACGTGACTCGCACTTCCTGATGTGTTCCCATCCAACTTGTGCCATGTTGTTAAAGTCCACTTTAACAGCTGTTAACAGTTCTCATAGAAATAGCCACAGTTGTGCCTTCCCTTCCTGGACTGTTGTCTGGTTCTCACTATTTTTGTAAATAAAGTGTGACACTTCTGCCTTGTCTGCTGATCAGTTTTAGCAAAAATTTCAATAAAAAATTTGTTCGTATGAATGCACTTTGAAGTTCCAGTATTCTAATGTCAAGTTATAGAATGAAAATCACATGCACAGAATAGATATCCGCCTCGATCCCAATGGCCTCCAGCTAGTTTGAGCCATTAAAGCTTGTTGAACAATGTAATTGTAAAATTTATATTCATTTTTGTCAAAATTATGGGGGAAGAAGATTACTGGGCCACTCAATTCTAATAATGGTACAAACGTATTTGAATACGCTTAGGATCTGTAATATACCAATCGAACATACAGTGCCCTCCAGAATTATTGGCACTCATTAGTAGTAATGAGAAAACCAAAAGGAATGAAGTGTCCTCATTTTTTTATCTTCATGATCTTTCATTCAAAATATGGGTTGCAGACATAATCCATAAGGAAATTCTTTTTTTTTTTTTAAGAAATGGCTTTGATTTTGCTACACCAAGTTTTGACCTAGCAGGTTCTGAAAATGAAGTGGAAATTATGCAGGTTTTGACAGTGTTTAAACCAGCTCCGTTGCCCTTAGGTGAAGGTATTTGATTCAGGACCCACTCAAAATGCAACTCAATGCTATAGACAGCACAGTGGTTGAATAGCTGCTATGACAATGACAACATAAACATGAGTCCATGGGTTCAAATCCCCCTTTTATGGTCTCGCTATTATCACACTTTTCTGAACTGCCCAAACCAGTTAGAGTTAGAGAAAGCAAAAGCTGAACAGCTATAAAAGCTCGACTGTGATTGGTTCCTTCTAGCGAATGAAAACGGAAACATGTTTCCCCATTGGCTAATGACTTAGCAGAATTTGACAGAGTTTTCCTCCTTGACTTGGTGGGTTTCAACAGAGTTTTGTTTTTCCGTAACAATTTATAACATGATTTCAGTAATGTGCGGTCGGAGGTTAGTTTGATGAGGCAGAAACCTCCCCTTTGCTTTATTAGCCATCAGACGATTAACTCATTTAGTAAGACTATTCGGCAGAATGACGGGCCAGTTTAAGTTTCCACGGCATAATTACTCAGTTGGCTACATCGATCCTGAAATGCTCACGAAACTGCAGATTTGAGAATAATTGCTTCCAGGAAGCCAGAGACGTGCGGTGAGGTGAGGCAGTGACCCAAACATTTATCACAGGAGTTTGTAAACCTGTTCCCACATACTATTCCTGATTAACAATCAAAACAATTAAGACCAAGTCTATAGGAAGTCCGCATACTGATTGAGGAGGTACCCTATTGACAAAAAGATTAATTCACGTATACGCTTCAATTCGTGACTGCAAGGATGAAAATTTCTGAATAATCAATTAGTAAAAATTCTCAGCTCTCGGTAATTCTGTATATCGTTTAAACATTTTGTTAATCGGAATATGACAGAAGACTAAAAATAAACCGCCACTTTTTTTTGTCTGGGTGTAAAAGCGCGTATTTAAAGGAGAATACATTGAATATTGATTAAGCATTGAACTCTGCATAAGTCGAACTGTTAATATTTGTTCATGACATTGCTTCGGCTTCCTGGAAACAAGTACACGCAAAGCCGCTGTGAGCATTTCAGGTTCGATATACTGAGTAATAACGCCGCGGAAACTTAAACTGGCCCGTCATTCTGCCAAATAGTCTTACTAAACTCTTTAATCGTCTGATTACTAATCAAGCAAAGGGGAGGTTTCTGCCTCCCCAAATTACCCTCCGACCGCACGTTACGGCATGATTTACTAGGTTTTGAAAGTGGAGCTATCAGTGGGGCATGCGCAGGTGCCTGAAAGAGAGGCTAAGGGAGATAACTGATTTATTTTCAAAACTTGACTTGCAGGTTTTACAAGTAGACTAGTGTATGGAATCAATGTACACACAAGTACTCTTCCAGGCTGATTCTTAACATCTCCTGTTACTTTAAAGGAGGACTATCATGGCTGGGAAAAGTGGGTAATATTACAAAACCCAAAACCAGTGAAGTTGGCACGTTGTGTAAATCGTAAATTAAAACAGAATACAATGATTTGCAAATCCTTTTCAACCTATATTCAATTGAATACACTGCAAAGAAAAGTTACTTAATGTTCAAACAGGTAAACTTTGTAATTTTTTGCAAATATTAGCTCATTTGGAATTTGATGCCTGCAACATGTTTCAAAAAAGCTGGCACAAGTGGCAAAAAAGACTGACTGAGTTGAGGAATGCTCATCAAGCACTTATTTGGAACATCCCACAGGTGAACGGGCTAATTGGGAACAGGTGGGTGCCATGATTGGGTATAAAAGCAGCTTCCCTGAAATGCTCAGTCATTCACAAACAAGGATGGGGCGAGGGTCACCACTTAGTGAACAAATGCGTGAGCTGATTGTCGAACAGTTTAAAAACAACATTCCTCAACGAGCTATTGCAAGAAATTTAGGGATTTCATCATCTACGGTCCGTAATATCGTCAAAAGGTTCAGAGAATGTAGAGAAATCACTGCACGTAAGCGACAAGGCCGAAAACCAACATTGAATGCCCGTGACCTTCGATTCCTCAGGTGGTACTGCATCAAAAACCGACATCAGTGTGTAAAGGACATCACCATATGAGCTCAGGAACACTTCAGAAAACCACTGTCAGTAACTACAGTTCGTTGCTACATCTGCAAGTGCAAGTTAAAAGCCATTTATCAACAGCACCCAGAAACGCTGCCGGCTTCGCTGGGCCCAAGCTCATAAGATGGACTGATGCAAAGTGGAAAAGTCTTCTGTGGTCTGACAAGTCCACATTTCAAATTGTTTTTGGAAACTGTGGACGTCGTGTCCTCCGGACCAAAGAGGAAAAGAAACATCCGGACTGTTATAGGCGCAAAGTTGTGATGGTATGGGGGTGTATTAGTGCCCAAGGCATGGGCAACTTACACATATGTGAAGGCACCATTAATGCTGAAAGATACATACAAGTTTTGGAGCAACATATGTTGCCATCCAAGCAACGTCATCTTCATGGACACCCCTGCTTATTTCAGCAAGACAATGCCAAGCCACATTCTGCACGTGTTACAACAGCATGGCTCTGTAGTAAGAGTGTGGGTACGAGACTGTCCTGCCTGTAGTCCAGACCTGTCTCCCATTGAAAATGTGTGCCGCATTATGAAGCGTAAAATACAACAACGGAGACCCCGGACTGTTGAACAACTTAAGATGTACATCAAGCAAGAATGGGAGAGTTCCACCTGAAAAGCTTCAAAAATTGGTCTCCTCAGTTCCCAAACGTTTACTAAGTGTCGTTAAAAGGAAAGGTGATGTAACACAGTGGTAAAAAGGCCCCTGTGCCAACTTTTTTGCAATGTGTTGCTGCCTTTAAATTCTAAGTTAATGATTAATTGCAAAAAAAAAATTAAGTTTCTCAGTTTGAACATTAAACATCTTGCCTTTGCAGGGTATTCAATTGAACATCAGTTGAAAAGGATTTGCATTGTAATCTGTTTTTATCTTCGATTTACATCTGTTTAATGTGTGAATGCAGACAATTGAATGGGGTTCATACTTGAGGGCCTGTGGTTCCTGCAAATGAAGTAGTTTGTAAAAGGTACCTCTTGCTCACTAAAGGTCATGTGTCGTTGTATAAAGTCACTGAATATGAAAAGATTTGGTGCCAAACTTATTGAATAAATGGCCATCAAATCGGGAACTATTGTAATGTGTGGAGAGGACTGATTGGGGTACCATGTTTGAGAGCCTGTAATTCCTGTAAATCAAAACGTTTGCAAAAAATAACAATTCCTGACCATGCTACATGCACTATAATATAAATTGACTGAATATGAAGAGATTCTATGATGGAATTATGAAAAAATGGGCATCAATATTGGAACTGTTGCAGTGTGCGAAAGGAGATGATTGAATGTGGGGCCACGTTTCACGATCTGTAATTCCTGCAAATCAAAAACTTTTAGAAAAATAACACTTGCTTGCCGCACTACATCTTTTCTATTATTATAAAAAGCTGAATATAGAGATTCCACTGTGGAATTATTCAATAAATGGCCATTGAATTTTGTTACTCTTGCAATGTACGAATGTAGATAGTTGAATGGGGGTGATTTTTGAGGGCCTGTAATTTCTACAAGTCAAGAAGTTTGTGAAATATAACACCTCCTTTACATGCTTCATGTATTCTTGTACAAGCACATTGAAAATAAAAAGATTCCATGGCGGAATTATTAAAGAAATGGCCATCAAATTTGGCACTTTGCAGTGTGAGAATGAAAACAATGGAATGGGTGACCATGAATTAAATTGAATGGATGACTGTGTTTTAGTACCAATAATTTGTCAAAAAGAACTTGCATACAATATTACTTGTATTACTCAAGTGTCGGCCTAATGTGCCAGAAATGTTTGAATCAATGTGCATCACCTGAAGTACTTTGTGCTGCTGTTGTGATTCTGGCATCAGCTCAGGCTCTGTTTTAGCCTTGCTCATGTTTCATGCCGTGCCATGTTTATTCTGACTGCCTTTTGTGTTTTTTGATTTTGCTATGTCTGACTATTCTTCGTATGTGTGTTGGGATTTGGTAACTTTGATTGGTTTATGTATTGTCTTAGTTTTTACTTTTCCATATTTTGCATTTCGCCATAGTCTCACTCCGGGCCATGTTTTACATTATGCTTTGCACTTTGTCTTCCCCGACTGGTCTCTTGTCCTGTCATTGCTCACAGCCCCAGTCCTGCGTGTCACTCTTTGGGTGATTTATTGGATTCTGGATTTCAGTCTTCCTTCCAATCTTGTTTGCTTACTTCGCCTTACTTTTCTATCTTACTAACCATACTAACAGTTTGTTGTTTTCGCTAGGAGTTACTAACACTAACTAACATTGTACAAAATACTAACTTACTAACAAGCACCAAGGGATTGTATAGTTCCACTTACTAATTGATTAAGAAGCTCTCAGCACTCACCCTGTTCTAGTCTCCGCCTCTTGTTTCTCCCTGATCTCCGTTGCTGCATTTTCAGTGGAAGCTCCACATCTGATCACGCTGTCCTAATTATCTATGCACATGAGAACTCCTTGACTGGAGCCGTATGTTTGTATATAGGTTTGTCCCGTGATTCCCGTCCGTGTTTTGGCTTCCGCAAAATTTCATGTGATTAGGTCCTTCCTCATGTGTTGCTCCCTTGTAATCAGTCTAACTGTATGCACCTGCGTCTCTTACCATGTGATCTCCCTGGAAGTGTATATTAGGTGTCTCTTCACAGTTATTCTCTGTCAGATCGTTTCCTCAGTCTTCTTGTACCACGCTTCTCTCGCCTTGATTACTCCGTGTATATCTTTCAGACTGGACTGCCCGAGCTTTTGATTTTTGCCTTTGTGATTTTGGATTATTGGCCTGGGTCTGTCCATGACACACGTGCGCTAAAGAACAGTCCTATTTGCACAGGTCAACTCTACCCCCCAGCAGGCTATCTCATTGTAGGTGATGGTGGATACCCCTGCATTGAGCAGCCAATTTGCCTAATGACACCATACTGAGATACACCATACTCGATGGCGCAGCATCTTTAAGGCCCTGGAAGTTGACACGTTTGTGCCATCTGTCATCACCTGTTGTGCTGTACTGCATAACATATGCCTGGGTGTGGGGGATATTGAGGAGCCAGTACAGGAAGCTTGGGCGGACAATATCCCTCTTGCCACTTTTGCTGTTGAGGTCGGTGGAGCAGCACTTAGAGAAAGGCTGGCAGGCTGCATTTCCGCACCTGTCCAGCAGCTACTGGACCATGATTACCTGTAGAGAATGTAAATAGTGTGAAGGCAAATGAGACACCACACAATTATGCTATTGAGATTTATTTTGTCACATTTTCCACAAAGTTTTGAGTTTAAAAAAAAAAAAAAATGAAACAAAATGAAATTTTTATGTTAATGTCAAACTAAAAGAAAACAAATGAGGGTGTTGTGATTTAATTACTGAACTTAAACTCAAGGCATAAATCAGGGCCTAAATAATAAGTTACAAAATTTAAATGAAGTTACATTTTGTCCACCATCTTCTCAAAAATGTTCAGAAGCCTGTCTGTGCCTCCAAACGCTGAAAGCGGTCCTCATCCCTCTCTCCTTCCCTCAGGATAAGGTCAACAAGGCGCTCCCTCCGGGCTCTCTTTAAGTGGAGATGAATGTGGTTGTTGTGGTGGTGGTGGTGGTGGTGTGGGTCTCTCTGGAGGTCCTGGCAGACTGCTGGCAGTGGCAGTGCTGCTCGTTGTTGGTGTTTCCCCTGTGCATGAGGCAATAAGGGCAGGTGGTGTTACTGATGGCCGTGACCCAATTGCCTCATGCATCAGGGGAAACCACTGCCAGCTATCTGCCTTTTCCTCCCCCTGATCTGTTCCTGCTCCAATAGGGGGGGGCTTTCAGGTCCTATAGGGGAAAAGACAAAAGAGGTAAGTCTTCTTTTTTTTTTTTTATAAATGAGTGAATTTGTTTCACCAATTGTATAGCTACTGTATACTAATTACCTTGTATTTCTTTTAGGTTCTCCCACTTTTTAGCCGCCTGTGCTGCTGTCAGCCTCCACTGCAGACCCATCTTCTGTACAATTGTCCTATTTTCACAATAAAACAATAATGTTATGCTCACCAAACATTAAAACCTTTAAAATTAGCACCACAACAAAGAAGCAAGTAACAGAAATAAATTCATGTGCAATGCCACAGTAAGTTACAAACAAACTCACTCCCAGGCCAGCTTTGAGGCATTTCTTTTGCCAGTAAAGAGAGCTTCATTTCTCATTCTCAGCTTTATGAGGAGCTCCGTGTCCTCATCAGACCCTGTAACAATATGGAAATAATCCCTTAATCACACAGAATGCACAGCGAACGACATGACATCAGAAAAATAAAATGCTATTTAGATACAAGTATTTCGCTGTCTTTTTCTTTTGTCTGTGACAAATAGCTTATATAGACTACTTACACTTGTAAACGGTGGGTTCTGCCATAACGTCCGTTGCAGAGTTTGTATTTAATTGCACACAATTTAATACAGACCCGTGCTGGCTCCTTAATTCATTTTCTTCTTTGGTGGTAAAAAAACAGCAGCCGGTGTTTGCGGTTCATTATCGCCACCGCATGGACATATTTTTTGTGCACCACTGCAATGCATTGTGGGCGATATTCAGCTCTGGAGTGACCATCGTTGTTGACTTGATCACTCAGCCCTCAATGGTCAATCTCACCCAGTTCACTTTAAATGTTCAGGAAAATGTAACAACACGTTAGATGGCGTTGGAGCTTCGTCCGGGAGCAAGTGCTGCGGGCAAATAAGCGAGGGTGAATGAATTTGTTATGGAAAGCAGTTCATATTTTTCCAATGAGCCGGAAATGTCATCCTCATGTTACTGGGTCATGTTGTCCCCTAGCAGAGGTTTGAACTCTCTCAGTGCTTTTCTAGTATTATTTATAGAATACTTTGTGGTGCAAAATGCATGCTTTCTGTCCAGTAATTAATTAAAGTACTAATATTGTGAATGTAAATATTACATACTGTTGAAAAATAAATCTAATGTACTCAGTTCAAATACAACTTAATTCATATATTAATTGTCAATAATTAATTGAAATGTGTGACTTAGCAGGGGATTTAACAGTTTTGCGACGCACATTCTGCATGTAACATCCTGAGCCACTCGAAATGGGAATTCCTGAACTGTTTTTTGGTAAATTAAATTGTTTTTAAACAGACTTGCAATGTTTGTGCTCTCAGTTGAGCAGGGTTAAGCATGTGCCAATGTAAGCCAAGTTGATTGTCTTTTTTTTTTTTTTTTTCCATTTCTCTTGGTGAATACTAGTAGGCCAGTTAAGTCGTGCAGGGAAAATGCTAATTAAAGCTTGAGGGATCCATCCAATTAGCGTTAGGAAGGAAAAGCCGAGTGCAAGCATCGTGGTCGCAATAATGTACTTCTAGGTTACCAACTGGCGACCTTTGAGAAATTACGTTGCCACAACGTGCAGAAGACGAACTGACAACGTTACGCAGTTACGTCGCCACGACGTATCTAGGAATTTCACTTCTCCGGTAGTCACGATGTAAGTAGTTACGTCGCCTCAACGAATCTAAGGTCGTTCGGTTACGTTGTCACGACGTCTTGGCGCCATAAGTGTGTTAGCTGGGATACCACTGGTGATATGCTATTCTCCAGTATTGTTTCGTTTTTTGAGGAGAGCAAGTTGGATTTGGCGCGCGTCAACATGTTGGTGACTGATGGTGTGCCCTCGATGGCGGGCAGGGATCAGGGGCTCGCTGCGAGGATGGCGGCTGCGGCTCCACAGCTGAAATCGGTACATTGCCTCATTCACCAAAGCCTCTTGTGTGCTAAGCTAAGTGGTGAGTTGAAAGAGACAATGGACTCTGTCATGGCAATTATAAACTTTATCCATTGTACTTCCAGCTTACAGCATCGCCTTTTCCGTAAGTTGTTTACTGACATGTCGGCAGAATATAAAGATTTGCTCATTCACAATGACATTAGATGGCTTAGCAAAGGAAATGCACTGCAACGATTTTGTGACCTAAGAGCGGAGATTCTGGTGTTTCTCCAGAACTCAAAGCTGAAAAAAGCTGGCAGGTTTCTGTCACTGATGGAAAATGACGAGTTTAACGCTGCTGTTTGCTTTTTGAGCGATATATTCTATCATTTGAACCAACTTAACATGGAGCTGCAGGGCAGAGATAAAACAGTCATGCAACTTGTGGAGAGACTTCATGCTTTTCACAGAAAGCTCTCACTTTTCTCTGCTGATCTTTGTCCAGGGAAAATGCTCCACTTCCCTACACTGAGTAAATCAGGCCTACAAATTACTGAGGTGATGTCAGGTTTTATTGGCTCATTGAAAAACAACTTTGCCAAAAGGTTTGATGATTTTAGCATCCCTAGTGAAGTGATGGGACTTGTGAAAGACCCTTTCAGTGTGAATGTTGTGGAGGACTTTGCAATGAAAGCAAAGGAGCTGGTAACATCATTGGATGAAGCATCTTTACAACTGGAACTCATTGATATTTAGTCATCAGAAGACTTGAGACAGTCGTTAAAACTGGCTAGTTTTGAAAAATTTTGGACTCATGAAGTCAGCCACGAGAAATTTCCTCACTCAAGGGGTCTTGCACTTTTTCTCCTGACAATGTTTGGCTCAACATACACTTGTGAGTCATCATTCTCACACATGAATGCCATTAAAACTCACAATCGCATATCCCTCACTGACCAGCATCTGCAACACTGCTTGCGTATTGCCTTGACAACATATACACCTGACTTCGCCGCTCTTGCAAAGTCAAAAAAATGCCATTTCTCTCATTAGATGGCAAATGTTGGCAAAGTAAGTACAAGGTAACAGACATGTTTTTCAAGCAAGCAATGAGGATTGAATTTAGTTTACATGTTACATGTTATTTACCTCATAATTCCATATTATGCACTTAATGTTTTTTTTTTCTTGATGTTTTATGGCTCAGCTGTACTGAATATTGAGGTGTCTGATGCAATTTCAGCATGGACAGATATATATGACTGGAAAGCCCTCACCAATTCCTCGCCAGTGTGTCAGCTGTTGCCTGAGTAGTTTAACTGTTTTTCTGCTCTAACATTGGTATGTCAAGAGAGGTCAACTAAGAGACTGTTACATAGATTTTTTTTATCATTTCTTAAGAAGGGTAAACTGGATGAAGTGATTATTGTTGGGTGCAGTTTGAAACATTTGCTTTGATAGAATCCCATGCACTGTTATGTCGTTAGAATTCTATGCAGTAGCATACTATGCAGTCTTGTTTTGTATTTGTTAGTGCACTTGGAGTTGAAGTGGTTTGTCAGTTAAATTAATGAAATTCTAAATAGCTGTGATATCGCTCACCTGGACTGAGTGATGCCATTTGAAATGCTGTGCCTTGATAAAATGCCTTGCACTATTATATTGATATAATTCTGTTTAGTACCATATTATGCACTTTGGTTTTATTTTTGTTGGAGTCGAAGTTGATATCACCTGAGTGAAATATTGAATATCTGTGATATGGCTTATCTAGACTGATTGTTAAGTTGTCTGGTACATTTTCAAAATGGACGAATGTGAGTACAGTAGAACTCCATCTGTGAACTTATGGGGGAGTTTTTGTATTTCCAAGACGAAAAAAACCCAAAAGTGTCCGTTACATTCAGTCATCTACATTCCTGTTTTTAGCTAGTAGGTAGAGCAGACTGACAATTTGAAGTTTCTGAGAAGTAGTTCCCTCTTTTCTGGCAATATTGGAATTTATCTCCACATTGTTAATCAAGGATAAAGAGCCGTCAAGTTATGTTGGTACAGTTATGTGCAATTAGGTGGATGTTGTATGTCAGTTAAATACATTTTTCCAAATGTCTGTAATACGGCTTGGATATGGCTCACCTGTGCTAATTTTTGAAAATGGTATTGCCATTTGAATAAAGCAATGCTTTGGGCCTGTGTGTGTTAGTGCAACACAATGCACATATGTTGTTCTGCATTTACTAAATAGAATGTATTCACTCCCTCAGTATGTTGCCGTAATTTCTTAACTTGTTTCTGTGGTTACTCATATTTTATGGCCCGTTATTTTGCCTCAGTTTTTTTGCCAAACTAATTGAATAGCCCTGCCTTAGGATGTATAAATCCACTTAGTAAAAAATCCTGACTGATTTTATCATAATTCATGCATGAGAGGGTTAATTTGGATATTGTTACTTTTTATGTGATGAAATTGGTTATCCAAGAAGGGTCTTGCTGGCAAGGGTTTGGTACACTCAAAATAGCAGATTTCGAATAGCAGACCCAGCTTCAAGAAAAGGTAAATCATGTGTCTATCGGCCTTCTCATGAATTTTTTGATTTTTCACTCCTTCTAAAGGGTCTTGCTGGCAAGGGTTTGGTACAGTCAAAACTTGCTGGCACTTCAGTTTTCAAGTGGTGGGCTCTTCTAGATTCATTTTATTTCATTATTGCCATCTTCATCTGTGGATTTGTTCATCTGGCAAATCTGAGGTACACCAGTCATAGCATTAAAAAGATAGGGCGGTGTGGAATTTTGGCAAGGGGGAAAATTGATGCTGCCAAAAAAATCACTCCCCTCTCCATTTCTGATCTGTTTCCTCAACAGTCAAGTTTTTTTGAAATTTTAGTCTTCCCGTTGGGATGTGTAACTGCAGCAAATATGGAGTCCAACAGTGCTTTTAATAAAAGATCTGGGCGGAGTAGATTTTTTGCAAGGGTGAAAATTCATGTTGCCAAAATTTTACCCCCCCCATTTCTGATCCTTTGCATATACAGTCTTATTCTTTTGTAGTTTCAGTCTACATGTCGGGATATGTAACTGCAGCAAATATGGAGTCCAACAGTGCTTGCAATAATAAGATCTGGGGCGAGTGGAATTATGGCAGAGTGGAAAATTCATGCTGCTGTAATTTCACTCCCCTCTCCATTTCTGATGGGTTGTGTCTACATGTTGGGATGTGTTACTGTAGTGAATATTAAGTCTTGCATTAATAACATCTGGGGGGAGTGGAATTATGGGAAAACTAATGGTGCCATATATATCTCCACAGTTTTCTGCAGTTGCAGTTTTTGTCTACATTTTAGTTTGGGAATCATGGATCTACCTGTGCTTCTAATGAAAGAACATGGGGGTTGGGGGGGGGGGGGGGGGTCCTAATTATGACTCAAGGAAATATGACTCAGGCTGACATAATTTCACTGCTCTGTTTGTCTAGACATGTACCTCTAATGTTGATAATGCACATAGTTTGATCCACCGTTCCAACAGTAAGTAGTGACCTTCACAAAACTGGTATTTATGGTTGGACCTTACTTTTTGTTCATCTGGATTGGTTTATGTCCCGTAATAATGTTTCATATTCCAAAATGATAATGCCTCCAAACACACAGCTAAAAACATTTTAAAAAGTATTCTTGGAACACAAGGTTAAAGTCAAATTACCATGGCCAGCACAACTACCAAATCTAACCTTAACTGAAGCTGTGGAAAGTTCTAGATCGCGAAATGCCGACTAGATCTCTTCTTTCCTTATTAAAATCTGGACACTATCCTTGAAGAATGGGTCACTTGCCCACTTTGCACAGTGCAGAAATCGTACTCAGGATTTTGTAGGCAGAGAGCGGACCTTCTCACTATTACAAGACATCATGTTATGCAGGTGATTCCGATATTTTGTACACCCCGTATACTGCGGAATGATTTCCTAATGTACCTATCCTTTTTTGTTGGTATAAATTCATTTTGGTAGCTATTTAATGTAAAAAGTTAACCAGCACTCTCAAAAGGATCCAATTGCGGAAGAATTTTAGTCAAATTCAAATACACAGAGGCAGCATACAGTCTTCCGTGATTGGCGCTTGTCAATTTATTCTGGTCATTCGTTGAAATATTAAAAAGCGATACCTTTACTAAAATAATGCTGCTTATTGTACCTCAGAGGTTACAATGTTAGCTTAGGTAGAACTGTCCTCAAAAACTCTGATTGGAGCTTGCCAATTTATTTATTTTATTCGGTTTAATATTAAAAAGCGATACTTATAGTGAAATTATCCGTCCTTTTTCATTACTGTCCACTTTTCATCCATCCTCCTCTCTGTACGCCAAGCACAGGCGACTGTTATCAACAATCAAATAGAGAATAAATAATTACACGAGACAAAAATCGTAGCGAATAAACATATTTAAGTATAGTACCAAGTCTTAGGCTACATATTAATGGGTACTAAGGTTACTTTCTAAGCTTAAAAAAGAGTGGCATGGATGGCCTGTTATGAACCGTTTCCCACTCATATAAATATGGAAGCTTTCCCTCTTCATCTTCTATTAACTCTCTTTTTTGGATTCTGCCCTTTTCTAGGTAGGATGGGAAACCGTAGGTCCGGACAGATCATTTTCTTGGAGGTGTAACCCGGCACACAACTCTTGGGCATTTCACTGCTCAATTATAGCGCTTATTTCTCGTTGATTTCAAAGCATACGGGCTTTTGTTTTCCCCCAAAAAGGGGCGCGGCCTTTGCGCTGAGCTCTTGATGACGTTGAACCGGTTCTCTCTGTCCTCCCTCTCACAACAGCTACTTTATGATGTCACGTGCAAGAGCGGCTTGGCTCCTCTATGACGTCATGTGCAAGAAAATAAACGGTGCTTATGATGAATGATTATTCAGTGCACAGTGGTCTTTTGGTCCTATACGAATCCTGAGTAATCGTTTTGATTATCGGTAACGCAACCGTCTTACTTCACTGAAGATTCTCAACAGTAAAGAAGTAATTATTGACTTTAGACACTCAAGAACAAGATACGAGTTTCGCATACGAAGGTACGCCATGCATAATATTTTCTTTGTCATTGTCATGAAATGATCTTTATAAGAAACCATGAACAATTACATAATGTTTAAATCAGAGAGGAGTGTTTTGGTAAAATATATCTCCGGGTTATTGTTGCTAATTAGGAGATAAACCTACAATTTTCTTTCAAACACAAGGAAAGATAGCTACGATAAATACCGAGTGCTCGAAAAAAAAAAACTATTTATCTCCATTCTACCGTGACTCTTATCAACAACCCTACGGAAATACTGGCCTGCTAGCTGTAACACACAATTCGATATCACTTTGGCTCGCGGTATGACAGTGTACGCATTGAAAGCGTCCAGCAGCCTTTTTAGCTCGCTATGTGGCTAAATACTTTGGCGCGCTCGCTACACTATTGCTAGCTAGGTAGCCTACTAGCCCGCTAGCGAGTAAGACTGTAGGCAAACTGCAGCCTTATTTTGTCGGCGTAATCATTAGTAGGAGATCTTCTCGACATGACATGAACCTGAGGTCTCTGCTGCATTCATGTGCTATGGGAATTATGGTAAATACCAAAAGCCGACGTGAAAAGTTCACATGAACACCCCCCATGTGGTATTTTCCCCTGGGCAACTCGCAGAAAATTTTGATACTCGAGTTGCCGAGATGAAATAACCTTTTACCTTTTCAACATGGCGGAGAGCGAGCAAGGATTCATCGCCAATGGTAAATAATGTGTCCGCCATTTTTAATTTCGCTCCAACAACACAAGCACTTGAACACAGCGCACTCGTAATTTCGAATTCACAAATGGAAAGTATCATCTTCCCGATCGCACGTGAATGCAGCATCACGCCGTCATCTAGATGGAGGCTCATTTGATGAAAGACGTGCGGCGAGAGACGCGGCCGGAGCTGTCAAATTGGTTTGGTTTTCGATATTCGCTGGATATTCACGAAATAACCTTCTCGAAAGGCCGGAAAAACTTCGAGCTGCTGAATTAAATTGTCCTTAATCGATATATCATATACTGTGAAACGATCCTCTGGCCTCATTTATTTACGTTTCCTTTGTACAACTTTGTGAAAAACGGTTTTAACTGCAGTAGAGTAGCTCAGCGCTTTATCAAAACCCAAGCCTTCATGAAAATCTAGCGACGTTGGACTTGTAAAACCTGGACCATATCAACAGTGGGAGCGTGTACTGCAGATGGTTTCAAAATTATTCCCTGGTTTATGGAACATTTTGTTTATGTGTGAAAGCAAAAAGGCACCCATTTCACTGATTTTTCCCTGTCGTGACCTCGTAAAAATGCAGTCTGCATAAAAAAGTACTGCAAGTGGACTTGTGAAACCTGGACTGTATTAACACTGGGGGCCTGGTGAAAATGAATAAGCAGCAAATACAATTGTGAAACTTGTTGCTTATTTGTGAAAACAGAAAAAAGCAGCAATTTCAAAGATTTTTCCCTCTATGGCCACATAAAACCAGGTCTAGATCAAAATGCACTGCAAGCTGGAAGATAACTTGTGAACAGCAAGTGGGTTTGTGAAACCTTTTGTGAATTTGTGAAAATAGAAAAAAACAGCAATTTCACTGATTTTTCCCACTATAACCACATAAAACCTGGTCTAGATGATCAAAATGTAGTTATTAGACTAGTGAAACCTGGATTATACTAAAACTGGGAGACCTGTAATGCTTTATCATTAGCAGTTCATATACCTGGTTTTATGAGGTCAAAAAGGGAAAAATCTGTGAAATTGCTGTTTTTCTTCTGTTTTCACAAATAAACAAGTTTCAATAGCCCAATTGCTGTTCAGTATCATCTAATACCAATTGCTAACAAAATCCAGGTTTCATCTATACACTCCCACTGTTGATATGGTGCAGGTTTTGCAAGTCCAACTTTGCTAGATTTTGATGAAGGCTTGGGTTTATCACTGTTTTGTAAGTCAAGCGGCTTCAATTGTCATGAGAAAGCGCAGCTGTGCGCTACAGCAGCTAAAAGCGTTTTTCACAAAGGTGTATCAAAGAAACGTTAATAACAGGTCAGAAGATAACAGGTCAGGGAGGTAGGGAGGCAGCTTATATTTGGCTTCCCAGATAATCATAGTTCTGCATATCAAGTTTTAATCCAGTATTGTGCTGTTTTTAAATCTGGATGTACTTGAGTGTTCAGATAGTTTGTTCCACCTGTAGTTGGAATGCCTGTGTGAGCTGGTGTGTTGATATTTCCGGGGTCGCTGTCAGGGCCTGGAGTGTCAGCTGCAGACGAAAGAGGGAGTGCTGCAGAAGAGAGAGATGAGGAGAGGAGGAGGTTGATGCATTGAACACCATGGTCCACTGGGGGGCGACACATTGCGCATTTTAGTTCTCTGCTCCAGTACCTTGAATTTGAAAGGACATAATGGAGATGAGGTTGAAGTGCAGACTGTTTGCTTTAATTTATTTTATTTTTTTCCCATGGTGGATAACCTATTGAAAAATGCTCATTTTTGTGTACTCCTTGATGCCAGACCTACCTACTGATGCCAAAATTACTGACCTCGTGACCTTGACCTTGACCTTTGACCGACCTTTAGAAAACTTTAACCTTGCCCATAACTTTTGAACCGTGAGAGATAGGGCTTTCATACTTTGCATGTGTACTCCTTGATACCAGACCTACCCACTGATGCCGAAATTTCTGACCTCGTGACCTTGACCTTGACCTTTGACCGACCTTTAGAAAACTTTAGCCTTGCCCATAACTTTTGAACCGTGAGAGACAGGGCTTTCATACTTTGCATGTGTACTCCTTGGTGCAAGACCTACCTACTGATGCCGAAGTTTGACCTGATGACCTTGACCTTGACCTTTACACGACCTTTAAAAAACTTTAACCTTGCCCATAACAAAAACTTTAACTTTGTCTATAACTTTTAAACCGTGAGAGATAGGGCTTTCATACTTTGCATGTATAGTCCTTGGTGCAAGACCTACGTACTGATGCCGAAATTTTGACCTGGTGACCTTGACCATGACCTTTACCTGACCTTTTTAGCTCGCCTGTACGAATAACGTCCGGAGAGCTATTGTCGTACCTCCGGCGTCCGCGTCCCCGTCCGTCCGCGTGCAGAAAAACTTTAACCTTGCCCCCAGGCGAGCTTTGTTGTCTTTCTGACAACTCTTTTTAATTGGTGCGTTTGGCTACCGGCGGAGCGCTAATTTCATGTATTTTGAGTTTGTTTCAGAATGAGCTCAAAGAAGTCTTCTGTTCACCCCTGACCACAGGGGTGCAGCTTCTCTTTGCATGATAAGGACAAGCACGAGGCATGTCCCGTCTGTCTGGGAATTGTTCAAGCCTGAAGGGCGTTGAATGAGTCTGGGGCCTGTGCATTTTGTCGCCAGCTCCGGTGCTCAACCCTGGAAAGACGGGTCTCGTTTGTCAAAAAAGTGCGGGGAAAGACTGCTGTGGCCCAATATGACCCCGTCTGCTCTGATTCAAGAGACCCAGTTTCATCTGAGACCGACAGCGAGGAGCTTTTGATCAAAATCCCCGGTTTCTGGGCTGACCGTATGGAGTGTGTTGAGGGGTTAGCTGAGTTTGAGCCGGAGCCCTCCGAGAGCATGAGCTGGCGACAGCTCAGGCAGGCTGCTCCCCATGACGACAACGATGTATTGGACATCAGCTTAGACATGCATGGGTCATCGGAGTACGAACAGGAAGCCTTGTCGTCAGGCCAGCATACCGCCGCTGCTGTGTCGTTTGTCCCGCACAATACATCCTTCCTTTCGCTGTACCGACGTGCTGCTGAAAAACTGGAGGGCGAGCTGCCCTCCCCTCCTCCAGCTAGTAAGCCGTCGCGGTTCCTGGGATTTTTCCTTCCCCCTGAGCCGACAACGGTTTACAGTCACCTCCCTGTGTTTGCAGATTTTTGTCTGGGAATTAACTTCACCATGGAGTTAACTGCTGTCTAACCGCGCCTCGGTGCCCGGCTAAGGACAGTATTCTGATTTGGATCTGATTTAATCCCCCTCCCATGGACTCACCCCTGGCTGCTTATCTCACCTCGTCCCACAACCATGGTGTGGAAGGCCCTGCGGCTCTTCTGTCCAAACACTGCAGATGTTCCGCGTCTCAGCTGGAAAAAATTTACCGAGCCCAGAGGGGCACTGCTCAAGGCCACGCGAGGGCGTGATATCTCCTACTATATGTGTTGTACTTCGTTTCTCTCCTGCAGGAAACAAAAGTTATATTTATATTTACTTTCCTTTAGCTCACAGAACATTTCTTTCTCTAATATTGTCATTTTCTGCTGTAACCTCATTGGTCCTCCTTTTTGCCCCTCCGTAGGCCCGTGAGGAGATTCTGGTTCTCACCTCCTATCAGACGCAGTTAATGCGGGAGGGGGCAGAGCATCCGGAATCCCTGGAGAAGATGGCTGCCCGCAATGAGACCCTGGTCCAAGATAAGGAGAAGATGGCCTCGCGCATTTTGCAGGTGTGCGACATCAAACACGACAACTGTGACATCAGACTCACATCACCGCGCTCTGACTGGTTTCTCTGTCTTTTGCAAAACACGCCATCAATTGAATTACTGTGACATTTCGTTAACAGCAGGAGTCACTTTTGAAGTAGACAAGTGGTGGTTAATTTGAATTTCAGAGATATGTGACATCAGTAAACTTGTTAGTTGTAGCCCCCTGTACGAAGTCGGGCAGCTACTATGGATTCACTCTTGTCGTCTCCGCCGCCGTGTCTACGTCCGTAGACACTTCGTTGTAGATGCTCTACAGGTTGTAATTATGGACCGATTTCTTTCATATTTCGTTTGGACATGTGTTGTACTTCGCGTATGGGTCATTCCGTGCCAAATGCCTGATTGGCTCCCACTTGACCATGTCTGATTTGGCTGAAAAAAATCCAGCCAATGTGTTCACCTCTTAATAGGGGAAATCCAAAATTTTAGCTCTCAACTACGAATAGTTTTGTCATAAAACAGCCATTTCTGGGGAGACGCTTTCACATGGCTATATCTAGAAAAGTATCTCAGCATCTTGCGTTTTAGTTGCGCTTATCATCCTTTGCCAGGAAGTAGTCGGGGGTAAAAGAATGGGTGTTGGTCCTCCAAGTGTCAGTCAGTCTGTCCGTTCATCCGTCCTTCCATCTGTCACGCTTCTTTTCAAGGCCCTGAACTCCTGAACGGTTCAGTATTTCTCTGAGAAATTCAGTATATTGATACGTCTTATTCTGTGGATGTGCCTTTTCCTAATTCTGTCCGCTTATCTTACCTGTCCGTCTGTCCCTACACTGCATTTTGTTTCAAAGGCAGTTACCAGCCATCACATGGTGGGGGGATCTGAGAATTTCATGCTTGTTTTATGTATGGTGGTGCTTTGCTGGCATTTATTTACGAACCCGATTAACCAAACCGCAACATCCCACCGCCAGCTGGGCTAACTGATAGTTTCGGGTGAATACAGGCTGTCATTTCCTTTCATCAGTGGCCCAAACCGCAGATGAAAATCTGAAACTCTACCTGAACCCCCTGACCCCAACAAGCATTGAGGTTCAGAGAAGCTTGGCTCTTACTCTGCAGTTGGGAATTGACTCCACCATCTCCACCCCGCCCTTTCCCCACAGCTGGAGACTGAACTAGCAGACGCTGCAGCCCAACTGCAGATGCGGTGGTCAGAGGTCACTGCCCTCCTGCGGGAGCTGAATGCAGCTTCCATGGAGACTATGGAATTAAGGTACACAATTAAACCCTCGCTTTGCTGATGCAGTGGGGTTTTTTTTGGGGGGGGCGAGATTTTTTCATTTATTTGATAGTCACTCAGTGTAGAGACAGGAAAGTTGGGGTGAAGAGTGGGGAAGACATGGGACAAATGACCTGAGCCGGAATCGAACCCAGGTCCCCGCAGGAAGGCTGCAGCCTTAATGGTGCGCGCGCTCTGACCGATGAGCCTACTGCCTGCCTGAGTGCGTGAGAATATTGCTTTAGCATCTTGTATTTAAGACCTGTGAAAGATTGTTATTGGTATTCAAGTTCCTGTCGGAGATTTGTGTTGCTTCTCAGTCTGTATTTGGTTCTTTATTGGCGCGCTGTCGGAGGTACGAGAGGCCAACGGCGTCCTCACTCTTCACTCTTGATAACTTCTGTTTGTATGCTCCTAACTGACAATCAAACAGTTTACTTTTTGAAAAAATCTAACCCAATACGAAGCCTGTAATGATTAAGATATGATACTGACAAAGTTTTTGCCTGTTGACTACATTGTTATTACGGATGTGAGATTGTCAGAATGGCAATAATCTGCCTAAATGCAGAACAAATCCAGAATTTTTGCTGACTTTCATCTCTCGTTCTGTAATTTTTGATTTCTTCAGAATGTTGTCAGCATTCTAAAGATACATCTGACAAGGGGGACATTTTGGGAGTATCAGACCAAACCAAACATTCATTCAAAGTCCTTTAATTAGAATGAGCTCTGCTAACTAATTTATGCTAATTTGTGCTGCTTGAATCATTATTTTATGCATATGGAAACACCCGGTAACTCTGTGATGCAGTTATTCTTCTTAAAAAATATTGTCTAGTTATCCTACCATGTAGTCTTTGCAATTGAGCAAATTAGCCTTTGGATGCTAATTAAGCAGAGTTTACCGTGACGGGTTTAGCGTAACGAAGCATTGAAAGGCGAGGATACTGCAGGCCTTTCATACCGCTGACGGCTCACCTCCGTGGTTCCTGAGAATGATCCGTGAGGCTGATTTTGGTGTTTCCTGCAGGACACAGAGGGCCTTAGACATGCAGACGCTTCAGCAGATGGGCAACAGAGAGAAGGTTCTGGAGGGAGAGAAATGTGTGATTGAGGCGGAGATCAGTCTGCTGAGGGAGGCACGAGAGATGGACGCCCGGAAACTGGAGGAGGTAACGCCTCGCAGCCGAACTCAACAGTAGTCGTTCGTCTTTCCAAATGCGTGCAACTTCCTGCTAATCTGCTGAGGGTGGTCAGTTCATCTGAAACAGTGGCATTAATACAGCTTTGAGATCTCACAGAGTGCTAAACAGTTCAGATAGGGTGCATTTGGTGGAGATTTCATAGAGATGTGCGGTTGTTTTGGGCAACTATCCTCACTCAGCATCCGTCCGTCCGTGTCTGAGAATTTTCACGCGATTTTAGGAGCGATTGCTTTTGCGGGTCTGTGGATACGTGTCGACCAGTGGGCGACTGACTGTCTTGTTGAAAAATACCATGTAAAAAGGATTTCTTGTCTGGTTTAAATGAATTTTGATTTTCCTAAATGTTCACACATTTAAACAACCATACCCCTTGTGGTCCTCCTGGACATTTTGTATTCCTGAACTCACTAGTACTTTCTTTTTTTTGCTGACTGGCCCTATGGGTGTGGCGTCCGTCATCCGGAACATTTTTTATCATTTTTTTGGCCTGATGAATTTTCGTGTGAATTTGCAATATCATACTACTAGGCCATATCTCCAGATGTTTTTCACGGATTTTTGATTGAATCATTTTTGTCCATTTTATGGGCCCTTGAAGTTTTAGCTCCAATGTTTAAGACAGGACTGAGAAATTAAAAAAAAAAAATCATTTCTCAAAAACTGCATGATACATTTATTCTCAAACAGGCAATCAGCTTAGTACTGTCAATGTACAGTGCAAGCGCCATTTTGATTGAATCGACGGAAGTGGGTCTAGTGGGGGGTACTTTGGGTCTTATTGAGAATGGGCCAAATCGACTGTGGAAGCTAGATGGTTGCAGATGAAGATTAATTTTGTATTACTGACTTACAGGAAGTAATATATGACCTATATTTTGGCTGTGTTAAAGTTGACCTCAGATGACCTTGTAAGGTCAAACGTGAGGTCAAGCAAAATGTTACAATTTTAAGAGGTTTCTAGGCTTGAAAATATTGAAGATTGGGATATGTGCATTGAACAT